>OY757019.1:32615691-33233386 GCA_963580285.1 Lucinisca nassula
ATAACAGGTTTTAGCACTTTCGTTAATTATAGATGGGTCGGATAGAATAATCGATAGTTTTTCATTATCATTTAAACTATGAAAATCATTTAAAATAAGTCTTGCTTTTCTGAAAGCCCATTGCGCAAACTGGTGTGCTGCAGACAATGAATTAAAACGTATACCTCATCCTCAACACTTTCTTGACAATTAAAACATTTTCTTTCATTAACATTCAATCTCTAATAACGCCCAGTTTTGATTGCTATACCAAATAATTTGTTAATTGTATAGCACACGAGTGTGTTTCTCCTTGTCAGCCACTTCTATCTAGGTTTAATTCCTGATTAGCATGCAATAGGCTAGCGGTATAGTGGCCATCAATCCAAGTACCATGTAAGACCACATTATGTCAAAATCAGTTCCTTCAAGAATGCCTACGGATACGTTCATGAGAGCCTTTGGTGTAATCAATAAATAATGTGTTGAATTCTTAAAGGAAAGAATTTGCTCCTGAGGTGCGGAAATGTCGTGTCCTTTGGAAAGACACTTAATAAATTTACTAGGCACCTATCACTGGGAACACCATATATAGTTTGAACAATTTGACATGAGACTGACCTTTATGCAAGGATTAAATTAGTCAATGCTATCGTCTAATACGACGGCTTCTCGTGAATTTTCGGCATCACGTGAATAACGACCCATTTACCGTCCTCTATGTATTGTATAAGAAGAAAACGACGAAGATAAATACATGCATTCATTTGGGTGATGAATTATGTTAATAGAGTTCACCAGTCTCAAGCCAATTTGTTCTAACTATATATGTACACGTATATGCACCACTTTCAATTCAAGGGTTGCACAAACAGTTACTTTGAATTCTATACTCCCATTAGTTGATTGTAGGTTGGAAGAATGAAGACTCCAGGCTAACAGATTTTAAAATCGAGATTTAGTCTTAAACGTATATAACATAAAGTAAATATGGTACTGAGTTCGAGTCTGGCTCAGGTCACCAAGCTCTGCAACAGAAGGTCAGTTTTCTTTCTCCGGGTTTTCCAGTTTTCGCCCACTATTGATTAACGATCGGCTCGATATGTGAGACCGTAAAATCCAGCCCCCGCAAAAAAAAGGTATTGCCTATGTTACCATTTACCTTACGATTTAAAAAAACTCGTTGCATTTAATTTACCAATACTGAAATGTCCGATTGTTTCAGCTTAGCACCATGCAGCCTCGTATATTTCTCCAAGCCCCGATGGGCGAGGGAAAACAACACCAGTTTAAGTATATGAATCAATTAAATAACTTTAAGTCAAGTATCATTTAAAATCATTTGAATTATCATCACTTTTAATGATTATATACGAAATAAATGTTTTAACTCTATATTCTGTTGCTGGAACTGCGAATACAGGTGCAAGTGCAGGCCGAAACTACGTAGTATGACCCATTTTCTTTCTTATGAATGTTTTCATTGCTCTTAAAGGAACTCATTTTTGATTTTTATTTGCCTTCACTGCAGCTGGTGTTGTGCCGTGTGGCGGCCGTAAAACGTCTCCCCGTACATCAACCATAGTGCAGTTTATATTTTACTTTTGGTCCTTTGAGATCAGCGAGAATATTCTGAGAAATCAGAAATAAGTTATTGGTTTAGACTCATATTCTAGACAGGCTTTTAATTATTTGGACCCCATTTTGATTTATATCAGTCTTTGAATTGACTGCCTATTCGAAATTCGCAAAATTGAAGTATGTTTCCTCTGGCCTTTTTTCTTTGCCGGATCATTATAGGGTCACTGATGAGGCGTTATTAGCCGAAACTACTTAGTATGACCCATTTTCTTTCTTATGAATGTTTTCATTGCTCTTAAAGGAACTCATTTTTGATTTTTATTTGATTGGTATTTGTGTATTCTGCAGCTAGTACTGGTCATGTTTGGTGGTGTTAGGTTATAAGCACTTTAATTTTGTGTGCATAAAGTGTTACTGCAATTGCTGTTTTGCCTGCGTCAAATATTGCAATGTAATTGTACGCCAAAAATGAGATGGCAGTTTTATTGTTCAGAGAAAAAGATAATTACAGTAATAAATTTAAATAATGGCTGACTGTATTCACTTTTACTAGGAATTGTCTATGACCCTGGTAGAGCCCACATATTTATCACAGCCGTGCATCGCTCTCTCGACCTTCTGGTTTATCTCGACAAGTGGCGCCCTTACAATATTCAACAACATCTACATGTATGGAATGGAATAACTGACTTTATTTTATGGCAAAGTTATACCTCATTATATTTGATTGATAGGCCCATGTGAGATAAAGTCCTCCTAACTGTCTCAGAGAAAGACATTATTCTGTCGAAATTTTGGTATAGCTTTCTTATCTGTGCTACATAGCAAGATTGTATCATGCGTGGTAAAAATACCTCACTGAGGCAGTTCTTCCAAGTCTCCATAATTATGTTAGTCAAAATTAGAGATACCCTTATAACCCCCAGTTCTCTGTATAAAGTTGTTGTTTATTTGTTTGTGTTATACAACCTTGTCAACATTCTGTATGTTTTACCAATTTTATGCGACTTTTACCCGGCATTGAGAAGAAATGACATATCAAGCCCCCCTGCATAAACAAACTGCTAGGGTTTATATGCAGAATAATCTCACTATAACTGTTTTGCCTGGGCAAGCTAAGACCTTCTGAGCGTTTTAATTACTTGTGCCCATGTTACGTCAGGTAAGCACAATGTAGCCAGTCTATTTCTCCTAGCCCTGATGGGAGGTGGCGTTATGTAAAGTTTGTTTTGCAAGGATATCCATTGCAAGGATATCCATGGCAAGGAGATGCTATTAGCTTTAAATTTGTACAATTTGCACACACATAATGGCACACATACTCACACAAGGATATAAATGTCAACTGTACTTCATTCTGTGATTATAGATCCTAAATCATGATAATACTGTTGGTGGGTGGGGTAATCTGACAAATACTTATGAGATACATGTATGCCACTATTTTAATGCAGATTAGTGATTTATTTACAATACAAAATTTTGCAATAATTGCAATGATGTACATACAATTTTATTGAACAAGTAAAGGATGGTGCGTAATTTTTCTGTGTTATTATTATTATTATTATTATCATTATTTTTCATTTTCATATGGAATTCATATTTTTATTAGCCATCATTTATTTCACTGTGACATTGAATGTAGCACTGGTGTTTTAAACAGTCTGCTCTCTTAAGCCAGATTTCGCAGTCAAAGTAATTGCTACAGTCAAATCTTTGGCTATTTAGATGTACGTAGCATTCAAACAAATTGATGTTGGTGACATACACACATACAGTATAATGTAAGCAGGTGGGCTACTCTGTATCACAGCAAAGCTGATCTCTCTGGCAAGGGTTGAAATGATTATTGTAACATGATCTTCTGTGGTGTATTCCTTGCTTCCAAAGGATAGCCCTTTTGTGGGACATGTTTAACTTCACTACAGCTCGTGTGTGGGAATGTGTAGGGGCGGTAAATCGTCTCCTTGCCCTACATCGTAGTGTAGATTATATTTTCTTGTCCTATGGGATCATTGATTCCATTGTGGAATTTTGAAAATATCTGAGGGTCACTGGTGGGGCCTGTTTGGCCGAGGCTGGCTAGTCTGGCCCAGAAAACGTGTACACTCCATATTTTTCACTTCTGTGGTGTATTCCTTGCTTCCAAAGGATATCCCTTTTGTGGGACCAGGTTTAACTTCACTACAGCTGGTGTGTGGGAATGTGTGGCGGCGGTAAAACGTCTCCCTGCCATACATCATAGTGTAGATTATATTTTCTTGTCCTTTGGGATCATTGATTCCATTGTTGAATTTTGAAAATATCTGAGGGTCACTGGTGGGGCCTCGTTAGCCCAGGCTGGCTAGTCTGGCCCAGAAAACGTGTACACTCCATATTTTTCACTTCTGTGGTGTATTCCTTGCTTCCAAAGGATAGCCCTTTTGTGGGACATGTTTAACTGGATTTTGTAATGTACGTTTTCATTACTTTGATTTAGATTTAATGAGAAAATATATGTCCAGCTCTACAAGAGTATTGTGTTCGAAAAATTTAAGGTTTTTAAATTTGTTGCCATGGCAACAGATTTTTTCCCAACAAAAATGTAACGAATGATTGCTACTAGGTGAATAACTAAATGTGTGAAAGCATGATTTGCTGATATTTTGTTTTCTCTGAATGCTTAATGAGGCTTTGAAGTCAGGAATCACTAGCAAATATACATCTAAAATTATTGAAAATGCAATTTTCGCATATTCAGGGTCAGTCTTTAAAGACCTTTATCTCGTATACCGCTCAATGCTTTCATCTGAAATTTCACATATGCACTTCAGTATTATAAAGCTATCAGAAAATGGCAAAAACGTATTTTCGGTCATGGACCCCATTTTCGACCCAAAATCTCATGGCTGGTCACATATATGGTTTTGAGCAGAAATAAGATAACAAGATCGCGCACTTTTATTGCAAACATTGCCCTTGTACAGCACATCATAGTTTTAAGCAAATTTGACCTTTTGACCCCTCCCCAGGGCCCCTGGGGGCAGGGTAAAATGAACGTGATCTCGCGCAAGCCATTAATGTAAGCAACTCACATACCGAATTTGGTTGGATTCCGGACAACGGTTTAGTACGAGATCGCCTGACAGACGGGCGGACAGACGGACGGACGGACAGACGGAGGCGATAACACTATTCCCACTTTCTTCGAAAAACGTGGGGATAATAATATATTTCTCTGTTAACCCCAGTTTTACTATATAAAAGTGGGGTTTAAGGGGGTCAAAATAAACAGGCATGTTTTTGTGATGTGAACAAAAGTTGTCATGACACTTTTGAAAGGGGTTACTACTATACAATGGAGAAATAAATTACTAAGCTGTAATAGTGTAAAGAAAAGAATATTTGATTATAATTTAACAATGACTACCATTTAGCCTTCGTTTACAAAAACAACGCCAAGCAACCAAAGAAATAATAATATGCAAAAAAGTTGGCTTTTACTTTCTCGTAAGCCCAGTTGTTTATTTTTCTCTGCGAATCGCGGGAAAATTCATTTTCAATGAAAGAAATCAGTCAAATTTTTGCGAATTTTCCCCAAGAAATCGGGAGAAAATTAATTTCTCGCTCCTTTTATTTTTTTCTCGCGGATTCACGGAGAAAATAACCGATTTCGTGTAAGTCTGATTCTCCGCGAAAAGAATACGTTTTTTACCGTTCTGATCTGTAGGTCCAAGTTTTTATACATTTATCGATGATGTTTTTCAAACACGTTTTCCTCTCACGTTCACCAGTAGCTTGATTGACACCAATTCTCACCTTTATCTTGTGACATTTTGGTGACAATTCCTGTGATTTTTTCTTGATCACCAAAGTACATACCTGATTTATCATACTTTGCTTCCTGTCCGTGCACTTTGACCACAATCTTTTCAGCAGAGGATGCTTTGTCACCAACTATCACCTTGCCTCGAAAGCTTCTGAACTCATTCACATGACCACTCCAAATAAAATATGTCCCCGGCAAGGTAAATTGGTACCTGTACTTCCCTTCAAAATAATAAGCAACATTTTGGATATTAAATGGATGTTATACAAAGTTCAGGAACCTCACGTCGATAAATTAGTAGAATTGTATGGGTTATAAAGTCATCTAAACGAGGAATCGTGAGATGAAATTCTGTTAGTTTAGTTTGCATTTCAATCGAAGCTTGTAGCATTGCTTTATTAATATGTTTTTTGTTGTTGTTTTTTCGCTATCGTTCTAAAACAAGGAACATTCCATAAAACTTTAAAATGTAGAATTTACAGTTTCAACAGACCAGCTTAGTTGATTTGGCCAGTAATGCCTCAGTATTTACCCACAAGCTGTTGTGATCGGCGAACGTTTGAGGTCGCACGACCAGTCTCTATAACTGGATTAATTTTTTATTAAACGAAACAGTAGAGAGTTTTGAGGAGTAGACTTTAAGATCTGTTAAAAGAATTCAAGTCCATGCAATGTAAGTTGTCAACACTTTCCGCGGATGTTCGCATATAAGCACTTAGTGTTTGAACGTTTCCAGTAGATTTCCAGATATGGTAATTATAACTTAGTACTGACACAAACAGACATATCTATGCTTATTGTTAAGGCGGTAAAAGAGCACAATTAAACCCTAAGTTTGATATAGCAAATTGAGCTGCTCATTTGTACATATTTGATCTACATTTATTAGGACATAGACTATGGGTTTACCTTAGAATCTTTCCATCATGGCGATCAGAGCTGGTACCGTTTAAATGTCAATACGAGATATAAAAAGAATTTTACATGGTGTGAGGGATGAATAGAAAATCCGTCCCTCAGGATCACAGTCCGGCATCACTCGGCAAACCCCATGAGGCCGGAGTGTGACCTTGAATCGGATGTTTCTATCAACCCTATAAGCCTTATTCATCTCCGGTCTTATAAGACCAACCCAACTTTCATGTTCAACAGAAAACGTAGGTTAAAATTAGTAACATTACCTGTACGTGTTGGCAATCCACTATCTATCCCGTTAGGCTCCAGATCCGTGCTTGACTCACTGACTGTCTGATACACACCATATACCACATTCGTGACGTATTCTGCTGCAGTCCACCGCCATTCGACTGTGTAACCCACAGTTATGTTTACTATTTCTTTGTCAAAAGCATAGTGCGTGAATGCAGCTGAAAATGGAAAATGATTAACCTAAACATTTCTGAAAGATATGCAGTTAGAGAATGACAAGATTTGTCTAGACTGCTTTTATGATTTTGTTTCTGGACAGTCTGACAAGTACATACATTGCAGCTTCTACAGATCATGTTTCTAGCCGCCATGTTTACTTATAATAAAATCATCGCAAACATTGATAATATCTAAATACTGAGGCTAGCAACATGCATTCTTCTGTGTTTCTAGAGCACACGAAGCGGGACAACCAGTAACCAAAATCTTGATTCAATCTGTGACAATTAATTTATATATCTCCTGATATTCAAAATAGATGATTCCGTTGGTATTGAAGGGACAGGCAAAACACACCGTTTTAAGATGAATAAAAGCCAGACAACCCAAGCATTCCATGTCCTTTGCAACAATAGTAAAGTAGAAGTAAAACAAAGATCAGGAATCGATACAATTAACTTACTCCATCCATCAAAGACACCAAAGGGAAAGAAACACAAACACCAAGCGACCAGACCATAATGGAAACCCAAACAAAGGAAGGCCATAAGGACAGTTAATTTCCCACAAAATGACCATTAGCCATCCAAAATAAAAAGACACAAGTGATACACACAGTAAGAAACAAACAACAACATAAATAAATCGCTACAGAAGAACCGCCTTGTAACGGTCAGTGGAGAGATTTCCTCTGGGGGGCTTAAATCGATTTTACGTGGCCACAATCCTCGCCCTTACTTCCGTCGCGATTTAGACAAATAATTTGTTCAGTCCGCATGAAGGCCTCCTAACACATCAGCGCAACACCTCCGTGAACACAAATAATAAAAAAAACACAGAGGTGAGACAACGGTGAGGACTCGACAGCAAGAAACCACTGAAATGCTGGAGCAAAAGAAAACCAACAGTTAGACTCCGATGGGCCCGACCAGAGACAGAGCATCAGGCACCAACCAACATTACCTTGAATTAGATCTCTCTAATTCTCAATAAGCCTTTACGTTGGAACCGTCATAGAATCTGAGGCCTGACCCACAGGCGTGCAATTAAAGTGGGAAGCAAAGTTGCCAACAGTGATTGGGTTTACCACCATGCACGCAGTCCGTCGTATAATATCCATGTTGTACCCAATCTTTTTATAACGAAGAATGATTTTACGAAATTGGGTGCTGAAGTCATTGCGGTTATATATTTTTCTGAATTTATATACTAAGTCACCATAAAATTCGAGTTCCGATAGACCTTGTTGCAGAAGAGATTTAAGTCCAATATCGAGTTTTGAAATTAAATCAGAATGGCGTCTATAAAATTTTGAAAAGGCTTTGCGTAGTTTATGGTACCGATAACCCTGATTAAGAAGTTTAGCCGTTAATAATTTATTTCGATTGTTGAAGTCAGTTACATCACTACACACTCTAGCAAATCGAATTAATTGCGAAATATAAACGCCATACGATGGCGCACGAGGAACGTCACCATCCAAAAAAGGAAAATTTACAATCTCAAAATCAAAGTCATCGCGTTTATCATAAATTTTGCACGAATCAAACCAAAAACGGGGCCTCGTTATCAGAAGAATTTGCTTTATTTAACTGAAGTTCTGGGGGGTAAATCTGACTGATCAAACCATCGAAATAGGTATTACCAATATTTAATAAATCATCTAAATATCTAGAAGAAATATCTACACCTTTAGTACACTGTATATCTGTGAAGTTTCATCAAGCTTTTCCATATAGTTCAGAGAAAAAGTTTATTACTCTTTATTCAGACACATAATAAGGGCAGATAACTAAGAAGTAAAAACAAGAGGCCCATGGGCCACCATGCTCACCATACTACAGCAGGGGGGGGGGGGGACACTTCCCACCGGCAGCCATGTATTTTAATAAACCATGGAAGCCGATGAAATTTTGACCCAATCAGCCTAGTGGCTTCAAAGGACTAATGTCGCTTGAATGTGTTGTTGCAAGAAAACAGACAACAATTGTCAATCTGTGGCAACCGATAGGCCTAAAATTATATGGCAGATAGACCATTGTTTAAGGAATATTTCCATAAAAGTTTGACAAAATATCTTGAAAGGCGTAAATGTCTTTTTTCCATTTTGCAACATTATATGTCTATGGAAACGCTTAACTTGCCATAGTAACCGAACTAAAGAGCCAAATTTCATTAAAACCACTAAACCTGCAAAAGCAAATATGGTGAATATTTGCATAAATTCTCAGCCACATAGAGCATATGGTTTATGAGCAGATGATGTTGTGAGATTTTTTTCTAATTAATTAATAATTACTTGATTGGAAACCAATAAACATGAGCAGTAGGCCTTGAATCAGAACGCAGATAGAAGATTGCTTAAAGAATATTTCTATTAAAGTTTTGCCAAAATACCTCGGCAGTAAATGCAAATTTTCAATTTGCCCATTATAAGTCTATGGAAACTCTAAGATGACATAGCATCCAAACTAAAGAACGAAATTTCTTAAATAAAACAATACCTGTTCAGGCACATATGGTGAATATTTCAATTTAGTCTCAGCCTCATAGAGTATATGGTATCTGAGGAGATTGATTTTTTAAGTGTTTTTTTTTTCTGTTTGTTTTTGGTGGGGGCGCATTATGGTTTCCATGGCAACCAGTAATAGTTAGCAGGTAACCTTAAAGCATGTGACAGATAGATGATAGCTTAAAGAACATTACTATGAAAGTTTTGTCAAAATATCTGCAAAGGCTTGGCGGTAAATACCATTTTCCAATTTTCCCCCATTATACCTCAATGGAAACTCTAAGTTGCCAAAGCATACAAACTAAAGAGTCGAATTTTAATTAAAAACTGTTGGTTTTGGCGTGGGGATCAGTAAGGTTTCCGAGATATTGGGCCTTTTATGAATGGATGGTGAGACATGGTCCAGGCACCCCAGGGGCCAACATGTTGGTGTCACTGAATGTCCCCAATCATACGGAACATGAATACATATGGTTTAGGGTTGGGACACTGAAGAGTTTCTCAGATATATAGCCTTTTCTGAAGTGGAGGGGTGGGAAAGGGCCCTGTCGCACCCCGGCAGACTACGAGGTTGGGGTCACCGAATGTGTCTTATCATAAGGAACAAGAGTATATATGGTTTAGAGGTTGGGATCTGTAAGCGTTCCGAGATATTAGCCTTTTTATGAAGTGGAGGGGTGGGGCAATGCCCCGGCACATCCCGCGGACCTCCAGGTTGGTGTCACTGAATGCGTCCTATCATATGGAATAAGAATATATATGGTTTAGGGGTGGGGATTTGTAAGGTTACCGATATATTGGGCCTTTTATGAAGTGGAGGGGGTTTGGCAAGGCCCCGATGCATCCCGGGGCACCCCGATTGATGTCACCGAATGCGTCTTATCATCAGGAACAAGAATATAAATGGTTATGGGGTGGGGACCTGAATGGTTTCTGAGATATATGGCCTTTTATGAAGTGGAGGGGGTGGGACAGGGGCACAGTGCATCCCAGGGGTACCCAAGTTTGGTGGCACTGAATGTGTCTTATCACAAGGAACAAGAATATTAGGAGTGAGGATCTGTAAGGTTTCCGAGATATTGGGCCTTTTATGAAGTGAAAGGGTGGGACATGGCCATGCCACCCCAGGGGATGCCCATGTTGGTGTAAATGAATGGCCCTAATCATAAAGAACATGAATATATAAGGTTTAGGAATGGGGCTCTGGACAGTTTCTCGGATATATGACCTTTTGTGAACTTGAGGGGTGGGACATAGCCCCGGCGCACCCAAGCAGACCCCGAGATGGGTGTCAATGAATGTGTCTTATCATACGAACAAGAGTATATATATATATATATATGGTTTAGGGGTTGGGATCTGTAAGGTTTTTGAGATATTGGGCCTTTTTATGAAGTGATGGGGGTGGGGCAATGTCCCGGCGCATCCGGGGCAGGTTGGTGTCACTGAATGCTTCTTATCATAAGGAACATGAACATATATGGTTAAGGGGTGGGGATTTTAATGGTTTCTGAGATATATGGCCTTTTCATGAAGTGGAGGGGGTGGGGAAGGGGCCCAGCACAACCCCGGAACCCATAGGTTTGAACAAGCATATGGCTGAGAGAAGTTTACTCAAGAAACATTTCTATAAAAGTTATGTCAAGATATCTGCAAAGGCTTGACAGTAAATATCATTTTCCCATTTTCCCCATTATAAGTCTATGGAAACTCTAAGTTGCCATAGCAACCAAACAAATGAGTCGAATTTCATGAAAAACAAAAACGTTCAATTCCCCAACCCAAGAATGCTACAGATAAAATTCGGGCCTAATGGAGCTCTTATAGTTCTTGAGAAATAAACTTGACCATTAGGGTGACTGCTAGGGTGGTCGCAAATGTTGGCGCCTTGACAAACGGAGGAACGAACGGACGAACGAACGGACGGAAAACCGGGCGCCTTTATCGCGCCATGCTTATAGCAGGCGCGACAATAAAAGTAGATAGGTCAAGGTCACAGGTCAAAATGTTTGGGTGGGAAGCTCTTGATACAAGGAAGATAAATGCAAAATATTAAGTCTCTATCTCAAATGGTTCAAAAGTTAGGTCAAAGTAGGTCACAGGTCAAAATATTTTTGTACAAGTGGTAAGCCCGTGTCACATGAAACCTACATGCCAAATATGAAGGCTCTGTCTCAAATGGTTAAAAACTTATGACAAAGTAAGCCAAAGGTCAAGGTCACAAGTCAAAACTTTTGTATGAGTGAGAAGCCCTTGTCACAAGGAACTTACATGTCATAAGCGAAGGCTCAATGTCAAATGGTTCAAAAGTTATGACAAAGTAGGTCAAAGGTCAAAATAGTTTGTATGGGTGGGAAGCCATTGTCACAAGGAGCCTACATGCCACATATGAAGGCTCTATCCACCATAGTTCGAAAGTTATGAAAAATAGGTCGAAGGGTAAGGTCACAGGTCAAATTATTTGTATGTCAGAAGAGCCCTTGTCACAAGGAACATACATGCCAAATATGAAGGATCTATCTCAAACGGTTCACAGGTTAAGAATATGTTGGTCACAGGTCAAGGTCAAGGTTACAGGTCAAAATCTTATGCATGGGTTGGAAGACTTTGTCACAAGAAACCTACATGCAAACTATGAGGGTTCTATCTTAAATGGTTCAAAAGTGATGACAAATAGGTCAAAGGTCAAGGTCACAGGCTAATATTTTTGTATGGATGGGAAGCCCTTGTCATAAGGAGCCTACATGCCACATATGAAGGCTCTATCCACTATGGGTTGAAAGTTATGACAAAATAGGTCGAAGGGTAAGGTCACAGGTCAAATTATTTATATGGGTGTGGAGCCCTTGTCACAAGGAACATACATGCCTATTATGAAAGATCTATCTCAAACGGTTCACAGGTTAAGAATATGTTGGTCACAGGTCAAGGTCAAGGTTACATGTCAAAATCTTTTGCATGGGTTGGAAGACTTTGTCACAAGAAACCTACATGCAAACTATGAGGGTTCTATCTTAAATGGGTGAAAAGTGATGACAAAATACATAGGTCAAAGGTCAAGGCCAACATTTTTATATGGATCGGAAGCCCTTGTCATAAGGAACATACATGCCAAACATGAAGGCCGTATCTCAAACGGTGCAAAAGTTACGATACAATAGGTCACAGGTCTAGGTCAAAGGTCATTTTTTTAATGAATACGAAGCACATGCACAAGGAAGCTACATGTCAAATATGACGGTCCTCTCTTAAATGCTTCAAACATTGTTACAAAGTTAGTCAAAGGTCAAAATCATATGTCAAAAAAATGTTTGGTGGGAAGAATATGTCAAAAGGAACATACATGCCAAACATGATGGTTCTATCTTGAATGGTTCTAACTTTATGATAAAGAAGGTCACAGGTCAAGGTTTTGTTTGGGTGGAAAGACCTTGTCTTAAGGAATATACATGCCAAATATGAAGGGTCTAACTTGAAAAATAGAAGTAGAAGCAATGATCAGGAATCGATACAATTAACCCACAGCTTCGATCAGAGACACCAAAGGGAAAGATTTGTTTGTTTGTTTGATTTGACGTTTAACGCCCCCGTCAACACTGTAAAGGTCATTTTGGAGACGTTGCTTCCAATTTTGTGGGACTTTTATCCGACCTTGGGATGAAATGACATCTCAATCCCTGCAATCCAATGAAACCAATAGGATATTTTAGCATGGGCGGGCCGACTCGTACTGTTTGCCTGGGCAGGCTTAGATCCTCTTAGCGGTTTACCAGTATTCGTGTGCGGGTCGGTTTCAGCTTTGTGTGGGTGCATAATCTTGAATGGTTCAAACATTCTGATAAATTAAGTCACAGGTCAAGGTCAAGGTAACAGGTCAATTTCTTTTTGAATGAGTGGGAAGCCCTCGTCACAAGGAACCTACATGCCAAAACTGTTGGCTTTATCTCAAACGGTTCAAAAGTTATGACAAACTGACCTACTGACCTAGAAAAGTTATGATTAAGCAGGTTACAGGTCAAAGTTAAGGCTACAGGAGTGGGGAGCCCTTGTCTCAAGAAACCTACATGCCAAATATGAAGGCTCAGTAGGTCAAAGGTCAAGGTCACACGTCAAAGTGTTTGTACTGGTTGGATGTGCTAGTCACATGGAACCTGCATGCCGAATATGAAGGTTCTATCTCAAATGCGTCAAAATTTATGACAAAGTATGTCAAAGGTCAAGGTTATGGGTCAAACTTTTTGTATGCGTGGGAAGACTTGTCACAAGAAACGTGCACAAAAAATATGAAGGTTCTATATCATATGGTTTAAAAGTTATGATAAAGAAGTTCATAGGTCAAGGTCACAGTCACTGGTCAATTTTTTGTATGAGTTGGAAGCTCTTATCACAAGGAACCAACATGCCAAATATGAAGGCTCTATCTACAATGATTAAAAAGGTATTACACATTGACCTACTGACCTACATTTTGATCCGGCATGACCCGTATTTGACCTTGATCCAGATATTGTCAAGATGATTATTCTGCGCAAGATTTATGATGATTGGACCAAGCTGATGTTTGTCTCTGATTTGACCTGCTGACCTATATTTTGACCTGACAGGACCCATATTCAAATTTGACCCAGTAATTGTGAAGATGATCATTCTGAGCAAGTCCGATGATGAATGGACCAAAACTGTGGCCGCCAGAGTGCTTTCAAGGTTTTTCTATGATTTACCCTACTGACCTACATTTTGACCCGACATGACCTTAAATTACACTTCACCCAGATATTGTCAAGATTATCATTCTGACAAACAGATATTGAGGTAATGATCAGGAATCAATACAATTAACCCACAGCTCCCATCAGAGACACCAAAGGGAAAGAAACGCAAACATAAAACAACATATCCTAATGGAAACATCAATAGCGGAAAGCCAAAAGGACAGTTACTTTTCCGCAAAATGGCAAATATTTACTGATGATGATTTGACAAAAACTATGGCCTATAGAGTGCTATCAATTTTTTTTTTTTTGTATAATTCGACCTGCTGACTATTTTTGACTTCCGACATTACCCATATTCGAACTTGACCCAGATAGTGTCATGAAGATCATTCTGACCAAGTTTGATGATGGTTGGTCCAAACCAGTAGCCTCTAGTGTGTTAACAAGGTTTTTCTATTATTTGATCTACTGACCTATTTTTGATCCGACATAGAGCCTATTCGAGCTTGACCGAGATATTGTCATGATGATTATTCTGACCAAGTATGATGATGATTGGTTCAAAATTGTGGCCTCTAGAGAGTTAACAAGAAACGTTTATGCACGACACGCGATTCAGCACGAACTATGACGCCGGACATCTCACGGTATCAAAAGCTCACCATGACCTTCGTTCAGGTGAGCTAGGAAGAGAAAGACCAAAAATTGTTCCTTAGCCAGAATTTGCTTCCTTAAGGGCTCTATATATCTGTTTAAAATCTTCAAAATATTCGATATAGTAGAGAAGCTATGGGATCAAAACATCTTTACATGCATCAAGGCCGATTATTAAATAACCAAAATGGTCAGAATGACCGTCATTGACCATCATATACTTCATATATCTGTAAGAGTTTATCAAAATATTCCAAATAAAATGATTAAAGGAAAAGCAAGCCCATGAAATTTATAAATTAATTAAGTGCAGCTAACCCAAGACCAAGGATAGTTAGAGTATTGTTACTTTGCAATAGGGTTCATTTAGTGGACTCTATATCTGTGAAATTGCATCGACAATTTCCATCATGTAAAGGAACTAATGGCAGACAACCATTAATTGGGAAATGTAAACAGCCATTACTCTGTAAATATCCCTACCCTTCATCATAAGGTAGTTTATAGTTATTTGTCCTGTGGGATGTGGAGTTTTGAAAATATTTGAGGAACACTGATGAGGCCAAATGCAATGCTATAGAGTGTTTTTTTTTTTTTTTTGGTTATGGTTTTAGAGTGTAAGATTCTTTATATCAAATAACAATATTAAATTAGATATTCAAATGAATTTAGGGTTAGGTCCAGTACGAAGAGTTTACACAGGTAGTCATTTAATTTTTATATACGACCTTATCCATTACAACAAATTGATATAAAATGTAACACAGCATTGTGTCGAGTGAGTTGGTGAGTGTTTGAGTTTTACGTCTCACCAAAAGCTAAGGTCATACAGAGACGGGACAACGGTTTAAATCTGTTCTAGAAAGGGTTATCCTTTGGAAGCAAGGAATACACCACGGAACCGGACAATATGGGGTGTACATGTTTTCTTTGCCAGACTAGCTAGTTTCGGCAAATAAGGCCTCATCAGTGACCCTCAGATATTTTCAAAATTCAACAATGGAATCAATGCTCCCAAAGGACAAGAAAATATAAACTACACTATGATGTTGGGCAGGGAGACTTTTTACGGCAGCCACACATTCCAAGACACCAGCTGTAGTGACGTCAAATGTGTTCTAGAAAGGGTTATCCTTTGGGAGCAAGGATTATAAAGACTCATCCGAAAGTTTGGAGAAGCCTTGGATCGATCCTGCGACCCCTGGTTTACAAGGCGAGAAGCCTAACCACTAGACCATGGAGGCTTCTAGCATTGTGCCGATGCAAGCATATTACATATATATATATATAATATTATTAAATGTTCCAAACGCATTTGATATAATATAAATTCTATTCAACAGTCTGCATGCATTGTGTTTGACACAATCCCGGTCAGACATTATGCTTTTCTCGTTAATTGCAGGCGGGTGGATCGGGATTCAGACTCAATGTTGGTTTGGGCTTAAAGCTATTGACTAGTTGGTCGGCGGCACCGGAACTGTTTTGACTGTTGCTTGGTCCAACGGGGTTCAACTATAGGTTTTCTTTAGCTCCAGTGTCCTTGTGGTGTTGGACTGGATGTCTCAGCGCGTTTTACTGTCGAGTCCTCATCCTTATGTCAACTTGATTTTTCATTGTGATTTCCGAGCTGATTCACTGATGAGTTATAATTCCTTCACGCGGACCGAACAAATATTTGGGTGAACCACTGTGGAAGTGGGGTTATGGGTTGGAATCCCGTAAAGTTAACTTAAACCCACCGGTAACTACATGCGGACCAAACAAATACTTGTTTGAGCCACACTGAATGTTAGGGGAGGGTTGAAAATATTTTAGGGTCACTGTTGAGGCCTAACTGGCCGAAACTAGCTAGTCTGGCCCAGAAAACATGTACAATCCATATTTCCAGTTCTGTGGTGTATTCCTTGCTTCCAAAGGTAACCCCTTCTAGAACATATTTGGGATCCCGTAAAGTTAACTTAAACCGATCAGTATTTTTACTGACCGTTCGGAGTCGGTGCTTTTGCTGTGTTTCCTTAATGTTTTTTTGTGTTGGTGGTTCTAAATCTTTCCTTCGTCATATTTGTTGTTACGTTGATGATTCTGATTCTTCCCCAATTTTGGTTGTTCGTTTTAGTAACGTTTGCCCTCCAGTTTAAGGTTTGCCAGTTTGGTGATTTTGATTCTTTCCCCCATTTTGGTATATTGCTCCATTTTAGTAAGGTTTCGATATATTCTGAGTCACCACCTGTTTGGGAAAGAGCTGCTGACTCGGCTTACCTGGTGTCCTTTTTGTTTACTGTTGCTAATCTGTTTCGACTTCTTTACCTAGTATTATTGTAGGAAGAATTTGGGATCTGATCGCCTCAGTTCCTGATTGTTTCTCTTTTTAATTTTAATTGATTGTTTTGGTTTTGCTTTTAGCCTTGTGGGTCATTTTGTGTCGTCTCCCAGAGGAAGGAAGAAAAGAGATAGAAGAGAAAGTAAAGGAGATGAAAGTGAGGGGCAGAGGAGAAAGAGCAATACGAAATGTAAGTGTAGAAACCAAAAACTACAACATTCCGTCTCTACCCTTACCTGGTGCAAGGACAGAAGGCTTTGTTCAACTGTTAGACAATATCAGTTGGGACACCCCAGTACACGTCACCTATGTGTCACCCAACTATCCCTTGTGCCGATGCAAGATAATGATTATTTTCAACATGAAGGCGATGGTCAGGAATAGATATAAATACCTCACATCTCCCATCCCACTTTCTTCCTTAAACCTATATTTCAGACTGCACCATGCTACGTCCGTAAACTGAATACCCACCCTCCCCTTAACCCCACTTTGTAGACAGAAAACTAGGGTTACAGGTGTATACAA
This sequence comes from Lucinisca nassula, assembly GCA_963580285.1. Lineage (NCBI taxonomy): Eukaryota > Metazoa > Mollusca > Bivalvia > Lucinida > Lucinidae > Lucinisca > Lucinisca nassula. Next base: position 32,633,163 of record OY757019.1, read on the forward strand.
TATTTGCTAATTTCTACTCCAAGATATAGGTTGTCTGTACTTGTTCCGGGTCTAACAAGCATCTGCAACCTATGTATTGCGTATAAATAAGACCAATAATGTTTCTTATCATATGACGTCGCGTCTGAGAGTGTTAGAACGCCATGTAATATTTTCGATAATCCACTAGTGGATTAATTATGCAAATTAGCTAGATACGTCCCGTAACGTTACATATACGACGTCCTTAACGACGTCGTGTTTACTAACGGTGGAATATTGACATTTTTGTAAACACTCGGGAATAAAGTCCGTTTTAAATGTCATATGATAAATAGAATCTTGCATTCTTGCTCATGTGTTATTGAATTTATTAAACTCGTTAAGGAAAAGGGATAAAATGCTCGGCAAAGCCTCGCATTTTATTCCTTTTCCTCAACTCGTTTAATTTTTTTTTTTTTTTTTTTTGGTTTGGGTTTTACGGCCCTTTCAAGATTATTTCACTCATATCGAGCCGATCGTTAATCAGAGGTGGGCGAAAACCGGAGTACCCGGAGAAAAACCACCTGACCTTCCGTTGCAGAACTTGGCGTCTCACACGTGGCCAGAGCGAGGCTCGAACCTACGGCGGTGAGAGACCTAATGACTAAGAGTCAGCGCTCTTATCCACTAGGCCACGGAGGCCCGTCAACTCGTTTAATAAATCCAATAATAAATGAACACTCATGTAAGATCCTCTTTATCCAAAATGTCTACATTTTGGAAAAATGAACGAATACACAATGTCACACAAGTGTGTTATCGTACAATTGAGCCCCGCCAAGCGAATTTGTGTATTCGAGCATTCCGTCATGACAAATTTTAACTGCGCATGCCCAGCCATTCAGAGGGGCCAGGGATATGGCTTTCTGTCTGAAGGTTCCTCTTGATTCACTGCTCGCATAGGCGATAAGTACCAAAATCGCTTGACAGGGCCCAATTTATCATTTTCATACTGAATGGGATCTTCTTTCCTGTAAACAAAAGCATTCCGTTTTGAAATGCAGAAGTGCCAAGTTATTTTTTGAAATACATTTAAAATGGTTAACTGACTGCAGCTAGTGAAAGGTCAAATAAAGTGGTGCATTCTCCTGCGTCTGATCTGACCCCATATTGTTTGCCAACTTACCGTTTTGAAAATTACATTCTAACACAGCGCGCCTATATAGGCAATGAAACATAATTGTGTTTTATTCTACAACAAATCACGGCAAGGAAGAACATGACGAGTCATTAAAAACTGCCAATTTATGACGTCACTAGTCGATTTACTTGACGTTAGACGATGTAACGTCATATTCTCGCATCGAAAACGTTAGAAAAGGATATAAATGCATTTGTTTCAGTGGATAATTTAAGCAGGATTTCTTCTGACAATGGCGAAAAGTTGTGAGAATTTGAAGGAAACTTTTGCCGATTTTCAGCCTGTTAGAATCGAAATAGATCAGCTCTAGTTTGCAATTTGTTGAGTAATAAATCACAGTTTGTCGGTCAGTTGTAAGTAGACAGATCACGCGCGCTACGCGCTCGTGATTTGATCTACTTTACAACTGACCTCCAAACTGTGATTTATTACTCAACAAATCACAGTTAAAGCTGATCTATTTATATCTTAAATATAAAATGAGTTGTCATCTTAATTTTACTGTTTGTACAGATAATCGCCTTTTACGACGGTTCTAACAACAAACAATGATTTTCGATCATTACACGGCATCGCAGGTGATAAAATCCCCTCGCACAAGACTACCTCGTGTGTGTAAAAAAACTGAACTGGCAAAATTCCAATTTGCTCGAGATATAATCATGCCAAACAATTGTCTGTAGTGAAATGAAAATCCATTGATTTATTTAGGCACCACAGGGATGACAAAGTTTTTCAAAAGATATATAAAGTGACCTATAATTTGAACATAGGACCCTGAAAGACAGAGATGTACCAGACATTTTTAAACCTGATGTGTGTGTGAAGTTAAATGAAAAACACTGATTGAAGTAGGTTATATATTGACGACAATGTTTTTTGTTTGTTTGTTTTTTTTTGTAAAAATAGCCATAGTGACCTTTTCCTTGAAGTTCCTTTGAATGTCAAACTTTGTGGAAGTTATAATAAAATCCATTGATAAAAGTACATGCTGAGGCGATGCAATTTTTTTAACAAAAGAGCCGCAGTGACATTGAGCTTGAGCCCAGGTCCCTGAAGGTCAAACACATTCAAGATTTTATCATTCTCAACAATTGTATGATGTTACATTAAAATCCATCAGTGAACATTACGAAAGCAAGCCTATTCAAATACATTGCAATCTTTGCCACCAAAAAAACGAACGTTTTAAGACGACAGATTGTGATATTTTTATTTTTCTTCTTTCTGCTTAAAATATAGGTTGTGGGTACTCGTTAAACCCGCCTCATTACTTCTGTAAACCCCAGTTTAACTATACAAAAGTGGGGTTTAAGGGGGTCACATTATATAGGCGTGTTTTTGTGATGATGTGGACAATACTTTTCAAAAATAGCCACACTGAACTTGACTTTGAGCCCAGGACCCTTAAAGTCAATCTTGCCGAAGATATTATCATAGCCGACAATTGCAGGAAGTAATAGTTAATAAAATCCACAATTAAACAAAGGCGCTAGTGTGACGACAAGATTTTCTAATTATAGCCACAGTGACCTTGGCCTTGTACCCACGACCCTGAATTTGGAACTTGCTATAGATGTTGTCATACCCAACATTGTATGATGCTATGTTAAAATGCATAAATAAATGTATGTGCTTGAACGATGACAAGTTGTTTTTTCTAAACACAGCCACTGTGGCCTTAGCTTAAGTATATTTGTTTGTTTGTATTGGAGTTAAACGACTGAGTCATTACTATTTAGGTCATTTTTGAGCCGGTCTGTTTACCTATCCATACTTCTACTAGGTAGGCTTATACGTAAGCAGTTAACCAGTACAGTGGACATTCTGTCGCCAGAAACTGACAACTGCCCTTCTTAAACCAGCGGAAGGGAGAAAATGACCACAGAAAAGATATCATGATCAATCTCCACCAAGTTTAAGAACAGGACCCTGATACCTGGACTTATATAATTGCATTTTTATGTACATGCAGTTACATAAAAATGTATCCAATTTGAATAAACATTGGCGCTGGAGCAATGACAATGGTTTTCTGAAAATAGACAGTGACCTTGACTTTGAGCAAAGTACCCTGACAGTCTAACTTGTTCAAGTTATTAAGGTACCCAATATTTGTACCAAGTGACATTACAATCCATCAACATCAATAAATGTAGGCCTTGACGCAATGTCATTTTTTTCTAAAATTAGCCACAGTGACATTGAACTTAAGCCGAAGACCTTGAAAGTCGAACTCCTACGAGATACCCAATATTTGTACCAAGTGATATCAAAATCTATCAACTGATACAGGCGCCAGAGCGATGACAAAGTTTTCTAAAATATAACCATAGTGGCCTTGACCTTTGTCACAGAACCCTGAAAGTCGAACTCGCTCGAGATATTATCATAACCAACATTTGCGTGAAGGTATATTAAGATTCATCAATAAATGTAGGCGCTAGATAGCCAAAGTGACCATGAAAGTCTAATAACTTGCTCGAGATATTATCATACCTAAAATTTTAGTGAAGATATATTAACCCTTGTCCTGCTGAGCCCAGATATGCCTTATTTTCCAAACAATGAAGATCCAGATCAGATGGCTTCTGACGAAGCCATCTGATCAGGATCTACATTGTTTGCCATTCTGATTGTGAATTTGTTGCAATAATTTGCATCAAGTAATCTGATTGGTTGATAATCGGTAGTGGGTGTGACATATTGAAATATTCAGCAGGACAAGGGTTAAAATCCATCGAGTAATGTCTAAACCTTGGGCACGGGACCCTGAATGTCGAACTCGTCCGAGTTATTATCATATCCAACATCTATGTAAAGTTATATTTAAATCCATCAATAAATATAGACACTAGCGCGATGGCAAATATTTTTTTCTTATTAAAGAACAACCACAGTGACCTTGACCTTGAGCCAAGGACCCTGATCGAGATATCATCGTAATTATCCAACATTTGTGTAAAGATATATAAAAATCATTCAATAAATGCAGGCGCTATGGCCATGGCATAGATTTTCTATAAAAACCCACAGTAACGTTGACCTTGAAAGTCAAACTCGCTCGAAATATCATCATACTTAACATTTTGAAGTAATATACAAATCCATCAACAAATATATGCGCTAGAACGATACCAAAACGTTTACGAACGTACGGACAAACACTTTATTCCCTTGTGCGAGGGGATAACAAGATAGGAATATAACCTGAATATAGTCTGCTTTTTTTTTGTTTATTTGGTGAATTCTTTGCTTCCAAAGGATCGAACTATTCAAAACTTGAATTTAACTTCACTGCAGCTGTTGTACCGTCTGGCGATCGTTAAAAGTCTCCCCGTGGATCATCAATATACAAATTATATTTTTGGTCCTTTTGGATCCTTGCGATCATTCAGAATCATTTTGAAAATAAAGTTCAGATTAAGCCGGTGTTAGAGGGCGTGACCGGTGTTGCACATTTCAGTACTGGTCATGAACAGATTTAATAAAGCAGAATCTGCTGTTTTTGTTTATTTGGTGTATTCTTTGCTTCCAAAGGATCGAACTATTCATAACAAATTTATCTTCATTGCAGCAGGTGTTGTGCGGTGTGGCGGAAGTAAAAGTCTTCCATACAGCATCATAATGCAGTTTATATTTTCGGCTTTGGGATCATTGAGTTCCTTTGAAATCATTTTGAAAATAGAGTTCTGCTTAAGCTGGTGCTAGAGGGCGTCGCCGGTGTTGCACACTTCAGAACTATTCATGAACAGACTCAATAAAACTGAGTCTGCTATTTTCGTTTATTTTGAGTATCCCTTGCTTCGAAAGGATCTAACTACTTAGAGGGTTTTCGTTTCACGGACTTGTTCACCTGATGACTTGGTCGCATTAGGAAAACATGGCCGTGTGAAATAATGGCGTCCAACATGGTGTCAGAAGTTACATATATTAGATAAAAATGATAACATCTTTCTAATTTCTGCTTTCGGCATAGATTGTGGGTGCTCGTTAGAACCGCCTCAATGAGGCGGTTCTAACGAGTACCCACAATCTATGGATTGAAGCAAAAATAAGGCAGTTAATGTTTACCCCCTTACACCCCACTTTTCCCTATATAAAATGGGGTTTAGAGGGGTCTTCGTTTCACGGACTTGTTATCGTGATGGAAATCCACCTTGAAGGCAAATTTTGTCGGATCACGTGTAATTATTACGGTTAAACGTACCTCCACCGTCTCCTAGATTAGTTACAATTTCTGTTTTAGAAGTCTTGTCAAGCTGACAAATTATTTCTGTTCCACCAACAAATTCGACTATACATCTGTGCCTGTCAATCATTACTTCAACATCCTCCTTCACAGTTCCAAAACCTTCACCAGTAATTGTAAGAAATGTACCACCAAGCAGAGACCCATGGGATGGACATGTGCCAGTAACGCTCAGCTGATACGTTAGTTTCGGGGCATTTTGGCTGTAATGCATTATAAAATAAGATTAAATGAACATATATGGATTGTCAGTCAAATATGTCAATGATTACAAATAACAGTCAGCTGAATTTCTACAGACAGTAATCCATAAAATGAACGTCATAATAACATTTTTATATTTAAAAACAAACCACCATCAATAAAAGTATAATATTAAAGTAAAGGGGCATCAAGTATGTATAACGAGAACTTATTTATGTTCACTGCAGCTGGTGCTGTGCCGTGTGGCGGCTGTAAAATGTCTCCCCGTACATCCATCATAGTGCAGATTATATTTTCTGGTCCTTTGGGATCATTGGGTTCATCTAGAATCATTTTGAAAATAGAGTTCTGCTTAAGCCGGTGCTAGAGGGCGTGGCCCGTGTTGCACATTTCAGTACTGGTCATGAACAGACTCAATAAATCCGAGTCTGCTATTTTCGTTTTTATTTTGTGTATTTTTTGCTTCCAAAGAATCTAACTATTCAGAACTTATTTAATCTTTTAATTTGAAGGATATACTTTCTGTGAGAAAGGTGTTTTTCTACAGTTTCCCTTTTGTGTGTACTGTCCTTTCTTCTGACTACACCGCTGTTAACAGGGTTTTAAGGCGGTTCTTCTGCCACGGTTTATTTTTGTTATGGATTGTCTTTGAGTGTGTGTATCGCTTATATTTTTTGTTTTGGATAGCCACTTGGCCATTTTGTGGGAAAATGACTGTCACTTAGCCCGCCCCGCGCATCGGGGCTTGAAGAAATAGATGGGTTGCATGATGCTTCCATGCAGAGCTGAAACCGACCGCACACGAGTACTGGTAAACCGCTTAGAGGATTTAAGCTTGCCCAGGCAAAACGGTGCAAGTTGGTTCGTCCATGCTTATAAACCTAATTGGTTTCACTGGGCGACAGGGCTTGAGATGTAATATGCCACAAAAATAGAAGCAACGTCTCCAAAATGACCTATATAGTGTTGATGGGGACGTTAAACCTCAAATCAACCAAGACTGGTTTGGCTTTCCGCTGTTGGTGTGTCCATTAGGGTCTAGTTGTTTCGTGTTTGTGTTTCTTTCCCTTTGGTGTCTCTAATGGGAGCTGTTAGTCCTGAACTCATGACCTTCCATACATTACGTTTCGCTGCTTTCCTGTAAGGTCATGAGTCCCAACCGCGAAAAATATGAAATTCCATTAAGGAACGGGAGAATCACTGTTTTACGTTGTCATCCGATGTAAGTCACAGAACTGTATTGTTCTGAGTCTTTATCTGTTCAAAATAATCCCCAAAATATATAATATTGTCCTAAAAATATCTCCGAAGCGGTAGGTACTGTATTTTATCCGTCCACCATATTGGATTTCATCTCGGAATATTTCGATTCCTGCCGAAACCAGTGACGTTACTGAACGACACTGATCGCGGACAAACTGATTTGAATAGAACAGCATCAAACATAGCCCGGAGAATATGGACGTTATGTTCGTTGCGGGGGATTTGTTTAAAGAGAAACAGAGATTTTAAGCATTTTGTCACTCATTTGAAATTAGAAGCTGTAGTGGTTTCGACTATATCATATGGTTTTGCTTTGTCTGTGTAGTTGAAAAAGGAAAGGAAATTTCTTCAAGGAAAGAATCAAGCAATGGGACACCCTATCCAACTCTACCCTATACCCTACCACCTACCCTCCTCCTACCCTACCTAGCCTCTACCCACACCTACCCTACCCCCTTCTCCACCCCCTTCTCCACCCCATACTCCTACACTATCCTATTCCCTACCCTACCTCCTTCCCCTACCATACCATCAATCCCTTACCCCTACCATACCCCCACCAACTAACCCCACACCTACACAACCCACAGCCCTACGTACACCATTCCCCTATCCCTTACCCCTACCATACCCAAACCACTAACCCCCCGTCCCCTACCATTAACCCAAGCCCCTACCCCACCCCCTTCCGCTACCATACTCCTACCTTATCACAACCCTACCTCTTACCCCTACCCTACTACACCCCGTACCATACCCTATCCATACCCGGCCCTTACACCTATCCTACCCCATTCCCCTATCATTACCCTACCCAACCCTATCCTTATCCTACCCGTCAAATACCCTACCCCATATCCAGCCCCTACCCCTTGCCCCTACCCCTTCCACTACCACACCCCTACCTACCCAAACCATAACCCTAACCACACCCTATACCATACCCCATCCATACCATAGCCACTACCTCTTACCCATTCCGTACCCCTTCCCCTACCATGCCCCCTACCCCTACCCACCCCTATCCCATACCCGGCCCCCACCTCTTACCCCTTCCGCTACCATACCCCTACCTACCCCAACCAGACCCCTTACCCCTACACTACCCCACCCCCGACCATACCTCTATCAATACCCCAGCCCCTTACCCTACCCTAACCCCTTCCCCTACCTGAACCCCTCATAACCCTAACCCTTTCCATACCCCAGCCCCTACCCCTTACCTCTATCATTCCCCTACCGTAACCCCTAACCCAACCCCTACCCAGTAACCTTACACTATACTATACTACCCTTACTTCTACCCTACCGTTACCTCTACCCTACCCCTACCCCTACCCCTACCCCTACCCTACCCTACCCTACCCCTACCCTACCCCTATTCCTTACCGCCACCCTGTCCCTACACTACCCTAACCCCTACCCCTAAACCTTTACACTACCCTATTCTACCCGTACCCGTACCCCTTACCCCTACCCGACCACCTATCCCACCCCGTCGGCCCCCGCCCATGGGGGCTTTGAAAAATAGATTTGGCAGCATGATTCCGACTGCACATGAGTAATGGTAAACCTCTTAGAAGGTCTAAGCCTGCCAAGGCAAAGTGGTGCGAGTCGGACCGTCCATGAATATAAATCCTATCCTACCCCTTACCCAACCCACCATACCCCCTACCCTATCCCCTAACCTCTACCCTACCCCACCCGCTACCCCTACACTACCCTGTCCTACCTCTACCCCACCCCTACTGCTACCTTACCCTTACTCCTATTCTACCCATCCCTCCCCTACCATTAAAGCATTAAGACTGTGCCTAAGTTCATATTAGTAAACTACTCCATTTTCAGTTCTAGAAACTGCAAATTCGCAGCAACAAGGACAAACACATTTATTATTACCTCCTCCGAGTACGCCAAGCAGACAGACAGAAAATTCTCGCACACGGTACGGAGATTCAAGAACTGGGTTTTCTTTTGCCTTTACGATCATCACCGGGATTCACCGAAAAAAATACGGAAATTAACATCCATATTGTTTACATCGGCGACCCTGGAAAGAGTCGCGTTTTATGAAAAGTTAACGTTTACATGCACTTACAGTTTAAAACATGAAAGTTGCTTCATCAAACGTAAGATTTGTATGTTATTTATCATATGATTATATACTTTTTATTTAACATGCCAACAATAATGATTATTAATGCGATTTTGAGAATTTCAAGTTTTTGTATAGAAGGACACAAGACCCTACGGAATGACCCTACGGAGTGACTAGGGAGCTGTGGGTTAATTGTATCGATTTCTGCTCATTGCCTTCACTTCTATTTTAAAAAGATTGTGGCTACTCAGGACTTATTAAAACTATCTCTAGGAGACAGTTAATGAAATTACACATAACACTTTGAGACAAAACATGTAGCTAGACAGGGAAACAAAGTTCGCTCTCTGGCTGCATTGCGGTGGGCCGGACCCCGGACTCTTTGATGATGGTCCCACCCTAAATCCTTTGAATTCGGGAAGGGCGGAGCCGGATTTTTCCTGGGTTTGACCCTCCGTTATCTAACTGGTGGTTTTCTTCTGCTCTGACGTCAGTCTTCAACCCTGATTCATGATAATATTAATCTATACAGAATCATTTTACCTTGTGTTTTATCATGACTCACTGTTGAGCAAGAAAACCTCCATGCGGAATAATTTGTTATTGTTATTTTGTTTGCTACTGTACGGGAACTGAGGGCGAGGGTTGAAATTTCATAAACTCCGGAGTTGAAGCCCACCCCCACCCCCAGTAGTTTTACTACTGACCGTCCCAAGGCGATCGTTCTTTTGCAGTGTCTTAACTGTTATTTGGCTTTGTGTCGTTGGTTCACGTTTCGATTGTTTTTGTGTGTGCCTCCGTGTCATTTTCTATCGGTGACTTAAGACGGCTGCGTTCTTGGATGGTGGTATTTCCTGAGTGGCATTTTCTTACTAGTTTGCGCTTACATTCCTGGTAAAGATAAGAAAGCCAAGCTCCCGACCTTGTTGTCCAAATGATGACCTGGACAAAGTTAATGGTAACTAAGTTGACAACCTGACGGAACAATATCCTTCATCGTGCCGAGAAGTCAATCTACCTCAATGTTAAGGGAATGTGTGGCAGTTTCCCTGCCCTTTATCAGAGTGCAGGTTAAATTTTCTAGCCATTTATATTACAGCTTGATTATGGAATTATTTGACGGTCAATGATGAGGTCTAATTTGGCTCAAGAAAGCCAATCTGGTCCATGAAGAAACTATACAACGCTACACGTTTCAGTTATGGTCTGTGCTCCTTGCTCCCAAAGGATTACCCATTTGTCGAACATATTGAAAAGTATGATGTCTTTACTACATCAACTAAACTTTGGCTCCTACAGTCTCGAGAAGGTTGTGTATTTGCGAATTTTATCTTAAAAACGTATTATGTGTCTACATATATAACTTTGATAAACTGTTTTATCTGTTTAATACCCATCACGTGAACAAGTCCGTAAAATGAACACCCCTACACCCCACTTTATACAGAGAAACGAGGGTTTACCGGGGTATACATTATTTTTCTTATTTCTGCTCCAAGACATAGGTTGTGGGTACTTGATAGAACCGCCTCTATGGGGAGGTTCTAAAAAGCACCGACAACCTATGATAGCAGTATAATTTGTATAAATAAGAAAAAATATCACGGATTTTCATCAGAAAAGTACCCATGTCGCACGGGTGTGTTACCGTTATGTTTTTGTTGTTTGTCCCCGTATTGTGTTGGGTATGTGTGTGTGATAATAGTTCACTAGGTCTTTCGGTTTTTCTGTGGCTCCAGATGGCTGTGGTATGCGAAAACATTATCTTAACCAGAGGTTCAATGGTCCTGAATGCTGATTGTTTATCGCGCTATTTCATTTCTTAGAAGATTTTTAAAGGATTTTTCTTGGACATTTGCCTGATAATTGGCCCATTGGTTCCGGAGAAGAAGATTTCTGAAGGGTTATATGGGCAATATTGGTCATGAGACCGAACTCATATTAATAACTTTGCATTGTTCCTACAAGCTTTCATGTGACATTAAGTAACAAATGTAGCAGCAGTCTCTGTAAAAAATAAGTTTCAATTTTCACATCTGAATGACCTAAGACCAAGGTAAGAGAATAACCCTGACCTTTAATACTCAAGTAGTGCCATCCACTCAACTAGCTAACTGCATCTACCAATTTTCAGATCACAGGCTGCAATATGTTTTTTTTTTTTTTTTTTTTTTACTTTTTCCAATACAAATGTCTGTGCGCACAAATTCGATCTTGGAATAAAATAGGTTAAGGCCATCCAGGGATAATCATTTAAAGAAACAATAATGGGCCCAATGCTACATACCAAGTTTCATGATAATCGGCATGTTGGTTCCGGAGAAGAAGATTTCTCTGTGGTTTTACCTTATAGGGCCATGGTGGCCATATCGGTCATGTGACCAAACACATATAAATATTATTTTTTATTTTCTTATTTCTAGAAGCTTTTATATAGAATTTGGTCACAAACAGCCCCGTAGTTCAAAAACTAGAACTGTCAGATGATCTGACTATAGCCCCGCTATAGCCCTGTCAGAGGAGAAAGACTCATGAATTAAAGGTAAAGACTTGTGAGAGGGTTAACAAGGTAACAAGGTACCTATGCCTTATAGACTTTTCGCGTTATTAGATCTGAAAAACAGTCTAAGTTAAAAAATAGGTTTTGGATAATGAAAAAAGCACATGCACATCTTCAGACCTATATGAAAACACCTGTTAAATTTCAAAAGGATTGACTAGAACTGTAAGAGGAGTTGCGATCACAAGGTAGCAACTCCCTATACATTTTAACATTAGTAGATCTCAAAAATTGTCTAAGTTAAAAAAGGTGAAATAAGTGAAAAAAAATATTTAAGGATAATGAAAAAAGATTATGCACATCTTCAGACCTATATGAAAACACCTATAAAGTTTCAAAAGGATTGACCCAGAACTGTAAGAGGAGTTGTGGTCACAAGGTAGCTGTCCCCTTTACATTTTAACATTAGTAGATCTCAAAAATTGTCTAAGTTAAAAAAGGTGAAATAAGTGAAAAAAATTATTTAAGGATAATGAAAAAAGAATATGCACATCTTCAGACCTATATGAAAACACCTGTAAAGTTTCAAAAGGATTGACCTAGAACTGTAAGAGGAGTTGCGGTAACAAGGTAGGTACTCCCTATACATTTTAACATTTGTAGATCTCAAAAATAGTCTAAGTTAATAAAGGTGAAATAAGTGAAAAAAATTATTTAAGGATAATGAAAAAAGAATATGCACATCTTCAGACCTATATGAAAACACCTGTAAAGTTTCAAAAGGATTGACCTAGAACTGTAAGAGGAGTTGCGGTAACAAGGTACCCACTATCAAATATTACAGACAGACAGACAGACAGACAGACAGACGGAATTCCGGACTAATTACAGACGGAATTCCGGACAAGCCAAATCCAATATAGCCCCCACTTTTTCAAAGCGGGGCTATAATAAGTTTCAGTCTTCAAATCTGAAAGACTCATGTAGTGTCATCCACTCATTTAGCTAACTGCATATACCAATTTTCAGATCAGAGACTTCAATAGTTTCCAAATATACATAGTTTTGACCTTTTTCCATACAAAAGTCTGTGTGACCAAATTTGACTTTGGCATAATATACGTCTAGGTCATCCGAGGGTAATCATTTGAACAAACTAATGGGCCCGAGTCCCCATTGCTAGATACCAAATTTTATAAAAATCGGCCCTTTGATTTGAGAGAAGAAGATTTTAAAAGGGTTTTACCATATATGGGCATGGCGGCCGTCTCGGTAATGTGACCGAATTCATTTTAATTAATTTTCATTTCCTTGTTCCTAAAGGTATTTGTATGAAATATGGTTACAAATGACTTAGCGGTTTCTGATGAAAATATTTTTTTTATTTTCATATCTGAATAACCTTGGCCAAGGTCAAAGAATGACCTTGACCTTGAATGCTCATGTAGTTTAATCCACTCATTAAGCTAACTGCATCTACCAATTTGCAGATCTCAGGCTGCAATAATTTCCGAACAAACAACATTTTTATCTTTTTCCTATTTAAAAGTCTATATGACCATATTTGAGCTTGGCGCAAAATAAGTCAATGTCATTTGAGGGCCATAATTTGATTAATTTATGATGAACTTAAGTCTCCAATGCTACATACCAAGTTTAATGACAATCGGCCTATTGGTTCCGGAGGAAAAGTTGTTTGACGGGTTTACCACATATGACCAAAGCGGCCACCTTGGTCATGTGACCAATACCCTGCGAACAAACTTTCGTTCCCCCATCCCATGGATGTTCCATATGAAATTTGACTTCAATCAGTCCAGTGGTTTCAGAGGAGAAGATGTTTGAAAATGTTGACAGACAGACGAAAGACAGACAACAGGCAGACAACAGACGACAAATAGACAACTGAGCCTTGCCATACTATAAGCTCACCTATTAACCTTCGTCTCAGATGAGCTAAAAAGTCCGTGAAATGGACTCCCCCTGAAACCTCCACTCATATAGATAAAACTGGGGTTTACAGGTGTGCACATTATTTTTCTTATTTCTGCTTCAAGACATAGGTTGCGGGTTTAACGTTGGAACCACCTTGATTGAGCAGTTCTAACTAGTACTCAAAGCAAATGTTTTGAGTATAAATAAGAAAACTATCACAAATGCTCATCAGAAAAAAGACCGTTTAACTGGTGCGAGAGAATGTATCTTATCACACGGATTTTTTTATCGTGTTGCATATGTTCAGGAGTATGTTTTCTTATTAGTTCATACACTTTGTAGACGCTAATGTCTCAGCCGAAGATGAGGGTACTGCATAATCCTTTCTGTACCACTTTCTATAAGCGAGTTAAATATGTGTTTTTCACCTGATTTACAACATCCTAAATAGAGCTCATGAATCCTACGGGCCGCCTCCTTTTGCTCTGACATTTAATGAACGTAGGTTTTATGTTATGTTGTTGTTTGTTACTTACTGTGTGTATCACTTGTGTCTTTTGGTTTTGGATGGCCATATGGCCATTTTGTGGGAAAGTAACTGTCCTTATGGCCTTCCTTTGTTTAGGTTTCCATTATGGTCTGGTCGCTTAATGTTTGTATTTCTTTCCCTTTGGTGTCTTTTATGGGTGGAGTAAGTTAATTGTATCAATTCCTGATCTTTGTTTTACTTCTACTTTAGTATATGAAACAATGTCGTCTGGGATGGAAGATCTAGTAATTATATCGATTCTTTATCACGAAAACACGTCTTTATAATTCTGATCCCCTTGAACCGCACTTTTATATCGGAAAACTATCTTCAGCAAATAGAATGTGCACCAGAATTAAAATATACTAGTAAGCTAATTAATTAAGCCCACGGTGAATTTTGTATATGCAATGTTTATTGAGACTATCTTCACCAAATGATACTAAGGATTGCTTCTCAACATGATAAAGATCTCAGATTTCCAATGCCAAAAGTAAGGGTATACGGAGTTGTGGTTCTTGTACATGAAATGCCTGTTCAACCTTGCATATACAATTGTGGCAAGTAACAGCAATATATCTCAAAGGTACTGGAGTAATGGCCATCACAATATTATACTGTCAGGGGAGTTAACTAGAAAACCAGGGCACTCAGAATTTCGGTTCTTGCGCACGACACGCCTGTCAAAACATTGTATATATCTTAACCAAGTACCATCAATATGTCTCAAAGGGAATGGAGAAATGGTGATCACAAGCTGTCATACTGTTATATTGGAAGGGGAGATAACTCGAAAATCACAGCACCAAGCGTTGCGATTCTTGCGCATGACAAGCCTTCTATACCTTTTATGCAATTGTGCCAAGTTTCTTCAATATACGAGCTCAAAGGGTATTAGAGTTATGGCCATCACAAGATTATATGGTCAGGGGAGATAACTAAACAAGAGTTGTCAGAAGACAACATAGCTCGCCTTTGGGGGCCTAAGATGGATGAGGGCCAGTTATCAAAAAAATGTTCATCTGTAAAACAGCCCAATAGACTGCAGCAAATGAAAGAGAACCAAAATGTACCCATAATCATCCGGTTTTCAAGCCTTTCTACTGCAAAAAAAAAAAAAAAAAAAAAAAGAAAAAGAAATCTATATTTGATAAAAAAAAATTCTACAAACTACCAAGTAATAACAAGGCATCACAGACGATACAAATCCCCTCGAGCAAGACAAATTAAAAAAAAGCCTAGCCTAGCATTTGTGTAAAATTACATTATATCCATCAATAAATGTAGGTACTTAAGAGTGTTGACAAAGTTTTTCTAAAAATAGCCACAGTGATCTTGACTTCGAGCCCAGACCCTGAAAAATGAACATCATACCCAACATTTGTATGAAGTTATCTTAAAATCCATCAATAAATCTGGACACTAAGGCAATGATCAAGTTTTTCTAAAAAATAGCCACAGTGACCTTGATCTTCAGCCCCTGACCCGGAAAGTCAAAGTCACTCAAGATATCATCATACCAAACATTTGCGTCAAGGTATATTAAAATCCATCAATAAATGAAGGCGCAAGAGCGATGACAAAGTTTTTCTAAAAATAGCCACAGTGACCTTGACCTTCAGCCCCAGACCCTGAAAGTCGAACTCGCTCAAGATATCATCATTGCCATCATTTTTGTGAAGTTATATTAAAATCCATCCATAAATGTAGGCACTAGAGCGATCACAAAGTTTTTTTCTTAAAATAGCCACAGTGACCTTGACCTTCAGCTCCGGAACCTGAAAGTCGAACTTGCTAGAGATATCATCATACCCAACATTTGTGTGAAGTTATATTAAAATCCATCAATAAATTAAGGTGCAAGAACGATGACAATGTTTTTTCTAAAAATAGCCATGGTGACCTTGACCCCGTGACCCTGAAAGTAGTGACCTTGACCTTAGGCCCCAGACCCTGACAGTCAAAGTCACTCGAGATATCATTATACCAAATATTTCAGTGAAGTTATATTAAAATCCATCAATAAATGAAGGCGCTAGAGCGATGACAATGTTTTTTCTAAAAAATAGCCACAGTGACCTTGACCTTGAGCCCCAGACCCCGCTGTGTTTTTAAAAAGAAAAAAAAAAGTTCCTCCCCCGGGATTTGAACTCACGCAGCTTGCAGGTAAACTTTAACACAGAGAAGTAAGGGAGGTAATACAGAGGAAAATATTAAGTTCTCAAAAAAAAAAAAAAAAAACGTTCCTCCCCCGGGATTTGAACTCACGCAGCTTGCAGGTAAACTTTAACACAGAGAAGTAAGGGAGGTAATACAGAGGAAAATATTATGTTCTCAAAAAAAAAATAAAAAACGTTCCTCCCCCGGGATTTGAACTCACGCAGCTTGCAGGTAAACTTTAACACAGAGAAGTAAGGGAGGTAATACAGAGGAAAATATTATGTTCTCAAAAAGTCCAATTTAAGCAAAAAAAAAACCTGCAAAATGAAGTACAATGGTAATGTTAAATATTGTTTTTTTTTAGCAATTATTAATTATATATTCAAAATAAATGTGTAAAACATCACATAGAGAGCTTGCAGGTAAACTTTAACCAAATGCGGACGCCGACGCTGACGCCGACGCCAACGCTGACGCCGGACGCCCGGGGGTATGGCAATAGCTCCCCCTTACTTTCGTAAGGCGAGCTAAAAAACAGGGCTCGCCCCCGTCCATAAGGGCTTGGAGAAATATATGGGCTGCACGATGCTTCCACGCAGAGCTGATACCGACCGCACATTAGTACTGGTAATCTGCTCAGGTCCAAGCCTGCCCAGGAAAACTGCTGCGAGTCGGCCCGTCCATGCATATAAACTCTATTGGTTTTATTGGGCGGCAGGTATTGAGCTGTCATTTCATCTCAATGTCGGGTAAAAGTCCCACAAAATTGGAAGCAACGTCTCCAAAATGACCTAAATAGTGTTGACGGGGACGTTAAACCTCAAATCAAACAAACAAAACAAATGCCAGGGCACCCAGAGTTGTAATTCTTGCGCATGATACACCTGCTTAACCTCATGTACGTCGGTACCAAGTACCATTAATTTGTCTCGAAGGGCAATGGAGATGCGGTGATCAAAAGGTGGTCATACTGTTATATTGGGAGGGGAGATAACTGTAAATACCATACTCTTACGACATGAAAGCCGTAATAAAGGAAAGAAGCATAGCCTGAAAAAATCCCCGCCTATGATGGGATTCTACCCCGGGCCGCTCGGGTGAGAGTCCAGTGCTCTAACCGCTGAGCCAAAGAGTCGACTCACTGACGCAGTTGTCAGAGAGTGGTGATAAACCTATAAGCTATGCATGTAGATAACTGAAGGGAGGCAATGCGGTCCGTAACACACCCCCCTCTCCAAGAAAGTCATCATTTACGATAACGTGAAGCCAACTTCGGCACGAAGCCATTTTCGGCAAAATAAAGTCCGATTCCGGACGAGCCCCCGTCTTACGACATGAAAGTCGTAATAAAGGAAAGGAACATAGCCTGAAAAAAATCCCCGCCTACGGTGGGATTCGAACCCGGGCCGCTCGGATGATAGTCTGTGCTCTAACCGCTGAGCCAAAGAGTCGACTCCCTGACGCAGTTGTCAGAGAGTGGTTATAAACCTATAAGCTATGCATGTAGATAACTGAAGGGAGGCAATGCGGTCCGTAACAATAGCACCCAGAATTGTTGTTCTTAGGCATGAAACGTCGTCTCAACCATGTTCACAATTGTGCCAAGTACCATCAATATATCTCAAAGGGTATTGTCAGGGGAGATAATTCAAAGACCAGGGCAACCAGAGTTGTGGTTCTTGCACAAGACATGCCTGCTTAACCTCTTGTACAACCGCAACAAGAATCACCAATATATCTTAAAGAGTATTGGAGATATGGCCATAACAAGATAGTGCTTCTATTTGATCGAAAGGGGAGATAACTCAAAAGTCATGGTAGCTAGAGTTGTGGTTCTTGCGCATCACACGACGTCTTAGCCTTATGTACAACTGTGCCGGGTACCATCAATATATCTCAAAGAGTATTGGAGTTATGGCTATCACTATGTAGTCACTCTATTTAATTCAAAGGGAGATAACTCATAATCCATGGCAACTAGAGTTGTGGTTCTTGCGCATGACAAGCCGTCTCACCCTTGCAAACAATTGTGCCATGAACCATCAATGATCGCAAAACGGTATTGGAGTTATCGCCACCACAAGGTAGCGTCCACGGACGGACGGACGGACGCCAGGTTGATCGCTATATCCCTAGAATCTATTCATAAAAGAAATTAACCATAAATACAACAGCACTAGTAAAGCCCGAAAGGACAAATTCTTTCCAATAAAATAACCAAAACGGCTATCCAAAATAAAATAAATACTTTGATCTGTCTTTACCCCCCACTTAAGCGCATTTTTACAGAAACGCACAACCTCTTGATATGGTCACCTGTAAGAAATAGAAGTGTAGCCAATGATCAGGAATCGATACAATTAACGTACAGCTCCCATCAGGGATACCAGGGGAAAGAAACACAAACACGAAACAACCAGAACCTAATGGAAACACCACTAGGGGAAAGCCAAAAGGTCAGTTACTTTTCCACAAAATGGTCAGTTTGCTATCCAAAGCAAAATAATATAAGCAAAACACGCACTCAAAGACAAGCCATAACAAAAACCACGACAGAAGAATCGCCTTGGAACGGTCAGTGAAACGAATTCCACTGGGGGCTTAAATCGATTTTACCTGGCCACAATCCTCGCCCTTACTTCCGTCGTTATTTAGACAAATAATTTGTTCAGTCCGCGCGAAGGCCTCCTAACTCATCATCTCCGTGAACACAAAAATCAAGCAGCCACAGAGATGAAACAACGGTGAGAACTCGACAGCAAGAAATTACTGAAATGCTGGAGCTAAAGAAACCCAACAGTTAGACTCCGATGGGCCCAACTGGAGACAGATCATCAGCCACCAAGCAACATTACATATAATTAGAATAATATATTTTTCTTATTTCTTTACAAAATATAGATTGTGGGTACTCGTTAGAACCGCCTCATCGAGGTGGTACTAACGAGAACCCACATTCTATATTTAAAAGCAGAAATCAGACAAATAAGGTACACCCCTGTAACCCCATTTTTAGTATAAAAAGTGGGTTCAATGGGGTCAAAAGTGTATAGGCGTGTTATCGTGAAGACTTGACAGTGCGTAATGACCAAAATGCCGAAGCAGAATCAAACGAACTGTTCAGACCAGAGACAGAACCCTGCTACTCATGCTAGCTGACTGCTGCAATGATTAAACACAATTTGTTTACAAGTACCTTTGAACCTGAACAGCACACCCATTTCCATCTACATTGATACAAAGTTCTTTCTCTCCCGGAGGTTGCTGTGGACTTTGGAACTCAATCGTTGTCACACTGCCCGACTCCGTTGTCGTGAAATCTAATATGTCAGCATCACCAACAGTAATCTCCAAGGTCGTACCAATATTATTCGTAGTAACTGTAATACTTTCCCCACCTGTGTAGAAATAAATCGACGCCACTTTTTGAATTACGATAACACACCCGTTCGACATCGTGTATTTTTCATATCTCCAAAATGGCTACTTTTCTAATTAAAATCCGTGATATTTTTCTTATTTAAACTGCAGACATAGGATGCGTGTTCTCGTTAGAACCGCCTCACTGAGGCGGTTCTAACGAGTACCCACAACCTATGTCTTGGAGAAGAAATAAGCAAAATACTGCATACCCCCTTAAACCCCAGTTTTCTCTATATAAAGTGGGGTTTAGGGGGGGGTGTTGTTTTCACGAACTTGTTCACGTGATGAATAGCTACAAATGGGCACACTTGTTCAAATCATCGTTATTAACACGCTGCTTCAAAAAGCTGACTAAGCTAATATGTGACTGCAATATCTATTACTCAGGAAAGCTGCCAAAATGATCACAGTTCTGTTAAGAAAATTAGAATTGTATATTGGATATTTAATTATCAATATTTTCACGACATTGAAAGAAACGACTTCATAAGTTTTGAACAATGTGCTCTTGGATTTGTTTCACTAATTAAGCAAGCACATCACGAAAACACGGCTATATAATTTTGACACCCCCTTGAACCCCACTTTAATATAGTAAAACTGAGAATTACAGGGGTAAACATTATTTTTCTTATTTCTGCTATTAAGTATAGATTGTAGGTACGTGTACCCACAATCTATATTTGGAGAAGAAATAAGAAAAATGTCACAAATTTTATCTTAAAATTTGCGTTTTTCAAAGGTACAATTTACCATGTATTTGTATAGGCGTGTCTTTGTAATGCAGCCTTTATCCTGCTGAACACAACAACCTCTGCCTTTGCTAAAAGATAGTTCTAATCAGGATCTACACTGTTTGACATTCAGTTTGGGAATTAGTAGCAATAAATTATATCAAGTAATCTGATTGGTTCAAAGTCAGGAACGGGTGTGGCTAAATAATTTATCCAGCAAGTGTGCGAATTATTTTTCATGGCTCATAAATGACAATTTATGATAAAAAATGTCATAATTAAGGGGAATGGCAACACCTTCAGGGGAGGCAACTCCTGCAAAAGTATTTTTGTCTCCCATGTCAAAAGGGTCAACTCTTTAAGGAAAGAATAAGAGTAGACCTCTTTTTAGTGGGACAGGGCTTATAGTAAAGCCAACAGGAAGTCTGGAAAGTTCTCTCCCTTTGAAACATTACGAAAACATGCCTATACCAATACATTGTTAGCTTTATCGCCGAAAAAATGAAAATTTTAAGATGGAAAATTGTGATATTTTTCTTATTTCTGCTCAAAATATAGAATGTGGGTACTCGTTAGGACCGCCACATCAAGGCGGTTCTAACGAGTACCCACAGTTTATAGTTTAGAGCATAAATAAGAACAAGAGGGCCATGATGGCCCTGAATCGCTCACCTGCATCCAAGATGTTTCAAATCTTATGGAAATGAAGGATTCACTGCTTTAAGGAGATGTGGACCAAAGACTTTTATCTTTGGAGGCTATTTTTCATTGAAGTGGAATTTATAGGTTTTTCTATTTTTAGCTCTGGTGTCCATTTTGTTTAACAGAGCGAAACAGTTTAGGCAATTTCCTGGGAAATTTTCAAATCGGGCCATTTACCTAGGAGGAAATGACATTTAAAGGTTTTTCTTTTTTTAGCTCTGGCGGCCATTTTGTTTAACGGAGTGGAACGATTTAGGCAATTTTGAAAGAGGGTCACTCAAGGAACATTCATGTGAAATTATTTTTAAATAGGGCAAATTGCCTAGGAGATGTCAGTTAAGGTTTTTTTCTATTTTTTTGCTCTGGTGGCCATTTTGTTTAACGGAGCAGAACGATTTTGGCAATTTTGAAAGAGGGTCACTCAAGGAACATTCCTTTGAAATTCTTTCAAATCGGGCCATTTGCCTAGGAGGAGATATCATTTAAAGGTTTTTCTATTTTTAGCTCTTGCGGCCATTTTATTTAACGGAGCTTAACGGTTTAGGCATTTTTGAAAGAGGGTCACTCAAGGAACATTCCTGTGAAAGTATTTTCAAAATGGGCCATCTGCCTAGGAGGAGATATCATTGAATGTTTTTTCTATTTTTAGCTCTGGCGGCCATTTTGTTAAACGGAGCAGAACGATTAAGGCAATTTTGAAAGAGGGTCACTCTAGGAACATTCCTGTGAAATTCTTCTCAAATCGGGCCATTTGCCTAGACTGATGGCCATTTTGATTAATGGAGCGGAACGATTTAGGCAATTTTGAAAGAGGGTGACTCAAGGAACATTCCTGTGATATTATTTTCAAATCGGGCCATTTGCCTAGGAGGAGACGTCATTTAAAGATTTTTCTATTTTTAGCTCTGGCGCCATTTTATGTAACGAAGCGGAACGATTTAAACAATTTTAAAAGAGGGTCACTCAAGAAACATTCCTGTGAAATTATTTTCAAATAGGGCAATTTACCTAGGAGGAGATGTCATTTTAAAGTTTTTTCTATTTTTAGCTCTGGCGGCCATTTTATTTAACGGAGCGGAACGATTAAGGCAATTTTGAAAGAGGGGCACTCAAGGAACATTCTTGTGAAATTATTTTCAAATCGGGCCATTTACCTAGGCGGAGATGTCATTGAAATGTTTTTCTATTTCTAGCTCTGGCGGCCATTTTGTTTAACGGCGCAGAACGATTTAGGCAATTTTGAAAGAAGGTCATTCAAGGAACATTCATGTGACATTATTTTCAAATCGGACCATTTGCCAAGGAGGAGATGTCATATAAAAGTTTTTTTTATTTTAGCTCTGACGGCCATTTTAGTCAACGGAGCGGAACGATTTAGGCAATTTTGAAAGAGGGTCACTCAAGGAACATTCCTGTGAAATTATTTTCAAATCGGGCCATTTGCCTAGGAGAAGATGTCATTAATTTGTTTTCTATTTTTACCTCTGGCGGCCATTTTGTTTAACAGAGCGGAATGATTTAGGCAATTTTGAAAGAGGGTCATCCAAGGAACATTCCTGTGAAATCATATCAAAATCCATTCACTGGTTTAGGATGAGATGTCGTTTGAAGTAAAAGTTTACGCACACACGGACGCACGCACGCACGGCGGACGACGGACAAAAAGTGATCCCAAAAGCTCACCTCGTCACTACGTGACAGGTGAGCTAAAAATTAGGTTTACCCCTGTAAACCGCAGTTAAACTATATAAAAGTGGCGTTAGAGGGGATCAAAATTAAATAGGCTTGTTTTCGTGATGAATTGCGGAAAAAATCTGCCAGGTGTTCCCATTCCCCTTAAAAAGAGAAACGATCAGAATTCAGAATCGATTTTGAGTGACTCAGAATATCCAAACCTTACTAAAAATAGAAGAGGAGGCCATGATCAGGAATCGATACAATCAACCCACAGCTCCCATCAGAGACACCAATGAGAAAGACATACAAACATGAAACAACAGATCCTAATGGAAACACCAACAGCGGAAAGCCAAAAGGACAGTTACTTTCCCACAAAATGGCCAAAAGGCTATCCAATTAAAACAACATATGCGACACAAACACCCAAAGACAAACCATAACAAAAATAAACCGCGACAGAAGAACCGCCTTGGAACGGTCAGCGGAAACGAATTCCACTGGGGGGACTTAAATCGATTTTACGTGGCCACAATCCTTGCCCTTACTTCCGTCGCGATTAAGACAAATAATTTGTTCAGTCCGCATGAAGGCCTCCTAACTCATCAGTGCAACATCTCCGTGAACACAAATAATCAAACAACCACAGAGATGAAACAACGGTGAGGACTCGACTAAAAAGGGGCAATATAAATACTCGTAATGCCGGAAAGAATAAGAATCACCAACATGAAAAACATAAAACTGGGAGGAGAAAGGTAAATAAAAATGAACAATCATAGGATTCTTTTTCTTGCATACCTTCCATTTCTTAGAGCAGGTTTTTAATGCTGCAGTCACTTCGGTTACCGACGTCCGCCATATTGTCATGTTTAGTGACGTCACGTAACGTAATGTGACGTCAATCTTAACGACGGTGCATATGATGTCGTTTTCAACCAGTGCATTTATCGAACACGCCAGAAAATTCGATTTCGGGTAAGAACACCAGGGTTAGAACAGACTTTCCATCCCAAGCTAAAACTATGGATTTCCTGATCTGGTGTGCAAGAATCAAATGATCTCCCATGACGACCCCGGTTCTATATTGATTCGTCATGATCATAAGAAAGCATTTTCAATCTTAGTACGCTTGGCAAAATATAGGGCATACCCTTAGGCTTATCCAACTTAAAATCTCCTATAAACAAGAGAACCATGGGGGAGGTTCTGGTCGCTCTTACAGCCCTGAGTATTATGTGGTCCCTTTTTTCTTTATCAGAGTGACTAAGATCTTTGGTACTGATAAACAGGTCAAGGTCAACCTAGGATCAGTATTGATAAAACAATGTTGTAGTCAGTCACTCCAGTACTCAGTTTCAGGTGTTCTGGGAAAAAGTATTTTTTTTTTTATCTTTTTTTAATTATTATATATGGAAATGGCAGACATTTGACCTGGGCCATTTGAACTTCATTCATTGCCAAGGTAGCTATATATAAAATGTAAGTTGAAAAGTTGGTGGACACCTTTGGCGAAGGTGGCTGTTTGACCTTGATATTCAATAGCATTAACAGTAGCTACTCTCATTTATAATCATAACTGTTTTCGACAAGACGACAAGGACCTGTCAGCTGCTTGGTTCATTGAAACCAAAATGTTTTATCTATTTAAGCAGTGGGCCAATAAACAACGTTCTTTTGAAATTTGAACGAAAATTACCCAATCATTAAGGAGAATTTGACGTTTAAAAATTTTCTATTTTAGCTCTGTTGCCCAACCTGTACATCGGAGTGACGATTTAAATTGCCATAGTAGGGAACTATTGAGCGAATATTCCAGTAAAGTTTAAAGCAAATTGGCCGAAGAGTTTAGGAGACGTCCACATTTAAAGCAAATTGTTCTCTATTTTCCATTTTACAGCTTTTATCGGCCATTTTACTCATTGGAGCATACGTGTTTAGCTATTTTGGTAGAACAGTCTAGCAGATTTTACCATATTTCTAGAAACAGAGGTGTTTCTAAGTCCACCATGACCCTGACAAGAATCCCATAAAAATCCTTCAGGACTTCTTGGAGCTAATTTATAGGATATAATAAATTCGCATGTTGATAATCTAGCAAATTGATAAAACTGATCATGTAGTGTTGTTAGGCTGTTTCTTTGTTTTAATCTGTGTGATTTTAACGAGAATAAATTTGAATAATTTTCCAAATGGATTTTGGTTGAGACATTTAAATTTTAGTACAGACCGTCTTTTATAGACAAAATAAATCAAAGCACTGAAAGCACTGGTATTTGGATTGCCTCTGAGTGTATGCTGGGAAAATATACATTACGAGACCAAGCCTATACAAATACATCGTATTTTTCCGCCGAAAAGGTAAATTTTAGGATGAAAAATTGTGATATTTTTCTTATTTCTGCTCAAAATATAGATTGTGGGTACTCGTTAGAACCGCCTCGTCGAGGCGGTTCTAACGTGTACCCATAATCTATATTTTAGAACAGGAATCAGAAAAATAAGGTTTACCCCTGAAACCTGGTTCCTTGCTGTCGATTCCTCACCGTTGTTTCATCTCTGTGGTTGTTTGATTTTTGTGTTCACGGAGATGTTGCATTGATGAGTTAGGAGGCCTTCATGCGGACTGAACAAATTATTTGTCTTAATCGCGACGGAAATAAGGGCGAGGATTGTGGCCACGTAAAATCGATTTAAGTCCCCCAGTGGAATTCGTTTCCCCTGACTGTTCCAAGGCGGTTTTTCTGTCGCGGTTTATTTTTGTTATGGTTTGTCTTTGGCTGTTTGTGTCACTTATTTTATTTTATTTTGGATAGCCTATTGGCCATTTTGTGGGAAAGGAACTGTCCTTTTGGCTTTCCGCTGTTGATGTTTCCATTAGAGTATGTTGTTTCATGTTCGTGTCTCTGATGGGAGCTGTGGGTTAATTGTATCGAATCCTGATCATTGCCTCCACTTCTACTTTACTTTATTAATTGACTACCCTGTATTGTTCAGAGGTCATCCATATTAACACAGGTCAAAAATCAATAAAATCGTGTTTTTAATGGTGCCAATTAATAAAATTGTCATTAATCAAGTAATTTCGTATTGGCCCAGTTACAGGCCCTCGGTCTGCTGTATTGGCCTCGGCCGAAGCCGAGGCCAATACAGCAGACCGAGGGCCTGTAACTGGGCCAATACGAAATTACTCGGCCGAGGCCAATACAGCAGACCGAGGGCCTGTAACTGGGCCAATACGAAATTACTTGATTAATAACATTATAATATAAAAGTGGGGTGCAAGTGGGTCAAAATAATATAGGCGTGTTTTCTTGATGATAGTCTTGAACTGTTTCATGTATCCATTAAATTCAACTTTTTAAGCTGACACGTGAAGACCCTGATCAGACCCTGCATTATGCAGCGTCTATCCTATAAATTTCTCTACTGTAAGCAAACAGTATAGACCCTGATCTACGGTGACTGATCTGGGTCTGCACTGTTTGCTAAGCCGAACGCATGATTCCAGCCCGGATTCTATTGCGCAACACGCTGATCTCACTGCAATAAAATTAACTCTGCTATTTTCTTGCTTAAATAAGTAAATTATCTGAATTTCCTTCCCCCCTACCCCATCGGGGCTTGGAGACAAAGATTGGCTGCATGGTGCTTCCACGCAGCAGAGCTGAAACTGACCACACATTAGTACTGGTAAACGGCTTAGAATGTCCAATGCATACAAGCCTTTTTGGTTTCATTGGGCGGCAGGACTTGTGATGTCATTTCTTCTCAATGTCAGGCAAAAGTCCCCCAAAATTGGAAGCAATGTCTCCAAAATTGCCAAAAAAGTGTTGACAGGGATATTAAAAGTAGAAGTAAAACAAAGATCAGGAATTGATGCAATTAACTTACTCCACCCATAAAAGACACCAAAGGGAAAGAAATACAAACATTAAGCGACCAGACCATAATGGAAACCTAAACAAAGGAAGGCCATAAGGACAGTTACTTTCCCACAAAATGGCCATATGGCCATCCCAAAACCAAAAGACACAAGTGATACACACAGTAAGTAACAAACAACAACATAAATAAATCGCCACAGAAGAGCCGCCTTGGAACGGTCAGTGGAAGATTTCCACTGGGGGGCTTAAATCGATTTTACGTGGCCACAATCCTCCCCCTTACTTCCGTCGCGATTTAGACAAATAATTTGTTCAGTCCGCATGAAGGCCTCCTAACTCATCAGTGCAACATCTCCGTGAACACAAAAATCAAAGAACCACAGAGGTGAGACAACGGTGAGGACTCGACAGCAAGAAACCACTGAAATGCTGGAGCAAAAGAAAACCAACAGTTAGACTCCGATGAGCCCGACCAGAGACAGAGCATCAGGCACCAACCGACATTATCTCTCTAATTTTCAATAAGCCTTTACGTTGGAGCCGTCATAGAATCTGAGGCCTGACCCACCGGCGTGCAATTAAAGAGGGAAGCAAAGTTGCCAACCGTGATTGGGTTAACTACCATGCATGCAGTCTGTCGTATAACATCCATGTTGTACCCAATCTTTTTATATCGAAGAATGATTTTACGAAATTGGGTGCTGAAGTCATTGCGGTTATATATTTTTCTGAATTTATATGCTAAGTCACCATAAAATTCGGGTTCCGATAGACCTTGTTGCAGAAGAGATTTAAGTCCAATATTGAATTTTGAAATTAAATCAGAATGGCGTCTATAAAATTTTGAAAAGGCTTTGCGTAGTTTATGGTAACGATAACCCTGATTAAGGAGTTTAGCCGTTAATAATTTATTACGAGTGTTGAAGTCAGTTACATGACTACACACTCTAGCAAATCGAATTAATTGCGAAATATAAACGCCATAGGATGGCGCACGAGGAACATCACCATCCAAAAAAGGAAAATTTACAATCTCAAAATCAAAGTCATCGCGTTTATCATAAATTTTGCACGAAACAAATCCATCTACAATAGATAGATGTAAATCCAAAAACGGGGCCTCGGTATCAGAAGAATTTGCTTTATTTAACTGAAGTTCTAGGGGGTAAATCTGACTGATCAAACCATCAAAATAGGTATTATCAATATTTAATAAATCATCTAAATATCTTGAAGTAGAGCTAAAAGCTTCAATAATTTCAGATTGGTTATCAATGGAAAGGGACAAAATGAAGTCTCTTTCATAACAATACAAGAACAGATCAGCCACAAGAGGTGCGCAATTAGTACCCATCGGAATACCCACAATTTGTCTAAATAACTTAGTACCGAATCTAATATAAATATTGTCAAGTAGAAAGGTGAGGGCATCACACACTTTCTGACATGACCAAAGTGTATAATTCTTATGCTCTTTAGAAGTGAAAAATGCATTTCTGACATTACATGCAAGATAGAGAGAATCTTCTCTGTGAAAAGCCCATTCAATTAAATCATTAAGCTTTTCTTTTATAAGATTATGAGGAAGTGTAGTGTAAAGAGTGGAAAAATCGTAGGTAGACAGACTAGAAGCACGAAAATGTCTAGATTTCAATTTATTTAAAACCTCATTCGAATTTTTTATAGACCAAAACAGATTTCTTCCTGATCTTTCAAAGACTTTATCACAATATTTAATTACATGCGTTTTAATAGCAGTAAGACAGGAAGTTAATAATTTAGAAAGTTCAGTAGTAGTGCAATAACTAGAATTTGCAATAAACCGTGCTTTGTAAGGTTTTTTATGAAGTTTTGGTAACCAGTATAGCGTAGGAAGCTTGTCTTGGCCTTCGCTAACACACACAGCAAACTTGGTGGCTGAAAGACAAACATGTTTATCTACTATAGCTCTCTCTTCAGCTAAAGGCTGAAGTTCATAGGCCATAGTACCACCAAGCTCCTGCTTAAGCGTGTTAACATAGTGGAGCCGTCACACAACGACGACGTTGTTAGCGGCCTTGTCTGCAGGGGCCAAAACAAACTTCTTATGAAATTCTTGAATACCTAGTTTAAGATGACGTAAAGACGTCTTGGGCTTAGGAGGTAATAAGTTAGTATTTTGAGAATAGAAAGAAATGCGTTTATTCACTAGTTTTAAAATGCTAAGTTTCCAGTCCTTAAGGGCTTTATGCTCAACATACTCTCGCTTACACCATCGATTACCGAATTCATTCAAGGAAGCAGCGATTTCATCTCTACATTTACTGAAATCAATTTTAGAAGGAAATCGATATTTCGGTCCTTTAGAAATTATATTCCTTATCCTAGAATCAGGAATAATTTTCAAATTGCCAGTAATTACATGACCAGCATTAGGATAGCAATACTTTGAGTTTTTACAATCACATGAATCAGGAGTATTAGTATCAATATCAAGATCTGAAACAAGTTTATTGAAATTAAAAATGATAGATCTAACAGGTTTGTTATATTTATAGCAAATTATAGGTGTTTCATTATTTTGAAAATAAGCAGGAATGGAAGAAAGCACCGATCTCTCACGGAAGATACTGGGCAAATCTATAAAATCCATACCCTTATTAATGAAGGATATTTTGAAGTAATGGCGTTTATGATTAATTTCAGAATCAATGTAAGGACGGAGAGTATGCTGAGTATAGCCTCTAGTTAAGAGAGCCGCATCATATAACTGATGAGAACTATCGTAGAATTTATTCGCCTCGGTGTCCAGAAGACGTAAAACAGAAACGGGTAATGAACTTAAAAATGAAAGCATAGAGTGGCGTCCATGATTTAATAATATAATTGACAGTCACTTCAGTCTAGTATTGTTTCGTTTAAACGCACGTGTTTTACGTTTAAAGTTACCATTTTTCCTGGTGCCGTGAGATCTAGTTCTGCGTTTTCGACATTCCAGGAGTGAGAAAATATCAAAGTCCGGCATTCTAGAAATATTACCCTCATGATAAATGCTGTCATTAAATCCCAGTGGAAAAGGGGTCTGTAAAAATTTAATCCATTTCAGTTCAGCTTCATGTCTTTTGATTATTTTGAATCTAGATGTAGAATTTGCATCGTAATAAAGTTTTTCCACTGGTTGTATAACAATGTTATTTACAGAATGACCTGTACGTCGAAAGTGACGGTACAAGAAAGTGTCAGTTTTCTTAGGCTTACTCATTCTACGATAATGCTCGTTCAATCTAGTTTTAAGCATGCGGTTAGTTTGAACCTCACTTCAAACAAAATCTGGGCTTCCTACAAGTCAGTGACAGTCAAGAGGACTTTACGACTGAAGGGTTTCTTTGCTTAGTAATTTTGGGTCGACTGATTAACAATCGACCCAAAAATAACAGGACCAGAGTAAATTCTGTATACGCTTTTATATTAAGCAAATAAAAATACAAGCTAGCATCTCAGAAAAAAGTTCAGGAATAAAAAATATATACCAACTTCCCCTTCCCCTCCCCTAACCTTTATGAATCAACGTCTGCTTTGCTGTCTGCTGGTTACTGTACAAGTAATTGATCAATGCAAAATGTATGGACCCAGATCAGAGTCTATGGAAACTCTAAGTTGCCATAGCAACCAAAGAAACTAATGAGCCGAATTTCATAAAAAAAAAAACACAAACTTCCAATCCCCTAGCCCAAGGTTGCTACAGATAAAATTTGGGCTCAATTGTCCCAGTGGCTTCAGCGGAGATGTCGTTTGAAAATGTTGACGTCACACGCCCTCGCCGCCGCCGCCGCCGCCGACGACGTAGACGACAACGACGACGGACAACTGCCTATCCTAAAAGCTTCCACGGAGCCTTCGGCTCTGGTGAGCTAAAAAGTAAAAATAGGTAAAAATTTAAATGCAGGGATTTGTCAGAAAAAACATCTAAGAAACTATTGAAGCTACAGTCTTTAATCTTGGTGAACAATTTGTAGCAATCGGTAGATACTAAACGACCTGATTAAAACTATATCCCAACACCTACCTATGCAAACAGTGTAGATCCAGATTAGAAGGCTTCTCTCTGATCAGGATCTACACTGTCAATAAGTTTGCAATTGTGAATAAATACATTTTATATCAAGAGACTTGATTGGTCGATTGTGAGCAATGGGTGTGGTTAATAAATTTATGCAGCAGGATAAACAGTTCTCATAAGAATAGACTTGATGAGGCAATTTTAATGACTCCCATTATGTCATTATTAAGAAAAAGTATACCTCAACTACCTTTTGTCTTCTGCTTACTTGGTGATAATTACTGCTGCTCTATCACTTTCGTCTGATTGTGCAATTACCACTTACAAGGATAAACTGAATAAACAGCAATACAGACTGATGTACTGCTTCATTATCTTACAATTTTCTACTTCGTAGAACATTTGAATAAAGTTCAAAATGAGAAACCAGCTGTCAGACTTCTGCAGTCTGAAAATGTATGTTTATAATAAAATAGCTCCCTGCTGAGATGTAGTGGTAAACCTAAATACGGAGCACTGCCAATTGTAGCAAAATTCTTGGGCTAAACTGTAGACCTGAGAAGATCATCTATGCAACATTCTCATGAAGTGTGAGTGAAATTGGCCCAAGGGTAACTCTTAAATAACTTGTCAGTTTCATTTTTTCATATTTTAACCTCTAGAAGCCATCTTATTCATCGAAGTGGAACAATTTAACCCTTGTCCTGCTAATCCCGGATATGCCTTATCTTTGAAACAATGTAGATCCAGATCAGATGGCTTCTGATGAAACCATCTGATCAGGATCTACATTGTTTGCCATTCAGATTGTAAATTTGTTGCAATAATTTGCATCAAGTAATCTGATTGGTTGATAATCAGTAGTGGGTGTGGCATATATGAATATTCAGCAGGACAAGGGTTAAGCTTATCTGATGGGACGCCACCTAGGCAGTCTTCCTGTGAGTGATGTTTGGAGTGTTCATGTATTATTGGATTTATTAAATGAGTTGAGGAAAAGGGATAAAATGTGAGGCTTTGCCGATTCTGCAGTCTGAAAATGTATGTTTATAATAAAATAGCTCCCTGCTGAGATGTAGTGGTAAACCTAAATACGGAGCACTGCCAATTGTAGCAAAATTCTTGGGCTAAACTGTAGACCTGAGAAGATCATCTATGCAACATTCTCATGAAGTGTGAGTGAAATTGGCACATGGGTAACTCTTAAATAACTTGTCAGTTTCATTTTTTCATATTTTAACCTCTAGAAGCCATCTTATTCATCGAAGTGGAACAATTTAACCCTTGTCCTGCTAATCCCGGATATGCCTTATCTTTGAAACAATGTAGATCCAGATCAGCCATCTGATCAGGATCTACATTGTTTGCCATTCAGATTGTAAATTTGTTGCAATAATTTGCATCAAGTAATCTGATTGGTTGATATTCAGTAGTGGGTGTGGCATATATGAATATTCAGCAGGACAAGGGTTAAGCTTATCTGATGGGAAGCCACCTAGGCAGTCTTCCTGTGAGTGATGTTTGGAGTGTTCATGTATTATTGGATTTATTAAATGAGTTGAGGAAAAGGGATAAAATGTGAGGCTTTGCCGAGCATTTTATTTCTTTTCCTCAACGAGTTTAATAAATTCAATAATACATGAACACGAATGCGCGCGCGCGTGTGTGTGTGTGTGTGTGTGTGTGTGTGTGTGTGTGTGTGTGTGTGTGTGTGTGTGTGTGTGTGTGTGAATTCGGGTTTAACGTCGCTTTCAACAATTTTTCAGTCATATCACGACGGTGTCTGGTTGCGACAGGGAGCTCAATGCTCACTTTTATAGTGCTGCCTCGCTGAAGTATCATGTCCCAGACACATTACATGATACCACACCCAGTCACATTATCCTGACACTGGGTCGACCAGTTCTAGCTCTACCCCGTAAATCTGAGTGCCAAGCTAGTACCATTTTTAACGACTTTGGTATGTCGCGGCCCGGGATCGAACTCGTGACCTCCCGTTCCCCGGAGCCGACACTCTACCAACTTGGACTAAATTAGCTGAAGTAAAAGGAGGTATTTCAGGATATGGCAAGATTGATAGAGATAATTTGCTATTGACAACCGAACTCCTTAAAAAGTGACTTTTAAATCTTCGTGAGCCCCGTCCATGTGGGTTGAATAGATTAGGCTGCAGTGTTTCTCCACGCCGAACTGAAACCGACCGCATGAGTACTGGGATCTAAGCCGGTGCGAGACGGATCGTCCTGGGATATAAACCCTATTGGTTTGTTCGGGCGGTACTGATAAGGGTCCCACAAAACTGGAAGCAAAGTCTCCAAAATGACATAAATTGTGCTGTCGAGGACTTCGTAGTTAAACTGTAAGATCATTTGTGACTTATCTATAGACTTAGCACACAAAGATTAGAAGTGAAGGAAATTACAGAGGACCCGCGTTATAACGACAGTATTTGCTCTCTATTATTGTGGCGTTATAATGGATTTGCCGTTATAAAGAGTCCCCAGTTAGGATTATGAAAGATCTTTTCCACATCATTACTCCAAGAAACTAAATGTTATAGACATTTGTTAGAATCGCCTCGATGAGGCGATTCTAACAAATGTCTATAACATTTGTTTCTTGGAGTATTAAATTACAAGAATCTTTCATGACTGTGGATTCGATTTGAGCATTTCCAACCCGAGGGAAGCCCAAGCTGCTCGGAATTGAGGCTAAACCTTGAGCTAAGAATCCATTCCATTGAAATTGTCGTTATAGCGAGTTTTGCCATTATAACGAATGTCGTTATAACGCGGCTTCTCTGTATCAGGAATCGATACAACTACCCAACGCCTCCCATCATAGACACAAAGGAAAGACACACGAACATGACACAACTAAACCTTAACCTTTAGCCTGCTGTAGGCGACAAGCCCTATCTTTGCAAACAGTGTAGATCCAGATCAGATGGCTTCTGAAGAAGCCATCTGATCAGGATCTACAATGTTTGACATTCAGTTTATGAATTTGTTAAAATAAATTGCACCAAGTTATCTGATTGGTTCAAAGTCAGAAATGGGTGTGGCTTAATTGAATATTCAGCAGGTTAAAGGTTAATTCAAAACATCACAAGTGAAAAGCCAAAAGGATAGTTACTTTCCCACAAAATAACCAAATGGCTATCCAAAATAAACAAACAGAAAAACGATATAAGCAATACATACATGCAAAGACAAACTGTAACAAAAATAAACCACGGCGGTAGAATATCATTAGAACGGACAGTAGTAAAAAGTATCTCACTTTGGGGCTTAAATCTATTTAACATGGCCATAATCCTCGCCCTAGATTCTGTCGTGCTTCAGAGACGCAAGAGCTTCGCAAGCGGGGCATTATACACCCGTGGCAAATAGTAAGATGAAGCATATATATACTGACTGTTCTACAAATTTGGGTTTGTGGAATGTAACCAGGGAACAATATGTGTTCCACATATTCTTACCTGACACTATAAATAAGCATCAATGGCTCGAACTGCCTGTCTCCAACAAATTTTCCTGGACCATTGAAGTTAGACTACTTTTTTCAAGTTTCTAAATAAGCCCTGAATAATCAGAGGAGGTAAGTGCTCCAAAAGCATCTTAAATTTTAAAAGTGTGTTGAATTACAGAACTGCTGTCTACCTGCTAAGGAAGCCCCAACGGGACTTGCAGAAATAGATGAGGCTGCATGATCCTTCCATGCAGAGCTGAAAGACACCACACAAAAGTCATGAGTACTGGTAAACCGCTTAGAGGTTCTAAGCCTGCCCAGGAAAACTGCTGTGAGCCGGACCGTTCCAGGATATTAACCCTATTGGTTTAAATGAGCGGCAGGCTTGAGGTGTCAATTCATCTCAATGTAGGGTAAAAGTCCCACAAAATGAAAGCAACGTCTCCAAAATGATCTATACATCGTTGATGGGGTGTTAAACCTCAAACCAAAGAAACAAAAACCTGTTAATGAAACAAATTACCCCTCACGAGTTATTTTTTTCACATTACAAATCAATGCATTTAACATCACAACCCTTTCCCACTAAGATAGGTCATTTTACGTGTCAGGACCCCTTCGCCCCTTTTTAAGCCCAACGAACCTTCATTCCCTACCCCCGGATAGCTAAGTTTGGGTTAGGATAAATTGTCCTAAAAACTGACCTGTTTTTTTTGCGCGTCTCCCCACTGAAATGATACCAATGGGATTGAAGTGGGGTGTGGGGGGGTGGAAGTGACAGACCCCCTCACCTACGAAAATAAAATCTGACCAGTTGGCCATGATGCACTCAAAACTCATTAGTACAAAAATATAAAAAGAAAAAAAATGTAAACTACTTTCATATCAGGGCATCACAAAAATCATCACGAAAACACGCCTATATATTTTTTTACCCCCTCGAACCCCACTTTTATATAATAAAACTGGGGTTTACAGGGGTAAACCTTATTTTTCGTATTTGTGCTCTAAAATATAGATTATGGGTACTCGTTAGAACCGCCTCAATGAGGCCTCAATGAAAATGTTTTTCATCATAAAATATTCATTTTTTTCGGCGATAAAGGCTACAATGTATTTTGTATAGGCCTGTTTTCGTATTGTCATGCAGCCCACCAAATTCCACTGAACATGACTGAAGTATGGAAATACCCTTAAAAGTGATACAAATTAAAAAGCACGATCGGTAGAATGATGATTATTCGATTAATGTGCAGTAAATCAGCAAATCAAATGATTCAAGTCGATGAAATGGGTGTGCATGTTATTAGCATCGCGACGTGGACGCAGGTCATTTCAAACCAGCCATAATTTCGTTAAGAACCATGGACTTATAGATTCTGGCTTCATAGTGCAGATTATATTTTCTGGTCCTTTGGGATCAATGAGTTCATTTGGTATCATTCTGAAAATACAGTTCTGCTTAAGCCGGTGCTAGAGGGCTTGACCGGTGTTGAACATTTCAGTACTGGTCATGAACAGACTCAATAAAACCGAGTCTGCTATTTTTGTTTATTTTGTGTATTCCTTGCTTCCAAAGGATCTAACTTCAGAACTTATTCAATAATTATTTATTTAACTGTGATTTTATTTGTCCAGTTTTCTGCCATGGGGTAAGACATTTATTTTGCAAATTTTGAATACTTTTTTCCGCATTTGTTTTTTAAAAATGCCTGCGAAGTTTCCAAATTACATGGTGCAGGCAGCTTTCGACCGTGGCAATAAAAGCACTGTCACAGAAAGCTATGAATAAATAACTGTTCAGCAACAAGTAAGCTACGAGAAAACAAGAGGCCCATGGGCCACAATGCTAACCAGAGTTGGATGGACACTACCCACTGACAGCAATGTATTTAAGCTTGATATAATTTTAATCTACCAATCATAAAGTCCTTTATGAGGCCCCTTTATGAAGGGGAGAGGAGAGAAACCGCTCCTGTGCCCCTCCCCCACACCCCAACCATCCCCGCCAATTTGGCGTGACTGCATGTATTGTGTCTAAGGAACAACAATATATATGATTATGGGGTTGGGATCTGAGTGTTTTCCGAGATATTTGGCCTTTTATGAAATGAAGGGGCGGGGCATGGCCCCACCACATTGCCCCAGCACAAAGAGAGCCCAGGTTGGTGTGATTGGATGAAAGCCTGTGATGGAGCATTACCCGGGGCACCCCCTTGGTTTAACTGATTGAGTCTTGTCACAATGAACATGAATATGTATGGTTGAGGGGCGGGGCTATGAAAAGTTGCTCAGATATTTTGCCTTTTGTGAAGTGGAGGGGGTGGGTTACGGCCCCGGCACATCCTGGGGAAACCCAAATTTGGTGTCACTGAATGTGTCTTATCAAAAGGAACAAGAATATATATGGTTTATCGGTGAGAATCTGAATGGTTTCCGAGATATGTGGTCTTTTATGAAGTGCAGGGGGTTGGGCCTGGCCCCGGCATATCCCTGGGGACTCCCAAGTTGGTCTCACTGAATACGTCTTAACATAAGGAACAAGAATATATATAGTTTAGAGGTGGGGATCTGAATGGTTTCTGAGACATATGGCCATTTATGATGCTGAGGGGGGTGAAGCATGGCCCCGACGCATCCCGCAGACCCATATGTTGCTGTCACTGAATGTGTATTATCATTAGGAACAAAAAAGATACGATTTAGGGGTGGGGAGCAGTAAAGTTTCCGAGATATTTGGTCTTTTATGAAGTGGAATGGGTGGTGCAATGCCCAGGCGCATCTCGGAGGACCCCCAAGTTGGTGTCACTGAATACGTCTTATCAGTAACAAGAATATATATGGTTTAGGGGTTGGGATCTGATAGGTTTCTGAGAAATATTTATCATAAGGAACAAGGATATATCTGATTTAGGGGTGAG
This sequence comes from Lucinisca nassula, assembly GCA_963580285.1. NCBI lineage: Eukaryota > Metazoa > Mollusca > Bivalvia > Lucinida > Lucinidae > Lucinisca > Lucinisca nassula. The sequence goes on from OY757019.1 coordinate 32,670,120, forward strand.
GATCTGTAAGTTCTCCGAGATATTGGGACTTTTATGAAGTGGAAAGCGTGGGGCATGTGGTAAAGTGAAGTGGAGGCAATGATCAGGAATCGATACAATCAACCCACAGCTCCCATCAGAGACACCAAAGGGAAAGACATGAAATAACACCCTAATGGAAACACCAACAGCGGAAAGCCAAAAGGACAGTTACTTTCCCACAAAATGGCCAATAGGCTATCCAAAATAAAATAACATAAGCGACACAAACACCCAAAGACAAACCATAACAAAAATAAACCGCTACAGAAGAACCGCCTTGGAACGGTCAGCGGAAACGAATTCCACGGGGGGGGGGGGGCTTAAATCGATTTTACGTGGCCACAACCCTCGCCCTTACTGCCGTCGCGATTTAGACAAATAATTTGTTCAGTTCGCATGAAGGCCTCCTTTTTTCTAAAATGCAATGTGCAGTCCAAGACACTTGCATGTTTGCGAAGCTGAATTAGCCGCTGTTAGTCTTTCTTGGTCACAAATCACAAAGACAAGTTTGCTTGTTACGGGCCACAGTGGGCAAGACACGTAATGACACTGCCCCACTCAAGCCAGGTGTAAATGGGTAGTAGTGGTGTAAAAGCCACTGCCATTCTATCGCGCGCGCGTGAAAACACCCGGAATAAGTGTTCGACAGCGATTCAATAAGCGTGAAGCTTTCATCGCAATCGAACTAAAACAAATTAGTATAAACTAACATGTTATGCGAATACGTTCCAATTTCCTTACCTTTTACGCTCAGTTTTTCAGGACTGTTGATGGTTAGTATTGTAGCAGTTGTGCTGGTGGTATAAGAGTATGATTGTGTTGAAGTCTGAGAAGTTGTTCCCGATGTCTGTCGTTTCCTCCTTTTCATATTCGGCACCCTGACTTCAACAGGAACTTCAATATCGCCAGCCAACTGAAAGTATGAAACGGTAACAATTAAACTTTTAAAAATGAAAAGCTGACTTCGCACATGTGCCAGCAAAACAAACAGACTCAAAAACCGCTGCTTATCCAGTCAGTTTTAATTACGATAACACACCCTTGTTACATAGTACACTCGTTCATTGTGCAAAATTGAAATTTGTGATATTAATGCTGTTGATACTTTAAACATTTAGGGGTGCGGTACTCATTAAGGCGATCCTAACTAGTATTTGCGACTTAAGTCTTGAAAACAAAGAATGCCCACGTAAATATGTTCTATATAAGGGTTATCCTTTGGAAGCAGGGAATACACCACAGAACTGAAAAAATATGGAGTGTACATGTTTTCTCGCCCAGACTAGCTAGTTTCGGCCAATTAGGCCTCATCAGTGACCCTCAGATATTTTCAAAATTCCACAATAGAATCAATGGTCCCAAAGGACAAGAAAATATAATCTACACTATGATGTAGGGCAGGGAGACGTTTTACCGCCGCCACACATTCCCACACACCAGCTGTAGTGAAGTTAAATATGTTCTATAAAAGGGTTATCCTTTGGAAGCAAGGAATATACCACAGAACTGCAAAAAAATATGGAGTGTACATGTTTTCTGGGCCATTCTGGGCCAAACCCCTGTTTTCTCTATAAAAATAGGGATTGACAGGGTCGTTAATTTCACGGACTTGCAAACGTAACGTGATACGATCGTCTCGGCCTGAAGGAAGAAACTTTGGGTATGGTAACTGATAATGCCTAATTGGCAGAAACTATCTAATCTGGTCTAAGAACAAGAAGACGACGATGGTTCTATATCGCTCACCGGAGCAAAGAGATTTTCTTACTTAATATTTAAGCTTCACATGGTAGATTATTTTAAGACTTTGTATAAAGGTTTTGATCCAAGAGGGAATCGTTTGAACAATCCGGGTAGAGGTCAATTAGACGAAGCTAAAAGCCAAATATCAAATGTCATGACCTTCTGTGTTTTGAACAGAAGATTTAGATGAAAGTACATACCAAATTCAAAGGCCCGGTCCTTTTAGTTTCAGACAATAAGATATAATGAAGGTCTTAAGGGGCCCTGGGAAGGGCCACGTTTGGCCCAATGGTTATTATCTGAAAACTCTTGGCAGAATCTATTTGACGAAGCTTTGTAGCATATATCAACCGTCTTTGCCTTCAGGTTTCAGACGAAAATGTTTTTTTTTAAGCTTTTTCCATATATAAGATTATGTAAAACATGCGAGCCCCTTTGACGGGGCCATGTTTGGCACCAGGGCTTAAATCAGTACTATCTTGATAGAGGTCCCCTAGATGAAGCTACATACGAAATATCTGGTTTCATGTAAGAAGAGGTTCGTCTTTGAGTGTCTGTATCGCTAATATTATTTTGTTTCGGATAGCCAATTGGCCATTTGGTGGGAAAGTAACTGTCCTTTTGGCTTTCCGCTATTGATGTTTCCATTATGGTGTGTTGTTTAATGTTTGTGTTTCTTCCACTTTGGTTTCTCTGATGGGAGCTGTGGGTCAATTGTGGGTTAATTGTATCGTTTTCTGATCATTGCCTTTACTTCTATTTTTCAAAGTTTTCCCAATATAAGTATATATAGAACATATCGGCCCCTTTGTGTGTGGGTGGGGGGCATGTTTGGCCCAGTGCTATAACTTAAAACATCTTGGCAGGAGTCTACAAGATGTAGCTGTGTACCAAATACCAAAGGCCTGGGCTTCTCGTTTCAAATGAGAAGATGTTTTAATTATTCCATATATTAATCTATGTAAAACAAGTGGGGCCCCTGGACGGGGCAATTTGTTGTCCAATAGGCTATAGTAGAGGTCCATTTGACGAAGCTATGTATCAAATATCAAAGACCAGGGTATTCTGGTTTCAGCCACCAAAGTAGAAGTAAAACAAAGATCAGGAATCGATACAATTAACTTACTCCACCCATCAAAGACACCAAAGGGAAAGAAACACAAACTTGAAGCGACCAAACCATAATGGAAAACTTAACAAAGGAAGGCCATAAGGACAGTTACTTTCCCACAAAATGGCCATATGGCCATCCAAAAGAAAAAGACACAAGTGATACCCACAGTAAGTAACACACAACAACATAAAAAATCCGCCACCGAAGAACCGCCTTGGGACGGTCAGTGGAAAGATTCCCACTGGGGGGCTTAAATCGATTTTACTTGGCCACAATCCTCGCCCTTACTTCCGTCGTGATTTAGACAAATAATTCGTTCAGTCCGCATGAAGGCCTCCTAACTCATCAGTGCAACATCTCCGTGAACACAAATAATCAAAGAACCACAGAGGTGAGACAACGGCGAGGACTCGACAGCAAGAAACAACTGAAATGCTGGAGCAAAAGAAAACCAACAGTTAGACTCCGATGGGCCCGACCAGAGACAGAGCATCAGGCACCAACCAACATTACCTTGAATTAGATCTCTCTAATTCTAGATCTCTCTAATTCTCAATAAGCCTTTACGTTGGAACCGTCATAGAATCTGAGGCCTGACCCACCGGCGTGCAATTAAAGAGGGAAGCAAAGTTGCCAACCGTGATTGGGTTAACTACCATGCATGCAGTCTGTCGTATAACAACTTGGGTGCTGAAGTCATTGCGGTTATATATTTTTCTGAATTTATAAACTAAGTCACCATAAAATTCGGGTTCCGAAAGACCTTGTGGCAGAAGAGATTTAAGTCCAATATTGAATTTTGAAATAAAATCAGAATGGCGTCTATAAAATTTTGAAAAGCTTTGCGTACTTTATGGTACAGATAACCCTGATTAAGAAGGTTAGCCGTTAATAATTTATTACGAGTGTTGAAGCCAGTTACATGACTACACACTCTAGCAAGTCGAATTTCTTGCGAAATATAAACGCCATAGGATGGCGCACGAAGAACATTACCTTCCAAAAAAGGAAAATATACAATCTCAAAATCAAAGTCATCGCGTTTATCATAAATTTTGCACGAAACAAACTCATCTAAAATAGATAGATGTAAATCCAAAAACGGGGCCTCGGTATCAGAAGAATTTGCTTTATTTAACTGAAGTTCCGGGGTGTAAATCTTACTGATCAAATCATCGAAATAGGTATTATCAATATTTAATAAATCGTCTAAACATCTAGAAGTGGAGCTAAAAGCTTCAATAATTTCAGATTGGTTATCAATGGAAAGCGACAACTTGAAGTCTCTTTCATAACAATACAAGAACAGATCAGCCACAAGTGGTGCGCAATTCGTACCCATCGGAATACCCACAATTTGTCTAAATTACTTAGTACCGAATCTAATATAAATATTGTCAAGTAGAAAGGTGAGGGCATCACACACTTTCTGACATGACCAAAGTGTATAATTCTTATGCTGTTTAGAAGTGAAAAATGCATTTCTGACATTACATGCAAGATAGAGAGAATCTTCTCTGTGAAAAGCCCATTCAATTAAAACATCAAGCTTTTCTTTTATAAGATTATGAGGAAGTGTAGTGTAAAGAGTGTGCCGGCCTCGGTGGCTCAGTCGGATGCGCGTCTGACTGGTGATCAGGAGGATGCGGGTTCGACTCCCGCCGGGGTTGGCAACATTCTTTCGTGGAGATTGATCATGAAATCTTTTCTACGGTCATTCTCTCCCTTCTGCTGATTCAAGAAGGGCAGTTGTCAGTTTCTGGCGAAAGAATGTGCACTGTACTGGTTAACCGCTTACGTATAAGCCTGCCCAGGAAAGTGTTGATAGGTAAACTGACCGGCTCAAAAATGACTTAAACTAGTGTTGACTGGGCCGTTAAACTCCAATACAATACAAACAAAGTGTAAAGAGTGGAAAAATCGCAAGTAGACAGACTTGAAACACGAAAATGTCTGGATTTCAATTAATTTAAAACCTCATTCGAATTTTTTATAGACCAAAACAGATTTCTTCCTGATCTTTTAAAGACTTTATCAGAATATTTAATCACATGCGTTTTAATAGCAGTAAGACAGGAAGTTAATAATTTAGAAAGTTCAGTGGTAGTGCACGAGCTAGAATTTGCAATAAACCGTGCTTTGTAAGGTCTTTTATGAAGTTTTGGCAACCAGTATATCGTAGGAAGCTTCTCTCGGCCTTCAGTAACACACAAAGCGAACTTGTTGGCTGAATGACAAATATGTTCATCTACTTTAGCTCTCTCTCCAGCTAAAGGCTGAAGTTCATAGGCCTTAGTACCATCAAGCTCCTGCTTAAGCTTGTTAACATAGTGGAGTCGTCACACAACGACGACGTTGTTAGCGGCCTTGTCTGCAGGGGCCAAAACAAACTTCTTATGAAATTCTTGAATACCTAGTTTAAGATGACGTAAAGACGTCTGAGGCTTAGGAGGTAATAAGTTAGTATTTTGAGAATATAAAGAAATGCGTTTATTCACTAGTTTTAAAATGCTAAGTTTCCAGTCCTTAAGGGCTTAATGCTCAACATACTCTCGCTTACACCATCGATTACCGAATTCATTCAAGACAGCAGCGATTTCATCTCTACACTTACTGAAATCAATTTTAGAAGGAAACTGATATTTCGGTCCTTTAGAAATTATATTCCTTATCCTAGAATCAGGAATAATTTTCAAATTGTCAGTAAGTACATGACCAGCAGCAGGATGCAATACACTGAGTTTTTACAATCACATAAATCAGGAGTATTAGTATCAATATCAAGATCTGAAGCAAGTTTATTGAAATTGAAAATGATAGATCTAACAGGTTTGTTATATTTATAGCAAATTACAGGTATTTCAGTATTTTGAAAATAAGCAGGAGTGGAAGAAAGCACCGAGCTCTCACGGAAAATACTGGGCAAGTGTATAAAATCAATACCCTTATTAATGAAGGATATTTTGAAGAAATGGCGTTTATGATTACTTTCAGAATCAATGTAAGGACGGAGAGTATGCTGAGTATAGCCTCTAGTTAAGAGAGCCGCATCATATAACTGATTAGAACTATCGTAGAATTTATTCGCCTCGGTGTCCAGAAGACGTAAAACAGAAACGGGTAATGAACATAGAAATGAAAGCATAGAATAGCGTTCATGATTTAATAATATAATTGACAGTCACTTCAGTCTAGTATTGTTTCGTTTAAACGCACGTGATTTACGTTTAAAGTTACCATTTTTCCTGGTGCCGTGAGATCTAGTTCTGCGTTTTCGACATTCCAGCAGGGAGAAAAAAAATCAAAGTCCGGCATTCTGGAAATATTACCCTGATGATAAATGTTGTCATTAAATCACAGTGGAAAAGGGGTCTGTAAAGATTTAATTCATTTCAGTTCAGCCTCATGTCTTTTGATAATTTTGAATCTAGATGTAGAAGTTGCATCGTAGAAAAGTTTTTCCACTGGTTGTATAACAGTGTTATTTACAAAATGACCTGTACGTCGAAAATGATGGTACAAGAAAGTGTCCGTTTTCTTGGGCTTACTCATTCTACAATAATGCTCGTTCAATCTAGTTTTAAGCATGCGGTTAGTTTGACCGACGTACTGCATATAACAGTTTGCAGCACGTCATGTAATAAGATAAATTAAATCTGTAGACTGTCATGTCAAATCAGACATGCTAACTACAGAGAAGCGTCTACCGTTTACAGATGAAGTATCGGTAGACGCAGTGCTTATATGCGAACAACAGCTGCACCTCTTGGCATTGCACTTAGAAATACTAGGATACATTCCACTTCTTTTCCACGGATTAGTATTTTTTCGAAGGATGGGCGATTTGAGAGAAGACTACTCCCAAAATCATTGGTATTGCCTGCTCCATTGAGATTAAATGAAGACAAATTTAAGGGTCTGACCAATACCGACGGCAACATAGTATTAAAGGTCTTAATAGAATGGGGAATCCATACAGAAGAAGCAGAGTGTAACCTAACGGGCGATATTGATAGTTTAAATATATTTGTGATACTCATGTGGGTTTATAAGGTTTTGATACCGTCAAAACGAAAGCGATCTTCAAACCGTTCATTAAGTAAAACAGCATATAAAATTACTGAAGATAATTCCTTCGAATAGAAGGAAGGTACAACAAAAGCCCACAAAACATCTTAGTCTACTCAAAGTCCAGTGATGTCAAACAAGCAGTTGTTATACAACGAGGAACGAACATCGGTTTAATAATGACCTCCAACAGGTATCTAAAGGATGTCAATTGATAGAAAAGTGAAAAGCAATTGCATAATCAATCCCTGAGGATTGGAAAAATAAGAGCATTAAATGTTTGCTGTTTGTGTTACAGAAGGTCAAGACAAGCTTCCTACTTTATATTGGTTACCTAAACTCTATCGAAGACCATATACAGCACGGTTTATTGCAAATTCAAGCTCTTGTACCACCACTGAACTTTCTAAAATATAACCTTCATGTTTTACTGCCATCAAAAACATGTGATAAAATCTTGCGACAAAGTCTTATAAAGTTCAGGGAGAAATCTATTTTGGTCTATAAAAATTCTAATGAAGTTTTTAGTAAATTGAACTCCAGACGTTTTTCTGTCTCAAGTCTGTCGAGTCCTCACCGTTGTTTCAGCTCTGTGGCTGTTCTGATTTTTGTGTTCACGAAGATGTTGCACTGATGAGTTAAGAGGCATTCATGTGGACTGCACAAATTATTTGTCTAAATCGCGACGGAAGTAAGGGCGAGGCTTGTGGCCACGTAAAATCGATTTAAGCCCCCCCCCCACACACACACACACACATCCCTAGTGGAATTCTTTCCACTGACCGTTTCATGCCGGTTTTTCTGTCACGGTTTATTTTTCTTATTGTTTGTCTTTGAGTGTGTGTACCGCTTATATTTGTTTGTTTTGGATAGACATTTGGCCATTTTGTAGGAAAGTAACTGTCCTTTTGGCTTTCCGCTATTGATGTTTCCGTTAAAGTCTAGTTGTTTCAAGTTTTTGTTTCTTTCCTTTTGTTGGATCGGTCAAACCTTATATTTTCCGGCTAAGTGTACAATCCTTCATTTTTAAATATTATGATTGGTATGGTAAAAATACCTGAAAGTTGATAGGAATAAGTTCTGAAATGTAAGATCCTTTTGAGGCAAATACTTCACCAAATAAACGGAAATAGCAGACACAGTTTTATCTGTTAAAGGACCAGTACTGAAATGTGCAACACCGGCTACGCCCTCTATAGTACCAGCTAAAGCAGAACTCTATTTTCAAAATGATTCTAAATGAACGCAATGAACCCAAAGGACCAGAAAATATAATATGCACTATGATGATGTACGATGAGTCTTTAACGGCCGCCAAAAGGCACAACACCACCTGCAGTGAATATTACTATGTTCTGAATAGTTAGATCCATTGAAAGCAAACAACAGTCCAAGGAATTGAAAACAGAACACTCAGTTTTATTGAGTCTGTTTATGACCAGTACCGAAATGTGCAACACCGGCCACGCCCTCTAGCGCCGGCTTAAGTAGAACTCTATTTTCAAAACGATTCTAAGTGATTCTAATGATCCCAAAGGAAGCCTACTTGTGATAAAAGGCGGGGAATTATCCTGGTAAATTTAGGTATATTCAAATATCAAAAGGCAAATGGTGGACCATTCGATCATATGACTTGCGATCGAATTTCGATAAATTTATCAGTCAAATTTACGCCACCACCTCCGGGGCATTTCAATTTAATGACGCAAATTCTTCTGATACCGAAGCCCCGTATTTTTGGATTAACATGCATCTAAAGTGAATGGGTTTGTTTCCTGCAAAATTAATGATAAACACTATTATTTCGCTTTCGTGATGATAAATTTTCCTTCCATAGGTGGTGCTGTCTCTCGTGAGCATCCTACGTAAATATTGCGATTAATCGATTTGCATGAGTGTCTAGTCATGCAAATGACTTCAACACCCGTAAAAAGTGTAAACTCTTAAACGTCTGACTCAGGGTTAACGGTATCATAATCTACGAAAAGTCTCCTCTCATTTTTATAGACGTCATTCCGATATAGTTTCCAACTTCAATGTTGGACTTTAATCTCTCCTACAACAAGGCCAGTCGGTACCCGAATTATATGGCGACTTGAAATATAAATAAAAAAACGATTGCAATGATTTCAATAACCAATTTCGTAAAATCGTTCTTCGGTTTGAAAAGACATGGTACAACATAAGTGTTATACGACAGACTGAATGCATGGTAGTTTACCCAATCATGGTTAATAGCTTTGCTTTAATTTCATTGGACGCCTGAGGACCAGGTCTCAGATTCCATCGTAACGGCTTACTCGGAGTCTTACTGTTGGTTTTCTTTTGCTCCAGCAATTCTGTTGTTGTATGCTGTCGAGTCCTCAACCTTGTTTTCATCTCTGTAGTTTTCTTTATCTGTATGTTCTCGGAGATGTTACGCTAATGAGTTAGAAAGCCTTCATGCGGACAAAACAAAATTAGTGTATACCGCGAAAGAGGTAAGGGCGAGGATAATGGCCATGTAAAATCGATTAAAGCCCCCCAGTGGTTCTTCTGTGGTGGTTTATTTATGTTATTGTTTGTTACTTACTGTGTGTATCACTTGTGTCTTTTTATTTTGGGTGGCCGTTTGGCCATTTTGTGGGAAAATAACTGTCCTTATGGCCTTCCTTTGTTTAGGTTATTATTATGGTCTGGTCGCTTCATGTTTGTGTTTCTTTCCCTTTGGTGTCTATGATGGGTGGAGTAAGTTAACTGTATCGATTCCTGATCTTTGTTTTACTTCTACTTTAAATGTTCAGTTAATGTCGATTGGTACCTGATGCTCTGGTCTCTGGTCTCTGGTCGGCCAAGCGGAGTCTAACTGTCGGTTTTCTTTTGTTCCAGCATTTTAAATATTTCTTGCTGTCGAGTCCTCACCGTTGTTCATCTCTGTAATCGTTTGGTTTTTATGTTCTCAAATGGATGTCTCTGATGGGAGGTGTTGGGTGATTGTATCGATTCCTGATCATTGCCTTAACTTCTGTCTGGCCAAGATTTCATCAAGACAAAATACTTGAGCAATTTTATGAACACTAATTTGAGACGGTAGCCTCTAGAAGGTGAACAATGTTTAAAAGCTGTTGGACCTAGTTACATTTTTCTAACCCAAAATGTCCCATATTTGATAGTTTCATATTGTAGTTGGTGAACAAGGTTGGTGAACTCATTTTTTATTTTTATTTAAAGCAATTTGACCTAGCATCACTTAAATTCGAATTTGTCCAAGAACACATCAACTCAAACCTTCTGGTATATTTTCATGAAGACTTAGGCAAAATTGTGATATCCAGAGGGTTAAAACATTATAATCAGTGTGTATTTATGACCTTTTTTCTACCCGATATGAACCTCATACCAACTTGGCCAAGGTATCATCACAACAAAGATTCTGGTGAAGTTTAATGAAGATTTCGGCAAACCTGCATTCTGAAGAGGGTGAACAAGACATTAAAGCAATTTTGCCAAGTGACCTAGTGTTTTTTTATTTGACTTGACCCGTATTCAAAACTGGCAATAGGTTATCAAGACATTTTTCCTGATATAGTTGCTTGAGGATTAAAGCAAAATGTTTACTCCACGTGCTTAAAAAAGTTATTCAAAGCAATATGACCTAGTGACCTATTTTGTATCCGACTTAGCCGATGTTTGAATTTGAAGCAGATAGCATGACAAATAGTTTGGTATAGTTTCAGGAACATTGAATCAAAACTGAGAGGATGAAAAGGGTTTTTATATAATTTTATATGCTGTTTTATTTATTTATTTAATAACCGGTATGAACATCGCTTTAGTTTTGACGGTATCACAACCTTATTAACCAAATTGAGTATTACAAATACATTTAAAATATCAATATCACCCCTTAGGTTACACTCTGCTTCTTCTGTACGGATTCCCCATTCTATTAAGAACTTTAATACTATGTTGCCTTCGGTATTGGTTATACCCTTAAATTTGTCTTCTGTAACTTCAGTTAATCTCAAAGGAGCAGGCAATACCAATGTTTTTGGGAGTGTTCTTCGTATAAGACTATCTCCTCTCAAATCGCCCATCCTTTGAAAATATACCAATCCGTGGAAAAGAAATGGAATGTATCCTAGTATTTCTAAGTGCAATGCCAAGAGGTGCAGATGTTGTTCGCATTTAAGCACTGCGTCTACAGTTACTTCATCTGTAAACGGTAGACGCTTCTCTGTAGTTAACATGTCTGATTTGACATGACAGTCTACAGATTTAATTTATCTAAATACTTGACGTGCTACAAACTGTAATATGCAGTACGTCGGTCAAACTAACCGCATGCTTAAAGCTAGATTGAACGAGCATTATCGTAGAATGAGTAAGCCTAAGAAAACTGACACTTTCTTGTACCGTCACTTTCGACGTACAGGTCATTCTGTAAATAGCATTGTTATACAACCAGTGGAAAAAACTTTATTACGAAGCAAATTCTACATCTAGATTCAAAATAATCAAAAGACATGAAGCTGAACTGAAATGGATTAAATTTTTACAGACCCCTTTTCCACTGGGATTTAATGACAACATTTATCATGAGGGTAATATTTCCAGAATGCCGGACTTTGATATTTTCTCACTCCTGGAATGTCGAAAACGCAGAACTAGATCTCACGGCACCAGGAAAAATGGTAACTTTAAACGTAAATCCCGTGCGTTTAAACGAAACAATACTAGACTGAAGTGACTGTCAATTATATTATTAAATCATGGACGCCACTCTATGCTTTCATTTTTAGGTTCATTACCCGTTTCTGTTTTACGTCTTCTGGACACCGAGGCGAATAAATTCTACGATAGTTCTCATCAGTTATATGATGCGGCTCTCTTAACTAGAGGCTATACTCAGCATACTCTCCGTCCTTACATTGATTCTGAAATTAATCATAAACGCCATTTCTTCAAAATATCCTTCATTAATAAGGGTATGGATTTTATAGATTTGCCCAGTATCTTCCGTGAGAGATCGGTGCTTTCTTCCATTCCTGTTTATTTTCAAAATACTGAAACACCTATAATTTGCTATAAATATAACAAACCTGTTAGATCTATCATTTTTAATTTCAATAAACTTGTTTCAGATCTTGATATTGATACTAATACTCCTGATTCATGTGATTGTAAAAACTCAAAGTATTGCTATCCTGCTGCTGGTCATGTACTGGCAATTTGAAAACTATTCCTGATTCTAGGATAAGGAATATAATTTCTAAAGGACCGAAATATCGGTTTCCTTCTAAAATTGATTTCAGTAAATGTAGATATGAAATCGCTGCTTCCTTGAATGAATTCGGTAATCGATTGTGTAAGCGAGAGTATGTTGAGCATAAAGCCCTTAAGGACTGGAAACTTAGCATTTTAAAACTAGTGAATAAACGCATTTCTTTCTATTCTCAAAATACTAACTTATTACCTCCTAAGCCCAAGACGTCTTTACGTCATCTTAAACTAGGTATTCAAGAATTTCATAAGAAGTTTGTTTTGGCCCCTGCAGACAAGGCCGCTAACAACGCCGTCGTTGTGTGACGGCTCCACTATGTTAACACGCTTAAGCAGGAGCTTGGTGGTACTAAGGCCTATGAACTTCAGCCTTTAGCTGAAAAGAGAGCTATAGTAGATAAACCTGTTTGTCTTTCAGCCACCAAGTTTGCTGTGTGTGTTAACGAAGGCCAAGACAAGCTTCCTACGCTATACTGGTTACCAAAACTTCATAAAAAACCTTACAAAGCACGGTTTTTTGCAAATTCTAGCTCTTGCACTACCACTGAACTTTCTAAATTATTAACTTCCTGTCTTACTGCTATTAAAACGCATGTAATTAAATATTGTGATAAAGTCTTTGAAAGATCAGGAAGAAATCTGTTTTGGTCTATAAAAAATTCGAATGAGGTTTTAAATAAATTGAAATCTAGACATTTTCGTGCGTCTAGTCTGTCTACCTACGATTTTTCCACTCTTTACACTACACTTCCTCATAATCTTATAAAAGAAAAGCTTAATGATTTAATTGAATGGGCTTTTCACAGAGAAGATTCTCTCTATCTTGCATGTAATGTCAGAAATGCATTTTTCACTTCTAAAGAGCATAAGAATTATACACTTTGGTCATGTCAGAAAGTGTGTGATGCCCTCACCTTTCTACTTGACAATATTTATATTAGATTCGGTACTAAGTTATTTAGAAAAATTGTGGGTATTCCGATGGGTACTAATTGCGCACCTCTTGTGGCTGATCTGTTCTTGTATTGTTATGAAAGAGACTTCATTTTGTCGCTTTCCATTGATAACCAATCTGAAATTATTGAAGCTTTTAGCTCTACTTTTAGATATTTAGATGATTTATTAAATATTGATAATACCTATTTTGATGGTTTGATCAGTCAGAGTTACCCCCTAGAACTTCAATTAAATAAAGCAAATTCTTCTGATACCGAGGCCCCGTTTTTGGATTTACATCTATCTATTGTAGATGGATTTGTTTCGTGCAAAATTTATTTTGAGATTGTAAATTTTCCTTTTTTGGATGGTGATGTTCCTCGTGCGCCATCCTATGGCGTTTATATTTCGCAATTAATTCGATTTGCTAGAGTGTGTAGTCATGTAACTGACTTCAACACTCGTAATAAATTATTAACGGCTAAACTTCTTAATCAGGGTTATCGGTACCATAAACTACGCAAAGCCTTTTCAAAATTTTATAGACGCCATTCTGATTTAATTTCAAAATTCAATATTGGACTTAAATCACGTCTGCAACAAGGTCTATCGGAACCCGAATATTATGGTGACTTAGTATATAAATTCAGAAAAATATATAACCGCAATGACTTCAGCACCCAATTTCGTAAAATCATTCTTCGATATAAAAAGATTGGGTACAACATGGATATTATACGACAGACTGCATGCATGGTAGTTAACCCAATCACGTTTGGCAACTTTGCTTCCCTCTTTAATTGCACGCCGGTGGGTCAGGCCTCAGATTCTATGACGGCTCCAACGTAAAGGCTTATTGAGAATAAGAGAGATAATGTTGGTTGGTGCCTGATGCTCTGTCTCTGGTCGGGCTCATCGGAGTCTAACTGTTGGTTTTCTTTTGCTCCAGCATTTCAGTGGTTTCTTGCTGTCGAGTCCTCACCGTTGTCTCACCTCTGTGGTTCTTTGATTTTTGTGTTCACGGAGATGTTGCACTGATGAGTTAGGAGGCCTTCATGCGGACTGAACAAATTATTTGTCTAAATCGCGACGGAAGTAAGGGCGAGGATTGTGGCCACGTAAAATCGATTTAAGCCCCCCAGTAGAAATCTTCCACTGACCGTTCCAAGGCGGCTCTTCTGTGGCGATTTATTTATGTTGTTGTTTGTTACTTACTGTGGGTATCACTTGTGTCTTTTAATTTTGGATGGCCATATGGCCATTTTGTGGGAAAGTAACTGTCCTTATGGCCTTCCTTTGTTTAGGTTTCCATTATGGTCTGGTCGCTTAATGTTTGTATTTCTTTCCCTTTGGTGTCTTTTATGGGTGGAGTAAGTTATTGTATCAATTCCTGATCTTTGTTTTACTTCTACTTTAAACAGTATATTTACATTTTCAGTGCAAAGTCTTATGTATACCAGTAAAAATCAATGAAGTTCATACTTCCATTAATGCATCGAGTCACATGATATTCAGTGACGTCAAGTGGCGTCAGTCTAAACCATGGTTCTCTACGGACGCTGATCCGCTCTCTAGTAGAAAACCGCGTGTACATGTTTTTCAGCTTTAAAAAAAGTTCCCCTATAAGCATCGTTTCGCCCTGTGACGAGGGGCAAAGAATGTAAATATAAAAAAATAAACTTAATAGTATTGCTTTTCATGAAAAAAATGAACGAAAGCGGATCGCTAGCTTAGTTTACATGAACCTCTTTTGGGTTCATTTACTTTTCACGAACAGCAGAAAAATAAATTTCATTTCTTAATAGAACTTATGGCCTGGTTTTCAGTCCGACGTGACCCATATTCAGATTTCAATAAGATATCACCAAGTCAGAAATTCTCGAATAGTTTCGATAGGATTTAAGCAAAACTGTGGCCTCTAGAGACGGAACAAGATTTTAAAGATATTAACCCAGTGACCTTGATTTTTGATTCGTCCAAGAGACAAATTAAGATTTGACCGAGTTGTCACAAAGAGAAATATTGTTGTACAGTTTCATGGAGATTGAAAAAAACTGGCCTCTAGAGAGAACACCTAGTTTACAGTTATTTTATCTAGTAATCTATATTTGAAACAAATATATCATCTACATTTCAACATGACTAAGATATTATCAAGGCAAACACTCTGTTGTAGTTCCATGAAAGCTAAAGCAAAACTGTGGACCCTAAAGGGTGAACAAGGTTTTGAAGTAATTTGATTCATTGACCTAGTATTTGATCCGATATTATTCATATTTAAACCGGACTAAGATATTATCAAGAATAACATTCTGGTATAGTTTCATAAAGTTTGAAGCAAAATCGTAGCCTCTATGGGGTGAATTAGTTTTTTGAAGCTAGAGCTTACTTTCGATAGTTTGAACTTGAAGGGCTTCAAAAACAGTTCGCGTTATCAGTACTACGAGCTAACTTAATTGTGACGTCATAGCTATAGAACCAAACCAAAGTGATGTGTGAGCTCATTTTATATCTACATGTGCACGTCCCGCAATTCGAGGCACGGTTAAATAATGGTCATGCATGGTACTGATTTGCAAAGTTGAATATGACCGAAATTGAAAACTACCGCTCAGGACAAAGCCTGTCCAGGGAAAGTGGTGAATGTCGGACCGCTCCTTAATCCCTATTGTTTTTTTTTTCTTTGACATAAGTTGAGATGTCAATGGCCTCAATAGTGTTGTCGGTGACGTTAAATATGTTCTATATAAGGGTTATCCTTTGGAAGCAAGGAATACACCACAGAAGTGAAAAAATATAGAATGCACATGTTTTCTGGGCCAGACTAGCTAGTTTCGGCCAATTAGGCCTCATCAGTGACCCTCAGATATTTTCAAAATTCCACAATGGAATCAATGATCCCAAATGACAAGAAAAAATAATCTACACTATGATGAAGGGCAGGGAGACGTTGCCGCCACACATTCCCACACACAAGCTGTAGTGAAGTTAAATATGTTCTATAAAAGGTTTAACCTCATCACAAACAAAAAGGTTTGTCGCTATGACGTCTCAGGGACTACTAACATTATTGGGTTGAAACAAAAAGCCATTATATTGTTGTGTTGATTTATTGTTGGAGTAAGTAATTTCAAATTAGTCTTAATATAAGTTATGTGTAAATAACATAGACAAAACACAGTCAAAAAAGTTCATTTCGACGTAAGAGATAGTATCGAATTATGCATTGTTGTGTTATCCGAGTAAACTTAATTTGACCTTGTAACTTATGTTTTATCCAACATAACGCATGTTTAAATTTGACCAGATAACATCAAGATAAACATTGTGGTGTAGTTGCATGAGCTTTAAAGTAAATCTCTGCCTAGATAGTGAACAACGTTTTAAACCAATTTAACCGACATTCGAATTTGAACCAGATATTACCATGACAATTATTTTGGTATGACTTAATGAAGATTTAAAGCAAAGCTGTGGCCTCAAGAGGGTGAACAGGGTTTAGAAGCAATTTTACTAAGTGGCTTAGATTTTTATCTGACATGACCGTATTCGGATTTGAGCCAGGTATCATCAAGTCAAACAGTCTGTTATAGTCTCGTCTCAGGAAGATGAAGCAAAACTGTGGCCTCTAGAAGGTGAACAAGGCTTCAAAGCAATCTGACCTAGTAACCTAGAATTTTTCATCCGACATACCCCGTCTTCAATCGTGACCGATATATATATAACAACTTTGGCATCTAGAGAGTAAATAACATAAATGTTGACGACGGACGTATAAAAACAAATAGTGATCACAATATATCATCTTTAACGCTTATGTGAGCTGATAACCTAATAGTCTTATATGCTTTGAACACATTGTTGCACAAATGCATTGTCCAAAGACTCAACATTATATTGAGGCTATCCTTACAACTGTAGACAAAACCTACATGAAACCATTTGCGACTCAGCGAAGACTGCACATGTAAACAGGCTGAAAAAGAGTTAAGGGTCACTATTGAGACCTGAATGGCCGACTCTATAAAAATTTGATATGAGGTTCTGTTGGAGATGGGCGTTTCCAACCCGAGGGATGACCATGCTGAGCGGAACCGAGGCTATGCCGAGGATCCGCTCAGCATGGTCATCCCGAGCACTGGAAACGCCCATCTACAACAGAACCCAATGTTGGATTCTTTTTCTTGCACATCACATCCCAAGCGTTTCATTTTTATTTTGTAGCAAATAGCAGAACTACAGACGGTATTTTTTCTTCTTTTTAAGATTGCATACAAAAGTCCTGTATTCAGTGTCCTTTAACAATAAATGAGTCAAATAATTATCATTCTTATTGATTTTTTTATTTCGTTTTTTTTTTTGCCGGTTAGTTATGACAGCTCGCACATGTATATTGTCTACATTTGGACTCGACATGACCCATATTCAAAATTGACCCAGATATTATCAAGCGGATCATTCTGAGCAAGATTTATGATAATTGGACAAAAACTGTGGCCTCTAGTGTTCAAAAATTTTTCTATGATTTGACCTAATGACCTAGGTTTTGATCCGACATGACCCATATTCGAACTTGATGGAGAGTTTGTCAAGATTGATCATTCTGAGCAAGTTTTATGATGACTGGACCAAAACTGTTGTCTCTATAGTGTTTACGACGTTTTTCTATTATTTGACCTACTGACCTATTTTTTGACCCTAGATGACCATATTCGAGCTTGACTGAGATATTGTCAAGATGATCATTCTGAGTAAGCTTCATCATGATCTGACCAAAACTGTGGCCTCTAGAGTGTTTACAACGTTTTTCTATGATTTGACCTACTGGCCTACTTTTTGACCCGACATGACCCATATTCAAACTTGTGAGCTAGTGTCAAGATGATTATTCTGAGCAAGTTTAATGATAATCGGACCAAAACTGTGGTCTCTAGCGTATTACGTTTTTTTATGATTTGCCCTTCTGACCTAATTTTTGATCCAACATGACCCTTATTCAAAATGGACGGATATGTTTTCATGATGATTATTCTGAGCAAGGAGCAAGTTTGATGATGATCGGAATATAACTGTGGCCTCTAAAGTGTTCATAATATTTTTTCTATGATTTGACCTACTGACCTACTTTTTTACCCGACATGACCGATATTCGAACATGACCAAGATATTGTCAAGATGACAAGATTGATTATGATCGGACAAAAACTGTGGTCTGTAGTGTTCATAAGGTTTTTATATGATTTGACCTACTGGCCCACTTTTTGACCCGATATGACCCATATTCAAACTTGACCGAGATATTGTCAGGATAATCATCTGAGCAAGATTGTTGAAGATCGGACTAAAACTGTGGTCTGTAGTGTGTTCCAGATATGACACATATTCAAACTTGACAGTTTACAACGTTTTTTCTATGATTTGACCTACTGGCCTACTTTTTGTCCCGACATGACCCATATTCAAACTTGTGAGCTAGTGTCAAGATGATTATTCTGAGCAAGTTTAATGATGATCGGACCAAAACTGTGGTCTCTAGCGTATTACGTTTTTTATGATTTGACCTTCTGACCTAATTTTTGATCCAACATGACCTTTATTCAAAATGGACGGAGATGTTTTCATGATGATTATTCTGAGCAAGGAGCAAGTTTAATGATGATCGGAATATAACTGTGGCCTCTAAAGTGTTCATAATGTTTTTTCTATGATTTGACCTACTGACCTACTTTTTTACCCGACATGACCGATATTCGAACATGACCAAGATATTGTCAAGATGACAAGATTGATTATGATCGGACCAAAACTGTGGTCTGTAGTATGTTCATAAGGTTTTTATATGACTTGACCTACTTGCCCACTTTTTGACCCGATATGACCCATATTCAAACTTGACCGAGATATTGTCAGGATAATCATCTGAGCAAGATTGGTGATGATCGGACTAAAACTGTGGCCTCTAGTGTGTTTACAAGGTTTTTCTATGATTTAACCTACTGACCTACTTGTATCCCCGACATGACCCGTCTTCAAAACTTGACCGAGATATTGTCATGATGATCATTCTGACCAAGTCTGATGTTGGTTGACCCAAAAATGTGGCATCTAGGGTGTTCACAAGGAAAAGATTACGTACGAGGCACGGCGAAAGACAACGCCGGACATCTCATAATCACAAATGCTCATCGTGTCCTTCGGTCAGGTGAGCTAAAAATCAATAGTGGAAATCCAAAAGGACAGTTACTTTGCCACAAGAGGCCAATTGGCTATCTAAAACAAAAATATATAAGCGATACACACACTCAGAGACAAACCATAACAAAAATAAACTGCAACAGAAAAACTGCCTTGGAACGGTCAGTGTCGAGTTTACGCAATCCTCGCCCTTGATTCCCTCGCGATTTAGACAAATAATTTGTTCAGTCCGCTCAAAGGCATCGATTCCTGATCATTGCCTTCATTTCTATTTCATACTGATCAGTGCAACATCTCCGAGAATACAACAATCAAACAACCACAGAGATTAAACAACGGTGCGGATCGACAGCAACAAAACACTGAAATGCTGGAGTAAACTAGAGCTGTCAGTGAAACTGACTAGGGCCCCGGCAGCGCTATCAGAAATTTGTGGACGGACAGACGGACAGACAGACAGACAGACAGACGGACGGACGGACAGAGTGATTACTATAGGGCACCCACACTTTCAGTGCGGGGCCCTAAATATTACAAACAGTTAGACACCGATGGGCCCAACCAGGAACAGAGCATCAGGTTCCAATCAACATTAAGCAACCTTTAAGCTGTAACCGTCATATAATCTGCGGCTTGACCCAACGGTGTGCAATTAAATAGGGAAGCAAAGTTTTCAAACGTGATTTGGTTTACTACCATGCATACAGTCGGTTGTATATTATTTATTTTGTACCCAATCATTTTAAATCGAACAATGATTTTACGAAATTCGGTACAGAAATCATTGCAAGTATATATTAATCTGAATTTATACACTACAATTTTGTTCCGATAGACCTTGTTGCAGAAGAGATTTATGTTCAACATTGGATTGAGAGATTAAATCGGAATAACGTCTATAAAATTTAGAAAAGGTTTTGCGTAATTTATGATACCGATAATCCTAATTGGGAAATTGAGCAGTAAACAATTTATTACGATGGCTAGATATTCTGGCAAATCAAATTAATTGCGAATTATAAACGCCATAGGATGCCGCACGAGGAACATCACCATCCAAGAAGGGAAAATTTACAATCTCAAACTCAAAATAATCGCGTTTATCAGTTTTGCAGGAAACTAACCCATCTACAATAGATAGATGAAAATTAAAAAAAAGAGACCATGGTTTCAGAAGAATTTGCTTTATTTAGCTGATGTCCTGGGGGCGTAAATTTGACTGATCAAACCATCGAATTTTAACACTTAGGCGAGATCAATATTTTTCAAACAACTTTAGGCAATGTTTTAGTGCTGCCAGCCTTATCTTCAGCAGTGTCACTACAAGGATGCTGCTGTCAAAATTGGTTTCATATTGTAGCTACAAAATTAGTTCCGTTTATTCACTGAAAGAAAAGTATTATGCATTACGAAAACACTCCTATACAAATACATTCTAAATTTTACTACTAAAAAAAAATGAAAATTTTCAGATGAAAAATTTCGATATTTATCTTATTTTGTGCTTGACGAGGCGGTTCTAACGAGTACCCACAATCTATGTATTTTAACAGTTATAAGAAAAAATAATGTTTACCCGGCAAACCCCGGTTTTACCATATAAAAGTGGGGTTTGAGGGGGTCAAATTTATATAGTCGTGTTTTCGTGATGTCTCTCATTTCTCCATTTAAACCTTATGTTGGTGACTTCATTGAGACGATTCTTATGAATATCTAAAATAGAAGAAGAGGCAATGATCAGGAATCGATACAATTAACCCTAAGCTTCCATCAGAGACACCAAAGGGAAAGAAACAAACATGACACAACAGACCCCAACTGAAACACCAACAGCACAAAGCCAAAAGGACAGTTACTTTCCCATAAAATGGCCAAAAGACTATCTAAAATAAAATAATATAAGCGACACGAACACCCAAAGACAAACCATAACAAAAATAAACCACGACAGAAGAACCGCCTTGGAATGGTCAGCGGAAACGAATTCCACTGGGGGTCGGGGGGGGGGCTTAAATCGATTTTACGTGGCCACAATACTCGCCCTTACTTCCTTCGCGATTAAGACAAATATGTATGAGGAACGTTTAATAACGAAATACCCACCTTCTCTATATCACTGTTCACTTCATTATTAAGGTCGTGTTAAATTAAATAAACATTAATTCAATGTAAATTATGAAACATTGCTTAAAAATAATTTTTTTTTTCTTAAGAACCGCCAATATCTGCAAAACAATAAAGCGGTTTTTGAGAAAATGAGCATTTATATGTTTGAAATATATGAATTCTTATACTCTGTGGTTACAGCATCTGATACAAATGACCCTTCAAAAGTACGTACGAAAAAAAGGTTACCCTGCTGCCTCTAGACTAATTTGACAGATAGAATTCGCGAAAACACCTATCTGTAAGGAGGTAATACATGAATTGTTCTTGCTCCAAAAAGATTACCACTTCTTGCACACAAGACAAGCAAATCCGTGATTTTACCCATGGATAGAAATTTATGTTCTGACCCTGGTGTTCCGACCAAAAAATCGAATATAATCGCGTGTTTGGTAAATGCACTGGTTGATTACGACCTCGTATGCGCTGTCATTAAGGCTGACGTTACAGCACGTTACGTGAGGTCACTTAACATCCTGTAGTGGCATCACAATATGGCGGACGTCGGTAACCGAAGTGACTGCAGCATAACAAATCAGCGCTAAGAAATGGAAGGTATGCAAGAAAAAGACTCCGATATGGGTGTGAGGGGTGGATAGAAAAATCCGTCCCTCGGGATCACTGTCCGGCATCACTGTCCGGCATCACTCGGCAAGCCTCGTGATGCCGGACCGTGACCCTTGGGATGGATTTGTCCATCCACCCCTTACACCCATGTAAGATTCTTATATTCTTACTAAGCATTTGACTTCATCAGTTGTGGAGTTAAGGGAATGTTTGGTGGTCGTACAATGTCTCATTGTTCTTCATCATACTGTGGCTTACATTTTAGTCCTTTTGAATTATCGATCGCACTCCGAAGTTTGAAAATATTTGAGAGGCACTGATTATGCCTAATTGGCTGAAACTAGCTCGTCTAGTCCAGAAAAATGAACATACTGCGGTTTTCATCTCTTTGATATTATCGGCCCCCGCCCGTCGGGGCTTGAAGAAACAGATGGGCTGCATGATGCTTCCACGCAGAGCTGAAATCTGACCGCACACAAGTACTGGTAAGCCGCTTAGAGATTCTAAGCCTGCCCAGGCAAAGCGGTGCGAGTCGGACCGTCCATGCTTATAAACCCTATTGGTTTCATTGGGCGACAGGGCTTGAGATGTCATTTCATCTCAATGTCGGGTAAAAGTCTCACAGAATTACAAGCAAAGTCCCCAAAATGACCTATATAGTGTTGAAGGGGACGTTAAATCCCAAATCCAACAAACAAAATCTTCGATATTATCCTTGCTCCAGAGGGATTGCGTTTTACTGAACCTTTGACGTACCCTCAGCTAGTGTACTATAAACGTGTGGCGGCTGTAAAAAGTCTCACCTTCATCATAGTGTTGGTTATATTTTTAGTCCTTTTGAATCATAGATTCCAAAGCAAGAAGTTTGAAAATATTTGAGAAATACCATTGAGAATTAGAAAGCGATCAGGAGCTGATACAACCAGGTCCGAAATCTTCCTTCAATATCACAAGGGAAAGGATTTCAAACATGGAGTTATGTCACTAAACAATATAGACAGCTAGTAAACCGAGGCGGCAACAGGTGGTGACTCAGATAATCCAAAGAAACTTAAAAGAAACATAGTTGGGGGAAGAACTATAATCACCAACATAAAAAACTTTAACCTAGAAGGAACCATAGGTAAAGCATCGGTTTGGAACGGTCAATTAAACTGACCTTGAACATCTATTTGTTACTTAACTGAAAAGGAAGATTATAGATAATGAGGGAAAGAACCAGAACCACACACACAACAAGTACAAATACAAAGTAACCTGATCAAAATCACCAACTTGAAATGGTCTTTAAGAACAAGTATACTTTACGGGATCCCAATCCTAACCCTCACTTTCTTTGTGGTTTTAACATGTATTTTTTGGGGTACGCACCAAGGTTTTCTAACTCATCAATGAATCATCTAGGGTAACAAAGAAATTTCAATTAAAGCCAAGTTAATCCAGGGATGAGGACTCGCCAGTAAAACACACTGAGACCCACGTTGCTGAACGCAATGCAACTGGAACACTGGAGCAAAATAAAACCAAACGTTGAACCTCGTTGGACCAAGCAACAATCCGGAAAGTTCCGGCTGCGACCAACCAATAAATAACTTCAAGCCAGAGCCATCATAAAGTCTGAACACCGACCCACCACCGACGTGCGATTAAATAAGAAAGCACAATGTTTGACTGTGATTTGGTCAGACGCAATGCATGCAAGCTGTTTCAATGCATATATATTTACAACCCACGCGTTTGCAACGTTTGATAATTTTCTGAAATTGTTCCGAAAAGTGATGTCTGTCTTAAGTTGTTCTTAATTAAAATATGTCACCAAAATACTCGGGCTGCGACAACCCCCTTCAGCAAACATTTATGCAATCCAACCATAAATTTTGAAACTACAGTAGAACTTCGATGGCTCGAACACCAATGGCTCGTTCACCATGGATGTGTCGAACCCATTCTTGAGCCTCTAGCGAAATCCTCTACATAAGACATAGTGGGTGATAATTAAGGAGAATTTAGTCTTTTATCCTGCAAATGTATGCTGTGTGTACTCATTAGAATCGCCTCGATGAGGCGATTCTAATGAGTACACACAGCATACCTTTTCATCAGAGAACACCGTAAATATATCTAAAAGTATCTCGTTATGCCTCCTGACAGTAACCTAAGTGGCTTGAACTACCCCGGCCTCGAACAGATTTTCGAGCTCCCAAAGGTGTTCGAGCCATTGAAGTTCGACTGTAATTCATAGTGTCGGCGATGACACTTAGAATATCTTGAGCTTGAGTTGACCCATAAGATGCCAATCACGACAATTGTCGTCTGCTTTGTCGTCTGTTGGGTACTTTAAAAGTCATGTTTGCAAACAGTGTGAATCCAGATCAGTCTGCTCCACAAGCCTCTAGCGAAATCCTCTACATAAGACATAGTGGGTGATAATTAAGGAGAATTTAGTCTTTTATCCTGCAAATGTATGCTGTGTGTACTCATTAGAATCGCCTCGATGAGGCGATTCTAATGAGTACACACAGCATACCTTTTCATCAGAGAACACCGTAAATATATCTAAAAGTATCTCGTTATGCCTCCTGACAGTAACCTAAGTGGCTTGAACTACCCCGGTCTCGAACAGATTTTCGAGCTCCCAAAGGTGTTCGAGCCATTGAAGTTCGACTGTAATTCATAGTGTCGGCGATGACACTTAGAATACCTTGAGCTTGAGTTGACCCATAAGATGCCAATCACGACAATTGTCGTCTGCTTTGTCGTCTGTTGGGTACTTTAAAAGTCATGTTTGCAAACAGTGTGAACTCAGATCAGTCTGCTCCACAAGGAGCAGTCTGATCTAGGTCCACACTATTTGCCTTTTTTCAAAAATATTTTAATAAAGTTTGCAAGAATATTCAGCAGACGACATAAGCAGTTAAACTTTTCAGGTGTTGGTTTTCTCGGCATCTTAAGGGTTATAGGCTTCGATAATGTCAGCATGATTCTGAACATCAGAAAAGAACATAATGAAATCTATTTCATTACAAAGCAAAAAAATAAATAAATTTACGACAAGGGGAGCAGAGGTTAAACATATTTTTACGATTTGTGTCTGAGTTAAAGAAGGCACACCTTAATTGTATGCCTGTTAATTGGTCTAATTCGCCCCAACCAGTTATTATCCCCTTGTTTTTCGAAGAAAAGTGGGGATATTGTTATCGCCTCCGTCTGTCTGTCTGTCCGTCCGTCCGTTCGTCTGTCCGTCCGTCCGTCCGTCCGTCTGTCAGTCCGTCTGTCCGGCGATTTCCTCCTAAACCGTTGTCCAGAAGCCAACCATTTCGGTATGTGAGTTGCTTACATTATTGGCTTGCGCGAGATCACGTTCATTTTTGACCCCGTCCCCTGGGGCCCTGGGCAGGGGTCAAAAGGTCAAATATCAATAAAATTCAATTACAAAGTCAATTTTGAAGATTTTGATGCCAAACTTTACACATGTACTTAGTTATGAAACAAGAGGACCAAGCTAGCTTGGTCCTGTATCGCTCACCTGAGCTAACAGATTCAAAGTTTAAGGAAGTGCCTGACTTCCTTGTTTGTAAGTTTCATGAAGATCCGTTCAAAACTAAAGGGGCAGCAGTGATGACAATGTCGAAAATAGGCATTTTCAGCAATCAAAGGCACGTCACTCTATGATAAATGTGCCGACTTGGCCGGTATTCGAATTCACCTGAGGTTTTATTCCCAGCCACCTTACATGTAAGTTTCAAAAAGATCCGATCAGACTTGGCCAGTATTCAAACTCATCCAAGATTTTATTCCCAGCCACCTCACATATAAGTTTCAGAAAGATCCGATCAAAACTGAAGGGGCTACGGTGATGACAAGGTCAAAATTTGGCATTTTTAGCAATCAAAGGGATGATTCTCTATAATAAATGAGCTGACTTGGCCAGTTTTCGAACTCATCCGAGGTTTCATCCCGAGCCACCTTACATATAAGTTTCAGAAAAATCCGATCAAAACTGAAGGGGCTACGGTAATGACAAGGTCAAAAATCAACATTTCCAGCCATCAAAGGGACATAACTCTATGATAAATGGGCTGATTTGGCCTGTTTTCGAACTCATCCAAGATTTTATCCCCAGCCACCTTACATATAAGTTTTAGAAAGATCCGATCAAAACTGAAGGGGCTATGGTGATGACAAGGTCAAAAATCGGCATTTTCAGCAATCAAAGGGACGTAAATCAATGATAAATGGGCCAACTTGGCCGGTATTCAAACTCATCCTAGGTTTTATCTCCAGTCACCTTACATATAGGTTTCAGAAATATTCGATCAAAACTGAAGGGGCTACGGTGATGACAAGGTAAAAAATTGACATTTTCAGCCATCAAAGGGACATAACTATATAGTTAATGGGGCAACTTGGCCGGTTTTCGAACTCATCCGAGGTTTTATCCCCAGCCACCTTACATATAAGTTTCAGAAAGATCCCATCAAAACTGAAGGGGCTACAGTGTTGACAAGGTCAAAAATCAACATTTTCAGCAATCAAAGGGACCTAACTCTATGATAAATAGGCCACCTTTGCCCATATGTGAACTCATCTGAGGCTTTATCCCCAGCCACCTTGCATATAAGTTTAAGAAAGATCCGATCAAAACTGAAAGGGCTACGGCGATGACAAGGTCAAAAATCGGCTTTTCAGCTATCAAAGGGACGTTACTCTGTGATAAATGGACCAACTTGGCTGGTTTTCGAACTCATCCGAGATTTTATCCCCAGCCACTTTACATATAAGTTTCAGAAAGATTCGATCAAAACTGAAAGGGCTACAGTGATGACAAGGTCAAAAATCAGCATTTTCAGCAATCAAAGGGACGTTACTCTACGATAAAAGGGCCGACTTGGTCGGTTTTCGAACTCATCCGAGATTTTATCCACAGCCACCTTACATATAAGTTTCAGAAAGATCCAATCAAAACTGAAGGGGCAACGGTTATGACAAGGTCAAAAATCGGCATTTTCAGCAATCAAAGGGACGTAACTCTATGATAAATCGGTGAACTTGGCCGGTTTTCGAACTCATCCGAGGTTTTATCCCCAGCCACATTACATTAAAGTTTTAGAAAGGTCCGATCAAAACTGAAGGGGCTACGGTGATGACAAGGTCGAAAATGGGCATTTTCAGCAATCAAAGGGACGTAACTCTATGATAAATGGGCCGACTTGGCCAGTTTTCGAACTCATCCGAGTTTTTATCCACAGTCACCTTACATATAAGTTTCAGAAAGATCCGATCAAAACTGGAGGCACTACGGTGATGACAAGCATTTTCCCATAGTAAGTCTACGGGACCTTGTGGTTGCCATAGGAACCAAAGTTTTAGAGCGATTTCAAAAAAAAGTTTATGTCATCAATGCCCCACCAGAGGCATGCTACAGATGAGAAATGATTGAGATCAGCCTGCAGGATACAGAGATATAGCTGCTCAAAAGTGTGGACGGACGACGGACGGACGGACGGACGGACGGACGACGGACGACGGAGGACCCACTATACTATAAGCTCCCCTGGAGCCTTCGGCCCAGGTGAGCTAAAAATCAGCATTTTCAGCAATCAAAGGGACGTTACTCTACGATAAAAGGGCCGACTTCGTCGGTTTTCGAACTCATCCGAGATTTTATCCACAGCCACCTTACATATGTTTCAGAAAGATCCGATCAAAACTGAAGGGGCTACGGTGATGACAAGGTCAAAAATAGGCATTTTCAGCAATCAAAGGGACGTAATTCTATGATGAACCAGCGGACTAGGCCGGTTTACGAACTCATCCGAGGTTTTATCCCCAGCCACATAACATATAAGTTTCAGAAAGATCTGATCAAAACTGAAGGGGCTACGGTGATGACAAGGTCGAAAATGGGCATTTTCAGCAATCAAAGGGACGTAACTCTATGATAAATGGAAACAAGAGGACCAAGCTAGCTTGGTCCTGTATCGCTCACCTGAGCTAACAGATTCAAAGTTTAAGGAAGTGCCTGACTTCCTTGTTTGAAGTTTCATGAAGATCCGTTCAAAACTAAAGGGGCAGCAGTGATGACAATGTCGAAAATAGGCATTTTCAGCAATCAAAGGCACGTCACTCTATGATAAATGTGCCGACTTGGCCGGTATTCGAATTCACCTGAGGTTTTATTCCCAGCCACCTTACATGACAGTTTCAAAAAGATCCGATCAGACTTGGCCAGTATTCAAACTCATCCAAGATTTTATTCCCAGCCACCTCACATATAAGTTTCAGAAAGATCCGATCAAAACTGAAGGGGCTACGGTGATGACAAGGTCAAAATTTGGCATTTTTAGCAATCAAAGGGATGATTCTCTATAATAAATGAGCCGACTTGGCCAGTTTTCGAACTCATCCGAGGTTTCATCCCTAGCCACCTTACATATAAGTTTCAGAAAAATCCGATCAAAACTAATGGGGCTACGGTAATGACAAGGTCAAAAATCAACATTTCCAGCCATCAAAGGGACATAACTCTACGATAAATGGGCTGATTTGGCCTGTTTTCGAACTCATCCAAGATTTTATCCCCAGCCACCTTACATATAAGTTTTAGAAAGATCCGATCAAAACTGAAGGGGCTATGGTGATGACAAGGTCAAAAATCGGCATTTTCAGCAATCAAAGGGACGTAAATCAATGATAAACGGGCCAACTTGGCCGGTATTCAAACTCATCCTAGGTTTTATCTCCAGTCACCTTACATATAGGTTTCAGAAATATTCGATCAAAACTGAAGGGGCTACGGTGATGACAAGGTAAAAAATTGACATTTTCAGCCATCAAAGGGACATAACTATATAGTTAATGGGGCAACTTGGCCGGTTTTCGAACTCATCCGAGGTTTTATCCCCAGCCACCTTACATATAAGTTTCAGAAAGATCCCATCAAAACTGAAGGGGCTACGGTGTTGACAAGGTCAAAAATCAACATTTTCAGCAATCAAAGGGACCTAACTCTATGATAAATAGGCCACCTTTGCCCATATGTGAACTCATCTGAGGCTTTATCCCCAGCCACCTTGCATATAAGTTTAAGAAAGATCCGATCAAAACTGAAAGGGCTACGGTGATGACAAGGTCAAAAATCGGCTTTTCAGCAATCAAAGGGACGTTACTCTGTGATAAATGGACCAACTTGGCTGGTTTTCGAACTCATTTGAGATTTTATCCCCAGCCACTTTACATATAAGTTTCAGAAAGATTCGATCAAAACTGAAAGGGCTACAGTGATGACAAGGTCAAAAATCAGCATTTTCAGCAATCAAAGGGAGGTTACTCTACGATAAAAGGGCCGACTTGGTCGGTTTTCGAACTCATCCGAGATTTTATCCACAGCCACCTTACATATAAGTTTCAGAAAGATCCAATCAAAACTGAAGGGGCAACGGTTATGACAAGGTCAAAAATCGGCATTTTCAGCAATCAAAGGGACGTAACTCTATGATAAATCGGTGAACTTGGCCGGTTTTCGAACTCATCCGAGGTTTTATCCCCAGCCACATTACATTAAAGTTTTAGAAAGGTCCGATCAAAACTGAAGGGGCTACGGTGATGACAAGGTCGAAAATGGGCATTTTCAGCAATCAAAGGGACGTAACTCTATGATATATGGGCCGACTTGGCCAGTTTTCGAACTCATCCGAGTTTTTATCCCCAGTCACCTTACATATAAGTTTCAGAAAGATCCGATCAAAACTGGAGGCACTACGGTGATGACAAGCATTTTCCCATAGTAAGTCTACGGGACCTTGTGGTTGCCATAGGAACCAAAGTTTTAGAGCGATTTCAAAAAAAAGTTTATGTCATCAATGCCCCACCAGAGGCATGCTACAGATGAGAAATGATTGAGATCAGCCTGCAGGATACAGAGATATAGCTGCTCAAAAGTGTGGACGGACGACGGACGGACGGACGGACGGACGGACGACGGACGACGGAGGACCCACTATACTATAAGCTCCCCTGGAGCCTTCGGCCCAGGTGAGCTAAAAATCAGCATTTTCAGCAATCAAAGGGACGTTACTCTACGATAAAAGGGCCGACTTCGTCGGTTTTCGAACTCATCCGAGATTTTATCCACAGCCACCTTACATATGTTTCAGAAAGATCCGATCAAAACTGAAGGGGCTACGGTGATGACAAGGTCAAAAATAGGCATTTTCAGCAATCAAAGGGACGTAATTCTATGATGAACCAGCGGACTAGGCCGGTTTTCGAACTCATCCGAGGTTTTATCCCCAGCCACATAACATATAAGTTTCAGAAAGATCTGATCAAAACTGAAGGGGCTACGGTGATGACAAGGTCGAAAATGGGCATTTTCAGCAATCAAAGGGACGTAACTCTATGATAAATGGGTCGACTTGGCCGGTTTTCGAACTCATCCGAGTTTTTATCCCCAGTCACCTTACATATAAGTTTCAGAAAGATCCGATCAAAACTGAAGGCGCTACGGTGATGACAAGCATTTTCCAATAGTAAGTCTATGGGACCTTGTGGTTGCCATAGGAACCAAAGTTTTAGAGCGATTTCAAAAAAAAGTTTATGTCATCAATGCCCCACCAGAGGCATACTACAGGTGAGAAATGATTGAGATCAGCCTGCAGGAAACAGAGATATAGCTGCTCAAAAGTGTGGACGGACGACGGACGGACGGACGGACGGACGACCCACTATACTATAAGCTCCCCTGGAGCCTTCGGCCCAGGTGAGCTAAAAAGTAAAACATATTGAACGGAATTTTGGCTGTGACCCCTAGGTCATGCCCTGGGGGTCGTACTTGGGGTGTCGGGGGTCAAAATTTAAGTTTTTCAGAACATAGTCATGTTGCATATCTATGCGAAGGGGATAATGAGTAGATTAAACAACAAGTAAAATTTTGACCCTGAGATCAGATTAGGGCCCTTGGGGAGGGGTCAAAGGGTCAAAATTTAAGTTTTTTGGAACATAGTCAAGTGGTTTATCAAATTGAAGGGCATGATTAGTAGAATATAATACAGGTAATATTTTGATCATGGGGTCAAATTAGGGCCCAGGGTTAGGGGTTTTCGGTACTTGGCCCCTCTGTAGAAAGCGTGGGGATTTGCGATGGCGCGCCATCGACAGTATTCTAGTTGTGGCTTGTGAAAAACCTGAAAATGGATTTCAGCTTTATTATATTTTCCTTGCTCCCAAAAAAAATATCTTTTCATAAAGCATTTGTTTTCTCTTAATTTGCCTGTCTTTGGGTGTACAGACGTGTTCAAAATATTGCAACTGAGCTAATCTGAAACCTCAGATCCATGCCATTACGAAAACACCCCTATACGAATACATTCTAAATTTACCACAGAAAAATCGAAAATTTTAAGATGAAAAATTGAGATATTCTTCCTATTTCTGGTCAAAATATAGATTGTGTGTACTCGTTAGAACCGCCTCATTGAGGCGGTCCTATCGAGTACCCACAATCTATATTTTAGAGCATAAATAAGAAAATGTTTTAGAGCATAAATAAGAAAATAAGGTTTACCCCCGTAAACCTCAGTTTTTCTGTATAAAAGTGGGGTTTAAGGGGGTCAATATCATATCGGCATAGTTTCATGAAGCCTTCGGCTGAACTTAAGATAGCACAAAGAGAAAAAGTTCCATCGATGCCAAGATCTACGGACGGATAATAGATCGATCTTGCTAAAGTAGAAATGGAGGCAATGATCAGGAATCGATACAATAAACCCACAGCTCCCATCAGAGACACCAAAGGGAAAAAACACAGACATGAAACAACAGATCTAATGGAAACATCAACAGCGGAAAGCCAACAGGACAGTTACTTTCCCACAAAATGGCCAATAGGCTATCCAAAATAAAATAATACAAGCGACACAAACACCCAAAGACACACCATAAAATAAATAAACCGCGACAGACGAACCGCCTTGGAACGGTCATTGGAAACAAATTCCACTGGGGGTGGGGGGGTGGGGGGGGGGGTGGGGGCTTAAATCGATTTTACGTGGCCACAATCCTCGCCCTTATTTCCGTCGCGATTAAGACAAATAATTTGTTCAGTCCGCACGAAGGCCTCCTAACTTATCAGTGCAACATCTCCGTTAACACAGAAATCAAACAACCACAAAGATGAAACAACGGTGAGGACTCGACATCTAGAAACCACTGAAATACTGGAGTAGACCCTTTGATTTTTTTCTAATTTCTGCTTCAAAAATAAGTACCAATGTTCTATAAATGAAGCCAAATTATTATCACCTTCCACTCTGGTTTATTAACAAGGCTTAATTAGACAGTAATTTTAACCCATCTTGTAAACGCAACCCCAGAAGGGGTATTTGGCAAACAGTGTACTCCCAGCTCAGATGCCACAGAACGCCGCATCTGATCAGGGGCTACACTGTTTGCAAAAACTTCAGCCATTTTCCAAACGAATTTTAAAGAAAACACAACCTGACATCCCCAAACTTTGAAATGTACTCCTGCTATATATAAGTAGGAAGATTCCATTTGGTACAAAAATGGTTAAACGACCGTCTAAAACAGAGACAGTGAATGTCAAAATCTAGAAGACTTATATTATTAGGATAAAACTCTGATCAGCATGCACAGACATATAGTTTTAAATGCGTAGCATCGTTTCGCCTTTACATACACCCACGAACAATAGCACATAGCCACATTTAAAGCTATGCACTCATAAACGTACGCATGCATACTCACGCATGCACAAACAACCGCTTGCCTACATCATGCAAATACGCCTATATAAGTTTAACCCCTTGAACCCCACTTTCATATAGTAAAACTGGGGTTTACAGAGGCAAACCTTATTTTCTCTTATTTCTGCTCTAAAATATAGATGGTGGGTATTAGAAAGAACCGCCTCGACGAGACGATTCCAACAAGTACCCACCATCTATATTTTGAGCATTTCTGCTCCAAAATATAGATGGTGGTTACTAGTTAGAATCGCCTCGATGAGGCGATTCTAACAGGTACCCACCATCTATATTCTGAGCAGTAATAAGAAAAATATCACACTTTTTCATATTAAAATTTTCGTTTCCTCGGCGGTAAAGTTTACAATGTATTTGTATAGGCGTGTTTTCGTAATTATTACAAACTGCAGTACTTACCCTGGACAAATATGCAGGTGTTATTACGATTGCCCTAGATGGCGTCACCTCGATTACGTCACATTTCCCACCGCCTATATAAACCTCAAGACTAACAGGTAAGCCTTTACCATCAATAACTAGACGCTGGCCTCCTGCATAAGAGAAGAAAACGTGAATGACATTGACACTTAAATCTTAAAAAACGACAAAATAATAATAATAATAATAATAATAATAATAAATCGCACACCTGATCGATATTGTACAAATGAAACGTAAAGCAATTTGTGATGAAGTGGAGGATGTGAGCAATTATGCTTTATGGCGACCCAAGGACAATTTCTGTGACACTATTTCAAAATCGACCAAGTTGTCAAGGAGAAGAAGTCATTTTAGGTGTGTGTGTGTGTGTGTGTGTTTCTTTTATTATTATTATCATTTTAGCTCCGGTGGACAGTGGAGGAAAAGTATTAAATGACCAGTTTTGTTAGAGATTCATCCATGAAACGTTCCTATTAAAGTGTTTCCTTCCAGAAAGAAAAGTCCTTTAAAAGTGTTTCTGTTTTAAATTCTTGCAACCAGTTTGTTCGTCAGAGTGAAACATATGAGAAAATTTTCAGCTGTTTACACAGAAAACATTCCAGTTAAATCGTTTATAAAAATCCCCTCGTTTAGGGGAAGTTATTTAAAAGTATTTCTTTTTTCTGTTTTTAAACACAAGCAGCCGCCTTGTTTAGTACAGTGGAGCCATTCGAGCAATATTGGAAGAGGGACGCCTAAGTAAGACTCCTGTTAAATTATTTCAAAATCCACCAGATCAGTTAAGAAGAGAAGTCGTAAGGACTATAAGGTGATTAAACGTTTTTTTTTTCTTTCTTTTTATAGCTGTGGTGCACATCTTGTTCACCGGTGCTTAACGGTTGGAAGATCACCCAGGGAACATTCCTGTGAAATAATTTCAATGTACATCCACAAGTTTAGGAACATGAGTCGTTTCTTACTCTTTTCCTATCTCAGACGACGATCCTGTTCATTGGAACAGAACAATCTGATCAACTTTAGCAGAGGTCATTTAAACATTCTTTTTCTATTTGGAACATGGTGACCATCTTGAAAATCAAAACGGAACTGTTTGAGCGATTTTGGCAAGGATAAACTAAGAAACACTCCCGTGACATTATTAAAACAAGAGGACCAAGCTAGCTTGGTCCTGTATCGCTCACCTGAACTAACAGATTCAAAGTTTAAGGAAGTGCCAACCTTTACTGAAGGCTTTATGGGAGGACATGGTGATGAGAGGGTAAGCATTTTCTAAAAATCAAGTAGAATGTAATTCTATGATAAACAGGCTGACCTCACCGGTTTTCAAACTCATTCAAGCTTTTATTCCTGACTTGCTAGGAAGATCTGATCTAAACTGAAGTGGCTATGGTGATGACAAGTTCAAAAACAAGAGGCCAAAGAGGGCCTGTCGCTCCACCGGCTAACTTCAGACAATTGTCATATTTATTACATTAACCAATGGTATACTAGTGGACTCTTCTATTGCTATATGTTGGACCAGTCCATTTGTCATATAAGGGGTGTCAGGCCTATTTTTTTTTTCTATTTTTGATTGAAAATTCTGTTAGCAAATAGTGCAGGCCCTGATCAGACATGGTGTTCTGTGGGGTCTGATCTGGGCCAGCACTGTTTGCCAAGGTACCCATTTAGGGTTTTCCCGCATGCAATGGGTAAAAAAGAAACAAGTGATCCACCCAAGGAATGTCCATTCTATATTTTTTGGACCCCAGAGCCATGGTTGGCAGGATTTATGTGAGTGACCATTTGGCATTGCTCCGTTCTAAATATCTAAAGCTCTGGGCCTTATGGTTTCAGAGAAGAAGACTTTGTTTAAGTTTTTCCTATTATAAGTCTATGGGAACTAATATGCGTCTGGGCGTGACCAATTTTTTACCCCAGGGGCATTGTTGGCAGGATTTATTTGAGTGACCACTTGACGTTGCTGCATACTTAATATCTAAGCTCTGGGCACTGATGATTTCAGAGAAGATTTTTGTCAGTTTTTCCTAGTATAAGTCTATGGGAGCTTATGGGCCTCAGGGTGTGGCCAATTTGGACCCCAGGGGCATAGTTGGCAGGATTTATGCAGATGAATACTTCAAGTTGCTACATACTAAGCTCTTGGCCTTATGGTTTCAGAGGAGAAAAGTTTCAAGATTTTGTCATTATTAGTCTATGGGAGCTACTAAGCACCGGCGCGTTGCCAATTTGGACTCAAGAGTCATAGTTCGCAGGACTTAGTAGGTGACCACATAACTTTGCTACATACTACAGTTCAACCTGTATTAAGCAAGTGCCTAAGGAATAGTCAAAATATGCTTGCTTAAGACAGGTTCTTGCTTAATACAGGTGAAATTTAACACATCTGCCTTTCTTGGGAACTGAATGCCTGCTTGCTTAAGACAGGCTGATTGCTTAATAGGTGGCCACTAAGACAGGTTTTACTGTAAATGTCTTAGCTTTAGGCTTTATGGTTTCAGAGAAGTTTTTCCGTTTATTGGTCTATGGAAGCTAATGAGCCAAAGGTGGTGGCCTTGGCGGCCATGTTTTTTGTCTGATCAAAATTTCTTCAATGAATCTGACAATGGTAGACACAAGGAACATTCATGAAAATTAAGAACGAAATCCATTTAGCGGTTTTGGAGGAGAAGATTAAAAAAAAAAAAGATCCCTTTATGAGTCTATGGAAGCTAATTAGCCAATGGGCGTGTCCATGGCGGCCATGTTTTTTGTCTGATCAAAATTGCTTCAAGGAATCTGACAGAGGTCCACCCAAGGAACATTCATGCAAAGTAAGAATGAAATCCATTACATTGAGCGGTTTTGGAGGAGAAGGTTTTTAAAACTTTTCCCCATATTAGTCTTTGAAAGCTAATGAGCCAAGGGGCATGGCCATGGCAGTCATGTGGGGCATGGCCATGGTGGCCATGTTTTTTGCCTGATCCGAATTTCTTCAAGGAATCTGACAGAGGTCCACCCAAGGAACATTCATGCAAAATAAGAATAAAATCCATTGAGCGGTTTTGGAGGAGAAGGTTTTTAAATATTTTTTTTTTTGCTTTCGATGCCATTTTGTTCTGCATGTAACAAAATTCTTTGAAGGAATTCAGAAGAGGCTATGTGAGAAACATTTCTGTGAAGTTTGGTTACAATCGACCAAGTAGTTAAGGAGGAAATGTTTAAAGAAAAAAGTTAACGCACGGATGCACAACCGCACAGACGCACAACAGACACAGGGCCATAACATATAACATAAGACCCGCCGGTCTTTGGCCAGTGGAGCTAAAAAATGAACAGATTTATGTTTTTATTTCTTTATTTATTTATTTTTTCCTTTCCTCCGTCGGATTTGGTATGCCTACCTTTTCAACTAAGCCATTTTAACCCTCAGGGATCTGGAGAACTGTTGACACTGTAGTATAATTAGGTCTAACTAGAATTTGTTTTTCTACAAAAACACAGATGTCTCCCCCGTTTTTGACTGCTAAGTATAACCTTGACATTGGAGGTATTGAGCTGGGTCTTGTGTGCAACACATCATGTACTGAAGATGAACATTTCTGCATAGTAACTTTAAAAATGTTCATAGAAAAATAAAAAAGTTATTGGCCGTAAACAAAAAAGCACTTTTTTACCTTTGACCTGGCCTTGACCTTTGCGGTACAACCCATCGTCTCATGATGGTTAACATTTCTGCCATGTTATTTCATAATCCATCAAAGAATAAGGAAGTTATTGACTGTCCTTTTTTTTACCTTTGACCTCTAGGTATGACCTTGACATTGGAGGTATGGACCTAGGTCTTGCACATGACTCATGGTCCAACTTTCAAGCCTCTAGCTCCAATAGTTTTTGAGATATCTTGCTGACAAGATTTTATTAAAAAAATTCAAAGGGCAATAACTCTTGAAAGGGGCATAATCCGGATGAGAAAAAAAATACGTGTCAGCTTATTTTCCATTAGGAATGCATATATGAAATTTCAAAACCATAGCATACACAGTTCTAAAGTTCTGCTGTGCATCACTTTTAGCATTCATTACAATTGGCACAAATTACCAAAGGGCCATAACTCGCAAAGTATTTTTCGGAATTTTGTCAAAAGTTAATCAGTTCATATACTCATCACCACCAATATACTCAACAACTTTCAAGGGTCTAGCTCCAATAGTGTTTGAGATATTTTGCTGACAAGATTTTATTAAAAAATTTCAAAGGGCAATAACTCTTGAAAGGGGCATAATCCGGACGAGAAAAAAATACGCGTCAGCTAATTTTTCATGAGGAATCCATATATGAAATTTCAAAACCCTAGCATACACGGTTCTAAAGTTATGCTATGCATCACTTTTAGCATACATTACAATGGGCACAAATTACCAAAATGACAAAGGGCCATAACTCACAAAGAATTTTTCGGAATTTTGTCAAAAGTTAATCAGTTCATCTACTCCATCACCACCAATATATTCACCAACTTTCAAGCCTCTAGCTCCAATAGTTTTTGAGATATCTTGCTGACAAGATTTTATTAAAAAAATTTCAAAGGGCAATAACTCTTGAAAGGGGCATAATCCGGACGAGAAAAAAAATATGCGTCAGCTTATTTTCCATCAGAAATGCATATATGAAATTTCAAAACTATAGCATACACGGTTCTAAAGTTATGCTATGCATCACTTTTAGCATACATTACAATGGGCACAAATTACCAAAATGACAAAGGGCCATAACTCACTAAGTATTTTTCGGAATTTTGTCATAAGTTAATCATTTCATCTACTCATCACCAACAATCTATTCACCAACTTTCAAGGCTCTAGCTCCAATAGTTTTTGAGATATCTTGCTGACAAGATTTTATTAAAAAAATTTCAAAGGACAATAACTCTTGTAAAGGGCATATTCCGGACGAGAAAAAATATATACGTAAGCTAATTTCCATGAGGAATCCATATATGAAATTTCAAAACCCTAGCATACACGGTTCTTTAGTTATGCTATGCATCAAAAGCATAACTGACGGACGAACGGACGAACGAACCAGAACCAATATGCCCCTCCAACTTTTTCAAAGTTGGGGGCATAATAAGAAAGTTATTAACAGAACACAAAAAGGCCCTTTTTTTTACCTTTAACCTCTATGTATGACCTTGACCTTTCAGGTATTAAACTGGGTCATGCGTGCAACACATCATCACATGGTGGTTAACATTTCTGCCTAGCAATTTCAAAATCCATCTAAAAATAAGAAAGTAATTGACCAAACACGAAAAAAGGCCCCTTTTTACCTTTGACCTCTATGTATGACCTTGACATTTTAGGTACCAAACTGAATCATGCATGCAACACATCGTCCCATGATAGTTAACATGTTTGCCAAGTAACTTCAAATTCTATTTAAAAATAGGCAAGTTATTGACAAAACCCGAAAAAAGGCCCCTTTTTTTACCTTTGACCTCTAAGTATGACCTTGACCTTTGAGGTACCAACCTGGGTCATGCGCGCAACGCATCGCCTTATATTGGTTCACATTTCTGCCATTGATTTCCAAAATCCATCTCAAAATAAGAAAGTTATTGACCAAATACGAAAAAAAGGCCCACTTTTT
This sequence comes from Lucinisca nassula, assembly GCA_963580285.1. Taxonomy (NCBI): domain Eukaryota; kingdom Metazoa; phylum Mollusca; class Bivalvia; order Lucinida; family Lucinidae; genus Lucinisca; species Lucinisca nassula. Next base: position 32,709,030 of record OY757019.1, read on the forward strand.
GACCTTTGACCTCTAAGTATGACCTTGACATTTGAGGTACCGACCTGCCTCATATGCACCACACATCGTCTCATTATTGTTAATTATTATGCCAAGTAATTTTAAAATCCATCTCAAAATTAGAAAGTTATTGACCAAATACGAAAAAAAGGCCCCTTTTTTGACCTTTGACCTCTAAGTATGACCTTGACCTTTGAGGAACCGACCTGCCTCATGCACACCAAACATTGTCTTATGGTTGTTAATAATTATGCCAAGTAATTTTAAAATCCATCTCAAAATAAGAAAGTTATTGACCAAATACGAAAAAAAGGCCCCTTTATTGACCTTTGACCTCTTGACCTTTGAGGTACCGACCTGCCTCATGCGCACCACACATCGTCTTATGGTTGTTAATATTTCTGCCGAGTAATTTTAAAATCCATCAGAAAATAAGAAATTTATTGACCGGACAGGATTTGCCCATACATATATACATACCAACAAACTTCCAAGGGGGATAATTCAAAAAGTATAAATGCGAGAGTTATGGTTCTTGCGCACTGCACGTCGTCTAATGCTGATTAATATTTATACGAAGTTTCGTGAAGATAGCTCTAACGGTTTTCAAGTTACAGAGCGGACACGAATGTGTGACAGACAGACGGACAGACGGACAGACAGACAGACGGACAGACAGACAGACGCCCGGGGGAAAAACAATATGTCTCTCCGAAAAAAAATTTTTCGGGGGAGGCATAATAAATCAATCTCCCTCAGTATTTTGAATTTATTTTGAAACATCAAGTCGTATAAATAGAGTTTGTGTTGAAAACATCAGTTCTATCACCAGTGTGATGGGCATGTGAAATTTCTGATGTTTTGAATTTTAGAATGACAATTTGTAGGTGGACCTCTATAGATATGTGATAGTCAGCAAAATTGGAGGAGATTAATTCAGATACAGGAAGGTACTTTTAAATAAATAAATAAATAAATAAACAAGAACTTTTGAAGAAGAAAAGACTTTTTTAACATTACACTACATGTTATATAGTGAAAATAAACCCCGTCCACTGCAGCCATGTTTTATGTCGGATCAAAATTTCTTCAAGGAATCTGACAGAGGTCCACCCAAGGAACATGCATGCCAAATAACTATGAAATAAAACAAGAACTTTTGCAGAAAATATTTTCAGCATTACACTATATGTTATATAGTGAAAATAAGCCTCGCCCATGGCGGTCATGTTTTTTTGTAAGATCAATTTTTTTTCAAGGAATCTGACAACAGTCCACCCAAGGACAATTCATGCAAATTACAATGAAATCCCACAAGTACTTTTGCAGAAAATGATTTTTTAGCATTACGTTATATGTTAAAAAGTGAAAATAAGCCCCGCCCATGGCGGCCATGTTTTTTGTCGGATCAAAATTTCTTCAAGGAATCTAAAAGAGGTCCACCCAAGGAACATTCATGCAAAATAAAAACAAGGCATCGCATGCGATACAAATCCCCTCGCACTAGACAACTTCCTGTGTGGAAAACACTGAAATGGCAAAAGTCCAACTTGCTTGAGATATTATCATATGCAACATTTGTGTAAAGTTTGTTTAAAAATCCTCCAATAAATGTACATTCTAGAGTGATGACGTTTCTCTAAAAATAGCCATAGTGACCTTGACTTGAGGCCATGACCACGAAAGTAGATCTTGCTCAAGATATTATCATAAGCATCTTTTGTGTGAAGTTATATTAAAATCTGTTAATAAATGTAGGCGATAGAGCGATGACAAAGTTTTTCTAAAAATAGCCACAGTGACCTTGACCTTGAAAGTCTAAATAGCTCGAGATATTGTCATAAGGAACATTTGTGTGAAGTTATATTGAAATTTGTGAAAAAATGTAGTCACTAGAGCAATGACAAAGTTTTTCTAAAAATAGCCACAGTGACCTTGACCTTGAAAGTCAAACTCGCTCGAGGTATTGTCATAAGGAACATTTGTGTGAAGTTATATTGAAATGGATGAAGAAATGTAAGCGCTAGAGCCATGACAAAGTTTTTCTAAAAATAGCCACAGTGACCTTGACCTTGAAAGTGGAACTCACTAGAGATATTGTTATAAGGAACATTTGTGTGAAGTAATATTGAAATTGGTGAAAAAAATGTAAGCGCTAGAGCAATGACAAAGTTTTTCTAAAAATAGCCACAGTGACCTTGACCTTGAAAGTCCAACTCGTTCGAGGTATTGTCATAAGCAACATTTGTGTGAAGTTATATTGAAATCAGTGAAGAAATGTAGGCGCTAGAGCGATAACAAAGTTTTCTAAAAATAGCCATAGTGACCTTGACCTTGAAAGTCGAAATGGTGAGATATTGTCATAAGGAACATTTGTGTGAAGTTATATTGAAATCGATGAAGAAATGTAAGCACTAGAGGGATGACAAAGTTTTTCTAAAAATAGACACAGTGACCTTGACCTTGAAAGTGGAACTCGCCAGAGATATTGTCATAAGGAACATTTGTATGAAGTTATATTGAAATTGGTGAAGAAATGTAAACGCTAGTGCGATGACAAAGTTTTTCTAAAAAATAGCCACAGTGACCTTGACCTTGAGGCCTTGACATTGATAGTCGAACCCGCTTGAGATATTGTCATAAGGAACATTTGTGTGAAGTTATATTGAAATCGATGAAGAAATGTAAGCACTAGAGGGATGACGAAGTTTTTCTAAAAATAGACACAGTGACCTTGACCTTGAAAGTGGAACTCGCTAGAGATATTGTCATAAGGAACATTTGTATGAAGTTATATTGAAATTGGTGAAGAAATGTAAACGCTAGTGCGATGACAAAGTTTTTCTAAAAAAATAGCCACAGTGACCTTGACCTTGAGGCCTTGACATTGATAGTCGAACCCGCTTGAGATATTGTCATAAGGAACATTTGTGTGAAGTTATATTGAAATCAGTGAAGAAATATAGGCTATAGAGCGATGACAAAGTTTTTTCTAAAAATAGCCACAGTGACCCTGACCTTGAAGCCATGAGTTGGAAAGTCGAATTCGCTGGAGATATTTTTATAAGGAACATTTGTGTGAAGTTATATTGAAATTGGTGAAGAAATGTAGGCGCTAGAGCGATGAAAATGTTTTTCTAAAAATAGCCACAGTGACCTTGACCTTGAGGTCATGACCTTGAAAGTCCAACTCGCTCAAGATATTGTCATAAGGAACATTTGTGTGAAGTTATATTGAAATCAGTGAAGAAATGTAGGAGCTAGAGCGATGACAAAGTTTTTCTAAAAATAGCCACTGTGACCTTGACCTTGAAGCAATGACCTTGAAAGTGGAACTCGCACAAGATATTTTTATAAGGATCATTTGTGTGAAGTTATATTGAAATTGGTGAAGAAATGTAAGCGCTAGAGCGATGACAATGTTTTTCTAAAAATAGCCACAGTGACCTTGACCTTGAGGTCATGACCTTGAAAGTACTCCCTCGAGATATTTTTATAAGGATCATTTGTTTGAAGTTATATTGAAATTGGGGGAGAAATGTAGGCGCTAGAGCCATGACAAAGATTTTCAAAAATTAGCCAGAGTGACCTTGACCTTGAGGTCATGACCTTGAAAGTCGATCTTGCTCCAGAAATTGTCGTAAGGAACGTTTGTGTGAAGTTATATTAAAATCGGTCAAGAAATGTAGGCGCTAGAGCGATGACAAAAGTACATACGTACGTACGTGGCGCTAGAGCGATGACAAAAGTATGTACGTACGTTCCGCTAGAGCGATGATAAAAGTACGTACTTACGTACGTACGTACGGGACAAATGCTATATCCCCCTCACAACTATGTTGTGCGAGGGGATAATGAAATCCAACAGGTGGGTGTTGAGGAGAAGATGTTTAAAGATTTTTAATTTTTTGTGTGGTTTTGTTGCCATGGCAACCAGAGTTCTGGGTGTAACAAAATTCTTTGAAGGAATTTAGAAGAGGACTAAGTAAGGAACATTCCTGTGACGTTTGGTTACAATTGGCCCAGTAGTTTAGGAGGAGAAGATGTTTTAGCATTACACTATATGTTAAATAGGGAAAATAAGCCCCGCCCATGGCGGCCATGTTTTTTGTCGGATCAAAATTTCTTCAAGGAATCTGAAAGGGGTCCACCCAAGGAATATTCATGCAAAATAAAAATGAAATCCAATAGGTGGTTTTGGAGGAGAAGATTTTTAAAGATTTTTAATATTTTGTGTTGTTTTGTTGCCATGGCAACCAGAGTTCTGGGTGTAACAAAATTCTTTGAAGGAATTTAGAAGAGGACTAAGTAAGGAACATTCCTGTGAAGTTTGGTTACAATTGGCCCAGTAGTTTAGGAGGAGAAGATGTTTTAACATTACACTATATGTTAAATAGGGAAAATAAGCCCCGCCCATGGCGGCCATGTTTTTTGTCGGATCAAAATTTCTTCAAGGAATCTGAAAGGGGTCCACCCAAGGAACATTCATGCAAAATAAAAATGAAATCCAACAGGTTGTTTTGGAGGAGAAGATTTTTAATATTTTGTGTTGTTTTGTTGCCATGGCAACCAGAGTTCTGGTTGTAACAAAATTCTATGAAGGAATTTAGAAGAGGACTAAGTAAGTAACATTCCTGTGAAGTTTGGTTTCAATGGGCCCAATAGTTTAGGAGGAGAAGATGTTTTAGCATTACACTATATGTTAAATAGGGAAAATAAGCCCCGCCCATGGCGGCCATGTTTTTTGTCGGATCAAAATTTCTTCAAGGAATCTGAAAGAGGTCAACCCAAGGAACAGCCATGCAAAATAAAAATGAAATCCAACAGGTGGTTTTGGAGGAGAAGATTTTTAAAGATTTTTTATTTTTTTTTGGTTTTGTTGCCATGGCAACCAGAGTTCTGGGTGTAACAAAATTCTTTGAAGGAATTTAGAAGAGGACTATGTAAGGAACATTCCTGTGAAGTTTGGTTACAATTGGCCCAGTAGTTTAGGAGGAGAAGATGTTTAAAGAAAAAGTTAACGCACGGACGCACGGACGCACGACGGACACAGGACCATGACAATAGTCCCGCTGGCCTTCGGCCAGTGGAGCTAACAAGAGTTTTCAAACTCCTCCAAGCTTTCTGCCTGACTTCCTTGTTTGTAAGTTTCTTGAAGATCCGTTCAAAACTAAAGGGGCAGCAGTGATGACAATGTCGAAAATAGGCATTTTCAGCAATCAAAGGCACGTCACTCTATGATAAATGTGCCGACTTGGCCGGTATTGGAACTCACCTGAGGTTTTATTCCCAGCCACCTTACATGTAAGTTTCAGAAAGATCCGATCAGACTTGGCCAGTATTCAAACTCGTCCAAGATTTTATTCCCAGCCACCTCACATATAAGTTTCAGAAAGATCCGATCAAAACTGAAGGGGCTACGGTGATGACAAGGTCAAAATTTGGCATTTTTACCAATCAAAGGGATGTTACTCTAAAATAAATGAGCCGACTTGGCCAGTTTTCGAACTCATCCGAGGTTTCATCCCCAGCCACCTTACATATAAGTTTTAAGAAAAATCCGATCAAAACTGAAGGGGCTACGGTAATGACAAGGTCAAAAATCAACATTTTCAGCCATCAAAGGGACATAACTCTACGATTAAAGGGCTGACTTGGCCTGTTTTCGAACTCATCCAAGATTTTATCCCAAGCCACCTAACATATTAGTTTCAGAAAGATCCGATCAAAACTGAAGGGGCTATGGTGATGACAAGGTCAAAAATCGGCATTTTCAGCAATCAAAGGGACGTAAATCAATGATAAATGGGCCAACTTGTCCGGTATTCAAACTCATCATAGGTTTTATCTCCAGTCACCTTACATATAGGTTCAGAAAGATTCGATCAAAACTGAAGGGGCTACGGTGATGACAAGGTAAAAAATCGACATTTTCAGCCATCAAAGGGACATAACTATATAGTTAATGGGGCAACTTGGCCGGTTTTCGAACTAATATGAGGTGTTGTCCCAAGCCACCTTACATATAAGTTTCAGAAAGATCCGATCAAATCTGAAGGGGCTACAGTGTCGACAAGGTCAAAAATCAACATTTTCAGCAATCAAAGGGACCTAACTCTATGATAAATAGGCCACCTTTGCCGGTATGCGAACTCATCCGAGGCTTTATCCCCAGCCACCTTGCATATAAGTTTCAGAAAGATCGGATCAAAACTGAAAGGGCTACGGTGATGACAAGGTCAAAAATCGGATTTTCAGCAACCAAAGGGACCTTACTCTGTGATAAATGAACCAACTTGGCTGGTTTTCGAACTCATCCGAGACTTTATCCCCAGCCACTTTACATATAAGTTTCAGAAAGATTTGATCAAAACTGAAAGGGCTACAGTGATGACAAGGTCAAAAATCAGCATTTTCAGCAATCAAAGGGACGTTACTCTACGATAAAAGGGCCGATTTTGTGGGTTTTCGAACTCATCCGAGATTTTATCCACAGCCACCTTACATATAAGTTTCAGAAAGATCCGATCAAAACTGAAGGGGCTACGGTGATGACAAGGTCAAAAATCGGCATTTTCAGCAATCAAAGGGACGTAACTCTATGATAAATCGGCGGACTTCGCCGGTTTTCGAACTCATCCGAGGTTTTATCCCCAGCCACAATACATATAAGTTCTAGAAAGATCCGATCAAAACTGAAGGGGCTACGGTGATGACAAGGTCGACAATGGGCATTTTCAGCAATCAAAGGGACCTTACTCTGTGATAAATGGACCAACTTGGCTGGTTTTCGAACTCATCCGAGATTTTATCCCCAGCCACTTTACATATAAGTTTCAGAAAGATTCGATCAAAACTGAAAGGGCTACAGTGATGACAAGGTCAAAAATCAGCATTTTCAGCAATCAAAGGGACGTTACTCTACGATAAAAGAGCCGACTTGGTGGGTTTTCGAACTCATCCGAGATTTTATCCACAGCCACCTTACATATAAGTTTCATAAAGATCCGATCAAAACTGAAGGGGCTACGGTGATGACAAGGTCAAAAATCGGCATTTTCAGCAATCAAAGGGACGTAACTCTATGATAAATCGGCGGACTTCGCCGGTTTTCGAACTCATCCGAGGTTTTATCCCCAGCCACAATACATATAAGTTCTAGAAAGATCCGATCAAAACTGAAGGGGCTACGGTGATGACAAGGTCGAAAATGGGCTTTTTCAGCAATCAAAGGGACGTTACTCTATGATAAATGGGCCGACTTGGCCGGTTTTCGAACTCATCCGAGATTTTATCCACAGCCACCTTACAGATAAGTTTCAGAAAGATCTGATCAAAACTGAAGGCGCTACGGTGATGACAAGCATTTTCCCATAGTAAGTCTATGGTACCTTGTGGTTGCCATAGGAACCAAAGTTTTAGAGCGATTTCAAAAAAAAGTTTATGTCATCAATGCCCCACCAGAGGCATGCTACAGATGAGAAATGATTGAGATCAGCCTGCAGGATACAGAGATATAGCTGCTCAAAAGTGTGGACGGACGACGGACGGACGGACTATAAGCTCCCCTGGAGCCTTCGGCCCAGGTGACCTAAAAATCCACCTGATTAAGACAAGTGGCTTAAAACATTTTTTTGCTATTTTTTAGCTCTGGCAGCCGTCTTTTTCATTCAAGGGGAATGGTTTGGGCCATTTTGGTAGCGATTTAGCCAAGAAAAAATTCCTGAGAAACTATTTCGAAATCCATTTACGAATTTAGCAGAAGTCGTTTGAAGGAGTTTCTATTTTTAGTTCCGGTTGCCATATTGCTCATCAGAGCTAAACAGTTTGAGCAATTTCGGTAAAGGTTATTCCTATTATCCCTGCCCAATTCGTGTGAAATTCTTTCAAAATCCATCTGCTGGTTTAGGAGAAGTTTAAATGTCATTTTGTTTTATCTCAGGCAGCCATCTTGTTTATCCAAGTGGTACAGTGTTAGCGTTTTGGCTAGAGGGTCACTCAAGAAACATTTCCGTGAAATTATTTCAAAATCAGTTCAACTAATAAGGTGAAGAAGTCATTTAAAGGTTATTCTAGTTTCGGTCTGGCTGATATCTGGTTCATGGTCTGAACAGGGGCAGAAAATCGGGAAGGTTTGAACAATGTTGGAAAAAAGGTTATCCAAGAAACATTCCCGTGAAACTACACTTAAACTCCATCCACTGGGTATGGGGCAGTCGATGGCTGGTCTATATATTTTAGCTCTAGAGGCCGTCTTGTTTATCAGAGCAGAACATTTTAGCAAGGAACATGGATGTGATTTTTTCTGAATCCATCTACTGATTAAGGTGAAGGTTAAATGGTTTTCTTATTTTAACTCTTGCGGCCATTTTGTTCATTAGAGTGGAACAGTTTAAGAAATCTTAGATGAGGGTCACCCAGGAAACCTTACTGTGAAATTAATCCAAAATCGTCCACAGGTTAGGGAGAAGTTGTTTATTTTTCTTTTAGTTTTAGCTCCGGTGGCCATCTTTTTCATCAAAGAGGAACGGTTTGGGCAATTCAGGCAGAGGGACACCCAAGACAACTCATGTGAATTTATTTCAAAATCCATTCACTGGTTAAGGAAGGTAGGTCGTTTTGAGATTTTGTCTATTTTTAGCTCTAGCCGCCATCTTGTTTATCTAAGCGGAACCGTTTCAGCACTTTTTGTAAAGGGTCATCCAAAGAAAAGTCCTGTGATATATTTTTGAAATTGGGCCAGTGGCCTAGGATGAGATGATGTTAAATTAATGTTTTTCTTAATCCTAATTTGAGCTCTTGTGGCCGTTTTGTTTAGCGCATCGAAACCATTTGAGCAATTTGTTGACAGATGCTTCGAGGAACATTCCTGTAAAATTATTTCAAAATCAATCCACCCGTCTAGGAGGAGATTTCGTTCAAGTAAATTTTAGACAGACAATGTTTTTCTATTTTTACACCTGGCGGTACTTTTATTTATTTGAATGGAAAGGTTTGAGCAATTGTGGTAGAGGGTCAACCAAGGATTATTCTGGTAAACTTATTTTGAAAGTGGACTAGAGGCCTGGGAGGAGATGTCTTTTTAAGTTTTTTTTTGTTTCTTTATTTAGCACTGGGGGCCATTTTGTTCTGCGAAGTGAAACCATTAAAGTCAATTTGGTAGATTATTTCAAAATATATTCACAAGTTTAGGATGAGGTGTTTATTAGTTAATTGTTGACAGGCGATAATACGTGTAAAAGGTTTTTCTTCTATTTTCAGCTCTGGTAGCTGCTATCTTGTTCATTCGAGCGGAACATTTTCAGCAACTATTGTAGAGGTCACCTAAGGAATATTCCTTTGAAATAGCCAGTGGCCTTGGAGGAGTTGTCGTTTTAAGGTTTTTTTTTTCTATTTAAGCGCTGGTGCCCATTTTGTTCAGTAGAGCAAAATCATTTTAGCAATTTTATTTTCCTGCTTCTGCACGGATTCCCCATTCTATTAATAATTTTAGAGCTATATTGCCGTCGGTATTGGTGGCGCCCATAAATTTGGGTTTCTGCCGCTTCCGTTAATTTAAGTGGAGCAGGTAGTACTAATTTATTTAAAAATAATCTGAGAGTTAGATTATCTACTATCAAATCGCTCATTCTTCGAAAATATATCAATCCTTTCAAAAGAAGTGGAATGTATCCTAGTATTTCTAAGTGCAATGCTAAGAGGTGCAGGTGCTGTTCACATGCCGTCTGTAAACGGTAAACGTTTCTGTAGTTAACATGTGCGATTTGACATGTAAGTCTACGGATTTGATATGTGTGATAACCTGACATACTGCAAATTGTAAAATGCAGTATGTCGGGCAAACAAATCGCATGTTAAAAACATGATTTAACGAACACTATCGTAGAATGATTAAGCCTAAAAACTGACACTTTCTTGTACCGTCTTTTCAAACGGGTCATTCTGTAAAAAATATTTCTATACAGCCAGTGAAAGCCTTTACTATGATGTAAATTCTACAGCTAGGTTTAAAATTATTAAACGGCATGAAACTGAAATAAATGGATTAAATAATGACCAACACTTTTTTCATTGGGCTTTAACGACAACATTAATCATGAGGGTAATATATCTAAAATGCCCGATTCTGATATTTTCCCGCTTTTGGACTGTCAATAGCGTAAAACTAGATCACATGACACCAGGAAAATGGCAATTATAAACGTAAATTACGTGCTTTTAAAAGAAACAATACTAGGCTGAAGTGACTGTCCATAATATAAATAATATATTGAATCATGAACGCCACTCAATGCTTGCTTTTCTAAGTTCATTACCAATTTCTGTATTACGGATTCTGACACAGAGGCGAATAGATTCTACGATAGTTTTAATCAGTTAAACGATGCTGCTCTTTAAACTAGAGGTTATACTCAGCATGCTCTTCGTCCTTCCAACGATTCTGAAATTAATCACAAACATCATTACATCAAAATATCCTTCATTAATAAGGGTCTGGATTTTTTAGATTTACCTAGTATCTTCTGGAACAGTTCGGTGATTACATCCAATCCTGCTTATTTTCAAAATACTGAAACACCCATAATTTGCTATAAATACAATAAACCTGTTTGATCTATCATTTTTAATTTCAGTAAACTTTTTTTCTGATCTTGATATTGACACTAACACTCCTGGTACCTGTGATTAAAAAAAAATCACTGTATTGCTATCCTGCTGCTGGTCATATTATTACTGGAAATTTAAAAAACTATTTATGATTTTAGGATACGTAATATAATTTCTACAGGACCGAAATATCGATTTCCTTCTATTACCCCTAAACCTAAGACGTATTTACGTCACCTTAAACTAGGTATTCAAGAATGTTTTCGTGCTTCAAGTCTGTCTACTTATGATTTTCCCACCCTTTACACTACACTTCCTCATGATCTTATAAAAGAAAAACTTAATGATTTAACTGAATAGACATTTCATAGGGACGACTTTCTCTATCTTGCATGTAATGTAAGAAAAGCTTTTTTTCACTTCTGAAGAGCATAAATATATACTGTATGGCCATGTCTGAAAGTGTGTGAAGCTCTCACGTTTCTACTTGACAATATTTACATACGATTTGGTACTAAGTTATTTAGACAAGTTCTGGGTATTCCGATGTCTACCATAAAACTTTAAAAGTGTTGCTATCAGTTTGTTTTTGAATTACAATACTTCTTGAAAATGTATTTATGTTGTACCGTTTTACCATTCGAAAGTCAAAGACCATTAATTAGGTCATTAACCAAAGGTATTTATTTAAAATAATTTGGTAGTATATGGTATCTTAGTGTTTTCATGTATGACAAAGATTAACGACAATCGGTCCAGCTGCCCTAGAAAATTAGTTTTATGTCATTATGGGCCTTGCGACATCTTTGGAATCTGACATGGACAATTCGAGTAAAATCCCTCAATCTTACCTGGACGCTGCAAGTGAAATAGAATTCAAGTTCACCCAACAGTTTTAAAGTTGAAGTTTTTTGACGTTAGACGTAAATGTTCTTGACCTTTGGCATTCATAGAGGTTTATATAAGACCAACGTTCATTCAATAAACATGAAGTGCTTTTGATATATGCACTAGTTCATCTTTTTCCCATCAAAAACCCAATGGACCAAATTTTAACTTGCGTCAAACATGTCAATTTTAATTCACCTCATCAATTATATAAATGTAAATGTAGGACTGGAGTCGATTTTCCTGTTGCTAAGTTTCAAGGTCATATGATTAATGCTTCTAGAAAAGAAGATTTTGCCAGATATGGGCATGGCAAGTTTTTTGTCATATGATCAGGACTATTATAATTAATGTTTTGTTCCAGTAAGACTAAGCTGTTCAATTCAATTCTTATTTCAAGTGGCCAAGAGATTTCTAAATGGCGGACATCGGACGACTGGTATATTATAAGCTCGTCTTGTAAGCCTTAGACTCGGATGTGCGTTAACATGCATTTACGAATATTTCACATATATTGGGCTGATCTTTGATTAAACTTGGTCGAAAGTAGAACTACAAGGAGAAACCCACTCTGATTCGCATTATATATAACCCGAGCGAGGCTCGAACTAGCTATTATATTCCATTACGAAAACACCCACCTCTACAAATACATTGCAAACTTTGCCGCCGAAAAAACACACATTTTAAGATGAAAAATTATGATATTCTTCTTACTTCTGCTCAAAATATAGATTGTAGGTACTCGTTAGAACCGCCTGATGCAGGCGATTCTAGCCAATACCCACAATCATTATTTTGAGCAGAAATAAGAACAATAAGGTTTACCCCTGTAAACCAAAGTTTTTACTATATAAAAGTGGGGTTCAAGGGGGTCAAAATTATATAGACGCTTTTTCGTCATGTAACAATCTGCGCATGTGAATATGAAATCAAAGTAAACTTGCACTATACCTGCAGGACTGCCTTGTGTTGGGCTAAAACCATCAAAACGCCATGTATACGAAAATGCAGCTGTTCCGCTAGCTTTTCCCTTCCCAGCAACATTTACTGACACAGGCTGGTTTTCACCGGATCCGCTACCTGAAGAAACAAAGCAAAAAACTAAGATTCATACACCATAAGATATATATTACGATAACAAACCTTAGCCTCCGCCTATCGGAGCATGGTGAAATAGATTGTGCTGCATGATGCTTCAATGCAGAGCTGAAACCGACAGAACATGGGTACTGATAAACCGCTTAGAAGGTCTAAACCTGCCAAGGCAAAGGGTGAGTTGGACCGTCAATGTATGCAAAATAGAAGTGGAGGCAATGATCAGGAATCGATACAATTAATCCACAGCTCCCATCAGAGACAAAAAAGGGAAAGAAACACAAGCATGAAACAAAAGACCCTAATGGCAATATCAATAGCAGAAAGCCAAAAGGACAGTTACTTTCCCACAAAATGGCCAATAGGCTATCCAAAATAAAATAATATAAGCGACAAAAATACCCAAAGACAAACCATAACAAAAATGAACCGCAACAGAAGAACATATAAAGCGTATTGATTTCAGTGGGCGGTAGGGATTGAGATGCCATTTCATCTAAATGCCAGGTAGAAGTCCCAAAAAATTGGAAGCCGCGTCTCCCAACGACCTAAATAGTGTTGAAGGATACGTTAAACCTTGAATCAATCAAACAAACAAAAGACAAAACACCGTTTTCACATTTCCTGAACACCTATTTCTCTGATGAAAATTCGGGATATTTTTCTCATTTATACTGCAAACATAGGTTGTTGCTACTTGTTAGAACCGCGATTCTAACGAGTACTCAAGGTTGCTATGTTTTCGAGCAGAAATAAAGAAAATAATATATAACCCACTAAGCTGCAGGTTTATCTATATAAAGGCGGGTTGAGGGGTGCATATTTCACGGACTTGTTCATGTGATGTTGAACATAATCATGTTAGTAATTTATTTTAATTAACATAATCGTAAACCAATAATTCATAGAGCGAAATGAGAAAAGACAAAGATATATTTTCATTGTGTATTTTTTGCTCCAGCATTTAGCCGCCATTTGGGTAAAAAGGAATCAGACTTGGTACAAAGATGTTAGTCTAAAGAAGTGCAGGGCTGCGAACACTTTTCGTGTCACAGAAGTCTTTAAAATGGCAGGAGGCAAGTTTAGTGCATATCACAAATGAAACATGTTTTTTTTTTCATTGACTAGAAACGCATCACGTGCAAGTAGCTTGCACAGCGGACAATGTCACATTTGAATCAAACCAGTTCAAATCCAGTTTGATAGTGCCCGCTTCAAATTTTATATGGACAATCGCGATTAATTTACTGGTTTTTGTTTCTGGTGGTCGCTCCGTTGTATTGCAGGAATCCAGCGTCCTCCACTGAGCATATGTTTTATTGTTCGTTGGCATCATACCCTATATATGCTACTGTTTTACAGACAAATTAAAATACATCAGAGCTTACTGAAAAAATCGTAATATTCGGACGCAATGGTCTTGACAAATAGTGCTGATATATTCAGATTGCTCAAAATGTACATTTATAACTGCTAGTTGTCAATAAATGCGTATTATAACCGAATTAGATCAATGCACTAAAAGCATTAGAAACCAATAGCATCGGGCACTATCAAGGTTAAAGGACTCGCCTGTGGCTCGGGCAATAACAGCCCGGTGGTCAAGGGTCTGGCCCTCTGGCAGTCCATAAACCTTGATAATGCCACAAGCTTAGGTAGCTATTGCTTAAAAAGATTCTCTTCAGCACCTGGCACAGTTAAGAAAATCAGGGCATAATGTACATACCCTTTTCAAACTGGCACAGACACGATGAACAGACCATGGTACCAAGGACCGTGTTTAGAAACGTTTGTCAAACGAAATCCGTTATGGAGAGCTACAAGTTGACCAAGGATCCCATAAGATACAAGGACACTTTCAAAGACTTCATCATACCAAAATAGCATGGCACATGACCAACCATTGAGGCAAGGGGTGCTGGTGTGTATGAGGCAAAAATTAGCAGAGACCAAAACGTTTTAAGCGCAAAGCTAGAGCTAAAGTACGACCAACTGGACTCTACACTATCTTGCTCTGTCTGGAACAGGCCATCTAGAGCTTTTTACATACACATTCGATAGCACTTTACGGAATTGGTCTTAGTCAGTTATGACAGCGGTCTATAATTATGTCTGATCCATAGCATAGAATGTAGTTACTCGTTAGAACCACCTCTAAGGCTCTAGGCGGTTCTGACAAGCAAATATGTTCATATTGAGTGTGGCAACAAACACATACTATCACTGCTAGCACCATCAAAGACTATGAAAAATACCAGGTGTGAGCTAGGTGTGTATGTTATTATGAATATGCTAACCTATGGCGTAGCTAGAAAAATAAATTTACACACAAAATAGAAGTGGAGGCAATGATCAGGAATCGAAACAATGAACCCACAGCTCCCATCAGAGACACCAAAGGGAAAGAAACACAAACATGAAACAACAAACCTAATGGAAACACCAATAGCGGAAAGCCAAAATGACAGTTACTTTCCCACAAAGTGGCCAATAGGCTATCCAAAATAAAACAACACAAGCGACATAAACACCCAAAGACAAACCATAAAAACAAAAAAAAAAAAAACGCGACAGAAAAACCGCATTGAAGCGGAAAAGAATTCCACTGGTATGCTTAAATTGATTTTACGTGGCCACAATCCTCGCCCTATTTCCGTCACGACAATAAACAAAAAATTTATTCAGTCCGCATGAAGGCATCATAACTCATCAGTGCAAAATCTCCGTGAACACAAATAATCAAACACAGAGATGAAACAACGGTGAGGAATCGACGGCAAGAAAATCTATTGAGTAATAAAACAGTTATTGACTGGCCACAAAACCGAAAACCATCTTTATTTGGGAATTCTCTAAGGGAAAACAACTTGATATCCCCTGGATGCAAATTCTAATTGTATCAGTTCATGACCGTTTCTCTTTCTAATTAGTATATTAGGGACACAATATGCTTGTAGTGATCTGAGTTACCAATTTTGTAAAATGATTCTTTGATTTCAAAAGATTTGTAACACCACACATGTTATACGACAGACTGCATGCATGGTAGTTAACCCAATTTAGGCTGACAATTTTGCTTCCCTCTTTAGAAGCACGCCAGCGGGTCAGACGTCAGATTCTATGGCGACTCTAGCCTAAAGACTCTATTCTAAACTATATTGTTGTGTATGAAGAGACTCAATAGATAGAGAATATTTCCTTTTTCAGATGAACACCAAAAATATTTCATCGGGTGTGTTGAAAATTCTGATGAAATATTTCTGATATCTATCGAAAAAAGGGAAATTTTCTTTCTATTTGATAATATTTTAGGACACTTACTGAAATTCATCAATCGGATCATACGTCACAATTTTTGACTTGGCTATGACGTCACAACTGTCAGTTGCAAACCATTTTAAATACAGATTTTTTTTAGATTTCAAAGAATGCTTTGTCAAGGTATTTTACAGAATTATGTTAGAGATAACATACGAATTCTGGCGAGAAAATTTGTCCGGGCTGCTACTATGAAAATGATGGAAATAACAAGGTCATGTTATTTCCGTGTTATTTGTAAAAATATCACTTGTATTTGTTTCAGATATGCATTGATTTCACTTCTATGTGTAGAATAAAACTGAGCCTCCGATTTTACGTTCTTTTAAGTGTTCTTTGTTTCCAAAGGCAACCTTTTTAGCTTTTTATTGTATTTCACTGCAGCTGGGGTTAAGTGCCGTGTTGCGGCAGGAAAAGTCTACCCGTGCTTCATCACAGTGCAGATTATATTTTCTTTTCCTTTGAGATCATTGAGCCCCTTCTGGTTAGTTCGAAAATCGAATATCGCTTAGACCGGTGCTAGGAGGCGTATCAGCCTTGCAAACTATATTGCTGTGTATGAAGAGACTCAATAAAACCGCGTCTCCGATTTTCGTTCTTTTATGCGTTCTTTGATTCCAAAGGCAACATTTTAGCTTCTCATTTTACTTCAATGTTAGGTTGATGCCGGATGCTCTGTACCTGGTCGGGACAACCGGAGTCTAACCTCTCGTTTTCTTTTGCTCCAGCTTTTCAGTTATTTCATGCTGTGGAATCCTCGTCGTTGTTTCATGTCTGTTGTTGTTAGGTTTTTATGTTCTCGGGGATGTTGACTGATGGGTTAAACATCCTAAATGCAGACTGAACCTTAAAGTATCCGTCAAAACCACGGCAGAACTAATGTGAGGAATGTGGCTACTTGAAATCGATTCAAGCCCCCTACCGACAGCCACGCCATCCCAGAAACTAGAGCATTACACGCCCGTGGCAAGTAGTTGTCTGTTAGGACCACGGGGGTACTGACTCGAGTCGTACCCGCAACACATCATTTCTCAATGGTTAACATTACTGCCAAGTGATTTAAATATCTATCGAGGAATAAAACAGTTATTGACTGCCCACGATAAATGACACCATTATTGGGTTTGACCGCTTGATATGACCTTGACCTCGGAAGTACCGGTCTGGGTCTTGCGTGCAACAAGTTTCCTATGTTGGTTAACATTTCTGCCAAGTAATTTCCAAATCAATCCAGGAATAACAAAGGTATTGACAGAACACCGGAAATGTACACATTTTTTACTTCATATGACCTTGACCTTTAGGTACCGACATGAGTCTTGTGCATTACACATTGTCTTATAATAGTTAAAATTTCTGCCAAGTAGTTTCAACATTCAACCTGGTTTAACAAAGTAATTGACCAGGCACGAACAAAGAACCCTTTTTGGACTTTGACCTCTAATGGTGTCCTTGACCTTAGAGGTATTGACCTGAGTCTGAGGCATAACAAATCTAAGGATGGTTAACAAGAATTTTAATAAATATCCAAAAACAAAAAAGGAATTTACTGGAGACATGCAAAAATATACCTTATTTAGACCTTTCACCGCTAAGTATGAAATTGACCTTAGAATTACCGACCCAGGTCTTAGGTGCAACAGATGGTCTCATGATGGATAACAGTAATCCATCCAGAAATAACAAAGGCTTTGACAGAATACATGAAAAAGACACTTTTCGTTAGTTTTTGCCTTTTAAATATCACATTGACCTTGGAGGTACCAACCCGTGACCTGCGCATGGCACATCGACATATGATGGTTAAACATTTCTGCCAAGTAATTTACAAATCCATCCAAAAATAACTTTTAGACACAAAAAACACTTTTCTTTATATTTGAGCTCTAAGTATGACCTGATCTTGGGGGTACGGACATCTTTGTATTAGAGTTTAACGGCCAAGTCAACACTATTTAGGTCATTTTTGAGCTGGTCGGTTTATCTATCCACATGTTTCCCGGGCAGGCTAATAAGAAAGCGGTTAACCAGTACAGTGCACATTCTTTCGCCTAAAACTGATAACTGCCAATTCTTGAATCAGCAGAAGGGAGTGAATGACCGTAGTAAAAGATTTCATGATCAATCTCCACGAACGAATGTTGCCGACACCGCCGGCGGGCATCGAACCCACGTCCTCGAGATCACCAGACAGACGCGAATCCAACTAAGGTACCGAGGACGGCCTGGGGGTACTGACCTTGTTCTCGCGCATTACACATCGACTTATGATGTTTAACATTTCTGCCAAGTAATTTCCAAATCTATCCAGAAGTAACAACCAAACACAAGAAAAAGACACTTTTCTCTATCTTTGACCTCTGTGTATGACAATGACCTTGGAGGTATTGACATTGGTATTGTGCACGATGCATTGTTTCATAATGGTTAACAATTCTGCCAAATCGTTTCAAAATTCGTCCAGGATTTACAAAGTTATTGACCAGAAACGAAAGAAAGACCCTTTTTGACCTTTGGCCTCTCAGTAAGTCCTTGAACTTGGGCATACCGAACTGAGCCCTGCGCGTGACACATCGTCATGGCCTAATACATACGCTTATAAAATTGCATGAAGATATCTTTAACGGTTACCAAGTCATGGAGCGTACAAGAATGTTTATAAGAAATAATCAAAGGGACATTACTCTGAAACTAAAAGCTATCCGTGTTACCATTAACGGTAGAACATAAAACGCCTACACGTCTTAGCCTGAAGTAATCTAATAATATAGATGCCGCAGATTATAGGTTTAAAGGGCGGCTCTATGGTTTTCACCTGCGTTTGGAATAATTCTGTTTATAAAAATTAGGATAAACCCGAATATATGAATTTAGCTGTAACACAAAAAACTATTGTATACGGTTATTTGGTCCTTTTGCAAAAAGTATGCGAAAGGCACTCTACCGAATTTTGTTGTGAAAACTAGTAAGAAAAGGTAACTCAGGAAAGGCCACAATCAAAGAAAGCAGCCATCTCCAGTCACCTATGAAAGTAGGCTGACATGGAGGTGCACACAAAAGCGGACGAAACACATCACGAAAACACGCCTGTATGAGCCCCGCCAAGCGAATTTGTGTCTTCGAGCATTCCGTCATGACAATTTTAACTGCGCATGCCCAGCCATTCAGAGGGGCCAGAGATATGGCTTTCTGTCACCTAAAGAAAGTAGCTTCGGATCGGGACGTTAAATGTAGACACCCCTCCCCCCAACAACACACCACACACACCCACACACACCCACACTGTGCAGGAAGAACCACACCATGGCCAGGTAAAATATTCCTACTGTAATTACATGATTCAATATGTTGTATAAAAGGGTTGTCCTTTGGAAGCAACGAATACACCACAGAACTGGAAAATATTCTATAAACAACATCAATACACACAGTTTCATTTTCCCTTCATTGCAGCTGGTATCAAGTGTCATCTGGTAGAGATCGAATGTTTCCCAATGCTTCATCATAGGACAGATTATATTTTATTTAAAATGTAATTATTGAGTCGATTTTGGTGTCTTTAAAAATAAATAAAATACTTCTCAAATAATCGTGATATAGAGTTTAAACAATGCTGCGATGTAAAGTGATGCTCTTTAAGAGTCTTTATAAAATCTGTGTCTATTGTTTACCCATTCCTTAAGGCATCTTTATAAAACAAAATGCGTATTTAGTACCACCTAATTAATGTTATCCTACCAATCACCTTGTTTTTGTTGTTGTTGTTGTTGTTCTGCATTTAGTGAACCGCATTGTTCATACAAAATGATCCATGAAAAAAGTTGAAGAAAAAGTGGAAATATTCACAGCTGTTATTTTAATTGATAAAACATGAGAATCAAATACAGGGCGGGCCATTTCAGCTTTTCTTGAAAGCTTTCAGCTTTTCTTGAAAGCTATCCTTGTTACAATTAACGGTAGTACATACAACGCATGCACCTCTTAGCCTGAAGTAATCTAATAATATAGATGTCGCAGATGGGATTTAAAGGGCGGCTCTAAAAGTTTGCACCTGGTTTGGAATAATTCTATTTATAAAAAATTAGGATAAACCCGAATATGTGAATTTAGCAGTAACATACAAACACTAGTGTATACGGTTATTTTGTCCTTTTGCAAAAAGCATGTGAAAGGCACACTACCGAATTTTGTTGTGAAAACTAGTAAGAAAAGGTCACTCAGGAAAGGCCACAATCAAAGAACGTAGTGATCTCTATTCACCTATGGAAAGTAGGCTGACATGGAGGTGCACACAAAAGCGGACGAAACACATCACGAAAACACGCCTGTATGAGCCCCGCCAAGCGAATTTGTGTCTTCGAGCATTCCGTCATGACAATTTTAACTGCGCATGCCCAGCCATTCAGAGGAGCCAGAGATATGGCTTTCTGTCTGAAGGTTCCTCTTGATTCACTGCTTGTATGAGCGAGCAGCGAAGGTTCTGGCGAGACTGCCAAAATCGCTTGACGGGGCCCATATAATTTTGACCCCCTTGAACCCACTTGATTTCAGTAAAACTGGGTTTTAAAGAGGTAAACCTTATTTTTCTTATTTCTGCTCTAAAATATAGATGTGGGTACTCGTTAGAACCGCCTCGATGAGGCAGTTCTAACGGGTATCCCCAATCAATATTCAATGCAGAATAAGGAAAAATATCACACTTTTTCATCTTAAAATTCTCATTCATTCGGCGATAAAGCTTACATTGAATTTGTATAGGTGTGTTTTCGTAATGATGAACCAACGGTACAAAGCCAATTAAAAAATAAAGCACTACAAAAGAACGACTGCTTTGGACTGTCAGTAGTGAAACTTCTGTGAATATGTTCTATAAAGGGTTATCCTTTGGAAGCAATAAATACACCACAGAACTTGAAAATATGGAATGTACAAGTTTTCTGGGTCAGACTAGCTAGTTTCGGCCTATTTAGCCTCATCAGTGACTCTAAAAAGTCTTCAAAATTCCACAATGGAATCAATGATCGCAAAGGACAAGGCAGGGATAATTTTTACGGCCGCCACACATTCCCAGACACCAGCTGCAGTGTCTTTAAATATGTTCTAGAAAGCAATCCTTTGAAAGCAAGGGATAGACCACAAACATGAAGATATGGGGTGTACAGGTTTTCTGGGCCAGACTAGCTAGTTTCGGCCAATAAGGCCTCATCAGTGACCCCAAAATTTTTCAAAATTCCACAATGGAATCAATGATCTCATAGTATTAAGAAAATATAAATTGCATTATGATGTGAGCCCAGCGAATTTCATATATATTGACAAGACTTTTAATGCCCCGCCATCTCAGTCTTATCTGCGACTACTATATAACAGCTATAAATGCTTACCAATGGTGCATGTAATTTTTGTTGTACTCGCATCTGTCACAATACAAGGTACGTTGCCAATTAGTACATAATTATCCTGTGGGGTCGGGCTGAATCCGTCACCGTTTATCTCCAGTGTACCATCAACCCATCCTAAATAACATATTACAGAAAATTCGTTAAACATAACAACAACAAAATCCATAAAAAGTCATTTTACGACTATTCAGGGATAAGACTATCTTCCTATTAGGAGAGGATCACTCCAGTCCTAAAGGATATTAAGACCATCCCATTTTTGAGACATTTTAAAGGGGTCCTGCAACAGGTTTTAATAACATGAGTAATTTTAACATATACGTATATAAAACAATCCAATATTTACTTATTGAACCCTTGACCTGCTGAATATTTACATATGCCACACACACCAACCAGTCAGATTTCGTGATGTAAATCATTGCAACAAATTCATAAACTGAATGATAAACAATGAAGGTCCTGATCAGATGCCTGCTCAGATGGCTTCTTCAGAAGCCATCTGACATGTTTGAAAGATATGAGATATCGGGGCTCAGCAGGACAAGGGATAAGCTACATCAAATCTAAGCGCATCGTTCACTAAATAATAACAGCCTTATTTCACATTAACAAGTCTGTGAAATGAACACCCCTCTAAATTCCACTTTATGAATAGAATACTGATGTTTACAGGGGTATACATATTTTCTTTTTATTCCTGCTCCATTGCATAGTTTGTGGCTACTCGTTGGGGCCGTCTTCATGAGGCGGATCTATTGAACACCAACAACCAATGTTTGGCGTATAAATAAGGAAACATCAAATATTTTCATCAGAAAAGTAGCCATTGCAGTGATATTAAAGAATGCACTATGACATGATGAACGCAAATCATGAAAACAGCTTCGTATAAATTGTATGGGGCATAAGTGGAAGATGACAGATTCTCAAAATCATTTTGGTAGTTCTTCTTTCGCGGTTTATTTTTGTTACAGTTTTTCTTTGAATGTGTGTACCGCTTATATATTTTTGTCTTGGATAGCCAATTGGCCATTTTGTGGGAAAGTACTGTCCGTTTGGCTTTCCGCTGTTGATGTTTCCATTAGTGTCTAGTTAGTTCATGTTTGTGTTTCTTTCCCTTTGTTGTCTCTGATGGGAGGTTTGTGCTAATTGTATCGTTTCCTGATCACTGCTTTCACTTCTATTTTACCCTAAGTAAAAGAACTCAAAAGAGTACACCAATTAAAGGAGAACGAAAAAGATGTTTCCAAAGGCAACCTTTTAGCTTTTTATTTTACCTCAGTGCGGCTGATGTTAAGTGCCGTGTGGCGGCCGTAAAAAAGTTTCCCGGTGCGTCATCAAAGTGCAGATTACATTTTCTTTTCCTTTGGGATCAATTAGCCAATTCTGATTATTTTGAAAATCGAATATCGCTTAAGCCGGTGCTAGGAGGCGCATGCAACCTTGTAAACTATATTGCTGTGTATGAAGAGACTCAATAAAATCCAGTCTTCGATTTTTGTTCTTTTATGAGTTCTTTGTTTCCATAGGCAATCGTTTTGCTTTTTATTTTGAATCTCTGAAAAAGAAAGCTTGTTTTAATATTTGAAAAACGGACTCGATCAGGTTCCCGAAACCGCCGACGATATCACAATGGAAGCTGGTAAACCGAGGCAGCAGCTCTTTGCCAAAAAATGGTGACTGAGATAATCTAAACACGTAACCACAATGGAAAACATTCATAATGGAAGATAAATCGGAATCAACTACATATCATACATTGAACAAGACAAAAGCACCGACTTGGGACGGTCAGTAAATAATTAACGATGGGTTTGTGTATAAATTACTGGATCCCAACACTCATTCTCACTTTCACTGTGGTTTAATCATGTACATGTATTTGTTCGGTCCGCGCAAAGGTTTATTTAACACATTGATGAATCAACTCGGGAAACAAAGAAATCCCAGTTATAGCTAAGTTGACTAAAGGACGAGGACTCGACTTTCAATCGCGTTGAGACATCCGGTGCTGCACGAAGCGACACTAGACCACTGGAGCACAAAACAAGAGGGCCATGATGGCCCTGGAATGCTCACCTGATCCATAGAGTAACAAGTGGGCCATGGGGAGGGCCATTATTGACCCCAGGGTTATAATGTGCATAAGGTTGAGGGAGGTTTAAAAAGGTGAGGCTTCATACCAAATATCAAAGACATGGGCATTGCAGTTTCAGAGAAGATCATTTTTAAAGATTTCCCTATATAAGTATTGTTAAACCAAAGGGTCTCAGGGCGGGGGCATTTTTGGCCTAAGGGCTATAATTTGAACAATCTTGATAGAGGTCCACTAAATGAAATGTCACACCAAATATCAAAGACATAGGCCTAGTGGTTTCACAGAAGAAGATTTTTAAAGATTTTCCCAAAATAAGTCTATGTAAAACCAAAGGGCCCCGGAGCAGGGGCATTTTTGGCCCCAGGGCTATAATTTGAATAATCTTGGTAGAGGTCCACAAGATGGAGCTTCACACCAAATATCAAAGACCTGGGCCTTGCGGTTTCAGAGAAGAAGAATTTTTAAGATTTCCTTATATAAGCCTATGTAAAACCAAAGGGCCCCCGAGGCGGGGGCATTTTTGGTCATCACTATAACAGTCTTGGTAGGGGTCCACTAGATGAAGCTTCATACAAAATAGCAAAGACTTTGGCCTTGCTGTTTCAGAGAAGAAGATTTTTAAAGATTTTCCCCGTATAAGCCCATGTAAAACCACCACAGCTCAGGTGGACACTGCCCAATGACAGCCATGTATTTTAACATGAGACCATTTTAATCTACCATTTATAAATAAAAATAAAAAATGATCTCCTTTAAGAGCAATGAAAACATTCATAAGAAAGAAGATGGGTCATACTACGTAGTTTAGGCTAATAAAACCTCATCAGTGACCCTGTAATGATCCGGCAAAGAAAGCCAGAGGAAACATACTGCAATAAGCCTATGTAAAACCAAAGGGCCCCGGGGCGGGGGCATTTTTGGTCCCAGCACTATAATTTGAACAATCTTGGTAGGGGTCCACTAGATGAAGTTTCATACCAAATATCAAAGACCTGGGCCTTGTGGTTTCAGAGTAGAAGATTTTTAAAGATTTTCCCATATAAGCCAATGTAAAACCAAAGGGCCCTGTGGCGGGAGCATTTTTTGCCCCAGCACTATAATTTGAACAATCTTGGTAGGGGTCCACTAGATGAAGCTTCATACCAAATATCAAAGTCCTGGGCCTTTTGGTTTCATAGAAGAAGATTTTTAAAGATTTTCCCTATATAAGCCTATGTAAAACCAAAGGGCCCCGGGGCGGTGGCATTTTTGGCCCCAGCACTATAATTTGAACAATCTTGGTTGGGGTCCACTTGATGAAGCTTCATACCAAATATCAAAGACCTGGGCCTTGTGGTTTCAGAGAAGAAGATTTTTAAAGATTTTCCTATATAAGCCAATGTAAAACCAAAGGGCCCTGTTGCGGAAGCATTTTTTGTCCCAGCACTATAATTTGAACAATCTTGGTAGGGGTCCACTTGATCAAGCTTTATACCAAATATCCAAGTCCTTGGCCTTGTGGTTTCAGAGAAGAAGATTTTTAAAGATTTTCCCTATATAAGCCTATGTAAAACCAAAGGGCCCCGGGGCGGGGGCATTTTTGTCCCCAGCACTATAATTTGAACAATCTTGGTAGGAGTCCACTAGATGAAGCTTCATACCAAATATCAAAGACCTGGGCCTTGTGGTTTCAGAGAAGAAGATTTTTTAAGTTTTTGGTGAAAAAAAATCTATTTTTGGCTCCTGTGACCTAGATGTGCAACGGACCGGAACCATTTGAACAACTTTGCAAGGGGACCACCTAAGGATCATTCCTGTGAAGTTTGGTCGAAATCCGATCAGTGGTTTAGGAGGAGATGTCGTTTAAAGAAATTGTTTACGCACGGACGCACTCACGCACGCACGACGGACGATGGACAAAAAGTGATCCCAAAAGCTCACCTCGTCACTACGTGACGGTGAGCTAAAAAAACAGTTGAACCCCGAGCGACCGCATCGTATTAAGCGTTTTCAGTTTTCAAAAATTAAAATCAATATTGCAATCTTCTTTCGAGACATTTTGTTTTATGTAACAGGCTAAACGGACAGCAGTATTTGAGAGAACATAAAATAAGAAAAAACAACTGAACAAGAAATAGTGTTTTAAGTATTTTTGTTTTGTAAAATGAAAGTAAAATTTTCAAGATTTTGGAAACAAAATATATATCTCTAAAAAGTCTGAACTTTCGTAAGATGTCAAAGCAGATTCACATTCATTTCGGTTTAGTAACTTATCATTGCCGGTGGTTAGTTTGGGCACATTTGAGAACTTAGGAATTGTTCCTCTCTCAGACTGCCCTTTAAGAGCTGACGAATGTGAGGCCGGTCCAGATATTTATGCTGTCAGTCGACTTTTCCTTTTTTCAACTGTTTCTTCATAAATTATCTCTGCCTAAGGATCCTATGATTCGATCCTTCCGCATTATTGTTTGGCATTTGACTTTTGTGAAGAGATCATCAAAGCAGCCGACGGCATCTTTTTCCATTCCTTGCCGTTGTTTCATCTCCGTGGTTGCTTGATTTTTGTTTTCTCGGAGATGTTGCACTGGTGCGTTAGGAGTCCTTCATGCGGACTGCACAGATCGTGTATCTGAATCGCGACGGGGGTAAAATCGATTTAAGCCCCCCCCCTACCCACCCCCAACCCCAACCCACCCAACCCCCCACCCATCCCAGTGAAATTCGTTGCACTTTCTGTTCCAAGGTGGTTATTCTGTCGCGTTTTATTTTTGTTATGGTTTGTCTTTGATAACTCATTGGCCATTTGTGGGAAAGTAACTGTCCTTTTGGTTTCGCTATTGGTGTTACCATTAGGGTCTAGTGATTTCAGGTTTGGGTTTCATTCCCTTTTGTGTCTCTGATGGGACTGTGGGTTAATTATATCGATTCCTGATCATTGTCTTTACTTCTATTTTGATTCGTTTGCATGTTGTGGTCAGTATGCCATTCACCTGTCTTACGGACTTTGTTGTTGATTATTTTATGACGTCCTCTATGGTTTCTCCTCCTGCTTCGTCTTTGATGGTGGGCAGTGTTTCACATTTCAGTACTGGTCATTTACAGACTCTTTTCGTGTTCTTGTGTGTGTGTATTCTTTGCTTCCAAAGGCTCTAACTATTCAAAACGGATTTATTCTCACTGTAGCTGTTCGTGTGCCGTGTGGCGGCCGTAAAAAGTCTCCCCGTATATCATCATAATGCAGATTATATTTTCTTGTCCTTTGGGATCAGTGAGTTCATTTAGAATCATTTTGAAACTAGAGTTCTTCTTAAACCGAGTCAGCTATTTTCGTTTATTTGGTGTTTTCTGTGCTATCAAAGGATCTAACTATTCAAAACTTATTTGATTATATTTTGTTAGGGCTTTAATCAGCTCTAAGGTAATTGGTGTTATTCCTGTAAAGTATACTTTAACCCACCAATAATTTTTACCGACCGTTCAAAGTCGGAGCTTTTGTTGTGGTTCCTTCCAGATAATTGTATGTCTTGTTGGTGATTCTGGTTCTCCCCATTTGATCACGAAAACACGCCTATATAATTTTGACCTCCTTGATTTGTTTGTTTGCTTCGAGGTTTAGCGTCCCCGTCAACACTATAGGTCATTTTGTAGACGTTGCTTCCACATTTGTGGGACTTTTACCAGACATTAAGATGAAATGACATCTCAGACCCTGTTGCCCAATGAAAATAACATAGTTTATAAGCATGGACGGTCCGACTCGCACCACGTTGCTTTTTGGTGCAAAATTTATGATAAACGCGATGACTTTGATTTTGAGATTGTAAATTTTCCTTTTTTGGATGGTGATGTTCCTCATGCGCCATCCTATGGCGTTTATATTTCGCAATTAATTCAATTTGCTAGAGTGTGTAGTCATGTAACTGACTTCAACACTCGTAATAAATTATTAACGGCTAAACTTCTTAATCATGGTTATCGGTACCATAAACTACGCAAAGCCTTTTCAAAATTTTATAGACGCCATTCTGATTTAATTTCAAAATTCAATATTGGACTTAAATCTCTTCTGCAGCAAGGTCTATCGGAACACGAATTTTATGGTGACTTAGTATATAAATTCAGAAAAATATATAACCGCAATGACTTCAGCACCCAATTTCGTAAAATCATTGTTCGATATAAAAAGATTGGGTACAACATGGATATTATACGACAGACTGCATGCATGGTAGTTAACCCAATCATGGTTGGCAACTTTACTTCCCTCTTTAATTGCAAGGCAGTGGGTCAGGCCTCAGATTCTTTGACGGTTCCAACGTAAAGGCTTATTGAGAATTAGAAAGTTTTAATTCAAGGTAATGTTGGTTGGTGCCTGATGCTCTGTCTCTGGTCGGGCCCATCGGAGTCTAACTGTTGGTTTTCTTTTGCTCCAGCATTTCAGTGGTTTCTTGCTGTCGAGTCCTCACCGTTGTCTCACCTCTGTGGTTCTTTGATTATTTGTGTTCACGGAGATGTTGCACTGATGAGTTAGGAGGCCTTCATGCGGACTGAACAAATTATTTGTCTAAATCGCGACGGAAGAAAGGGCGAGGATTGTGGCCACGTAAAATCGATTTAAGCCCCCAGTAGAAATCTTTCCACTGACCGTTCCAAGGCGGTTCTTCTGTGGCGATTTATTTATGTTGTTGTTTGTTCCTTTCTGTGTGTATCACTTGTGTCTTTTTATTTTGGATGGCCATATGGCCATTTTGTGGGAAAGTAACTGTCCTTATGGCCTTCCTTTGTTTAGGTTTCCATTATGGTCTGGTTGCTTAATGTTTGTGTTTCTTTCCCTTTGATGTCTTTGAGGGGTGGAGTAAGTTAATTGTATCGATTCCTGATCTTTGTTTTACTTCTACTTTAGATCCTCCAAGTGGTTTACCAGTACTCGTTTGCGGTCGGGCGGTCGGTTTCAGCTCTGCGTGGAAGCATCATGCAGCCCATCTAGTTCTTCAAGCCCCGATGGGCGCGGCCGTTGACCTTCTTGAACCCAATTTTTATATGGAAACGCTGGGTTTACAGGGTTATATGAAAACGCTGGGTTTACAAGTTTGCTGTGTGTGTTACCGAAGGCCAAGACAAGCTTCCTACGCTATACTGGTTACCAAAACTTCCTAAAAGACCTTACAAAGCACGGTTTATTGCAAATTCTAGCTCTTGCACTACCACTGAACTTTCTAAATTATTAACTTCGTGTCTTACTGCTTTTAAAACGCATGTGATTAAATATTGTGATAAAATCTTTGAAAGATCAGGAAGAAATCTGTTTTGGTCTAGAAAAAATTCGAATGAGGTTTTAAATAAATTGAAATCCAGACATTTTCGTGCTTCAAGTCTGTCTACTTACGATTTTCCATTCGTTACACTACACTTCCTCATAATCTTATAAAAGAAAAGCTTAATGATTTATTTGAATGGGTTTTCCCAGAGAAGATTCTCTCTATCTTGCATGTAATGTCAGAAATGCATTTTTCACTTCTTAAGAGCATAAGAATTATACATTTTGGTCATGTCAGAAAGTGTGTGATGCTCTCACCTTTCTACTTGACAATAATTATATTAGATTCGGTACTAAGTTATTTAGACAAATTGTGGGTATTCCGATGGGTACGAATTGCGCACCTCTTGTGGCTGATCTATTTTTGTATTGTTATGAAAGAGACTTTATGCTGTCGCTTTCGATTGATAACCAATCTGAAATTATTGAAGCTTTTAGCTCCACTTCTAGATATTTAGATGATTTATTTATTATTGATAATACCTATTTCGATGGATTGATCAGTCAGATTTACTTCAGTTAAATAAAGCAAATTCTTTTGATACCGAGGCCCCGTTTTTGGATAAACATCTTTCTATTGTAGATGGGTTTGTTTCGTGCAAAATTTATGATAAACGCGATTACTTTGATTTTGAGATTGTAAATTTTCCTTTTTTGGATGGTGATGTTCCTCGTGCGCCATCCTATGGCGTTTATATTTCGCAGTTAATTTGATTTGCTAGAGTGTGTAGTCATTTAACTGACTTCAACACTTGTAATATATTATTAACGGCTTAACTTCTTAATCAGGGTTATCAGTACCATAAACTACGCAAAGCCTTTTCAAAATTTTATAGACGCCATTCTGATTTAATTTCAAAATTCAATATTGGACTTAAATCTCTTCTGCAACAAGGTCTATCGGAACCCGAATTTTGTGGTGACTTAGTATATTAATTCAGAAAAATATATAACCGCAATGTCTTCAGCACCCAATTTCGTTAAATCATTATTCGATATAAAAAGATTGGGTACAACATGGATGTTATACGACAGACTGCATGCATGGTAGTTAACCCAATCACGGTTGGCAACTTTGCTTCCCTATTTAATTTCACGCCAGTTGGTCAGGCCTCAAATTCTATGACGGTTCCAACGTAAAGGCTTATTGGGAATTAGAGAGATCTAATTCAAGGTAATGTTGGTTGGTGCCTGATGCTCTGTCTCTGATCGGGCCAATTGGAGTCTCACTGTTGGTTTCCTTTTGCTCCAGCATTTCAGTGGTTTCTTGCTTCTTGCTGTCGAGTCCTCACCGTTGTCTCACCTCTGTGGTTCTTTGATTATTTGTGTTCACGGAGATGCTGCGCTGATGAGTTAGGAGGCCTTCATGCGGACTGAACAAATTATTTGTCTAAAGCGCGACAGAAGGGCGAGGATTGTGGCCACGTAAAATCAATTTAAGCCCCCCCCACCCCACCCCTCCCAGTGGAAATATTTCCACTGACCGTTCCAAGGCGGTTCTTCTGTGGCAGTTTATGAATGTTGTTGTTTGTTACTTACTGTGTGTATCACTTGTGTCTTTTTATTTTGGATGGCCATATGGCCATTTTGTGGGAAAGTGACTGTCCTTATGGCCTTCCTTTGTTTGGGTTTCCATTATGGTCTGGTCGCTTAATGTTTGTGTTTCTTTCCCTTTGGTGTCTTTGATGGGTTTAGTAAGTTAATTGTATCGATTCCTGATCTTTGTGTTACTTCTACATTAAACGCTGGGTTTACAGGGGTAAACCTTACTTTTCTTGTTTCTGTTCAAAATATAGATTATGGGTTACTCGTTAGAACCGCCTCATCTATTTCTGCTCTTAAATATAGATTGTAGGTACTCATTAGAACCGTCTGGATGAGGCGGTTCTAACGAGTACCAACAATCTATATTCTGAGCAGAAATAAGGAAAATCCCACAATTTTTCATCTTTAAATTTTAGTTTTTTCGGTGGTCAAGTTTACAATATTTTTGTATAGGCATGTTTTCGTAATGTCCCCCATTCTTCCGTATTATGATATCGCCCATTTTTCTCCATTATGTACGTTTTCCTTTTTAGTTAAGGTTGGATAATCTGAGTCACCACCTGCTAGAGAAAGGGATGCTGACTCGGTTTATCAGCTGTCTATACTGTTAACTGTAGTAACTTGATGTTTCGACTCCTTTTCCGTCTGGTTATTATGGCCGTGGTTTGGAATATGATTGAATCAGTTATGTTCGTTTCTGTTTTTAATTTTCAGGCATGTTTTGAACCGACCTTCTCCCTATTTGCTTTATCTCATTTAAATTAGTCTGTTGATTTTTGTGAATGTTTTTGTATACATTCAGGTCAATGTTTCTTTGTCTTAAATCCCTTCCCCTTCCTCACAGAACTTAATCTGTTATCCAACGTTTCTTTCTATCTTGCTACTTACTAAAAGATTCTTAGCTTCCCCATTCACTGGTGGGTTGAAAATTACATTTTTGCATGTATGAACTGCTTATATCTTTTTTGTTTGTTTGTTTGTTTATTGTTTGTTTTATTTATTTTTATACCCGCCTGGCTATTTTGTGGGAAATAAAATGCCACTTCGGCTTTCCTCTTGGTACGTTTGATAATTTATGGTGATGTTGTATTATGTCGGTGTTTCTTTCCTACGGTGAGTTGGATGGGAGGTGTGAGGTATTTCTAATGTTTCCACTTTGATGCAATGGATTATGTTTTAGAGATCATGTACTTCGACGAAAATGGCTATGCGTCATCACATATGATGCCTTCTTTGAAGCGGATGAGTGAAAGTTACGGCAACAACCTTAAATTTATACATTACATTGGTTGATTTTGCTGTCGAGTCCTCATCGCTGATTCATCTCTTTATTAGTTTGAGTTTTAAGTTCTCGGAGACGTTGGATTGTGAATCCTTTTTGCTGACTGTCCAAATCGTTACAAAACCAAGGGTGGGGAGTGAGGCTGCATAAAATCGATTTGAGCTCCCAAGTAAAGTAAAATTTGCTGACCCATCCCAAAAACACGCCTATATAATCCTGACCTCCTTGAATCCCACTTTAAAATACAAAATCTAGAGCTCTAAACCTTATTTTTTTCATTTCTGCTCTAAAATACGGACTTAAGGAACTCGTAAAACCGCCTTGATGAGGCGGTTCTAACGTGTATCCACAATCTATATTTTAGGAGAAATTAGAAAAAAAACTCACAAGTTTTCATGTCACAATTCTCATTTTTGCGCCAGTACAGTTTGCAATGTATTTGTATAGGCATTTTGTCTTAATGGTTTTGAGACGGTTAGTGGTTCTTCTGCTGTGTTTCATCATTTTATTATTGTTATTTCGTCCTTGTATGTATGGAATGCTAAACTTATGGTTGACAGCCATTCGACCATTTCAAGTTTTTGAACGTTATTTATTTCATTGGCTTTCTGCTTGTGACGTTTCCTTTATTTCGATTTGTATCATAAATGGAAAATATCGCAAATGTCAATACTTCCTTTAGGAGTGAGTGAGTGAGTGTTTGAGTTTTACGTCCCACCAACAGGTAAGGTCATACGGAGACGGGACCTCGGTTTAAAGAATTATCCGAAAGTCTGAAGAAGCCCGGGATCGATCCTGCAAAACATTGTTTACAAGGCAAGTAGCATAACCACTACACCACGGAGGAATCTATTTCCTATACGAAACTAACCGTAACGCCAGTTCACAGCGAGGGGAGATGGCATGCTATTATGATGTGGAACATTAACAGTCAAACTCCAATGGCTCGAATAACTTCAGATTTTATACCACCCATTACGACCACACGACCGGCCCCCGCCCATATGGGCTTGAAGAAATAAATGGGCTGCATGATGCTTCAAACCGCTCACGAGTACTGATAATCCGCTTAGAGGATCTAAGCCTAGGTAAAGCTGTGTGAGTCGGAAAGTCCATGCTTATAAACCCTATTGGTTTCATTGGGCGACAGGGCTTGAGATGTCATTTCACCTCAAAGTCGTGTAATAGTCCCACAAAGTTGGAAGCAACGTCTCCAAAATGACCTATACAGTGTTGACGGCAATGGTTAAGCTCAAATTAAATAAATGACCACATGACTGTACCAATACATTGTAAATTGTATCGCCGAAAAAAACGAAAATTTTGACATGAAAAATTGTGATATAATTCTTATTTCTGCTCAAAGTATAGATTGTGGGTACACCTTAGAACGAGCACCCACAATCTATATTTTAGATCAGAAATACAAACAAATTTACTACTCTATCCCCAGTTATACTATATAAAAGTGGGGTTTAAGGGGGTCAGAATTATAAAGGCGTGTTCGAACTTGGTCTAGAGTAGCCTAGAAATGCCTTCATTACGAAAACAGACATATTCGAATACTTTGTAAACAAAACGAGAATTTTCAGATGAAAAAGTTATGAAAATTTGTTTTTTTTTTTTTTCTCAAAACATTGTGATAACACAACCGTGCAACACAGTGCATATTTTACATCTCCAAAATGGCTATTTTTCTGACGAAAATCAATGATATTTTTTTTAGAAATACTGCAGACAGGTTGGGGTGCTCGTTAGAACCTCCTCTAGTGGACGGTACTTTTAGACAACCTATGTCTTGGAGCAGAAATAAGAAAAAGTAATCTATACCCCTGTAAATACCGAGTTTCTCTAAATAAAATGGGGGTTAAATGGGTGTTTCTTTCATTTGACTTGTTCACTTGATGATATAGATTCAAATTTGTCGGAACACGTTATAACCGCCTCATCGAGTACGCACAATCTATATTTTAGAGCAGAAATAAGCAAAATAAGGTTTACTCCTATGAAACCCAATTGTACCTTATAAAAGTGTGTTTTTTATTAGGGGTCACAAATATATCGGCGTTTTTTCATGATGACCTTAATTTCAGGTTACATGTTTTTAGCCCTGAAGTCGCTGCAGAAAAAAAATAGAAGTGGAGGCAATGATCAGGAATCGACACAATTAACCCACAGCTCCCATCAGAGACACCAAAGGGAAAGAAACACAAACATGAAACAACAGACCCTAATGGAAACATCAATAGCGGAGAGCCAAAAGGACAGTTACTCTCCCACAAAATGGCTAATAGGCTATCCAAAATAAAATAATAGAAGTGGCACAAACAGCCAAAGACAAACCATAACAAAAATAAACCACGACAGAAGAACCGCCTTGGAACGGTCAGCAGAAACGAATTCCACTGGGGGGGGGGGGGGGCTTAAATCTATTTTACGTGGCCACAATCCTCGCCATTACGTCCGTCACGATTAAGACAAATATTTTGTTCAGACCGCATGAAGGCCTCCTAACTCAAAAGTGCAACGTCTCCGTTCACACAAAACTGCATCTAAAACTGAAGTCGATTTATACCGTCAAAACTTGCAAACTTTTCAAACATATTTTTTTTGCATACAAGCAGACAGTATGGACCCTGAACAAACTGCTAATGATCTGGGTCTTAACTGTTTGTAGCCCTGTCAAACACCAAAAACAGCCGAGAACTTTTGTGACTGGTGACTTGCAGTTTAAGGGCATATTTTGCCGCCGTTTTCAAAGGGAGACAACTTTCGAGACTTCCTGTTCGCTTTTCTATAACCTCATTCCCTCAGGAGCAAATTCTTTTCTTTAAGAGTTGACCCCTATTGACAAATGAGTCAAAATCATTTTGCAGGAGTTGTCTCCCCTGAAGGTGTTCCCATTCCCCTTAAGCATTGTTTGAAGAATGTGTCCTACAGGCTGAGTACACAGAACACACTAAGTTAAATAGAAGATTTTTTTTTTTTTTTTGGTTTGGGTTTTACGGCCCTTTCAAGATTATTTCACTCATATCGAGCCGATCGTTAATCAGAGGTGGGCGAAAACCGGAGTACCCGGAGAAAAACCACCTGACCTTCCGTTGCAGAACTTGGCGTCTGACACTTAAATAGAAGATAAACATATCATGAACTTATTCCAATTAAGTCATCTTAATTGGCTTTAGCATATGACGTCAGGTCTGAGAATGAAATAACGTCATGTAATAAATTCGATGATCAACCAGTGGATTAAATAATGCAAATTAGTTAGATACGCACCGCAATGTTACATGTACAACGACCTTAACGACGTCGTGTTTACTTATGGCGAAATTTTGACATTTCTTTAAAACAATGATTTTTTATCGTAAATGAAATGCGTTTTAAATGTCATATGATAAATAGAATCTTGCATTCGTGCTCATGTATTATAACTTTATTAAACTCGTTGAGTGAAAGGGATAAAATGTTCGGAAGCCTCGCATTTTATCCAGTTCCTCAACTCGTTTAATAAATTCAATAATACATAAGCAATCATGAAAGATCCTCTATCTATTCATAAATAATTTATTTAACTTGTTGAGGAAAAGGCATAAAATGCTCAACAAAGCCTCGCAATTTATTTCTTTTCCTCAACTCGTTATTATTATAAATTCAATAATACATGAGCACTCATGTAAGAACTTCTTTATATATTTTATCTTCGATGACTTCGACTACCCCTTTCATCAAACACATTTGCATAGTCCATATGATGTTCGAGTCATCAAAGTTTGAATGTTTTTGTTGAATTGGGTTTTATGTCCCTGTCAACACTATATATGTCATTTTGAAAGTGTCGCTTTCAAGTTTGTGTAACTCCTATCCGAAATGGAGATAAAATGTATCTAAAGCAAGCCAATATGTTCATATGCAGGAACGAACGGAATAGCAACACTTACCTGGGCGAGCTCTTATGGCCCCCGCCCACTGGGGCTTAAAAGGGCTGCATGATGCTTCCACACAGAATTGAATCTGACCGCACACGAGTAGTGGTTAACCTCTTTGAGGATCTAAGCCTGCCCAGGCAAAGCAGTGCGAGTCAGACTTTCCATGGTTATAAACCCTATTGGTTTCATTGGGCGGCAGGGCTTGAGATGTCATTTCATCTCATTGTCGGGTAAAAGTCCCACAAAATTGGAAGCAGGGTCTCCAGAATGACCTTTATAGTGTTGACAGGGACGTTAAACATCTGGGGCCAGTTGTTCAAAACTAACGAAGTCGTTAGTTAATGTATCGTTAAATCTTTGATCATTAAATATGACAAATATGCTAATATTTTTGCTGAAAAAAAATGTGAGCAGCTTTTGCTTCCGCAAAAGCTGCTCACATTTTTTCATAAAAAATACCAAAATTTACGATATTGTACTTGCTAGAAGAGTTAACAGTATGACCACTAACGAGCTCGTTAAGCTAATGATGCTTTGAACAACTGGGCCCAAATCAAACAAACAAAAACCTGGGTGGTCTCAGATCTTGCAACCAGTTACCCATGTGCGATGGGTTTCAGCTCTGCATAGAAACATCGTGCGGTTCAAAGAGGATCTTACATGAGTGTTCATGTATTATTGAATTTATTAAACGAGTTGAGAAAAAGTGATAAAATGCGAGGCTTTGCCGAGCATTTTATCCCTTTTCCTCAACGAGTTTAATAAATTCAATAATACATGTGCACGAATGCAAGATTCTATTTATCATATGGCATTAAAAACGCATTTTTATTCACGATTGTGTACAAAAGTATACACATTCCGCCATTAGTAAATGCGACGTCGTTAAGGACGTCGTACAAGTAACGTTATGGGACGTATCTAGCTAATTTGCATATTTAATCCACTAGTGGATTATCGAAAATATTACATGGCGTAATTACACTCTCATACGCGACGTCATATGATAAAATCTATTTCTCCAAACCCTGGGGCTTGAAGTTTGAATGTGCTTACCTTCGTCTGTGCTGAGAGAGGTGATGTTTGGCGTGGCAGCTGCTGACCAACGGAAAGAACAGTCGCCCGAACAAAGAGACAGAATGTTATTCACAAACACTTGAACCTGCAAAGTATCATATAATTCCACCAAGTTAAGTTGGGCTGATTGGGTAAAGCAAACATGCCGTGTATCTGATATTTACAATACGAAAACACGCCTATACAAATACATTGCATACTTTACCACCGAAAAAACTGAAAATTTTAAGATGTATTTTTTTATATTTTTTCTTATTTCTGCTTTAAAAAATAGATTGTGGGCACTCGTTAAAACCGCCTCATCGAGGCGGTTCTAACGAGTACCCACAATCTAAATCTTAGAGCAGAAATACGAAACATCACAAAAACACACTTATATAATTTTGA
The DNA here is from genome assembly GCA_963580285.1 of Lucinisca nassula. NCBI lineage: Eukaryota > Metazoa > Mollusca > Bivalvia > Lucinida > Lucinidae > Lucinisca > Lucinisca nassula. The sequence goes on from OY757019.1 coordinate 32,745,961, forward strand.
CCTTGAACTCCACTTTCATATAGTAAAACTGGGGTTTACAGGAGTAAACCTTATTCATTTCGAAAATACGCTTGTAACTTTTATCACCGAAAAAATGAAAATTTTAAGATGAAAAATTGTGTTATTTTTCTAATTTCTGTTCAAAATATAGATTGTGTGTACTGGCTTGAACCGCCAAATCGCGGCGGTTCTAACGAGTACCCACAATCTAAATTTTAGAGCGTTATAAGAAAAATAAGGTTTACACCTGATGGCTTACAGTTGGGTCAATATGTTCAATTAAAGGGTTATCCTTTGGAAGCAAGGACTACACCACAGAACTGAAAATATGGAGTGTGTATGTTTTCTGGGCCTGACTAGCTAGTTTCGGCCAATTAGGCCTCATCAGTGACCCTCAACTATTTTCAAAATTCCACAATGGTATCAATGATCCCAAAGGACAAGAAAATATAATCTACACTATGATGTAGGGCAGGGAGACGTTTTACCGCCGCCACACATTCCCACACACCAGCTGTAGTGAAGTTAAATATGTTCCATAAAAGGGTTATCCTGCTGTCCTTGCAACAGGTATGAACAGAGCTGTTGCATAGTCCGTTTCTACGCCTCCATATATATTCTCCTTTAGTTTATACGATTGTCCACACCATATGACCCCTTTTCCATCTAAGTCTATTCAATTATCTTATTCTGCGTTTTTTATTTAAAAAAAAAAAGCAAAAGTTTACCAAACAATAATTTTGAAGATTATATTCCAAACGAGTAGAATCCCACTGATAGGGAAAAATGGGTTGTTCCAAGCGAAAGGGGGTATTAATGCACTGCATTCACATAAGACTCAGATCAGTCTGGTCTGCCCATTCGCGCAATCTGATCGATATATTCACTGTGCTTTTATGTGTGCCATTTGACTGTCACAAGGTTTCTTCTTGCGCAGACTGAGCAACAGATGAGGTTTGTAAGGTTTGATTTTTGTGTTCATAGATATGTTGCACTGATGAGTTGGGAGGCCTTCATGCGGACGGAACAAATTATTTGTCTTAATCGCGACGGAAGTAAGGGCGACGCGATTGTGGCCACGTAAAATCCCCCCCCCCCTCAAGTGGAATTCTTTTCCGCTGACAATTCCAAGTTCTGCTTTTCCGCTGACCGTTCTGTCCCGGCTTGTTTTTGTAATGGTTTGTCTTTGGGTGTTTGTGTCGCTTATATTATTTTATTTTGGATAGCCTATTGGCCATTTTGTGGGAAAGTAACTGTCCTTTTGGCTTTCCCCTGTTGATATTTCCGTTGGGGTGTGCTGTTTCATGTTTATGTTTCTTTCCCTTTGGTGTCTCTGATGGCAGCTGCGGGTTAGTTGTATCGATTCCTGATCATTGCCTCCACTTCTATTTTGTATTTTGTGATATCTAAAGGACAGTTTTATTCTAATGAGTATCCATTAAATATGTTTATGTCACAGTGGAGAAATAAGAAAATCTATCCTTTAATTATTATTATAATATGTGAACATTATCTGTTCGTTATGCGGTACACAGGCTATTTTTAGTCTTCGCTGAACAAATGTTTCTTTACATAATTACGCCTATTCAATTGTATTAGTAAATTTGTCCACCAAAACTGATTTTTTTTATAAAATCCTGATATTACTCATATTTGTGCTCAAAAATAGACTGTTGGTACTCGTTAGAAACTTTTCGTTAAGGCAACTCTAACGATGCTTTTGAGCAGAAATAAGAAAAACAATGCAAACCCCTGTAAACCCTAGTTCTACTATACAAAAGTGGTGTTTAAGAGGATCAAAGTTAAACAGGCGTGTTTTCCTGAAGTTGAGACCAAATACTTGAACTAGTCTGTGTCGAATGGTAATCTCGTGCACAATTCATGACGATTTTTGACGACATATACCAAATTAAAGTTTAGGGCATATGAAATGATTTCAACCAGTTCGTCGCCCTGAGACCCGCGTCTGGGAAAAATAATGACGTCATCAAAATGGCGGCCATTGCGCTATTTAAACATATTCATATTTAATGAAACTGAAAGTATGTAAGCTTGATAAAAGTTATTCTTATCACTTTAAATGTCTTTGTGGGTCCTTATGTGTGATACGAAACTGTTCGTATCATCAACATGTGCACCAAAACGCAATACCGTACTCAATCCATAAAACGCCCCGGGCGCTTAAAATTTGATAAAAAGCAGGGGTGCTTAATATACACACAGCTTCTACCAGATTGTGCATTTAAGTCTGTTAAAATGTAAAAATATGCAATTATCTAAACAGCATTGCAATTTTGTTGCTTTAGAATCCAATACCATATTGCTCCAAAAACGCCCCGTGCGCTTAACATTTGATAAAAAGAAGCGGTCCATAATATGAAGAAAGCTCCTACCAGAATGCACATTCTAGACTGGGAACTAAATAAAATGTGACTTGTCATTTTGATGTTTACGCATATCAAGTGAGAAACAGTAATCACAGACTCATTGGGATGGTTTGGTCATAGAATGCAGAGACCCTGAGATATAGGGGGCACACAAACATTCCTTGCATGATAAATTCTAAAGTAGGTTAAGGATACTGATTCAGAAATATTCAATTTTGGTTAAGTAAGTAAATTGTTCTTTAAATGCGGAAAGAGCTATCCTTACAATTTCTTGGGAAACAGGGGCGCTTATAGAAGCAAGGGCGATGCCTGAGATGAACACAGTTTGCTATCACAGGTAACTTACCACAGTATTGTACGTTGTACTCCAGTCACACAAAACAGTAACATACTATTTTGATTAATGACCGAAGTTTTTGCTATCATTAAGATACATTTCCCTGAAAGGACATAACTTGCCAAACTAAAGGCACGCTAGACTCGTCAAAAGTCGCCGTCATAAAACTCAGCAACAATGTTCTTGCATGCATCTGCTTCAGCTCCACAAGTGCACAAGTCAGTGCAAAACAAATTATTGGACTTGCATTTGCAGCGCGAAGTGTCGCAAGCAGATTTACTGCAACCACATTTTACCAGCTGGAGCAGGGTCTCTGGAGCAGGAGGCAAGGTAGTCATATTAGGGATATAAATGTCACCATCCCGTCTCCAACCATGGTTTTTAGGCAATGGCATATTGGTTGTAGGTTCAGTTGCAGATTTCCATATGATGCACTGATAGTGGGACCTCTCTACACTTTCCAGGAAAGCAGCTCTAGTTTGTGGTAACTTGTTGGATTCGGCCTGTTTTCGACGAAACATCCACCACCTTAACTCAGTGAGATTACTTGTTGATGTTCCTGGTTGATACAGCAGACAAACATATTTTTCGAGAGCTGTCCTAGTGTCGTCCTCCAATGGGACCTGGCCAAGCTTGTTGAATGCTTCATGAATAGAGGATTCTGCGTTACTGAATGCCTCCCAACATGATATTTTACCCTTGACTGACATTGACCCAGTAATATCTGCACCGGAAAAGGCATGCAACCCAATAAGAGCTCTGCTTTTGAGATCACCAAGGGCATCGCATATAGCTGCTAGCTCAATTTTCCTTCTCCTCTGGCCACTTCCTGTGACAAAGAGTGTATCCTCTGGTAATTTGTCAAAATGGCCTTCCATGTTTTAAGTGAAATCTTTTTCATGGGGTCCCAGACATTTATTCGCTGTGTCTTCAGTCTTGATTCAAGAAAGTCATCCAGACTTTCTGATCCTACTTTCTCGATCTTTGCCAGGTCACTTTGGACATTTTCAGGAACTACAGCTTTTGTTACTATATTGACAATGTCATCACCCTCGTATTCAAACGGGTTTGTAAAACCTTGTAATGTCGTTGAAAGAGACAAAGCTGAGAAAAACAACTTATTACGAGCTGTGTTTGACAGTTCGTAATGCTTTGATGAGGGCTTTTGGTCAAGGTTGGCTAATTGTTTTGACTCTGCCTTAAGTCTCGCTAACTCCGGGGCTACCAAAAAGAACCTTGTCCTTGCGGTCTGATTCTGAGTTATTCCAACTATTCCACCAGCTACCTTCATCCAACGATTTACCCGCTCCAATGCATGATCTGCACCAAGCGCACAAGAAGCAACTTGGGTTTTGTTCACCACCCAATTTCCTGTTGAGAACTCGTGCCATAACGCGGGATCGCTTTCCTGTAATGCAAACATTTCTGAAATATAGAGTGGCGTCATTCTAGCGTAGTTCAGTTTGTCAAATGCAAAAAAGTACTTGACAAATGCTGCGAGGAAATACAAATGCCCTTCCCAGTCACCATTACGAACTGCTCTGATAAATTGTAACATCAGGGTAACCATTCTCATATACACCAAAATTACTTGATGCATCAAATTGCCTTCCTTGTTAAAATTTGCAAACTTTGCCTCAAAGTCTGAAGATCTGATATAGTCTTTTACCACTTCAGACCCGCTTGAAATTTTCTCAAGGGATGACAAATCATTGCAGTTCTCAACGAATTTCCTGAACTCAGCTTTGCATTCATCGACGACTTCTGGGGCTCGCTTAGAAAATGCTTCCATATTCATAGTGAACAACGACAGGAGGGTCACGGTATGTGCTCTCACTCCCCTTTTTACATGGTTACCATCTAGTATCTGTTTTATAGTCGTTTGACCATACAGGTCGGCATGAAGCCAAGCTGCGTCAATTCCCGAATTGTCAATGGAACAGCCAATTGTCTGTAGCAAAAATATGTGGAGTTCACCCGGACGTAGCACAATATTTTTGAGTTCATTCCTCTTTGCCATGAGCAGTTTTTGAGCAGGTTTGTACTGACCCATGTCAAGTGTTACAACGGTCTTGTGCTCATCTCCAACAAGAACTGTGTTTATCTTCTGAGCTTGTTTTAGTACCGTGAGAAGTGTGAAAAATTCATGTGCTTGAGCAGCAATCAATGGCGGTGTAGCAACTCTGGTCAAAGGCAATTGCTTGTTCAAAATAGAATTTAGAGCTGACCATGTTGGTGGGCAACCAGCTTGCCGTAGAGTCCCAGAGTCCGGTTCTAACTCCGGTTCCATTTTGTTTTTGAGACCAACGAAAGCTGCTGCAAGCCAGCACAATTCTTTGGTATTTGCAATCTCAGTTCCTATCTGATTTGGAAATGTGCTAAATATTTCACAGTTTGGCTTCGTATCGTTTGACAATTGCATTCTTCAATCTCAGTGATGGTTTTGGCGAGGTCGTAAAGCCGGCGATCTTCAATCTTGTCATCAAAGGCAAAGCTGGTTACTCCATCGTTGTCACTGATTCTCTGATATATTCTCTGATATATATTCATGACTGTGCCATGCAATGTATTTTTTCCATCCGCAGTATCTTCTTGAAAGTCACAGTTGTCTACAGCAAAGGAAATATGTCTCCCAGTAATGAAGCTTCTAGGGACATAGACTCCTTCGTTTCCATACATGCTTACTACAGCTTGATTAGCGAGCTGAGTTTCAACTGCTATGATACGCCTGTAATCTACTGATAGGCAAAGTCCATGCAGAAAGTCTATAAGTTCCTTGCTGCGGAATGTTGTATGTACCGTCAAACCAACACTTAATTGTAACCAGTGCTTCAGCTGAAGTGCACGACCCGCCGGATGCTTTTAGCTTTATGAGTGTTACCATATATGGGTATGGCGGCCATTTTGGTCATGCGACCTGGACCTAAAACGGTTCCCCCAATAAATGCGCCTTATCGTAAGGAGCAAAAAAATATCTTATACTTTAGTACTGTATTCTGAATCGTTTGCAGGATAAAATGCATTCTCACTTTTCCAATACAAAAGCATATGTGTCAAAGTTTGACCTGGGCACAAAGAAGGTCAAGGTCAACCCAGGGTCACCATTTTAGCAATTTATGATGGGCCTACGTCCCAGATGCTATTTATCAAGTTCCGTGGAAATCTGCCCAGTGGTTCTGGAGAATACTATTTTTGAAGGGTTTTTACCATATATGGCTTGGCGGCCATTTCGGTCATGTGACCTGGACCCCATGAGCAAATTTTGGTTTCCCCCCATCCCATAGAGGCTCCATATGAAATTTGACTTCAATCGGCCCAACGGTTTTCGAGGAGAAGCAGTTCGAAAAGTTTCACATTTTTCGCCTCGGCGAGGCTATACTAAATGGAATGTGATATTTTGCGAGTTCATTGGTAAGATCTCATTGATATCTATCAGCATGCCAAAAATTGTTTAAATATTCCAACAAAAGCATATGTGTCAAAGTTTGACCTAGGCACAAAAAAGGTCAAGGTCAACCCAGGGTCACCATTTTAGCAATTTATGATGGGCCTACGTCCCAGATGGTATTTATCAAGTTTCGTGGAAATCTGCCCAGTGGTTCTGGAGAAGACTATTTTTGAAGGGTTTTTACCATATATGGCTTGGCGGCCAGTTTGGTCGTGTGACCTGGACCCCATGAGCAAATTTTGGTTTCCCCCATCCCATAGAGGCTTCATATGAAATTTGAGTTCAATCGGCCCAACGGTTTCCGAGGAGAAGCAGTTCGAAAATTTTCACATTTTCGCCTCGGCGAGGCTATACTAAATGGAATGTAATATTTCGCAAGTTCATTGGTTAGATCTCATTGATATCTATCAGTATGCCAAAAATTGTTTAAATATTCCAAGCGGTTAAGTCACTATCACCAATTTTCACAAACGGGTTACGAGCGGACAGACAGACAGACAGACCATATATGGCTCGGTGGCCAGTTTGGTCGTGTGACCTGGACCCCATGAGCAAATCGTGGTTTCCCCCATCCCATAGAGCCTCCATATGAAATTTGACTTCAATCGGCCCAACGGTTTCCGAGGAGAAGCAGTTCGAAAATTTTCACTTTTTTCGCCTCGGCGAGGCTATACTAAATGGAATGTAATATTTCGCAAGATCATTGGTTAGATCTTATTGATATCTATCAGTATACCAAAAATTGTTTAAATATTCCAAGCGGTTAAGTCACTATCACCAATTTTTTACAAACGGGTTACGGACGGACGGACAGACTGACAGAATGACAGACTGACAGAATGACAGAATGACACGTTGATTTTAGGGCACTCTTAGAAATCAACCGACTTCAGTCAGTCGCTTTTTCTGCGGGTCGTGCAATGGCTATTCATTAGAATGCTGCAATGTTAGGGTTTTCTTATTTTCACTGAGCTGCTTTCTTGTTAAACAAGCATACATTGCATGCTGAGCTAGGGTCAACGCTCTTTTGTGAACCTGCTCATCAACATTGTCGTCATTCATGGCAAGTTTTGAAGGTCCTTGAATTAACCATCGCAAGAAAACTAGAGCTGTCAGTGAAACTGACTAGGGCCCCGGCAGCGCTATCAGAGGAGTAGGAAAATTTGTGGACGGACAGACGGACAGACAGACAGACGGACGGACAGAGTGATTACTATAGGGCACCCACACTTTCAGTGCTGGGCCCTAATTATGAGCGATTTAGGTACACACTTACCAAGTATCTTGTTATCTACAGAGCCGGAGAACCTCCAAGACTCGACATTCAACATTTGTTTACGTAAGGTTTTGGCAACACTGAACATATTTTGCATGTCGGTTTCTAATTGGGTTTCCTCAAAAGCCTGAATTGCCCTGTCACTTGTCTTTTTCAGAGTTACCCTTTCAGATTCATTTAATCTCTGGTCGGGCCCATCGGAGTCTAACTGTTGGTTTTCTTTTGCTCCAGCATTTCAGTGGTTTCTTGCTGTCGAGTCCTCAGCGTTGTCTCACCTCTGTGGTTCTTTGATTTTTTGTTGCACTGATGAGTTAGGAAGCCTTAATGCGGACTGAACAAGTTATTTGTCTAAATCGCGACGGAAGTAAGGGCGAGGATTGTGGCCACGTAAAATCGATTTAAGCCACCCAGTGGCAATCTTTCCACTGACCGTTCCAAGGCGGTTCTTCTGTGGCGGTTTATTTATGTTGTTGTTTGTTACTTACTGTGTGCATCACTTGTGTCTGTTTATTTTGGATGGCATTATGGCCATTTTGTGGGAAAGAAACTGTCCTTATGGCCTTCCTTTGTTTAGGTTTCCATTATGGTCTGGTCGCTTCATGTTTGTGTTTCTTTCCCTTTGGTGTCTTTGGTGGGTGGAGTAAGTTAATTGTATCGATTCCTGATCTTTGTTTTACTTCTACTTTGATAGGTGGAGTAAGTTAATTGTATCGATTCCTGATCTTTGTTTTACTTCTACTTTTCATTGTAGGAGATAACAGATTTAAGCTTTTGTAATGTCTTATCGTTTCTTTAATAGTGTTTGCGGAGCTGACACATCGCCATATTAATCCATTTTTGTAGCCAATTCTGAAAACGAGTGACATATCGAATTTTCCATGGCTCCAAGCAACCATTTCTGATAAAACTGTGATATTTTTTTTTATTCCTGAATCAAACAGGGTCGGTTCTAACGAGTACCTAGAATTCATATTTTAAGCAAAAATAAGTACAAATATATAATCCCTCGCACATCCAATTTGTCTCTGTATGATGTGGGGTTTAGGTTGTATTCATTTTAAGGACGTGTCAGCATGATAATCACGTGAACAGGTCCGTGAAATAAAGACCCCACTAAACCCCACTTTATACAGATTTTGTTTGATTTGAGGTTTAACGTCCCCGTCAACACTGTAAAGGGCATTTTGGAGACGTTGCTACCAGTTTTGTGGGACTTTTACCCGACATTAAGATGACATGACATCTCAAGCCCTGTCGGCCAATGAAACCAATAGGGTTTATAAGCATGGACGGTCCCACTCGTGCGTACCGCTTTGCCTGGACAGGCCTATATCCTCTAAGCTATTTACCAGTACTCGTGTGCGGGTCGGATTCAGCTCTGCATGGAAAGTAGAAGTAAAACAAAGATCAGGAATCGATACAATTAACTTACTCCACCCATCAAAGACACCAAAGGGAAAGAAACACTTTGAAGCGACCAGACCATAATGGAAACCTTAACAAAGGAAGGCCATAAGGACAGTTACTTTCCCACAAAATGGCCATATAGCCATCCAAAATAAAAAGACACAAGTGATTCACACAGTAAGTAACAAACAACAACACGCCCAGATGGGCGGGGACCGCCACTTTATATAGAGAAATGTGTGTGTGTGTGTGTGTGTGTGTGTGTGTGTATGTGTGTGTGTGTGTGTGTGTGTGTGTGTGTGTGTGTGAATTCGGGTTTAACGTCGCTTTCAACAATTTTTCAGTCATATCACGACGGTCTGGTTGCGACAGGGAGCTCAATGCTCACTTTTATAGTGCTGCCTCACTGAAGTATCATGTCCCAGACACATTACATGATACCACACCCAGTCACATTATCCTGACACTGGGTCGACCAGTCCTAGCTCTACCACGTAAACCTGAGTGCCAAGCGAGGAGCAGCTAGTACCATTTTTAACGACTTTGGTATGTCGCGGCCCGGGATCGAACCCGTGACCTCTCGTTCCCCGGAGCGGACACTCTACCAACTGAGCTATCGATTCCGGTTTTATATAGAGAAAACTGGGCTATAAGGGGGTATGTATTATTTTTCTTATTTCTGTTGCAAGGGTACTCGTTAGAACCGCCTCAATGAGGCTGTTCTAACGAGCACCCCAAACCTATGATATGAGCATTTATAAGAAAACTATCAAGGCTTTTCATCAAAAAGTAGGTATTTTGGACATGTTAAAAATGCACTATGTCACACGGGTGTGTTATTGTAATGCAACGCTTTGAAGTAACTTATTCACGCTTACGATTTAATTATTTCAAAATTTCACCTTTTGCATAAAATGCAAACGCAAATACTTTTAGTGTTGTGAAATTGAAAGTCAAGCATTGCAATAACATTTGCTTTTAGACAAATATGCAATGTGTATACTATTATCAAAGCATGCATTCGAGCATAGTGCCATATGTGTTACAAAATAATTAAACTGTAAAGCACGAGACAAACAGAGGCATGAATAGAGTGTATAGTAAACGCACAGATGGATACGAATCACGCACCCCTTGTGACTGATCTGTTCTTGTTTTGTTATGAAAGAGACTTCATGATGTCCATTTCCGTTGAAAACCACTCTGAAGTCATTGAAGCCTTTAACTCAACGTATGGATATTTGGATGATTTATTAGATATTGACAATACCTATTTCGATGGTCTGATCAGTCAAATTTACTCCCCAGAACTTCAGTTAAATAAAACAAATTTTTCTGATACCGAGGCCCCGGTTTTTGATTTACATCAGTCTATTGTAGATGGGTTTGTTTCCTGCAAAATTGATAATAAACGCGATGATACTGATTTTGAGATTGTAAATTATCTTATTTGGTTGGTGATGTTCCATGTGCGGCACCCTATGGCGTTTATATTTCGCAATTAATTCGATTGACCAGAGTATCTAGTCATGAAATTGACTTCAACAGTCGCAGTAAATTGTAAACTGCTAAACTTCCTTATCAGAGTTATCGGTATTAAAAACTACACAAAGCCTTTTTCAAAATATAATGTTGGATTTAAATCTCTTCTGCAACAAGTTAGTAAGAAACTGTCACTCAAGAAAGGTCCCAATTCAAGCACGCAGCCGTCTCAAGTCACCTATTGAAAGTACCAAGGAGGCACATACAAAAACAGATGAAACATGAACCATCGGCACAAAGCCAAATAACAGTTAACACACAGCAAAAGAACGACCACCTTGGGGTGGTCAGTAGGGAAATTACTGGGGGCTTCAACTCCGGAGTTTATGGAATTTTAACCCTCGCCCTAAGTTCTATCTATCTATCTATCTATGCTTATAAACCATATTGGTTTCATTGGGCGACAGGGCTTGAGATGTCATTTCATTTCAGTGTCGGGTAAAAATACCACAGAATTGGAAGCAACGTCTCCAAAATGACCTACACTGTGTTGATGGGGACGTTAAACCTCAAATCAAACTCAAACAAAAAACAAGCATGGAGGCTTTCAAGCTCAACCGTGAGTCATGATAAAATACATGGTAACATGGTTATGTATAGTTTAATATTATCATGAATCAAGGTTGAGGACTCAACAACAATCCGACGTCAGAGCAGAAGAAAACCACCAGTTAGATCACGGAGGGTCGAACTCAGGAAATATCCGGCTCCACCCGAATTCCCGAATGCAAAGGATTTAGGTTGGAAGCGTCATCAAAGAGTCCGGTGTCCGGCCCACACACTGCAAATAGTTGTTTTCGTGCATGTCGATCCGAATCACTAAGTTTGACTTATTTCAAGTACCCAATTTCCCGGCTTTCCCGTATATTTGCAAATGAAAGTGTAGATATGGCTTTCTGCTTGTTATTTTTTGTAACGGTGGCTTTGCATTATTTTGTGCTCCTTTTCCTCTGGTGTCTTGGATGGAGGGTGTAAACGGACCGATTCGTTATCACTGCCTTCACTTCAGTTTTGTGGTAGAAACAAACAATAATTGACTATCCTGTATTGATCGGAGGCCCTTCGTATTAACACCAGGTCAAACAATATTAACCGGAGGTCAACTGATATTAACCTGAGGTGAAAAATCAATTGTCATGTTTTTTTATTTGTGCTAATTAATAAAATTGTCATTAGTCAAGAAATTTTGTTTTGGCCCAGATACAGAAGACCTCGGACCTGTAGCTAGGCCAATATGAATTACTTGATTATTTAAATCATAGTATAATATAGACAGATAATCAGTTAAGTCTTTGTCGAATGGGACAGAAAACCTGTCCCGTGCAAATTTCATGACGATTTTTGGCGACCTATATCAAATTAAACTTTGGGGCATGTGCAACAATGTCAACCAGTTCGGCACTCTGAGGTCCGCGTCTGAGCTGAATAATGACGTCATCAAAATGGCGGCTATAACGCTGTCTATATATACGTTTATAAATAGTAATGGAATTTCAAGTAATTGAGTCTAATTGAGATTGAAAAGTTTTAAAAGTCTTTGCCTTCTAAAATTTTATCAAAGAAACGACAGTTATACAAAAATGACTTTTTAATGCAATAGAACATAGGGCCTATATGAGCCGGTGCATGACAAAACATACAATAAGAAGATACTCAATCAACCTGCGCACCCATCCACTATGACAAGACCATTTGCTTATGTATCTCTGCATAGATCGTAGCCTATAGTAGGTACATGCAATCAGCGTACGCGCAGGCTGATCTGAGTCTTCGCTGGCCGCTTAAACCTTCTTATATGTTTTGTCATGGGCTGGCTCATATATTATATAGGGGTATTTTTGGGTATCTAGAACGTTAACTTGCCACAAATCTTGCCGTGACAATATATGCACGACGTATTTCACCATCTATTAATAGCCGGATATTGTTTTCTCTGCGTGACGTAATTCACTACGCGTTTGTTTTGTCTGATGCCACGAGCCATAGACCACGCCTGTAGCCTTGTAATTGATTGATTTCAATTCTTTTGTTTGACAAATAACCACGCATTGAAAGTGTTATTTCGCTGTTTATGTTTCATTTTCGTGCTGTTTTTGTGACAGTTTTGTCTACCTACATTATTCGTTTAATATAACTTACTCTTTTATCAATATTTCTATATGTATGTCTATCTGTCTGTCAATCTGTCTGTCCGTTGTACCTTTTTCTATTCCTATTTCCTGTGAGCCTGTCTTCCCCAATCTGATTAGTTGAACTAGTTTTTGTGTATTTTTATTTCCTGTTGATTCATATTTGTTCTGAACTATGTCCGACGTCGACGTGGGTGGACCAAGTGACCCAAAGAGGCCGCGTACGGAAATTGTTTGGAACCTTTGTATTGTCTGTCAAACAGACGATAAAGCCAAGCTTCTGTGGGAGAAACCGAGCTCTTACGAACAAATACTTGATTCCATCCATACTCGCGGGAAATACGGGGATGGGATATACCCAGAGAGAAGTAGGCAGCTTGGTGATATATCAACCACTTTGCTGAAAGAAAAAGGTGTAACTTGGCATAAAGAGTGTTACAAAAACACCACAAGTAAAAACAATATTGCAAGAGCGATAGCAAGCCGTGCTGGACCAAGCTATGTTTTAGAGGAATCTAAACAAAGTCGGGCTAGCCCGATACTAACCCGTCGGTCTGTTGAACCTTTTGATAACAGAGTATGTTTCTTTTGCCAAAAGGGCGATACAAAAAGCATGCATTGATAAAACTGAAAACAGACAGTGCTGGTAAGAAATTACGCAAAGCAGTGGAGAAGTCAGGGAATGAAGTTTTCCGTGTTCGTCTTAGTACTGCGATCAGTACTGACGATGCTCATGCAATTGATGTAAGGTACCATAACAACTGTTACGTTAACCATGTAACAAATGTATTGCGGGCCGAGCCCCAAGACAGTTCGAAGTCTAAAACGGTCGAATCTGAATTGGCAGCCGAAATTGAATTTCTTGGCGAAGTTGAGAAAAGTCTCAACAGAGGAAAGATTTTAACAATGAACGATTTAGTAATAAAGTTCCGAGAAATTAGAGAAAGCAATGGGGTTTAACAATCAGGAATTTCGAAAATTCAAATGAAACAAATCTTGACAGAAAATAATGATGACATACAATTCAGTAAAGTAGAAGTAAAACAAAGATCAGGAATCGATGCAATTAACTTACTCCACCCACCAAAGACATCTCCGTGAACACAAATAATCAAAGAACCACAGAGGTGAGACAACGGAGAGGACAGCAAAAAACCACTGAAATGATGGAGCAAAAGAAAACCAACAGTTAGACGTTCTACCTCTAGCGTTATGTACATAAAGGTTAGATGTTTACCTGTGGTGAATCATTATCTGTAGAAACAAGATCTCCTGGGAGAGGTTCGTATCTTAAATGTCCGTCACGATATTCCACCATTTCTATATCTGCCGTTACTGGTGCAGTCATATCCTTGTAGCTTATCTAGTAAAAGAAGGAAAACAAGGAATGTACATTACGAAAACACGCCTATACAAATATATAGTGAACTTATACGCCGTAAAAACGAAAGTTTGTTAATGAAAAATTGTGAAATTTTCCAATTCTACTCAAAATATAGATAGCTCATGGAGGCGGTTCTAATGAGTAACCACAATCTATATTTAAGAGCAGAAATAAGAAAAATAAGATTTACCCCTGTAAACCCCAGTTTACTATATAAAAGTGGGGTTCAAGGGGTAAAAAATATATAGGCGTGTTTTCGTGATGATTTACAACTTGTTAAACCCATTTAGCTACAAAAAAAGTGAATACAATAATCAGGAATCGATACAATTAATCCACAGCTCCCATCAGAGACACCAAAGGGAAAGAAACACAAACATGAAACAACATACTCTAATGGAAACATCCATAGCAGAAAGCCAAAAGGACAGTTACTTTCCCACAAAATGGCCAATTGGCTATCCCAAACAAAATAATATAAGCGATGCAAACACTCAAAGAAAAACCATAACAAAAATAAACCGCGACAGAAGAACCGCCTTGGAACGGTTAGTGAAATGAATTTCACTTGGGGGCTTAAATCAATTTTACGTAGCCCAAAATCCTCACCCTTACTTACGCCGCGATTTAGACAAATAGTCCACATGAAGGCCTCCTAACTCATCGGTGCAACATCTCCGTGAACACAAAAATCAAACAACCACGGAGATGAAACAATGGTGAGGACTCGACAGCAAGACCACTGAAATGCTGGAGCAGCTGATTTCTTTGGAAGTGCAGGGAATAAATACTGTTAATGACCCTTAATCAGATTTATTTTTGCCTTTTGTCAATACTTGATTTTAAAAATGTACACATCTATAGTATGCACAGGATGAAAGTGTTGCTCAATGTATATTTTTGATTAAAAATCTTTTTTTTTTTCTTTTGGAGGTATATGTAAATTTTGAAAAATAATATGAAAAAGTAATCCATATACCTGTTATTTTCTCTGTGTGGTATTAACCAACATACCTTCTTGCATGATATAGTAGTTTTTGACAGTAATCTAAGGAGTATTTTTTTTTTCAGATCAGATTTTGTTAATAAATATGTGCAGTAAAATAGGTAAATTATCAGAGGCTGAATTCTTTGCCATTAC
This sequence comes from Lucinisca nassula, assembly GCA_963580285.1. Classification (NCBI taxonomy): domain Eukaryota; kingdom Metazoa; phylum Mollusca; class Bivalvia; order Lucinida; family Lucinidae; genus Lucinisca; species Lucinisca nassula. The sequence goes on from OY757019.1 coordinate 32,761,012, forward strand.
ATTGATATTTTATTTTTATTCTTTTGTGGGCATACATTTGGCAGTTTCTCATCATGAGTAAATATTATGAAGATTCTTTTTGAAATATTTATGATAACCAAACTCTTTGGTTGCCCAGTGATTTAGAAATCAGATCCCAGGAATGCAATGTCTGTTTCAAAAGTGTGTAACTTTTAATTCACTATTGCATGTACCATCGATTTTCTTTTCATGTTTCAAAAGCACAAAGTGCAAATATTCCAAATGACAAGTTTCATCACAATCTATGGGTAGCAATTTTTGGGTCAGGTGTACCCATTCCCCTTAAGCGTTGCCTGAAATACTCTGCTGTAGCGGCAGGGTAGTTCAGCCTCAAGTGCTACAGAACGTTACAACAGCGTAATAGTATCGTGGCCAGGAGGGTCGTTGTAAAAGCATAGTGAACTAGAGCCAGTGTTTATGAAACACTATGCCCCAAACTTCTTGACTCTTACAATGCTTGCCCCTAACAGTTATTGAGATATATAGTTTTCATTTTGTTGCAATTTGGTTACAAAGAGCCATAACTCAAAAAGCTATTTCAGATTTTTTTAAAAAAGGTAATCAAGTCATCTTCTCATCATCCACAATCAGTCTGTAAAGTTTCAGGGCAATAGCTCAAATTGTTTTTGAGGTATCTTGCGTACAAGCTTAAAATGCTCAAAAGTCCAAAGGGCTCAACTCAAGAAAAAAATCGGATTTTTTTTTCAAAATTTTATCAGTTCATCTTCTGATCATCCCAAAGACAGTCTGTAAAGTTTCAGGGCAATAGCTGAAATCGTTTTTCAGATATCTTGCTTACAAGCTTAAAATACCCAAAGTTCCACAGGGCCATAACTCAAGTAAAAAAATCAGAAATTTTCGAAAGGTTAATCGATTCATCTACTCATCGTCCCCAATCAGTCTGTAAAGTTTCTGGGCAATAGCTGTAACGGTTTTTGAGATATCTTGCTTACACTCTTAAAATGTCCAACGGTCCAAAGGGACATAACTCAAGAAACAAAACATATCGGATTATTTCCAAAGGTTAATCGATTCATCTACTCATCATCCCGTTTGTAAAGTTTCAAGGCGATAGCTGAAATCGTTTTTGTAATATCTTGCTTACTATTTTAAAATGTCCAGATTTTCAAAGGGTCATAACTCAAGAAAAAAATCAGAAAGTTAACCAGTTCAAATTCATACCATCTCCAATCAGTATGTAAAGTTTCAGCGCAATAGCTGTAATCGTTTTTGAGGTATCTTGCTTACAAGCTTAAAATGTTTAAAATTTCAAAGGGCCATATCTCAAGAAAAAAAATCGGATTTTTTCAAAAAATGATCAGTTCTTCATCTCATCGTCCCCAATCAGTCTGTAAAGTTTCAAAGCAATAACTGTAATGATTTTTTAGATATCTTGCTAACAAGCTTAAAATGCTCAAAGTTCCAAAGGGCCATAACTCAAGAAAAGATCGATTATTTTCTAAAAGTTAATCAGATCATCTACTCATCATCTCAAATCAGTCTGTAAAGTTTCGTGGCCATAGCTCAAATCGTTTTTGAGATATCTTGTTTAAAAGATTAAAACGCCCAAAATTTCAAAGGGCCATAACTCAAGTAAAATTAAGCTGATTTTTCAGCAGTTCATCTTCTCATCATTCCTAATCAGTATGTAAAGTTTCAGCGCAATAGCTCTAAAGGTTTTTGAGATATCTAGCTTTCAAGATTTCATTTTTTTTGCAAAGTGGCATAACTCCAGAAGGGGGCATAATCCTGATGAGAAAAAAAACACGGGTCAAGTATTTTTTCAAAAGGAATCCATATATGAAATTTCAAAAACCTAACATGCACGGTTCAAAAGTCATGGTTTGTAGTAAAAAGCGGGACGTACAGAAGGACGGATGGACGAACGAACATGGCAGAAGCAATATGCCCCCACAACGTCTTGAAAGTTGGGGCCATAAAAAGTACTGTATGCGCTCAAGACCCGAAATTTAGCTCCTGGCCACGCTTCTGTGGCGATTAGAAGAAGCAACACGGTCGCCATGAGAGCAACGCAATGCCCGTTCAGTGGAATGCTGATATTGATTATGTCAATATTTTTTCCAAAACATTCTGTGTACAATTACCTGCATAAGTTCTTGGTCCCCAGCTCGAGTCATGAATTGAACATGATATTTGGCATTAGCACAGTTAGAGTCTTCAGAAAGCTCCACGGAGAAAAGTCCTGTCTCTGGAATTCCCTGGAGAACATCTTTTATCTGCGCCGGTGTCATAGTAGTGCTTAAATCTAAAAACATAAATATTAAACCAGACTTAGAGGGAAGTTGTTAAATGATACATATTTTTCTGGTTCAAGCTGTTTAAACCGCAAAATATCGATATTTCATCATGAATCTTTAAACTGCAAACACAAAGTCTGCTAAAATAGACAATTATGTGCCATAATTGACAGTTTGCTTTTTACAAACGAAGGATGTGCTTCTGCACATTATGTCTACTGTATTAGATATAGGAATAATTGAACGTCGAGTGTTCCACTTAAATTTTGTTGTCGATCATTACCACATGCAAATTACCAATAATCCGTCTTATTTTATACTTAGCAGTGTAATTAATGCATATCTGAAACAAATAAAAATGATTTGTTTTTTTTTTCACACTTAAAATAAAAATGACATTTGCACACTGTGAAAAAACAAACCAATGTGTGCAGGTTATTTTCACATTAGCAGTTTGGACCACCCTTTTTGTATAATATAAAAAGAAAATTTACTTTTCTTCGATAAATACCTATATTTCATCGGATATATTGGAAACCTGTCTCATCGAATGTGTTAAAACACCAGAAATGTCCATGCGTGCGAAGCATGTTACCAACAGCTGTTCAATTAACTTATATCGCAAATGTCACGTACAAAATAAACAAAATGCTACTTTTCGATGCGCACCAAAATATGTCATCTCTTGCGACGCACTCGCGGAAATTCTGACGTTGTCAACACACTCAATAAAATATATTTGGTATTTACCTCAATGAGGCTAATATCCTCTATTTACACACCGATCAATGATCGCTTTAAAATCAATCAATAAAACTGTTCAAATAACACGCCTATTCAAATATAGTGAGAAGTTTACCACAAAAAGAAAATACAAATAAAAACTTCTGATATTTTTCATATTTCTGCTCAATGCATAGATAGTGGAAATTTGAATAATGTTTTAGTAGAAATAAGAAAAAAATATATACCCTGTTAACCACAATTTTAATTTATAAAGGTTTAAAGGGGTCAAAATTATTTAGGCGTGTTTTGTGATGAATGTCATTCTTTATTACATTGTTTTGTACACAATGAAAAAGGGACCTTGCACGAAAAATGTATAGATTATATAGAAACCAATAGCCACAAATGTCCATTTTGATACATAAACAACACATTTCGAATAAATCAATATATGGATAATCTCATATGAGTTGTCTTCGGAGACAAATATAAATTTTATACAGACTGACCATGAAAGAATGGAGTATCATTAATATTCTTTTTTCTCTCCATAGAGAAAGGCTATGATTATAGACAACTGGTAATTTCTCATACAAAACTGTAACAGCATCACATTGTCATGGACTGTGGGATATAAAACATTCAATGACGGTATGAAACTACTTAGGCCTAATTGGCCCGACACTAGTTAGTCTGGCCCAGAAAATATATACACTCCATATTGTCCAGTTCTGTGGTGTAATCCTTGATTCCAAAGGACAACCCTTTCTAGAACATATTTGACGTCACTAAAGCTGGTGTCTGGGAATGTGTGGCGGCTGTAAAAGTCTCCCTGCCCTACATCATAGCGCAGTTTATATTTTCTTGTCGTTTGGGATCATTGATTCCATTGTGGAATTTTGAAAATATCTGAGGGTCACTGATGAGGCCTAATTGGCCCAGAAAAAGTATGTACACTATATTTTCTATTTCTGCGGTGTGTTCCCTTCTTCCAAAGGATAACCCTTTCTGGAACATATTACAACCTACGTCATGTGATTTACTTGACAGAAAATGATTATTAATTGATATTCTACTGTCAGAGCATTACACGTTTCTATACAATATGTTAAGATTTAACAATCGTTTAAATCAACTGGTCAAAAAAGTTAAGCCCCACTTACAACAAATAAAATAACCTGAAATTGACAAAACTTACCAAAATATTATCATCATAATAAAGTGCATTAATATGCTCATCATTGTTCAAAATTTCAATGCGTTACCATATTACGTGATCACCTCACAATCTTTTAAAATGGGCTACCCTCATTTTGGAAAGTCCACACCTTCACAGTTCGGATTCATTGAACCACAAACACAGTTTTAGTAATGGGTATGACCGCCATTCTCATTAACAAGCTCCATAAAACGTATATGCATACTGTTTATAAGGTTTCGGATATCAGGTTAAGGAATATTGCGCCATTCATCAAGCAACGCTTGGCGCAACAGTCTGGTGGCTGTTGACGACCACATATACGACGTTCCAGCAAATCCTATAAATGTTTAATTGGATTGATATCAGGAGATTTCGAGACAATCTATCCTGTGGATACCGTGCTGTAAGAAGTAATTCTCGACAGATCTAGCGCGGTGTGGCCGGGCGTTATCATCCTGGAAGATGGCACGATTTCCTATACGTTGCAGATTTGGCACAACAACCGGGATAATAATGTCATTCAGGTACCGTGGCCGATTGAGATTTCCATTGCCAGCGATCAGATCAGTTCTACCAGTAATCCAGATACCAGCCCAGACCATTACGTAGCCTCCGCCACATATATCGTGGGATATAACGCATGACGGGGTATGTCTCTCTCCATCACGTCTCCAGACCCGTATTCTGTCATCATGGTGTTCCACATTGAATCTTGACTCGTCACTAAACATAACCAAACGCCATAGCGCACGAGTCCAGCGGCGATGAATGACTGTCCATTGACATCGTAGGCATCGGTATTGCCTAGTCAGGTGTTGACGTACCACAAGACGACGTGCAGCCAAGTTTCTCTAATGTAAACGGTTGTATATAGTCTGGTCTGACACATTAACGCACCAGCCCTGAGTTGTTTACGAAGACATCTGCTATTCATAGTACGTTGTCGTAATGCACAGATAGCGATATACAGATCATCTCTAGCTTTGATTGCCTCGGGCCTCCCTGAACGTGGCCTAATTGAGACAGTCCGAATGTACCGGTTCCAGAGGCGGCCACTGATTCTGTGATCACGATTTAGAGTTATGCCCACTTGCTGATTCGATAAACCGGATTGAATCATTTCAATGGTCCTTGACCGATCCTGGGGTGTCATTCTGCCTCTCAAAACGGGCATTTTTGACACAAAATTTTCACCTATTCCAACAGACACAATTTGTTTTTTGATTTTTTTTTATCTATGCATATTCACAAGAGATTTGCTACACATGTACACTCTGTTGAATGAGCGAAAAATTTGTTTCTTTGCATGTCATGCATTAAGTTGTGTGAGCCTAAATTTCGCGAAGTTCGGGCTGTTTTGAGCGAACAGGAAAGCTTGCAGTATGTGAGCACACACGTAATTGTACTGTACAACGGTGGGGTGATATTCGACCCGCAATAAGAAGTGAAATTCGTTTTGAAAAAAACTATTCGGATGAGTTTTTATATATCTTAAATACACCTACCCCAAATTGCTGGCGGGGCTTAACCTTTTTTGAACAGTTTATCTTATCTGACATCTATAAAACTATTAAAAAAAAAATGAATCCGAAAACAAACAAAAAACACTCATACTTTTAACTCTTTTTATCACATGCTCTAACCATTGCATTAAATGACTTGAGAATATAAAAATATAAGGTACACAGAGCAGTGGATAAAAAATGAATTGACCGTACTCGGTAGCTCTGTCGGATGTGCGTCAGACAGGTGATCAGGAGGACGCGAGTTCGATACCTGCCGGGGTCGGCAACATTCTTTCAGGGAGATTGATCATGAAAAATAGAAGTGGGGGCAATGATCAGGAATCGATACAATTAACCCACAGCTCCCATCAGAGACACCAAAGGGAAAGAAACACAAACATGAAACAACAGACTCTAATGGAAACATCAATAGCAGAAAGCCAATAGGACAGTTACTTTCCCAAAATAGCTAATAGGCTATCCAAAATAAAACAACACAAGCGTCACAAACACCCTAAGACAAACCATAACAAAAACAAACTGCAACAGAAGAACCGCCTTGGAACGGTCAGCGGAAACGAATTCCACTAGGGGGCTTAAATCTTTCTTCTGTCATTTTCTCCCTTTCGCTGATTCAAGATGGGCAGTTGTCAGTTTCTGGCGAAAGAATGTGCACTGTACTGGTTGACTGCTTACGTATAAACCTGCCCAGAAAAATTGTGGAAAGGTAGACTCACCGGCTCAAAAATGACCTAAAATTGTGTTGGGCCGTTAAACTCCAATACAAACAAAAAGAGGATTGGGCTTACATCTGTGAACTGACAGCTATTTAATTTGGGCTACTCTCATAGGTATGCAAAACATAAAAGCCTATGTTTTGTTGTAAAGTATAATGCGATGCGTTTAATAAACGAGCAAGAGGGCCAAGATGACCCCTGATCGCTCACCTGCGTCCAAGATGTTTCATAGCTTTTTGAAAAGAATGTGTCACTGGTTTATGGACATGTAGACCAAGATTTTTCGGTTTTATTTTTGGCTTTAGAACGGAGAGGACTAGTTTAGCAGCATAAGAGGAACAATTCCGTGAAATTATTTTGAAACATGGCGATTGGCCCAGAATATGTCGTTTATGAAGCTTCTTATTTTAAGCTGTGTTGGTCATTTGATTAGCTGAAATAACCATTTTAGCAATTTTGAATTGATAGCATAAAGATAAAGTTTGACATTCTGGTTAAGTTTCATGAAGGCTGACGCAAATATGGGGCCTCTTATGACACACGGCAAACAATGTATTAAAAAATTTAGTCTAGTGACCTAGTTTGTTTTATTCTGAATAACCCAATTTCAAACTTGATAGAAAAAGCACCAAGACAAGCATTCTGGCAAAGTTTCATGAAGACTAAGAAAAACTGTGACGGAACAATGTTCTAAAATAATCTGACCTAGTGACCAATTGTTTCACTTGACAGGACCCATATTCCAACTGGACCAAAATTCCATTAAGACAAACATTCTGGGAAAGTTTCATGAAGATTTAAGCAAAACAATGGCCTCTACAGGGTGATCAAGGTTTTAAATTGATATGACCTAGTGACCTAATGTTTCGATATGACCCATATTCAAAGTAGAAGTAAAACAAAGATCAGGAATCGATACAATTAACTTACTCTACCCATCAAAGACACCAAAGGGAAAGAAACACAAACATTAAGCGACCAGACCACAATGGAAACCTGAATCTGACGAAGAAAGCATCAAGCTATCATTAACTCTACGAAAAGGCAGACTTCGACTGTTTTCGAAATCCTCAGAGCTTGTAGGTTTCATCCTCTTCTTTCTTATGAATGTTTTCATTGCTCTTAAAGGAACTCATTTTTGATTTTTATTCAGAAAGATCCTATCAAAACTGAAGGCGCTACGTATTTATAACGATTTCCCCATTGTATATCTATTGGACGTTGTAGTTGTCATAGCAGCCAAATGTTTTATTTGATTTCGATAAAAAACATATATCATCAATCCCCTACCACAGGCATACTACAGATGAGAAATGACTTAGACCAGCCTGCAGGTGGCATAAATATAAATGGTCAAAGATACGGATGGACTGATGGGCGATGGACCGACTACTATACTATAAGCACCCCTGAAACCTTCAGCCCAGGTGAGCTAATAAAAATAAATAAGTTAATAAAATGATTGAAAAAAGTGCTTCGATTGTTTTCAAATCATGTAATTGTAATTTGTAAAAGAACTGATCAACTTGCTACAAACGAATATATATTGTTTAAACCAATAAATAAATTAGCCAAAAAGAATAAGAAGATACATAAATAAATGATTCAAACAAAAGTCACTTTAGTCACTTTAGTTCTAGCGTACAGCTAAAAATTATACAGGACGTTTCAGAATCGCCTGTGTAAGGAAAGTATGTATTGTCATTTGGGATCATTGATTCCATTGTGGAGTTGTATAAATATTTGAGGGTCACTGATGAGGCCCAGTTGGCCTGGCCTAGAAATACTTGCATACACCATACTTTCAGTTCTGCGGTGTATTCTTTGCTTCGAAAGGATAACCCTTTTATCCAACATATTAAACAAGGGCTTAGATTTTCAGTACTAGGGGCGTTTCGAAAGCATTAATAGTGGGTGCGGCGTGTAAATAGAAGGGTGTGGCGGCGGTAAAACGTCTCCCTGCCCTACATCATACTGTAGATAATATTTTCTTGTCCTTTGGGATCATCGATTCCATTGTGGAATTTTGAAAATATCTGAGGGTCACTGATGAGGCCTAATTGGCCGAAACTAGCTAGTCTGACCCAGAAAACATGTACACTCCATATTTTTCACTTCTGTGGTGTATTCCTTGCTTCCAAATGATAACCCTTTTATAGAACACATTTAGCTGGTAAAAACTAACTAGTGGAGTCCTTCAAAGTATTCTTCCTTGACTTTTGCGCACTTTTCCAGTCATTTTATCCACTCAGAAAATGCATTTTTGAAGTCCTTTTTGGGGTTAACTGTTTACACATTGGAACAACATACTAGCCAAGGCTTTCAAAATGAAGTCCTCGCAGATATGTTTTAATATATGGGTTGAGACAGAAATCACAGGGAGAAATGTCTGGACTGCATGGAGGATGTGGTAAAGTTTTAATGTTATTCTCCTCCAAATATTCGATCACCACGGCTGATCTGTGTGCATGGGCGTTATCATGAAGAATGTGAAGTCTAGGCAACCCTGCACGTGGGCGCTTTGCAACATACTGATCCTCCACAGAAGAAAGATTTTTTTTCTTTAGACAAAATCCTGTGACTCTCTTGTTCTCAGGTACTGGTAATCGGGCCACAATTCCGCCGCAGTCAAAACACAAAGCGTACATGACACGTCTCGAAGTCTTTTCTCCACGGGGTTTTTACCTACCCAAACTTTATTGTTTTCTTTGCAATCGGGTCGAAAAAAACAGCCACGTTTCTTCTCCAGTAACGATTTCTCTCAGTCTCCTGTGATATGCATCCTTATATTTTGCTAGTGTTCTGATGCTTTTTCTACCCTTACCGAATTTTGTTCGAGTGTTAAAAGAAGGGGATCCACCAGGTGCAAACCTTCTAACGCTTTAGCACTTCTTTCAATATATACAAGAGGGCCCAATGGCCCTATATCGCTCACCTGTGTACCAGAAAATCATTAGTGTAGGAGACCACTTGACATTGCTACATACTAAATATCTAAGCTCAGGCAAAGCGGTGTCCATGCTTATAAACCCTACTGGTTTCATTGGGCAACAGGGCTTGAGATGTAATTTCATCTCAATGTCTGGTAAAAGTCCCACAAAATTGGAAGAGACATCTCCAAAATGACCTATACAGTGTTGATGGGGATGTAAAACCACAGATCAAACAAAATCTGTGCCTTATGGTTTTGGAGAAAAATGATGCTTTTAAGTTTTTTCCAGTTTAAGTCTATAGGAGCTAATGAGCCCTTGGGCTGGACCAATTTTGACCCAAAGGGCATGGTTGGCAGGATTTATGTAGGCGACCATTTTGTGTTGCTATATACTAAATATCTAAGGTCTGTACTTCATGGTTTCAAAGAAGATGTTTGAAGCCTTTTCCATTATAAGTTTGTTGGAGTTTAGGGGCCACAGGATTTGGACCCAAGGGGCATGATTGGCAGGATTCATGTAGGCGACCACTCGACATTGCTACATGCTAAATACCTAAGCTCTGGGACTTATGGTTTCAGAGAAGATTTTTCCCCATTTTAAGTTGTTTTTTTTTTTTTTCATTATAAGGGCCCTGTGGTTTCAGAGAAGAAGATTTTTGAAGTTTCTCCAATTTTAAGTCTATGGAAGCTAAAGAGCCCTGGGGTGGGGCCAATTTGGATCCCAGGGGCATAACTGGCAGGATTTATGTAGGTGGCCACTTGATGTTGCTACATACTAAAAATCTAAGCTCTGGGCCTTATGGTTTCATAGAAGAAGATCTTTTAAGTTTTTTCCATTATAAGTCTATTGGATGTGATGAGCTGGGGCGAGGCCAATTTTGACCCCAGGGGCAGGGTTAGCTTGATTTATGTAGCTGGCTATTTTATGTTGCTAGATACTAAATATCTAAGTTCTGTGCTTCACAGTTTCTGAGAAGAACATTTTTGAAGCTTTTTACCATTATGAGTCTATGGGAGCTAAGGGGCCCCGGGGCGTGGCCCATTTTGACCCAAGGGGCATGATTAGCAGGAAATATGAAGGTGACCACTTGCCGTTGCTACATGCTAAATATCTAAGCTCTGGGTGCTGTGGTTTCAGAGAAGAAGATTTTTGAAGTCTTTTTTCCATTATGAGTCTATGGAAGCTAAGGGGGTCCCAGGGTGTGGCCAATTTGGACACCAGGGGCATGATTGGCAGGATAAATGTAGGTGACCACTTGCCATTGCTACATGCTAAATATCTAAGCTCTGGGCCCTGTGGTTTCAGAGAAGAAGATTTTTTAAGTTTTTTTTTCCATTATGAGTCTATAGGAGCTAAGTGGCCCCGGGGCGTGGCCCTTTTAGATCCCTGGGGCATGATTGGCAGGAATTATGTAGGTGACCACTTGCGATTGCTATGTGCGTAATATCTAAGCTCTGGGCGCTGTGGTTTCAGAGAAGAAGATTTTTTTAAGCTTTTTTCCATTATGAGTCTATGGGAGCAAAGGGGCCAAGGCGCGTGGCCCATTTGGAACCCAGGGGCATGATTGGCAGGAATTATGTAGGTGACCAATTGCCCTTGCTACATGCTAAATATCTAAACTATGGGCCCTTTGGTTTCAGAGAAGAATATTTTTGAAGTTTTTTTTCCATTTTGAGTCTATGGGAGCTAAGGGGCCCCAGGGCCTGGCCCATTTGGACCCTAGGGGCATGATTGGCAGGATTTATGTAGGTGACCGCTTGCCATTGCTACATGTTAAATACCTGAGGTCTGGGCCCTGTGGTTTCAGAGAAGAAGATTTTTGAAGCTTTTTTCCATTATGAGTCTATAGGAGCCAAAGGGCCCCGGGGGTGGCCCGTTTGGACCCCAGGGGCATGATTGGCAGGAATTATGTAGGTGACCACTTGCCGTTGCTACATGCTAAATATCTAAGCTCTGGGCCTTGTGGTTTCAGAGAAGATTTTTTAAGCTTTTTTTCCATTATGAGTCTATGGGAGCGAAGGGGCCCCGGGTTGTGGCCAATTTGGACCCCAGGAGCATGATTGGCAGGAATTATGTAGGTTACCACTTGCCGTTGCTACATGCCAAATATCTCAGCTCGGGGCCCTGTGGTTTCAGAGAAGAGGATTTTTGAAGCTTTTTTTCCATTATGAGTCTATAGGAGCTAAAGGGCCCGGGGGCGTGGCCCGTTTGGACACCAGGGGCATAATTGGCAAGAATTATGTAGGTGACCACTTGCCGTTGCTACATGCTAAATATCTAAGCTCTGGGCCTTGTGGTTTCCGAGTAGAAGATTTTTGAAGCTTTTTGTTCCATTATGAGTCTATGGGAGCGAAGGCCCCGGGGCATCCCCAATTTGGAACCCAGGGGCATGATTGGCAGGAATTATGTAGGTGACCACTTGCCATTGCTACATGCTAAATATCTAAGCTCTGGACCCTGTGGTTTCAGAGAAGAAGATTTTTGAAGCTTTTTTACCATTTTGAGTCTATGGGAGCTTAGGGGCCCCGGGGTGTGGCCAATTTGGAACCCAGGGGCATGATTGGCAGGAATTATGTAGGTGACCACTTGCCGTTGCTACATGCTAAATATCTCAGCTCTGGGCCCTGTGGTTTCAGAGAAGAAGATTTTTGAAGCTTTTTTCCATTATGAGTCTATAGGAGCTAAAGGGCCCAGGGGCGTGGCCCGTTTGGACCCCAGGGGCATGATTGGCAGGAATTATGTAGGTGATCACTTGCCATTGCTACACGCTAAATATCTAAGCTCTGGGCCCTGTGGTTTCTGGGAAGAAGATTTTTGAAGCTTTTTGTTCCATTATGAGTCTATGGGAGCGAAGGGGCCCCGGGGCGTGGCCAATTTGGACCCTAGGGGCATGATTGGCAGGAATTATGTAGGTGACCACTGGCGGTTGCTACATGCTAAATATCTAAGCTCTGGGCCCTGTGGTTTCAGAGAAGAAGATTTTTGAAGCTTTTTTTCCATTATGAGTCTATGGGAGCTAAGGGGCCCCTGGGTGTGGCCAATTTGGACCCCAGGGGCATGATTGGCAGGAACTAGCGCTGTCAGAGGATCTGACTATAGCCCCGCTTCAGCGCTGTCAGAGAAGAAAGTTATTTAAGCTGCAGAGAAAACAGTTATGAACAAGAAATAACTGTTGAAAATTTTACATTATCTGGAAAAAACTCTAAGAGTTGTGAGCCCTTGTCCCTCATTTCAATGAGCATGATACATTACCAGAATGTCCATGTTTATACTAAATTTCATCTTCCATTTTTCAATGTTCAAAGGGTAATAACTCCTAAAGTAGGCAAATCATAGTCAGGGTTCCTGCGCTCTGCACATTGTCTCATGGTGCTTTACACTTGTGTGAAGTGTCATGAAAATATCTCAAATGGTTTGTGAGTTATGGAGCCGACAGTCAAAATTGCCTTTTTAAATGTTCAAAGGGCAATAACTCCTAAAGTAGGCAAACCAGAGTTATGGTTCCTGCACTCTGCACATCATCTCAAGGTGCTTTTCATTTATTTGAAGTTTCATGAAAATATCAGAAACGGTTATGGAGCGGACATAGTTAAAATTGCCATTTTTTAATATTCAAAAGCCTATAACTGAAAAAGTAGACAATCCAGAGTTTGGGTTCCTGCGCTCTGCAAACGTAATATGGTGCTTTACATTTGTGTGAAGTTTCATAAAATTATCTCAAACGGTTTTTGAGTTATCGAGCAAAGACGGCTAAAATTGATATTTTTCAATATTCAAAGGGAAATAACTCAAAAATTAGGCAATCCAGAGTTATGGTTCCTGCACTCTGCACACCATCTCATGGTGTTTAATGTTTGTGTGAAGTTTCATGAAAATATGTGAATGGGTTTTAAAGTTATGGACCGGACACGAAAATTGTTAACAGACACAGACAGACACACAGACAGACACACAGAAAATACGAAAACCAGAGTTATGGTTCTTGCGCTCTGCACATTGTCTCATAGTGCTTAACATTTGTGTGAAGTTTCATGAAATTATCTCAAACGGTTTTCGAGTTATGAAGCGGACACTGTTAAAATTGCCATTTTTCAATGTTCAAAGGGCAATAACTCCAAAAATAAGCAATGCAGAGTTATGGTTCCTGCGCTCTGCACATCGTCTCATAGTGCTTAACATTTGTGTGAAGTTTCCTAAAAATATCTCAAACGGTTTTCGAGTTATGAAGCGGACACTGTTAAAATTGCCATTTTTCAATGTTCAAAGGGCAATAACTCCAAAAGTAGGCAATCCACAGTTATAATTCCTTCGCTCTGCACATTGTCTTATGGTGTTTAACATTTGTGTGAAGTTTCATGAAAATATGTTAAGCAGATACAAAGTTATGGAGCCAACACAAATTAACGGAATCACGGAATTACGGAATTACGGAAAATGTTCAAAGGGCAATAACTCCAAAAGTAGGCAATCCACAGTTATAATTCCTTCGCTCTGCACATTGTCTTATGGTGTTTAACATTTGTGTGAAGTTTCATGAAAATATGTTAAGCAGATACAAAGTTATGGAGCCAACACAAATTAACGGAATCACGGAATGACAGAAGGACATGGCAAATCCAATATAGCCCCACTTTTTCAAAGCGGGGCTATAATTATGTAGGTTACCACTTGCCGTTGCTACATGCAAAATATCCCAGCTCGGGGCCCTGTGGTTTCAGAGAAGAAGATTTTTGAATGTTTTTTTTTTCATTATGAGTCTATAGGAGCTAAAGGGCCCCGGGGCGTGGCCCGTTTGGACCCCAGGGGCATGATTGGCAGGAATTATGTAGGTGACCACTTGCCGTTGCTACATGCCAAATATCTCAGCTCTGGGCCCTGTGGTTTCAGAGAAGAAGATTTTTGAAGCTTTTTTCCATTATGAATTTATGAGTCTATAGGAGCTAAAGGGCCCCGGGGCGTGGCCCGTTTGGACCCCAGGGGCATGATTGGCAGGAATTATGTAGGTGACCACTTGCCATTGCTACATGCTAAATATCTAAGCTCTGTGCCTTGTGGTTTCCCAGTAGAAGATTTTTGAAGCTTTTTGTTCCATTATGAGTCTATGGGAGAGAAGGGGCCCAGGGGTATCCCCCATTTGGAACCCAGGGGCATGATTGGCAGGAATTATGTAGGTGACCACTGGCCATTGCTACATGCTAAATATCTAAGCTCTGGGCCCTGTGGTTTCCAAGAAGAAGATTTTTGAAGCTTTTTGTTCCATTATGAGTCTATGGGAGCGAAGGGGCCCCGGGGCGTGGCCAATTTGGACCCTAGGGGCATGATTGGCAGGAATTATGTAGGTGACCACTGGCCATTGCTACATGCTAAATATCTAAGCTCTGGACCCTGTGGTTTCAGAGAAGAAGATTTTTGAACCTTTTTTTTTCCATTATGAGACTATGGGAGCTAAGGGGCCCCGGTGTGTGGCCAATTTGGGCCCCAGGGGCATGATTGGCAGGAATTATGTAGGTGACCACTTGCCGTTGCTACATGTCAAATGCCTTAGCTCTGGGCCCTGTGGTTTCATAGAAGAAGATTTTTGAAGCTTTTTTCCATTATGAGTCTATAGGAGCTAAAGGGCCCAGGGGCGTGGCCCGTTTGGACCCCAGGGGCATGATTGGCAGGAATTATGTAGGTGACCACTTGCCATTGCTACATGTTAAATATCTAAGCTCTGGGCCCTGTGGTTTCCGAGAAAAAGATTTTTGAAGCTTTTTGTTCCATTATGAGTCTATGGGAGCGAAGGGGCCCCGGGGCGTGGCCAATTTGGACCCCAGGGGCATGATTGGCAGGAATTATGTAGCTGACCACTGGCCGTTAATACATGCTAAATATCTAAGCCCTGGGCCCTGTAGTTTCAGAGAAGAAGATATTTTAATTTTTTCCCATTGTAAGTCTATGGGAGCTATATGTTGCCCTGGCAACCACAATTCCCATCTGATCAGCCCAAAAACCTTATGCAGCCTTTCCCCCTTCCTGATGATGCTTCTCATGAAATTTGATCAAGATTGACCATTGGGTATTAGAGATATACTTATTTGAAATTGTTTACGGACGCACGGACGCACGAGACGGACGCACGGACGGACGCACGACGGACGACGGACAAAAAGTGATCACAAAAGCTCACCTTGTCACTACGTGACAGGTGAGCTAAAAACACGGCCGACGAATAAATGGCAAATAAATTCCCTATATCTTCCATAGGGTACCGCGCATCTTATTTAATTGCCGTTTTCACAATCTCGATTTCATTTTCTTACAATGATGAAAGCGGTCGATCGCGCCACGACTCATCTTTGTCTGAAGTTCGTTCACCTCTGAAAAGTCGCACCCATCTGCAAACTGCAGGATACGATAGTGCATGTTCACCATAAACTTTATCCAAATCGGCTCCAATGGCAAAACATCTAGCAATGAGCACACTTTGCAGTACACCTTCTGTCCTTCTAATTTAACATTGCTATTTTCGGCCATATTTTCGCCCAGTGTTAAGACATGGCCATCTACACTGACCGCCCTGGCGCACTACATGCATAAAAATCGTGCACATTTCAAATTCGGTCAAGTGATTAAAGGTAGCTTTTCCATGCATGTTTGAAAATGCACGAAACCTTCGAAACTATTACGCACTAAAGCTACTATTAAAACTCTACAAATGACCCTCGTATAATGTAAATTGTTTCACTCACCTCCGCTTTCCTGACCTTGGAAGGCGACCCTAAAAGTCCCCTGGACTGGTGGTGTGGCTTTCTCAGTTCTGTTCACAGTCAAAGAAGTAGATCCCCCACTTTGAACAGTGACCCCATTTTCTCCAGTCAAAGGCTGGCCCTGAAGTAGAGGTGAAATGCGTTGAAAGGAAGATATAAATAATCAGGAAAACGCAACTTTTAAAAGAAGTTATGTTTTTGAGTCGTTATAAATAAAGGTCTGCTCTTAAAGGAAGTAACTGGCTCGGAAAGGACAGCAATTTATTCAAAGGGACTCAGCTCTCACGAAAGCTAATATCAGTGGCCAGTTTGTGCATCCAAGCAGAAAGGCTTGGGCAATTGAGGGACATTCTTGTGAATTTATTTCGAATCCACCCAATAGTTCAGCAGGGGATGTCGTTTAAAGTTTTTTTTTTATTTTTTTATTAGCTCTGGTGGCCATCTTGTTCACCCGAGCAGAACGGTTTGAGACAGTTTGGTATCGGGTCACCCAAGAAACATTCCCGTGAAATCATTACAAAATTCATCCAATAGTTAAGAAGGAAAAGTCGTATAAAGAACTTTTCCTATTTTTAGCTCTGATGGCCATTTTGTACATCCAAGCGAAACGGTTTGCGAAATTTTGGTAGAGGGTCAACCAATGAAGATTCTTGTGAAGTTATTTTAAAATTCATCCACTGGTTAAGCAGGAGAAGTCGTTTAAAGGTTTTTTATTTTTAACTGTGGTGGCCAACTTGTTAATCCGAATGAAATGCCAAGATTACGAACAGAAAGTGATGTCTGTGTTAGATATGCTGGTGTCACTCAGAAGGCAGATGTATCTAAATATATACACTGCAGAAATATAACAAGAGCACCGACTGCGGGTGCCAACGCTGGGATGCAGTTTCTTTTTGTTAAACAAAAATTCTATGTCGAAAAAGGGGCATAACTGTGCCAAAAATATTTTGCGGGTTAAGGACTTCTAATTTTGACGAAAAGTAAATCCGTTCAAGTAAATCCGTTCAGTAATGACAGAGGTTCTACAAAATGTCCAAGTTTTTGCATGACGACGACGCAAAAATTTTAAATTGAAAAAAGGGCATAACTGTGCCAAAAATACTTTGAGGGTTACCTCATCTATTGGTTTGAGTTCCCTTTTTCATAATGAACAAGTAGTCCGAGTTTGAAGTAAATATGTTCAGTAATGACAGAGATATCACAAAATGTCCAAGTTTTTGCAAAAAAATATATTTCAAAAAAGGGGCATAACTGTGCCAAAAATATTTTGAGGGTTACCTCACCTATTTGTATGAGTTCCCCTTTTCATAATAACAACTAGTCCGAGTTTCAAGTAAATGTGTTCAGTAATGAGAGAGAAATTACAAAATGTCCAAGTTTTTGCAAAAGTTCTAAGTCGAAAAGGGGGGCATAACTGTGCAAAAATATTTTGAGGGTTACCTCACCTATTGGTATGAGTTTCCCTTTTCATAATGAACAAGTATTCCGAGTTTTAAGTAAATATGTTCAGTAATGACAGAGATATTACAAAATGTCAAAGTTTTTGCACGACGACGCAGACGATGACGCAGACGACGCCAGGGCTATGACAATACCTCGTCGTTTTCCTCGAAATAGCCGAGCTAAAAAACATACAGCGGGTCTTCTATCATTCAAGAAAAGGGGCCGTTTCAAAATTAAGGATTACATCCAGAATCCTATTCCTTTCTAGGTCACAACTATTAAACAAACCCCTTTGCTAGTGCAAGAAGAGTATAGTTTTTATATGTTAGGCCAAAATAAGAAATAATGACAGGAAATCATTATTCATATATATAGTTTGGGTCTTTGTAAAAGTAAGACGATAAATAAAATTTTACCCGTAGTAATGTGGATTCCTTTTTTTTTTGTTGTTGTTGTATATTAATATTAATGAAAGTGCACCATTTTCATTCAAGATCATAAAGATTAAAACAAATTCTTTCTCGTATGAAGGTGTTCTCTAGATATAAGATACATGCAACATCAAATGCTCTTCGAAATCTTGAAAGAGAACAAGAAGTCAGCGTTCACATATGAAAATAGGGGACCGTTATCAAAGTAAGCTTTTCATTACGAAAACATGCCTATACAAATACGTAGTAAATTTTACCGCCGAAACAATGTAAATTTTAAGATGAAAAATTGTGATAATTTTTATTTTTCTTATTTCTGCTCAAATAAAATAAACATCAACGATACACGATAGAACCGCCTCGACCCTCGACCGCATCATCGAGGTGATTCTAACGTGTACCCACTATCTATAGTTTGAGCCGAAAAAAAGGAAAATACTCTTTACCCCTGTAAACCCGAGTTTTCTGAAAAAAGTGGGGTTCAAAGGGGTGAGAATTATATAGGTGTGTTTTTGTGATGAATATTTTTCTTCTCAAAATTAGAAGTCCTTAAGCGATTTCTGTACTAAACATAAAGGTGCCACTTAGATAGGTGATGCATCATCTACATATGATTTTCCAAACAGAAGTGATGGTAATAGCATGTAGTTTGTAGACATACGTACACGGGCCCTGCAATTTGAAAAGTGTCTTCTAGCATTCAGACGTATCAAATGCACACACTGAGCCTCTCAAAAGGACCAGACGTTTATGCATGTTCCTCAAAATTATTCAAGCAGACGCCACATTTTACTTCGGAAAATAGAAGTGAAGGCAATGATCAGGAATCGGTACAATTAACCGCATGAAATAACTAGACCCTAATGGAAACATCAATTGCGATAAGCCAAAGGAAAGTAGCTTTCCCACAAAATGGCCGATTGGCTATCTAAAAGAAAAAATACACTAGCGATACAAACACTCAAAGACAAACCAAAACAGAAATCAACTGCGACAGAAGAAACTGCACAATTTGGAAGATTTTTCTGTCGCGGTGTCATAAACTGCGCAAAACGTTTTCAATATTTAATCGTCGAGATTACGAAATTATTTCTAAATATGGCATTTCTTTGAAGGCACTTCTGTAAAAGGAGGGACTGTCGGAACCTGAGTTTTTATGCCCCCGCCATTCGAAGAATGGTGGAAAGGGCATATAGCGTTGCCCCTGTCCGTCCGGCCGTCCGTGCGTCCGAAACTTAAACGCAGTCAATAACTTCCTTATTTCTTGATGGGTTTTAGAATTACTCGGCAGAATTGTTAACCATCATGAGACGGCGTGTCACGTGCAAAACCCAGGTCCGTACCTCCAAGGTCAAGGTCATTCTTAGAGGTCAAAGGTCAAAAAAGGGTCCGAAACTTAAACGCAGTCAAACACTTTATTTCTGGATGGATTTTGAAATTACTTTGTAGAAATGTTAATCATGAGACGATGTGTCATGTGCAAAACCAAGTCCGTACCTCCAAGGTCAAGGTCATACTTAGAGGTCAAAGGTCAAAAAAAGGGTCCGAAACTTAAACGCAGTCAATAACTTACTTATTTCTAAATGGATTTTTAAATTACTTTGAAGAAATGTTAATCATCATGAGACGATGTGTCACGTGCAAACCCAGATCCGTACCTCCAAGGTCAGGGTCATACTTAGAGGTCAAAGGTCAAAAAATGGTCCGAAACTTAAACGCAGTCAATAACTTACTTATTTCTGGATGGATTTTAAAATTATTTGGAAAAAATATTAACCATCAAAGACAGTGTGTCACGTGCAAACCCAGATCCGTACCTCAAAGGTCAAGGTCATACTTAGAGGTCAAAGGTAAAAAAATGGTCCGAAACTTAAACGCAGTCAATAACTTTCTTATCTCTGGATGGATTTTGAAATTATTTGGCAGGAATGTTGGCCATCATTAGTCAATTTGCCTCACATAAAACCAAGGTCCTTACATACAAGGTCAAGGTCATACTTAGAGGTCAAACGTGAAAAACGGGCCCAAAACTTAAACACGTTCAATAACTTTCTATGGATGAATACGAACATAGACATATTTTCAGGCGGGGGCATCCGTAATCTATGGAAGCATTTCTAGTATGGGGATTTAGTTTATAAATTCAGAAGAATACTAGGTAGTGATAATTTTTCTGGTCAGTTCAGAACAAGAAATTCGGTGAAACCGAAGGATGTTCCCCGAAAATGCGCAGTAGTAGGAGGGTAATGTTAGTGAAAGGTTATATGATGGTCCTATACAGTTTGAAGTGTGGTATGAAATCTGGGTTTTTTTTTATATGACTGAAATATTGTTGAAAGGAGTGTAAATGTAAAAGCATCCATCCGCTCTATGCGTTGAAATTAATCAATAAACTAAGTGCCAGATGTTAAAAAACTAAATATAGTAGCTGCCCGTAACTCTTAAACCAAAAGTCTAAGAATTCCCTGGTTAGTGATTTTCAACAAAGAATGCAAATTTAAATGAGAAATGTAAGGCCCCTTCCCTTCAAGGGAATTTATGGCAAAGAAAAGTGGATCTTTTTTTCATTTTTGCATTGAGTATATCTATAAAAAAGTGAAAAGGATTGATCCCTATCATTACGAAAACACGTCTATATAAATATATTGCAAACTTTTAAGTTGTGGGTATTCCGATGGGTACTAATTGCGCACCCCTTGTGGCTGATCTGGTTTTGTTTTGTTATGAGAGAGACTTCATGCTGTTCCTTTCTGCAAAAAAACCAATCTGAAATCATTAAAGCTTTTAGTTCGACTTCTATATATATGGATGATTTATTAAACATTGACAAAACCTATTTCGATTGCTCGATCAGTCAAATTTACCCCCCCCCCTCCCAGTACTTAAGTTAAATAAAGTAAATTCTTCTGATACCGAGGCTCCGTTTTGGGATTTAAATCTATCTAATGTGGATGGGTTTGTTTGGTGCAAAATGTACGATAAACGCGATGATTTTGATGTTAAGATTGTAAATTTTTCTTTTCTGGATGGGGATGTTCCTCGTGCGCCATCCTATGGCGTTTGTATTTCGCAATTAATTCGATTTGCCAGAGTGTGTAGTGATGTAACTGACTGAAACACACGTAATAAGTTGTTAACTGCTAAACTTCTTAATCAGGATTATCGGTACCATAAACTACGCAGAGCCTTTTCAAAATTTTATAGACGTCATTATGATTTAATTTCAAAATTCAATATTGTACTTAAATCTCTTGTGCAACAAGGTCTATCGGAACCCGAATTTTATGGTGACTTAGTATATGAATTCAGAAAAATATATAACCGCAATGACTTCAGCACCCAATTTCGTAAAATCATGCTTCGATATAAAAATATTGCGTACAACATAAATGTTATATGACAGACTGCATGCCTGGTAGTTAACCCAATCACGATTGACAACTTTGCGTCCCTCTTTAACTGCACGCCGGTGGGTCAGGCCTCAGATTCTACGACGGTTCCAGCATAAAGACTTATTGAGAATTAAAGAGATCTAATTCAATGTAATGTTGGTTGGTGCCTTATGCTCTGTCTCTTGTATGGCCCATCGGGGTCTAATTGATGTTTTTTTCCTCCGGCATTTCAGTGGTTTCTTGCTTTCGAGTCCTAACCGTTGTTTCATGTCTGTGATTGTTTGATTTTGTGTGCTCACGGAGATGTTGAACTGATGCGTTAGGACGCCTTCATGCGGACTGAACAAATCATTTGTCTAAATCGCGACGGAAGTAAGGGCGAGGATTGTGGCCACGTAAAATCGATTAAAGCCCCAATATTGGAATGCGTTACACTGACCGTTCCAATGCGGTTCTTCTCTTGCAGTTTATTTTTGTTATGGTTTGTCTTTGAGTGTTTGTATCGCTATTATTAATTTGTTTTGGATAGCCAATTGGCCATTTTGTGGGAAAGTAACTGTCCTTTTGGCTTTCCGCTACTGATGTTTCCATTAGGGTTTGTTGTTTCATGTTTGTGTTTCATTCCCTTTGGTGTCTCTGATGGGAGCTGTGGGTTAATTGTATCGCCTTCACTTCTATTTTAAGGCCGAAAAAACGAAACTTTTAAGATGAACAATTGTGATAGTTTTCTTATTTCTGCTTAAAATATAGATACATAGATAGATATAAATATAGAGCAGAAATAAGGAAAATAAGGTTTACCCCTGTAAACTTCATTTTTACTTTATAAAAGTGGGGTTCAAGGGGGACTAAATTATATAGGTGTGTTTTCGTGATGAAACTCGATTTATAATATGACGTCGCGTTTGAGAATGTAATAAGCCCACAATTAAATTTGGTAATTCACTAGTAAATTATAAATATTTGCAGCTTACTTATATACGTCCCGTGACGTTTCACATACGACGTTCTTAATGTCGTCGCTTTCACTTATGGCGGAATTCTGACTTTTTGTGAGAAATCCAAACTTTGGTCTTGAAATGATAATTTAGCACCAATAAGACATAAGTTCCCTACAGAGCGGCTGGGTACCAAAATGTTTGAGTTGGTAGCCTTCTCCAATACTTATGTTTTCTAACTACTGTGTTTATTCACTTACCCCATGGTTCATTAATTCAAACAATCCAAATTCGTATCCACAGTCCAAGGGAAATAACCGGACTGCATACTTGTCGTTGTCTTCGTCATATGTCACCTCCGTGTGGTCTATAAGTACTTGCTTAGTGGGACTTGGGGATGCTGGTCTTAGTCGTAAATCACTCACAGGACCTGTAGCAAACATCAGGTTAAAATCACGTGAAATCAAAACCCTCTAAACCCCATTTCATATAGAGCAAATATGGGTTTACGGGGGTATATGTATTTTTTTCTATTTCTGCACCAAGATATAGGTTGTGGGTAACTCGTTAGAACCGTCTCAATGAGTTGATTCTACCGGTTCAAATGGTCAATCTCAACCATTCTTTGCAGCAAACAATCACGGATTTTCATCAGAAAAGTAGCCATTTTGGAGATGGAAAAAATGCACAAGGCCACACGGGTGTGTTATCATACTGAAAGAAGGTTTCCTCATGGCATGGTTTATTTGAGAAATAGAACAGATATATCAAGGACTTGTTGATAAAAATCCACAGTTTTGAATTCAGTTGTAGAGTAGATAAAACTAGAAATGGTGTTTGTAAACCACTATGCCCCCCTATATGCTTGCCTCTATATTCCAAAATTTTCAAAGGGGCATAACTGCAGAACAAGATTTCATCTAACTTTTTAAGAATTTATTCAGAAGTTTATAAGGTTATCCTCGTATGACTACCAATCCATTCATCAACTTTCAAGGCCCTAGCTTTTACAGTTTTTGAACTATGTTGCTGACAAGGTTTCATCCATTTTTTTTTCAAAAGCCATAACTCAGAAAAGGGGCATAATCCTGACGAGAAAAAGAAAAATACATGTAAGCTGTTTTTCATGAGGAACCCCTATACGAAACTTCAAACAGCTCTAAAGTTATGCAAGCATTTCGAAACGAGCAATGTACAGATGCCCAAAGTTAAAAAAGGCAATGACTCATGGGGTTTTCGGAAATTTCTCTAAAAGTTAATCAGGTCAGCTACTTATCACTAGCAATCCACATATTAACTTTCAAAGCTGTAGCTTTATTATGTTTTGAGATCTTTTGCTGACGAGATTGCATCCATATTTTTTCCAACTGACATAACTCAGGAAAAGGACATACTCCTGACAAGAAAAAATATGTATCAGCTGATTACATCACGAAAACACGCCTATATAATTTTGACCCATTCGAACCCAACTTTTATATAGTAAAACTGGGGTTTATAGGGGTAAACCTTATTTTTCTTATTTCTGCTCTAAAATATTGATTGTGGGTACTTGTTAGAACCGCCTCGATGAGGCGGTTCTAACGAGTGCCCACAATCTATATTTTGAGCAGAAATAAGAAAAATATCACAATTTTTCATCTTAAAATTTTCATTTTTTCGGCAATAAAGGTTACAATATATTGGTATAGGAGTGTTTTCGTAATGACTTATGAGAAATCAACATATGAAATTTCAAACCCTAGCATGTATGGTATGCATCATAAAGCATGCAGTGTACAAATGCCCACTGTTACTAAGGGCCTTAACTCATGAAGTAATTTTCGAAATTAGGTCAACAGTTAATCAAGTCATCTACTCATCACTAGCAATCCACTCATCAACTTGGAAGGTTCTAAGTTTTTTTTTTCGGAATTTAGTCGGAAGTTAATGAGGTCATTTACTCATCACGACCAATCGATTCATAAACTGTCAAGGCTCTAGCTCGAATAGTCAC
Organism: Lucinisca nassula; assembly: GCA_963580285.1. Classification (NCBI taxonomy): domain Eukaryota; kingdom Metazoa; phylum Mollusca; class Bivalvia; order Lucinida; family Lucinidae; genus Lucinisca; species Lucinisca nassula. The sequence continues at coordinate 32,785,342 of OY757019.1, forward strand.
TGAGATATCTTGCTGATAAGAATTTATCCAAAAAACAAGAGGCCCATAGACCACTATGCTCACCACAGCTCAGGTGGGCACTGCCCAATGACAGCCATGTATTTTAACATGAGACCATTTTAATCTACCAATTATAAATAAAAATCAAAAATGAGTTCCTTTAAGAGCAATGAAAACATTCATAAGAAAGAATATGGGTCATACTACGTAGCTTCGGCTAATAAAGTAGAAGTAAAACAAAGATCAGGAATCGATACAATTAACTTACTCCAACCATCAAAGACACCAAAGGGAAAGAAACACAAACACCAAGCGACCAGACCATAATGGAAACCTAAACAAAGGAAGGCATATGGACAGTTACTTTCCCACAAAATGGCCATATGGCCATCCAAAGTAAACAGACACAAGTGATACACACAGTAAGTAACAAACAACACCATAAATAACCGCCACAGAAGAACCGCCTCGGAACGGTCAGTGGAAAGATTTACACTGGGGGGGGGGGGCTTAAATCGATTTTACGTGGCCACAATCCTCGCCCTTACTTCCGTCGCGATTTAGACAAATAATTTTTTCAGTCCGCATGAAGGCCTCCTAACCCATTAGTGCAACATCTCCGTGAACACAAAAAATCAAAGAACCTAATCAGTGAACCTGTAATGATCCGGCAAAGAAAGCCAGAGGAAACATACTGTAATTTTGCGAATTTCGAATAGGCAGTCGATACAAAGACTGATAAAAATCAAAATGGGGTCCAAATAATTAAAAACCTGTCTAGAATATGAGTCTAAACCAATAATTTATTTCTGATTTCTCAGAATATTCACGCTGATCTCAAAGGACCAAAAGTAAAATATAAACTGCACTATGGTTGATGTACGGGGAGACGTTTTACGGCCGCCACACGACACAACACCAGCTGCAGTGAAGGCAAATAAACATTAAAAAGTCTCCCAAATGAACCCCTATATCCAAATAAGCATCCATATGGACTCAGTATCTAAAACATTAGGCCTTTTATTAAGTAGAGGGTGTAGGGCATGGACCCAATGGAGCCCTGGTTGGTATCACTAAATGCGTCTTATCATAAGGAATAAGAATATATATGGTGTAGCAGTGAGGGTCTGTATACCGGAGTTATAAGGAAAGCCCAAGATTGTTGTCCCTATAAGGACCAAGAATATATATATATATATATATATATATATATATATATATATATATATATATATATATATATATATATATATATATATATATATATATATATATATATATATATACTAAGAAAGTTGCCAGATACGGGGTGTTTTTCTATATAAAACCTTTTTTGTGGGGTGTGAAAAAATTGCGGGGTGTTCATACCACCCCGCATTTTCTCATGCCCTGCAGTGGATTCAGGGCATCGGGTTTACTTTCCCTAGGTTGTTGGCTAGCAACACGGTTTTGTAGCGATTATATATATATGGGGTTTCACGGTAGTCTCCCTTGTGTCGGTTAGCACAAGAGCGTATTTAACTTCAAGATAAGAATATATAGCACCTCGTAAACGTACCTGTAGTATATATAACACCCGACAACAAAACTCATTTAGCTGTGGGTGGTATCGATTTCTTGTTCTGACGGCCACATTGCGCAGCAAAAGATAACAGTTTGGAAAATGTTCTCCTTCGAAACGTAATTATGCAGTGCGTTTACAACTTTTGTGGTGGTTTTGGATTTTCGGCATTTTTATACTATTTGACTTGTTTGAGCTGATCATTAATTGGAGTTGGCCGCAAACCGGAGTATTGGAGAAAAAAATACTTGCCAATCCGTTGCAGAACTTGTCATCCTACCTCAAAATATTACAGTGTCTCCGAAAAATGAAAACAAGAACAGGGAAATAGACCGTTACATCGATCATAATTCTTATTTGCTTTAGCCCCTTTTAGTACCCAATGGAATCTTCCTCCTTATATATAGCAGGAGTCCATTTCAAAATTTAGGGGTGACAGGTTGTGTTTTCTTCAAAAAATATTTTGAAAATGACTGAACTTTAAGCAAACTGCGGAGGCCCTGATCAGACGCCGCGTTCTGTGATGTCTGATCTTGGCCTGCACTGTTTGCCAGGATAACCGTTTTGGGGTTTCTGGTACAACTTGGTTAAATTTTACTCAAAATAATTACATTTACCCTGCGTTTATTTCGATTTCATATCTGATTATTATCTTTCTTCAATTCTAAAACCACTTAAATCTTTATATGGCCTGTGAGTTTCCTTGTTTGTGCTCTGAAGCGTAGGTTTTGGGTACTAACTGAGGCGGTTCTAACGAGGATACACATTTGAAATAAGGAAATACATAATGAATCGTCTGAATAATCTAACAATGGTGGTTGTACAGGTATGAACGGTACCATTGTAGTCCATGACAGGGGCAGTTGAGGGGGGGGGGGCATGTTCTGTATCGGAAGTTAAGGTTGTTTTTCTCCAGGCATCCGGTTTTCGCCCACCTTTGATGAAGATTCGGTTAGAAAAAGTGAAATAGTCTTGAAAGGACCGTAAAAGCAAGGCTATAGATAAAAATAACGAAGTAAACGTTTTTTTTTTTTTTTTTAATCGAAATGTAAAATTTATGTGCAGGCACACTCGAACTTTACTAACTATTAAGGGGAATTATAAAAATATACACAACGAACACACGCCTAATATTTAAATACATTGGCAAAATTTAACCACCATTTTGTTTCAGATAAAATCCTGCGATTCCTCACAATGTGTAAAATAATGTTTGTTTTGTTTGATTTGTGGTTTAACGTCCTCGTCAACACTGTATAGGTCATTTTGGAGACGTTGCTTCCAATTTTGTGGGATTTTTACCCGACATTGAGATGAAATGACGTTTCAAGCCCTGTCGCCCAATGAAACCAATAGGGTTTATAAGCATGGACGGTCCGACTCGCACCACTTTACCTGGGCAGGCTTAGATCCTCTAAGCGGTTTGCCAGTACTCATGTGCGGATCAGTTTCAGCTCTGCGTGGAAGCATCGTGCAGCCCATCTATCTATTCAAGCCCCGATGGGCGGGGGCCGTGTAAAATAATGTATACCACTGTAAACTCAGTTTGAGTATAAAAAAGTGGGGTTTAAGGGGATCAAAATTTTATAGGCGTGTCTGCATGATGGGCCGTCGGCGTGACATGTCATCCACATTCGCTTTGTACTTAGTTTAAATTGTAAATTGAAATGTACACTTGCCCCCCCCCCCCCCCCCCTCCTCGCGCCCCTCGGAGCTTGAAGAAATATATGGGCTGCATGATGCTTCCACGCAGAGCTGATTCCGACCCGCGCACGAGTACTGGTGAACCGCCGCTTGGGGGCCTAAGCCTGCCCGGGCAAAGCGTTGCGTACGAGTCGGACCGTCCATGCTTATAAACCCTATTGGTTTCATTGGGCGACAGGGCTTGAAATGTCATTTCATTTCAATGTCGGTAAAAGTCCCACTAAATTGGAAGCAATGTCTCCAAAATGACCTTTACGGTGTTGACAGGGACGTTTTACCTAAAATCAACAAACAATCAAATCAAAACATGTACACTTATACCAGACCCACATATATACACTTTTATCAGACCCATATATCTATAAGCGGTCTCGAAGACCGAACTATTAGCGTAATGCAACCTACCTTAGGTGGGAGAGCACATTCCCCGCATAATCAAAGCACTCGCAGAACTGTCGGGTGAACTGATGGGGATTTAAAACTTGTCAAAATTTGAACATAATTGTTACATTTCTGTAATTTTGCTCTAAGTATCTGCAAAAGTGACGCCTCACGGTTGAGATCATCGCTTGGAACAAAGAAGGGAAATAACATTTTCACTTGTAAATTCCATCTTTCATTTTAGCTGATGCTTCTAGTTCTAGTATTGACATTCCTAACACATAACTAAGGGATATAAAGCAAACTCTCTCTCTCTCTCTCTCTCTCTCTCTCTCTCTCTCTCTCTCTCTCTCTCTCTCTCTTACGATAATACATCCGTGCGACGTAGTGCATTCTTTAATCACTCGAAAATGGTGACTTTTCTGATAAAAAGCGTGATATTTTTCTTTTTTTTCTCCAAACATAGATTATATGCTCGTTATAATCGCGTCATAATGATGCATATCCTTGTATACCCCAGTTTTCTCTATATGAAGGGGTGTTTAGAGAGGTACTTACTACACGGACATGTTCTCTCTCATGCTCTCTCTCTCTCTCTCTCTCTCTCTCTCTCTCTTGTAACGATAACAAATCCTGCATAGTTCAAAAACGTTTTTCTGTTGAAATATTGAGATACTTTCCTTTTACTCTAACAAAAGTTGTAGGTGCTGGACCTGCTTGTATGAGCCGCCTTACTGAGTACTCACAATTAACAATTGGTAGAAATAGAAAATATATCCTCTTGTACTCAGTATACAGTGGGATAATACTTATTTATGTTCCTAGCATATATTGTGGGTGCTCGCCAAGTTGGAACCATCTCATTGAGTACTCACAATATTCAGTATACATTGGGATAAACAAGGCCATTTATACGCACTCGTTTACGTTCTCTCTCTCTCTCTCTCTCTCTCTCTCTCTCTCTCTCTCTCTCTCTCTCTCTCTGCGAGAATGTCTAAGTTATGAGACCCCGACATTAGGAGTTATCGCTTTTACCCCAAAGACTATGGGGCCCGTTGTTAACCCCACTTTAAGTACAAGGAGAGTTTGCATGGGAATACCAATACCTTATTTTCCTTATTTTTGGTCTCAAACATAGGATGTGGGTGACTACACCTTAGCGGGCGGGCAAGATTTTTCAAATGCTGTCTTCCTCTCTAATATTAAAGGGTATAATTTCAAATGGCATGCCAATTCATCTGTCCTTTACTGTACGAATTTACGGGAAAGAAATATGAGGTTTCAAATGTTGGTTTATCCCCTTTAACTGCCAATCAGGACGTTTGCCGGCGTCAGTTTCAAATATATTTTATTTTCTTTCTTTTTATTACTATTTCTCAGAGAAAATCAGTTTTGACGTTGCATGTGAACAGTCTGTTTGGGCAGCAGGGCTCGAGAAGTCATTTCATCCCAATATCCGGTGAGTCCTACGAAACTGAAAGAGCGTCTCAAAAAGACCTAACTAGTGTTGGGAGGTTAAAGCTCAACAGAAACAAACAAAACACCATAGAACTGAAATATGTGAAGTTTTCATTTTTATTTTATTTTATTTTATGATTATTATTTTTTTTTGTGTGTGTGAGGGCGGGGGAGGGGTAGACTAGCTACTTTACGCTTCATCAGCACACCTAAACGACTATGAAATATATATAATGTATGTTCAGTATGACAAATGCCTGCTCAGGAAGAAGGTGGCCTGGCCCCCAGGTTATAAAACTTTTTTATGCTCAACTCAGCTGAGCATGAAACTTGTGGTGCTCATAAAAATTAAAATACTAAGAAGTTGAGCGATTTTCCTTTCTCGGATAGCAGAGAATGACATGTGTCCTGCTCACAAATTTTAAAATGCCAACATTGTTGGCATTTTAAAATTTGTTTAAAATGCCAACATTGTTGGTATTTTAAAATTTGTGAGCAGGACCAATTTCATGCTCAGGTGAGATAAAAAAATTATAACCTCGGATCCTGGATAGTGTTGTCTAGGCTATTGATATCCAAAAAGAAACAAACATGCCATGTCGTCCAATCTAAATTTGCATGTCTGAACTGTGTTACAAGTTTCAGGGTCCTGCATCAAATACTGTAGGTGGAGTAGTCGGGACACGAACAGCACAATATATTTAACATCCTGATATGGCCAAAATAATTGTCGTTCTAGGGGACATAATTCAGCAATTATGCGGGGATTAGAATCCTGTTTCTTTTTTGCACATGTTCAATGCATGTCTGAACTGTGTTGCAAGTTCCAATGCCCTGCATCAAATACTGTAGGAGGAGTTGCGGAGACACGAACTTTACTATTTAACCTCCCAGTATTCAAAATGATTAAGTTTTTCAAGGGAACATAATTCTAAAATAAGGGGCTGGATCGGGATCCTGTTTCCTTTATGCACATGTCCAATGTGTCTTAAAAGTGTTGCAAGTTTCAATGCCCTGCATCAAATACTGTAGGAGGAGTTGCGGAGCCAGGAATATTACTACAAAATGTGACGTACCGACGTACGTACGTACGTACGTACGTATATAATACGGACAAGGGCAAACCTATATGCCCCTCCCCACTTTGTGATTGGGGTATAAAAATGGTGAAATTGAAACACCCCGTATCTTATATAAGTTGTAGATCCACCGTTTCAGGATGATATAAAGCAAAAGTAGTTCACTGTTTTAAGACTTTAACTAAAATATCCAACTCTTCTCACCTCACATTTTATATTCACAGTCATCGTTATGTAAGGGTTGATTTTAGTCATCCCGTATCAATTCAAAACACATATTTTTAGTAAAAAGAAAAATAAGAGTTGACTGCCTTCTCCCTTTTTATACGTAGATTAATATCTGTTTTATAATATATTTTACGAAGATCGCGTATGAGAAGGTGATGGTGAAAAATGTTACCACATACGAATATCAACCGCGGCACACAATCGGGATATAACTATCAACCAGGATTTTTTTTTATTCAAAAACGAACTATACTGACTTTAATAAACCACGACAGAAGAACCTCCCAGGAAACCCTTTAGGGGACAAAATGATTCGGACACATTGCAATTTTGATATTCGACCATAAAGCTATATTTCAACCCTATAATGCGTATGAACGAAGAAAACCACACTTAAACCCCGAGAAAACACCGATTTTCAATGTTTATTGTTTAAAAAGCCCCGAGGAACCAAAGACCATGATTAAAGATATTATCTTGTACAAACAAGCTAATAAGTTGTGTTCACAAAATATAATGCTGTCCGCACAAGATCTTGTGCGCTCGAGATATTAAGTTGTGCGTAGAAGATATTATCTTGTTCGCACATCGCATGTCCCTTCTAGGCATTAGTATCCATACAACTACCCGCATGATATTTCAGTCTGGTAAGAGACGTAAAAGCTCGCACATATGTCTGCTAACTTCGGAACAGAACTGCAGTTAAACAATGAAAAGAAAAAAAAAACATGTGTTCTGTGTTCTTATGCATTTAATTAGTAATACCTTAGTCTATAAAGAGGTTAATTGGATTTCTTTCAAATCAGTAATAGTAACTTGGTCTATGCTTATAATAATTTTGGGTCAATGTTTATTTTAACCTTAAAAATATGTTGCTTTAAGCAATTAGTGTATATCTTGATCAAATGCCGCGTTCTGTGGCGTCTGGTCTTGGTCTACATTTTTTGCCAAGCCAAACCTTTGATTCCAATATAACTATCTTACGCAACACTCTGATCTCACTGCGAATATTTTCGATAAAATAGTTATTCCGACAAGACTGTGATAGCCACGTGTACTTTAGCACGGAAAAGCTTTTCGGCTTAGCAACTTAGGGTCGATTGACAATCCAATCGACCTAAAACAAGCCGTGTTATGTGTTCCACTATGACGTCAGATGGCTGCGTACATGTAAGAGAGTTATCTGTAAAATCTGGACTGGAATCATGTGTTTGGTTTGGCAAACAGTGTAGACCAGATCAGACGTCACATAATGTGGCGTCTGATCAGGGTCTATACTGTCTGCATTAGGAACAAGAACCGAAGGGTATACCGAAAAAGTCCAAGTCCACGGCCATTTTACACAACCAGCGCTCTGAGTCAATCGGTCAAACAGTGCTGCCAATGCTTTGATTTCTTTACCCTCAAATCCGCCCACCCGTGAGATTCACGAGTGCACTCTTCCATCAATGAAGTTTGATGGGTACGCCCATTTTATGGTACGCAATATATATCCCGATTAGATTGCTCAGAGCCATCACGTCAGGATTTACACTGTTTGCATAATAAGTATCTGGACCGGGTTTCAGGGTTGTAAGGGATTACTTCTTTTTTTTTTTTTGGTTTGGGTTTTACGGCCCTTTCAAGATTATTTCACTCATATCGAGCCGATCGTTAATCAGAGGTGGGCGAAAACCGGAGTACCCGTAGAAAAACCACCTGACCTTCCGTTGCAGAACTTGGCGTCTCACACGTGGCCCGAGCGAGGCTCGAATCTACGGCGGTGAGAGACCTAATGACTAAGAGTCAGCGCTCTTATCCACTAGGCCACGGAGGCCCATAGGGAAAACTTTTCTTGCTGTTCCGAGAGGCAAGATATAACATGGACTGGAATCAAAACGGATAATTTAAAACGGAAGATTGTATATTCTGTGTAGGAATATTGTCATCGATTTCAAACAACCATAGACATACCGTCATCTATTTCAAAAACTGAATTTTAATTTTTAGACCATTCCAAAATGAAATTCCAGGACTGTACTAACTGCAATCAAAACAATCATTAATAAATAGAAGTGAGTGTGTGTTTGAGTTTTACGTCCCACCAACAGCTAAGGTCATACGGAGACGGGACCTCGGTTTTAAACACTCATTCGAAAGTCTGGAGAAGCCCGGGATGGATCCTGCGATCCCTGGTTTACAAGGCGAGTAGCGTAACCACTGCACCACGGAGGCGTCTATTAAATAGAAGTGAAGGCAGTGATCAGGAATCGATGCAATTAACCCACAGATCCCTTGAAAAATAAAAAAAAACATGAAATAACTAGACCCTAATGGAAACACCAATAGCGGAAAGCCAAAAGGACAGTCACTTTCCCACAAAATAGCCAATTGGCTAACCAAAAAAAAAAAAAAAAAAAAAAAAAATGCATGCAAAACACACACTCAAAGACAAACCATAACAAAAAGTAAACCGCGACAGAAGAACCGCATGGGAACGGTCAGTGAACAGAATGCCACTGCGGGACTTAAATGCCGCAATCCTCGCCCTTACTTCTGTCATGGTTTATGCTTTGGTCACAATCCCTTCCGATTAGGCTTAGGATGTACACCCGGATTGATTTTTAGCCATTTTGGCCTGGTCCCCGGCCGGACTCCAGACATGGCCGGCCGGTGGCGGGGCTCTCAGGCAGCATCGGGGAGGTGCCCGAAGAGTTTTAACTCGAAGTTAAAATTTCTCCGGTGTCCCGTACATTTTCATAATTGGCCACATATCCTTCACACATCGTTTAAGTATCGTCCGATATCCGGTCGGGAATCGAGGGGTAATCGGCCGGTGTATGTAGCCTCAGAGGAGAAATTTTTGGGACCGGACATGGGCCGATATCCGGCCGATGTCTGTTTACACATTGGAAAGTAACCCATCGATGTCCGATCGGCTTGAACCGGTGTGGACCAGATATGTTACAAACATCGTCCGGTCACCGGCCGGCTAGAACCGGATATCGGGCGGAATATATAAACCCCCATCAGTCGCCGTGTACATCATTATAGCGCGTTTCCATCGCACCGCCCGGCAATCGCCCGACATTCGGCCAGGCCTGGTACAAGCATCGTTCGTTGTCCGTAGGATACTCGGGCGATATTCGTACGATGTCCGGTGAATAGGCCGGTTATCACTCGGACATCATAGGATAATCTGCCGATTAGTATTAGATGTTCGGTCGGTATTCATTGCCTCGCCGGCCCCCAAAAGATTTCTCTTTGGAAACAGATGCCGTACGATTACGAGGCGATTTATGTAAATGATGTGTGACAAATTTTTTGACCGGTGTTGTCCGATGTCAGAAAAAAAATGCCAAAACCAGCGGTGTACTCACGATTACCCCCTATCCCCAGATACCGGCCGATCTTTGTGACCACAGCATTAGTCAAATACAGCACAGAACAACTGAAATATTAACCAACGGACGAACTCCGGTTGGCCGGCTGTGAACAAGGGCAATCAGCTATCCAAAACCAAAACGACACCAGCGACATACACATGCCGATGAAGTATAAGAACAAAACAGACGCACCGCGGGGCCTTAAATCGATTTTACGCACCCGCAATGCGATTTAACAATCCGCATGAATGCCACCTAACGCATCAGTGCAACATCTTCGAGAACAACCACAGAGATGAAACAACGTTGAGTATTCAACAGCAAGAAGAAACTGAAATGCTGGAGCAAAAGAAAAACTACATTTAGACTCCGATGGGCCCGACCAGAGACAGAGCATCAGGCACCAACAAGCATTACATAAAATTAAATTCTCTAAAATCTTAAGCTAGAAACACTGTAAGACCAGGGTGGGAACTATTCTCACAAAAGCTGGGATCAGTCGCAATCGAATATGGCGGTTCATCAGAATCTCCTCTGATCGAATTAAGGGTTCAGCGAATTGGGTTCAAGCTTAGGATCCCTTTTCCAGCCTAAACGCAGGGACAATCGACCATCCAGTGCGTTTAGTAATTTGACTTCAAAAGCGGGTGAAGAAGAAGAAGAAGAAGAAGAAGAAGAAGAAGAAGAAGAAGAAGAAGAAGAAGAAGAAGAAGAAGAAGAAGAAGAAGAAGAAGAAGCACGTTGTGCACTCAATGTTTAAGCATAATGCTTATAAACGTCGAGAATCTGGACTGAAGAATCGGCCCCGCCCATAGGGGCGCGAACAAGTATATGGGCTGCATGATGCTTCAACCTAGAGCTTAAACCGACCCGCACACGAGTTGTGGTAAACCGCTTAGAGGAACTAAGCCTACCCAGGCAAAGCGGTGCGAATCGGCCCGTCCATGCTTATTAACCCTATTGGTTTCATTGGGCGGCAGGGCTTGAGATGTAATTTCATCTCAATGTCAGGTAAAAATCCCACAAAATGGGGAGCAACGTCTCCAAAATGACCTTTATAGTGTTGACCGAGACGTTAACCTCTAATCAAACAAAACAAATCAAACAGACTGAAGAAAAATAACCGTAGAATTACGATGCAGTCTATCATAAATATTTTTGTTGTCTCACAAACATACATGTACTTCTCGAATTTTGCGGTATTTTGGACAAAGTTCGGAATGTTCAGGTCATTATTATTTATACATGTAACATATTTGCAGGTTGGAAGGGGGTCAGATTACGGTAAACGTGGCTTAATTGCCATTTGGGAGACGTTATCGCTGCGTGAAAACTACATAACCGACAAATATCAGATGTCCAATAAAATCTGAATAGAAGCAAATTTACAGATGCAAACCACTACTGTAATATTGTATTTCATATCTCTTCAAATAATTTGTTTCATTTTCTTTCTTTTTTTATTTTTTTTCTTTTCTAGATATAGACTTTAGGTGTGCCTTTGTTCATGTACATGTACCGCCTCGTTGATGCGGTTCTAATGACTACCCGCGCACTAAATATTAAGACGGAAACCATTGTACTCATTAAAACAGACATTCCCCTATAGAAGGTGGGCTTACAAGAATGCTCATTATATGGACTTGTAAACATGATGAAAGTTTTGGTCGGGTTCGATCCCGGGCCGCGACATACCAAAGTCGTTAAAAATGGTACTAGCTGCTCCTCGCTTGGCACTCAGATTAACGGGGTAGAGCTAGGACTGGTCGACCCAGTGTCAGGATAATGTGACTGGGTGTGGTATCATGTAATGGGTCTGGGACATGATACTTCAGTGAGGCAGCACTATAAACGTGAGCATTGAGCTCCCTGTCGCAACCAGACACCGTCGTGTTATGACTGAAAAATTGTTGAAAGCGACGTTAAACCCGAATTCACACACACACACATGAAAGTTTTTGTCTTCAAAACACGCCTATTCAAATATATTGTTTGGTTGTTTGTTTGATTTGAGGTTTAACGTCCCCGTCAACACAGTATAGGTCATTTTGGAGAAGTTGCTTCCAATTTTGTGCGCCATTTATCCGACATTGAGATGAAATGATATCTCAAGTCCTGTCGCCCAATGAAACCAGTAGGGTTTATAAACATGGACAGACCGACTCACACCACTTTGCCTGGGCAGGCTTAGATCGTCAAAGCGGTTTACCAGTACTCGTGTGCGGTCGGTTTCAGCTCTGCGTGGAAGCATCATGGCACCTTTCTATTTCTTCAAGCCCCGATGGGCGGGGGCCTTCAAATATATTGAGATTTTAATACCAAATCTTAAAATTTCCAAATACAAAATTCTGACATTTTTCACATTTGTGCTAAAACAGACATTGTGGGTACTCTTTAGAACTGCCGTGCCAAGGCGGTTCCAATGAGTACCAATATTCTATGTTTTGAGCGCAAATAAGAAAAATAATGTACACTACATAAAAAGTGGGGTTTAAGGGGCCCAGCATTATATAGGCTTGTTTGGGATGAATGTCATTTTTCAGGCGAAAAGTCGTGACGTTTTAATGTTTCTGAGGGTTACGAGCATATCATTAATTTCAGACACTGTTACCCTTTTAAGGCTCTGAAAAAGACACAGATCTAGCCACGGAACTTATTTACATTTACTTGGTCCAAGATCTAGTGAAAAATTGTGATTAGTGTCTTAGTTTAATTAACTGACAGCCACAGTTACTATTTTGAGCAGAAATGCGGAAATACCTGGTAAACACAACAATTTCTGTTGAAAGTGAGGTTTACTTGGTTTACCCACAGTCTGTGACTCGGAGCAGAAGCACAGTCAACACTGTAGATCTTTGTAAGCCCCGCTATTCCCTGTATAATGGTTATTATTCGTTAGAATCGCTTGTTATGAACGGTCTTGTAATCCCCACTTTTTGCGTTGGTTTTACGGCCCGTTCAAGATATGTTCACTTATTTCGAGCTGATTGTTAATCAGAAGTGGGTGAAAACGGTAGTACCCGGAGAAACACCACCTGACCTTCCGTTGCAGAACTTCGCATTTCCACCCGAGTAGGCTCGAACCACAGCGGTGAGAGACTTCATGATTAAGAGTCAGCGCTCTTAACAAATAGGCCATGGAGGCCCGTTGTAAACTCCACTTTAAATACAAAGAGGGTTACGTAGGAAAACCTTATTTTCCTGATTAGGATATGGATATTTCAAACGAGCACCCATATACTTGTTGCATTTTACTCACTGAGTTTGTTGTGTTTTATTTATTTTTATTTTTTCATCATGTAAGAGCCACCGAATTTTTTTATCTTTAGTGGCGGTTTGTACGCCCCACCTTTCTGGTTTAAGGCGAAGGCGTATTCAAAGATGTAAATGCAAGTTCTTTTGCACCATCAGTTTGGTGGATATAGATTGTTATGTCGATTTTACTTTCTATATACAATAACTTGTATGCGTCATTTATTACATAAATGACATACTTACGAAACTATAATGAAACTACCCAATGTACTTGTAAACCTCAACGCAAGGCACACATCTGTCATAACGTTTGTTTGATTTGAGGTTTAATGTTCCCGTCAACACTGTAAAGGCCATTTTGGAGACGTTGCTTCCAATTGTGTGGGACTTTTACCCGACATTGAGATGAAATGACATCTCAAGCCCTGTCGCCCAATGAAACCAATAGGGATTATTAGCATGGACGGTCCCGCCTCGCACCGCGGTTCCTTGGCAGGCTTAGATCCTCTAAGCGGTTTACCAGTACTAGTGTGCGGGCCGGATCGATTCAGCTCTGCGTGGAAGCATCATGCAGCCCATATATTTCTTCAAGCCCCTATGGGCGGGGGCCGACATCTGTCATAACGTCACAGTGGATAATGACTCTTAATCATTAGGACTCTCACCGCTGTGGTTCGAGCCTGGCGCGGGTCACATGTTAGACGCCAAGTTCTGCAACCGAAGGTAATGTGGAGTTTTTTCTCCTGGAACTCGGTTTTTCGCCCACCTCTGAGTAACGATCGGCTCGATCTAAGTTAAATTATCTTGAAAGGGCCGTAAAACAAAAACAATAATAATATTAAACAAACAAACAAAAACAAAGAAAATAACGCCACTGATAAAGTGATAAATGGGGGACCAAATGGCTTGGTTTTTTGGCAAATTTTGAACCAATAATAATAATGAAAAAAAAAAAAAAAAAAAGAATCAGTATATATTTTGTATAAGTGTATAAGTTGTAGCAGTCTGTAGTAGCTGTAGCAGTCTGTAGTAGCTGTATGTTCACCGACGTAGGTCTTGTGTACAGAATTAAAGGAAATACATAGAAAACGTAGAAATTGTAGGTTTTATGAACCAAAAGCTCAGCATGATAACAGGACCGTGTAATGGACACCCCTTTATATCTCATTCTGTAGTGAAAATTAAGGGGTTTATAGGTATATACATTATGTTTCTTTATCATAAGTTGTGGATACTCGTTATAATCCTGCCCCCGCCCATCGGGGCTTGAAGAAATAGATCGGCTGCATGATGCTTCCACGCAGAGCTGAAACTGGCCGCACATGAGTACTGGTAAACAGCCTAGAGGATCTAAGCCTGCCCAGGCAAAGCGGTGCGTGTCGGACCGTCCATGTTTTTAAACTCTATTGGTTTCATTGTGCGACAGGGCTTGAGATGTAATTTCATCTCAATGTCGGGTAAAAGTCCCACAAAACGATAACACATCCGTGTGCTATATTGCATTTTCAAATCTCGAAAAGGCATTTTTTTCTGATGAAAATTTGTGACATTTTTCTTATTTATACTCCAAACAGCCGGTTCTAACGAGTACCCACAACCTGTCTTGGAGCAGAAATAAGGAAAATAATGTTTAACCCCGTAAACCCCCGTTTTCTCTATATGAAGTGGGGCTGGGGGCGTCTTTATATCACGGACTTGTTCAAGTGATGAACGTCTCAAACATGACGCGTACAGTGTTGACGGGGACGTTAAACCTCAAATCAGACAAACAAAAACTCGTTATAATCGCCGTACGAGCAACCACAACATATGTTTGGAATATAAGAAGAAGAAGAATATCACACATTTTCGTTAGAAATGTAACTATTTTTGGAGATAGCAAAGAAATCGCTGTGTCAAACGGTGGATGCCATATACAAATGACATTGCGGGGCTTTATATATGCAATATATGTGCCTGATATTTCGGTTAAAATACCACTTAACTAGGTTGTATATCGACACCTCATATCTTGTAAATACATGTATATATTCGATGACGCATTCCTCATTTTTTTAATTTGATGGGAAGAGTTTTATTTCTGACTTTGACATTTTTGAGCTTGCAATCTGTTTGATGGAACCAGTTGCTAAATATAATAGAAGGACCAATTTTATTCCAGTTTTGCTATCATTCACCTTTAATGCAATCCACTAATTATGAAAAAAAAAAAAAAAAAAAAAAAAAAAAAACAATCGTCCCTTATATTTTCAGTGGGTATTTTTAATGTTAGAATAATGTATAGGTCTATTCAGATCATAACTGTAAACTCACGATCTTGTCATATTTTATTGTCGTTGTTGTTGTTGATGGACTAGATAACAGTCCAACAACTTTTGCTCGTTAATTTCTCTAAACTCGTGGATTTACAAAGGATATAAAATACGGGGTGTATACCTAAGTCTGTATAGCACTTCAAATTCGTACAATTAAATATCAGACAGTTTAATTTGAGGTTTAACGTCCCCGTCAACACTGTAAAGGTCATTTTGGAGACGTTGCTTCCAATTTTGTTGGACTTTTACCCGACATGGAGATGAAATGACATATCAAGCCCTGTCGCCCAATGAAACCAATAGGGTTTATTAGCATGGACGGTCCGCCTCGCACCGCGGTTCCTGGACAGGCTTAGATCCTCCAAGCGGTTTACCAGTACTAGTGTGCGGGCCGGATTCAGCTATGCGTGGAAGCATCATGCAGCCCATATATTTCTTCAAGCCCCTATGGGCGGGGGCTTAAATATCAGACAGAATAAGGGGTGGTATATGGACACCCCGTTTTTCATATAAATTGTGGCTTTACAGATTAGGGTGTTCAGAAGACACCGTGGTGTAGTGGCCTCACAAACCAAGGGTCGTGGAGTCTCCAGACAATAATAATAACAATATAATCATAATAATAACAAAACAAAAACAGAAGAACCGCCTTGGAACTGTCAGTTAGAAAAAAAATACTGGGTGGGGGGCTTTGGCACGGAACTAGCTGACCAATAAAATTAACTAATGTTCAATTCTGAGTACCTGTGCAATAAAATCAACTGTGATGCATAAACACTACGCCCATGATTAATTACAGACACGCATTGTAACATGGGTACGCGCAGTTCTGCAAGCAAAAGGATTTATTTATTATTTTGACTTATAACGTATAGGGTGCATTCGGAGGAATGCCACATCTTGTTATATTTCATATAAAAATATTCTTATTTTCAATATATTTTAAAGATGTACAATTTTAAGCAAATTGCATTGCACTTATTATGAACAAAAAAAAAACAACACAAAACCTAAATTCGTCACTCATCAATGGTACAGTCTTCACTGTACAAGGTTGCATGTGTAAAAGACTTTATTTATTAGTTTCTTCTCCTGACTGTAAGACTTTGTATGTGCCTGAGCACTATGTCACGCTTCTTAGCATTACGAAAACGCGCCTATTAAATATATATTGACAGTTTAGCCACCACAAATGAACATTTTCAGATAAAAAAAAAATCCGATATTTCGTCTCAAAACATAGATTGTGGGTACTCGTTAGAACCGCATCGACGAGGCAGTTCTAGGGAGTATCCACAATCTAAGAAATTAGAAAAAGAATATTTACCCCTGTAAACCTCAGTTTTAATATATAAAAAAATTGGTTAAGGGGGTCAAAATTATATAGGCATGTTCGTGATGGCAGTGCAAATCTATGAAATTGAACTTAAACTTTTCTTTCGTTTTTTTTTCTCAAGCACCTGCTATTGGCAGGGCGCGACAAAGGAGACCGGTTTTCCGTCCGTTCGTTCGTCCGTTGGACAATCCCTCAACATTTGCGCTAACCCAAATGTTCAAGTCCACTTCTCAAGAACTACTATCTCAGACTGAACATAGCCTGTGGTGAAATTCTTGTTATTTTTGTTTTTTATTATTATTTAAAATAATCTTGAAGGGCCGTAACGCACCCCTACTCCCACAAAAAAGAACTTAATTAACTAAGGCGAATCTCATTTTCAACTCATTTTGGGTCACTTTTCCGTAAACAAAGTAACTCTGTGGTCGGTTTGTGTGTATATGTTGTATTATGGTCCGGAGACCTACAGTACCAAATAAAATATATTCTGTTCTATTCTGTAGCAAAATTTAATCATTAAGATCACCTTTAGAACTGTTCGGATATTGTCAGAATCGCCTTACTTATGTTTCTGCAAACTGAAAAACATGCACACCCCCGTATATACATTCTTGGTATAAAAGTGGTAAGAATATTCATGACCACTCTATGACTGTTCAGTTTTTATGAACTTTTCGGAAAGCAAATGAACACTTTCCGCAACAATTTAACTACTCTTCTTAAACTAGAAATTTTGGAAGAAATATAAAACTTTAACGCATGTATGACTAGCGGTCCTTTTTGGGTCATTTGCAAACAGTGTGGAACCAGATCAGATGCCGCACAACGCGGCGTCTGATCTCAATCTACACTCTTTGCTTAACGTACTTACATTTTTGTTAAAACTTTCTACACACAAAAAAACCCTGACGCCCCTATAATTGGAAATGGACCACTCCAAAATTATGGGTACACAATAACTGCTGAGATATTGTTTACAATGAAAATTAAGCATTATCAATTTCATTTGCACACTCAATAAAGGCTTTTAACGATTGCTTTTCTCCGATCATAAATCGTCTCCAACCTAAGGAGTTTATGCTGCTTTTCCTAACACTAGCATTGGCTGGTCAAATTATCTATGGTCTAATCTCACCAGTAGTGATCCTCCGCTGGACAGTAGGGTCATTTAACTAACATGCTTATAATTGAGTACCGGGTCTGTAAGACTTTCATTGGTTGAAATGAATTATTTAGTTATTTTTCACGATATTCAATTCCGACCCCCGCCCATCCGGACTTGAAGAAATAGATGGACTGCATGATGCTTCCACGCAGAGCGTTAACTGACTGCACATTAATACTGGAAAACCGCTTAGAGGATCTAAGCCTGCCCAGGCAAAGCGCGTATAAACCCTATTGGCTTCATTGGGCGACAGGGCTTGAGATGTCTTTCATCTCAACGTACGGTCGGGTGAAATCCCACACAATTGGAAGTAACGTCTTCAAAATGACCTATACAGTGTTGACGGGGACGTTAAACCTCAAATCAAACAAACAAATGATATTCAGTTTTACTCATATCCGCTCAAAGTGTAATTATTGTAGGAATGCATATTGCTAATTGTTCAGACATAACGATAACACATCTGTGTGAAATAGAAGAGCTCTCTTTCATTTCTCTAAAATGTTAATATTTCTGAGGGAAATTTGTGATATTTTTGCACCCCCACCCCCCCCCCCCCCCTCCCCCCCACGACTGAGATTCTCGGGGGCATAGAGTTTTTGCCCTGTCTGTCTGTTTGTCTGTCCGTCACAAAAACTTTAACCGACATAAAAATTGTCCCACCGGGGGGCATTGGTCGCTTACAGTGACAGCTCTTGTTTTCTTATTTTAACTCGAAAACATGGGTTGTGCGTGCTCGCTAGAACCGCCTCATTGAGGCGGCTATAACGAGTACCCACAACCTATGTCCTGGAGCCGAAATAAGCAAAATAGTGAATACCCCTATAAATCCCAGTTTGCTCTATGTAATGTGGTGTTTAGAGAGATGAAGCAGATAAACCAGGAAGGAATGAAACAGCGTCTAGTTTAGCCCACTTGGGTATTCAAAACATTTTGGAAGGAATTAAGTTCCTTGACTTAATGGCCAAATTATATGACAAAGATATCATTAAAACAAATTAGCCTTGCCTTCAATTTATTATTGAGGCATTTTTTCAGTGTATTAAACGATGGTGCGAATAGCATTTAAAAACCGCCACCCTCATTCGATGGGGACTTTAAGGCGTCACTTCTCCTTTAAAGAAGGCAAAAACGCCACAAACGTTCTACTCTTCCTTATGTAAAGGTTTTGACAAGTTAACACTTGTAAATAAAAATCAAAAATGAGTTCCTTTAAGAGCAATGAAAACATTCACAAGAAAGAAGATGGGTCATACTACGTAGTTTCGGCTAATAAAGCCTCATCAGTGACCCTGTAATGATCCGGCAAAGAAAGCCAGAGGAAACATACTGCAATTTTGCGAATTTCGAATAGGCAGTCGATACAAAGACTGATATAAATAAAAATGGGGTCCAAATAATTAAAAACTTGTCTAGAATATGAGTCTAAACCAATAATTTATTTCTGATTTCTCAGAATATTCACGATTTACGTTTCATAAGGGTGTTATCATATCGAAGTGCAGTTTTTTTTGTTTTTTGTTTTTTTTTTTTTTTGGGGGGGGGGGGGGGGGACAGTTCTTGGCAAGAGACCTACTTTATTCTATAACAAAGTTAGGTTTATAATGTATTTTACGCGAGTTTTCTATGTTGATCTGCGTTAGCACTCATAAAAATCAATGTATCGTTCACCATGTTCTTTATTAGATTCGGCTGCTGTTGCTCCCGCGCAGAGCTGAAACTGCTGAGAAACGGCTCACGACTAAGCCTGCCCAGAAAAAGTGGTGCGAGTCAGACCGCTCTTTAAACCCCAGCGGTTTCTTTGAGTGGTAGGGCTGCTGCTGCTGCTACTCCTACAACTACCACTGCTACTTCTACTCTAATTTACGTCCCCGCCCATCGAGGCTTGGAGAAATAGATTGGGCTGCACGGTGCTTCCACGTCGAGCTTAAACAGACCGTACTGGTAAACCACAAAGTGGTAGGAGTCGGACCGTCTTTACATATAAACCATTTTGGTAGCATTTGGTGACAGGGCTTGAGATGTCATTTTATCTATTGACGGGTAAAAGTCCTTCACAATCAGAAGCAACGTCTCCAAAATGACCTAAATAGTGTTGACGGGGACGTAAAATCTCAGCACACACAAACTTTGCTCTTTTCAAAATCGGATCAACAAGGATTTGCCTTGCATTTATCTTTAAGTAATGAACACGGCAGTCTACTGGGTCACTGGTTTCATATTTTGTGCCATTTATACTAGTTAACGAAAACCGCACTTTTTTACGTATTCGGACTTGGTCCCCGCACATCGGGACTTCGAGAAATAGATTGGGCTGCATGATGCTTCCACGCAGAGCTGAACCCGACCGCACATGAGTACTGGTAAACCTCTTAGAAGGTCTAAGGCAAAGTTGTGTGAGTCGGACTGTTCCATCAATAAAAACCATGTAGGTTTCACTGGGTGGCAGGGCTTGAGATGTAATTCCATCACAATGTCTGGTAAAAGACCCCCAAAATAGGAAGCAGACCCTCCAAAATAACCTAAATAGTGTTGACGGGAACGTTTCGGACTGCGCTATGTGAAAATGTTTTTGAGTGTATGCAGCTCAGATCAGCCAGTGCATTCATGTAGTCCGAAAAGGCTTTGCTATGTGTTGTATGGGTACCTGGAGATCTTGATCAGATGGCAACTTCGAAAGCCATCTGATCTGGATAATGCACTGTTTTCAAGATAGAGGTTGTCATTTTCCGCAGGATAAGGGTTAGAGGCTATTTTGCCAAGGTGATCCAAGCTATATATATTTATTTTTCTAGATATTGATGCGAATATTGGGCAACTACTTAAGTCTTACACTTATTGCTCATTTTCCTCTATTTTGTTTTGTCAAATTTTATTGTATTTAAGTTTCCAATTATATGTATGGACTAGTACCTCAGACTACGTAACCTGGGAAGAGACATGTATTTCTTTTATTATGTTTAGCGAACACGATATTAAATTGTGCGAACAAGATATTATCTTGTGCCCACAAGATAATATGTTATTCGCACAACTAAATATCATGTGCGCACAGTATACTATCTTGTTCGCACAGTATATTATCTTGTTTACACAACATAGATCTTGTGCGGACAACATAGTATCTTATGCGCCTGATTAAATTGTGCTAACTAAGTTGTGCGAACAAGACAATATCTTGTACGCACGAGATATTATGTTGTCTGCACAAGATCTATGTTGTGCAAACAAGATAATATGCGAACAATTTAATAACTTGTGAGCGCAAGATAATATCTTGTGCGATAGTATGTTGCCCACACAAGATATTAAGTTGTGCGAACAAGATAATTTCTTGAACGCACTAGATATTATGTTTTTTTGCACAAGATCTATGTTGTGAAAACAAGATAATAGGCGAACAAGATAATAACGTGTGATTACAAGATAATATCTTGTGCGAACAAGATAATAAGTTGTGTGCACAATATTTTATGTTGTCCACACAAGATCTATGTTGTGCAAACAAGATTATATCGTGTGCACACAACATATTAAATAAATTGCTTGTCCCTTCCAGGGTTCCGTATGAGACTGATCGGTTGTTGAACACATACTGTAGAAAAAGAGTCATGTGCAATTTGGTTTGGTGTTACTGTACGAGTGTTTACAAATCAACCATTACCTTTATTTCTAAAATAAAACTTCAACATTGGATAAACTGGCAGCCTCGAATGCATTCCAAACCAAACCAAACAAGGTATTCATTATCATGTGATCAAACCTTTTTGCAGAAGTTGAAGACTTCAAGAAAGCGCAGTCAATCCATTACGATAATGTACACGTGTGAGCTAGTGCATTCTTTCATTCCTCTAAAAAGGCTACTTTATTTGTTATATGTTTCTTATTACGCCTTAATTGCAACCAGCGGGTCGGTATCTCTGCTGGTGGATGATTCGTTCGTCCCCGATGGTATCATCAGCTCTGTATCAGTTCCTTAGTGCTGAGATTGAATGCGGTGCTGACGTCAGAACTCAAATACTGATTTAAATAACTATATTATTGTTATACTTTTATTTCTTTTTGGCAGAATAAAATTCTAATTTTTCTAAAACTAAGACTTGTCAGGTGAGACATGTATCTAAACGGATTTGGTTGCCACTTTTTGTTATATCTTTTTTTTTTGCAAGTCTCGCTACTTTGGACATCTCCTTCCTGATGCCCCGGACTTCGTGGAGTGTGGGCCATATTTGCTGATGTTGGCTCGGTGGGGGACGCCTATATGTCCTAGGGTAGGCGTCTCTTGCATGATGCCTCCAGTTGACCTGTCTCATGAGGTACGTTGGTCGGTGTGTGCTCAAAGGGTGGGGGGGGGGTGCTATGTTTGCCGGGTCTTGTCCTTCATCCGTTTCGGTTTCAGAACTTTGGGGCTGAGACACACTGATGAACTGATGAAGATTAAATATCAGAAAGGCCTCTGTGTCACTACATGTGGTATAGTTACGCCTTAATTATACTCAGAACACAGGTTGTGATGCTCGTTAGAACCGCCTCATTGAGGCGATTGTAACGAATACCCACAACCTATGTCTTGGAGCAGAAATAAGCAAGATAGTGTATACCCCTGTAAAGCCCCGTTTTCTCTACATAAAGTGGGGTTTAGAGGGTATTCATTTCACGGACTAGTTCACATAATTAATAAAGAAAACCCTTGTGAAAACCTGTTGTTGCAGTTTGCGACCAGGTACGACACAGACAGTCTAGAAAGAGTCTTGGAAACTTTTAGGTACCTTGCATTCTTAAAAACAACGCCAAATAATGATAAATCAGTATATTACATGCATAACAGAGAGATTGGCCCTATACTATGATTTCTACCATGATGACTTAAATTTGCTAAGCAGAAATATTTCCTCTGAGCCCTTTAGCTGGAACTACTTTATATGAAAGAGACAAGATACCGCTTTTGCGGTGAAATCGGTATATACAAACGCGGGAAAGTTTCAGTCCCGTCGACGTTATTCATTGCGTCATTGCAATGACGTCTGAACCGATATCAACATACGTTCATAATACGTGGCGTTTGAGTCGGATGCAACGCTGAAAAAAAGAAAACAGGGATATGGTCATTGAATAGGATGTTTGATCTCACAATTAATTTGTTGTATTACTAAACCCCTTTTTATTTGTTTTGTTTAACGTCTCCGTCAACACTTTAAAGGTCATTTATGCGACGTTGCTTCAAATTTTGTGGGACTTTTTCCCGACATTGAGATGAAATGACATCTCAAGCCCTGCCGCCCTATGAAACTAATAGGGTTTACAAGCATGGACTGTCCGACACTCGCAGCACTTTGCCCGGGCAGGCTTAGATCCTCAAAGTACTCCTAGGCGGATTGGTTTTAGCTCTGCGTGGAAGCATCATGCAGCCAATCTATTTCTTCAAATCCCGATGGGCGGGGGCTTTGTTTCTTCTTTTTTGGTTCAAAACTGTATAAAGCGCTTTCATCAGTGATGGCGCCCATCCAGTTTTTTCCCTCCCAGCTTCTGTAACACTATGCTGATTGAACAGTTAACCTGAGCTGTAAACAGTCAATTGAACGGGAATTCAGATCAAAAATTCAAGATCCAAACTGTCCTAAAAGTCTATGGAAGTGCATGTAAAATACATATTATTTATTTTTCCTGTTTTAAAATATGGGATGTTTAAACCTCTGGAGGTAAAACAATCCGGTAAAGAAACTCGTGCTTCGCACTCGTTTCTTTATCGGATTGGTTTACCCCCAGAGGTTTATAAATTCTATATTTCGAATAGGAGAATGAATGATCTGCGTCTAAGAGTGTAATAACGCCATGTAATAAATTCCGTAATCCACTAGTGTATAACGAGTAAATATGCAAATTAGTAAGATGAGCCCCGTTACGTTGCATGTACGACGTCCTTAACGACGTCGCGTTTACAAATAGCGGAATATTCATATCTTTGTAAAACAATCGTGAATAAAATGCGTTTTAAATGGCATATGATAAATAGAAGCGTGCATTCGTGCTCATGTATTACTGTATTCTTTAAACTCGTTGTGGAAAAGGGATAAATGCTCGGCAAGCCTCGCATTTTATCCCTTTTTGTCAATCCATTTAATAAATTCAATAATACATGAACATTCATGTAAGATCCTCTTTTTATCCTATGACGAAGTTGATAAGCAGTGGATAACGTCGTGTAATAAAAATCGTATGACCACACGTGAAACAACACTTTAGCGGTAACGCTTTAGCGGTAACGCCAGGACGACGTCCATGTCAGCCATGCATTTATGTGGATTTTTTTGTCAAATTTAAGGGCGATGAAATCCAATTTAAAGTGTCCATATGATAAAAATAACCTTACATGAGCGGTCATTTTATATGAAATGTATGCAACTCGCAAAAGGTTCGTTTATAAATTTCATATGAAATGACCACCGTGTAATATCCTCTTTTTAACATACGCTTGTGTTATCGAATTAAATAATGAAAAAATGCATCTGTGTGAGACCTAGTTTTCATATGAAGTGGGGTCTACAAGAGAAGTTATTACACGGACTTGGTACTTGATACGAGGGTAGGCTGAAAAGTTCTGAGCCTGACCAAGATCCAATGGTTTGTCCATGCTGAAAGTGCCTTATTTTTCAACATAGTCTCCCTTCCTGTCCACACACTTTCTCCAGCGATGCTGGAGTCCTTGGATCCCAGTTGTATAGAAGGTCTCATCTTGGTCCCTGAAAAACTCCTCCACAGAAGCTATCACCTCCTCGCCTGACCGATAATGCTGCCAAGCCAAGTGCTTTTTCATGTTTGGAAAAGGAAATAATCTGATGGAGCTAGATCAGGTGAATACGGAGGGTGATCGACAAGTGTGAAGCCACAGTCATGCGCAGCAGCCATTGCGACAACCGATTTATGAGCAGGCGCATTGTCCTGGTGGAACAAGACCCCTTATGTCAATTTTCCGGGTCGTTTAGCCTTAATTGCTTTTCGCAATTGTTTTAGCAGATCTGCATAATACTCCCCATTAATTGTTCTGCCCTTTTGAAAGTAATCTATGAATATTATGCCCTTGGCATCCAAGAACACTGATGCCATCACCTTCCCTGCAGAGGAGACGACCTTTGCCTTCCTTGGAGGGGGTGAGCCAGGGTGCTTCCATTGCATGGATTGTCTTTTGGTCTGTGGCTCAAAGTGATGAACCCAACACTCATCCTGAGTGACAAAACGGTCAAGAAAACCATCTTGGTCTGCTTCAAAAATAGCCAAGTTGGCTTGTGACAGGTTCAGTCTGGTCAACTTTTGGCACCCATCTGGCGGAAACCTTCGACATTCCTAATTCACTGTGTAGAATGTTCTCTACTCGTTCACGGGAGATGCCAACAGTGTTAGCTAACTGATTCACAGTTAAACGCCTGTCATCCATCACGGCCCTGTGCACTTGGCTGAAGGTTTCCTCAGTTGTTGCCGTTGTGGGTCGTCCACACCAGTCATCATCTTCAATGCTGTCCTTGCCATCTTAAAATTTGCTGCCCACCTTTTCACGGTTGCATACGAATGAGCATCATCCCCTAATGTAGCATCCATATCGGCATGTATGCCCTTAGGAGCTTACCCATTTTTATGGAGGTACTTGATGACACCACGATGCCAGATTTTGTCCATTTCCTCAGAAACGTGCTAGTATCAATTTTCAAAGTCTAGAATTTCTACGTTATTGCAGGTAAACTTGAACTCTTTTGAGTCAAATCAAGTAATAAAGGTTTGGATTTAATGAATACAAAATTTCATGGCTGTTCGATGCCTGCTTCTTGGTCAGGCTCAGAACTTTTCAGCCTACCCTCGTAGTTTAAACGTCTGTGTCAAAATATCGTCGCCTGCGATACTCGCACTACGTTAACATACTTCGTTCTTATTTCTGCTCAAAACATAGTATCTCATGTGTGTCCTCACCCCACCCATTGTAGCTGGAAGAAATAGATTAAGACTGGACTGCTCAGAGCTGAAACCGACTGAACATTCGAGTTTTCGTAAACCGCGTAGAAGGTCAAAGCCTGCCCAGACATATTGGTGCGAATCTGACCGAGCCTTAAACCCCTGCGGTGTCTTTGGGATGTTAAAAATTTCCACATAATCGGAAACAACGTCTCCAAAATGACCTAAATAGTGTTGACTCGGATGTATGTGTGGCAGCAGCATGAATAAAAATATATAACATTGCAAAACTCACTTTGCCTACATAAAGTGGGTTTGTGAGGGGTTCAGTACGTGAACTGGATAAAGTTTACAAATCAAGTGTGAACAAATGCAACAATTCTGGCTGCGTTATAGTTCTGAGGTAATCTGTTCCTGATATATCTGAAACATGGATTTAAGTGAGACTGCTTTTTGTGGAATGTCGTCATATAGCATTATGATGATGACGACGACCATAACGGCCACGAGGACGACGATGATGATGAACCGTCATGTTGTAATTTGAAAATCCCGCTTTTCACAGCTCATGTATATGCAGCGACAATTTACGTTTATTATGCAGCAGGAAGGAATAAAGGAGCGAAAGGCACAAGAAAAAAGTAACGGAAAAAAGTCACAGGTTTGGGTAGGAAATAAATAATGGAAGAAAAGTCACAGAAATGGTTTTTATCTTGTTTTTCTTAGAATTGTTGGTGATAATCACAACCATTCATAATGTTAACAAGTCCGAGCAATGGACACCCCTCTAACCCCCATTTTATGAAGAGACTAGAAATGCGTCTCAAGGACACGGATGCCCCCGCGTGAAATTATGCCTATGTTCGTATTAATCCATAGAAAGTTATTGACGGTGTTTAAGTTTTGGACCCTTTTTTCCACATTTGACCTCTAAGTATGACATTGACCTTGGCGGTAAGGACCTTGGTTTTGTGTCAGACAGATTGTCTCATGATGCCCAACATTTCTGCCAAGTAATTTCAAAATCCATCCAGAATAAGAAAGTTATTGACTGCGTTTAAGTTTCTGACCCTTTTTGGAACTTTGACCTCTAAGTATGTCCTTGACCTTGGCGGTACTGACCTGGGTCTTGCACGTGACACATCGTCTCATAATAATTAACAATTCTACAAAGTAATTTCAAAATCCATCCCAAAATAAGTTATTGACTTCGTTTAAGCCGGCCCCCGCCCATAGGGGCTTGAAGAAATCTATTGGATGCATGATGCTTCCACGCAGAGCTGAATTCGGCCCGCACACTACTACTGGTTAACCGCTTAGAGGATCTAAGCCTGTCCAGGAAGCGCTAATAAACCCTATTCGTTTCATTGGGCGACAGGTCTTGAGATACCATTTCATCTCAATGTCGGGTAAAAGTCCCACAAAATCGGAAGCAACGTCTCCAAAATGACCTTTACAGTGTTGACGGGGACGTTAAACCACAAATCAACCAACCAACTTCGCCTTTTTAAGTTTCGGACGGACGAACGGGCTGACGGACGGTGGCAATGCTATATGCCCTTCCACCATTTTTCGAAAGGCGGGGGCATAAAAAGTAGGGCTTACAGGGGGTATTCGTATTTTTTCATATTTTGCTCCTCTTCATGAAGCAATCTGATGTGGGTCTACAATGTTTACTGTTTGCCAAAAAAAAGTATTTTTAAAAAAGTTTGTAAGAAGATGCAGCAGAGTGAATAAACAGTGATAAATAGGCAACAATTTCCAATTCAGGTTTTCTTGGTATCTTTAGGCCAAAGGGTTTGACACCGGGAAATGTCGGGTTTGCAGGTGTTGACGTTACTTTTATTTACTCATTATATATTTTGAAAATGGATGATTTCTATTTTTTCTATTTGTGACTTTTTTTTTACGTTTTATCTGTGACTTTATTTCCATTAGCCTTTTCCAGTGCCTTTCTTTCCGAACAGCATCGCCAACCCCGACACAAGAAGGGACATTTCCTGTCCGATATATACGAGGATTAAAACCAGAAAAGAAGACAAGAAAATTAAAACAATAAAACAAAATCAGTAAGAACAGAATGAAAGTTAAAACATCATTGAATGTGTGTGCTCACTCATGTATTTGCTTTGGATAAATGCTTTAGCCAAAACAAATGCATCAGGTTTATGAAAAAAAAAAACAAAAAAAACAAGAAGCATTTTGCATTGTTATATACAGTTTAATGCCTTAGTACAAAGGTCAATGTCTGCGTCGCATGTTCGAGACGTTCGGAATAGTCTTGTCTCCGTATGACCTTAGCTGTTGATGGGACGTAAAACTCAAAATACGCAAAAGGTCGATTGATAGGAAAGAATTATAGCATGACACGTTTGCGGTAGAGTGTCAAAACCTCAGCAACGCTCGTTATACACACGATTACGAAACTGACACCTGCTTTATCGACGATAATCATCACTAATCAGCCTGAACATAGCAAGGTCTACATTCGCGATGCGCATTATGGGTAGTTTTTTTTATTTATTTTGTTTATTTTTTTTTTTACTGAATTGAGATTGAACGTCCCCGTAAACTCTAAAAGGGTCATTTTGGAGACGTTCATTTCAATGTTGTAGGACTTTTAGCCGACAAAGCTCAAGCCCTGCCGCCAAATGAAACCAAAAGGCTAATATGCACTGGACGGTCTGACTCACACCAATTTCCTTGGGCATGCTTAGTAGGACCCATTGTTTCTTCGTGCACCTAGTGAGGACTCCGGTCAGACAACCCAGATGTTTAGGCTGATATGTGTCTTTGCTGGATGTAATAAGTGTAGAAAATGCATTGCCAGGACTCTTTTATACTGTCTCCAAATACATAAAAATAAATACAAAAAAAAAAAATAATAAATAAATAAAAAAAAATGAAAATGATAAATATATAAAACTACAAAAGAAAATTTAATTTCGCAAATTATGTTTGATTAAAATAAGATCATTTTTACAAGGTTATTCGATGCACAGGCAAGTTAATATGAGGTAGTAAAAACTGGTCACAGGAAAAAAAAATCAGGGAAAAAAAATCACAAAAAAAATATAGAAAAAAAATCCACTAATAAAAGATTGTACATTAATCAATTTTTCTGATGCCATGTTAAAGATGGTTGGTTATTGTCAATTAGTTCAGTGTTTATATAACTTGCTCAAAGGTGTGAATATTGGTCCTGTCTACCTAATTTGTTGCGTATACCCCGGTAAACTCAAACCCATATATAGAAAAATGGGGTTTACGGATTATCCATTACAGTCCTCATTTTTGCTTATAAATATAGATTGTGGGTACCTGTTAGAAGCATCTAACTGAGCCGGTTCGATTCAGCACCCACGATGTATATTTGTGACAGAAATAAGAAAAAATGCGTTCATCCGAAAAATGCTACTTCTAGCTAAGTTTAATCTCACGGGCGTATCATTACGCAAACACGCCTATACAAATACATTGCCACCTTTATCGCCGAAAAAATAAAAAGTTCAAGATGAAAAATTGTGATATTTTTCTTATTTCTGCTCAAAATATAGATTGTGGGCACTCGTTAGCACCGCCTCATCGAGGCGGTTCTAACGAGTACCCACAATCTATAGAGCAGGAATAAGAAAAATAAGGTTTACCCCTGTAAACCCCAGTTTTACTATATAAAGTGGGGTTCAAGGGGGTCAAAATTATATAGGCCTGTTTTCGTTATGTAATTGTCATAGTCTATATTTAGGCTAAAATAACAAAGACTGTCAAAAGTTTCCATCTAACTTATGTTATATCTGACATGAAAGATGACATTTTAGCAGTGGCACGGGCGTAATACAGAAATGTGAAGACTCTAAGGGATCAACAAGGATGGAATACTCCGTTGCCTGTAGTTGTTCGTCGTTGTCAACACTTAATTTTGAATCATGCTTTTCAGTAAGCTACTCACATAACACTAATGAAAACATTATTCAAACAAATTTTGTGACTTGTTTTTCCGTGACTGTTTTTCCCAAACTCCCCCCCCCCCCCCCCCCCCCAGTGACTTTTTTTTCCTACATTCGTAAAAAACTACCACTGAACCATTGCGGATGATTCTAATGAGCACCCGCAATCTACATTTGCAGCCGAAATAATGAAAAATATCAAGCTTTTATAAATCAAAGCACTGAAGCACTTGTATCTGAGTCTAGGTTGGAAAATGATCCTGAACGGTAAGTAAACTGTTGACATTGCACGACCCGCAGAAAAAGCGACCGACTGAAGTCGTTTGATTTTCTAAGAGTGCCCTAAAATCACCGTGTCATTCTGTCATTCGGTCAATCGGTCATTCTGTCAGTCTGTCAGTCTGTCTGTCCGTCCGTAACCCGTTTGTGAAAATTGGTGATAGTGACTTAACCGCTTGGAATATTTAAACAATTTTTGGCATACTGATAGATATCAATGAGATCTAACCAATGAACTTGGAAATAATACATTCCATTTAGTATAACCTTGCCGAGGCGAAAAATGTGAAAATTTTCGAACTGCTTCTCCTCGGAAACCGTTGGGCCGATTGAAGTCAAATTTCATATGGAGCCTCTATGGGATGGGGGAAACCAAACTTTGCTCATGGGGTCCAGGTCACATGACCAAAATTGCCGCAAAGCCATATATGGTCTGTTTGTCTGTCCGTCCGTAACCCGTTTGTGAAAATTGGTTATAGTGACTTAATCGATCGGAATATTTAAACAATTTTTGGCATACTGATAGATATCAATTAGATCTAACCAATGAACTTGCGAAATATTACATTCCATTTAGTATAGCCTCGCCGAGGCGAAAAATGTGAAAATTTTCGAACTGCTTCTCCTCGGAAACCGTTGGGCCGATTGAAGTTAAATTTCATTTGGAGCCTCTATTGGATGGGGGAAACCAAAGTTTGCTCATTGGGTCCAGGTCACATGACCAAAATGGCCGCCAAGCCATATATGGTATGTCTGTCTGTCCGTCCGTAACCCATTTGTGAAAATTGGTGATAGTGACTTAACCGCATGGAATATTTAAACAATTTTTGGCATTCTGATAGATATCAATGAGATCTAACCAATGAACTTGCGAAATATTACATTCAATTTAGTATAGCCTCGCCGAGGCGAAAAATGTGAAAGTTTTCGAACTGCTTCTCCTCGGAAACCGTTGGGCCGATTGAAGACAAATTTCATATGGAGCCTCTATGGGATGGGGGAAACCAAACTTTGCTCATTGGGTCCAGGTCACATGACCAAAATGGCCGCCAAGCCATATATGGTCTGTTTGTCTGTCCGTCCGTAACCCGTTTGTGAAAAATTGGTGATAGTGACTTAACCGCTTTGAATATTTAAACAATTTTTGGCATACTGGTAGATATCAATGAGATCTGACCAATGAACTTGCGAAATAATACATTCAATTTAGTATAGCCTCGCAGAGGCGAAAAATGTGAAAATTTTCGAACTGCTTCTCCTCGGAAACCGTTGGGCCGATTGAAGTCAAATTTCATATGGAGCTTCTATGGGATGGGGGAAAACCAAAATTTGCTCATCTGGTCCAGGTCACATGACCAAAATGGCCGCCAAGCCATATATGGTAAAAACCCTTCAAAAATAGTCTTCTCAAGAACCACTGGACAGATTTCCACGAAACTTGATAAATGGCATCTGGGACGTAGGCCCATCATAAATTGCTAAAATGGTGACCCTGGGTTGACCTTGACCTTCTTTGTGCCTAGGTCAAACTTTGACACATATGCTTTCGTATTGGAAAATGTGAGAATGCATTTTATCCTGCAAACGATTCAGAATACAATACTAAAGTATAAGATATATTTTTGCTCCTTACGATAAGGCGCATTTATTGGGGGAACCGTTTTAGGTCAAGGTCACATGACCAAAATGGCCGCCATACACATATATGGTAACACTCATCAAGCTAAAAGCATCCGGCGGGTCGTGCACTTCAGCTGAAGCACTGGTTTCGCTTAACTTTTACAGTTTTACTTGTTTGATTTAAAGTTTAACGTCCCCGTCAACACTAACTTTTACAGACCTGCATTGTAAGATATTTGTATAGACCCTGATACGATATCGCGTACGTAAGCAAACACGGTAGACCATGATCAGACATCGCGTTCAACGGCGTCTGATCTGTGTCTACACTGGTTGTCAAACATAACACTTGATTCCAGTCAAAATTCTATAGATAACACTCTGACGCAATACTCTGACCTCAACGCGGCTATTTTCCTATAAATTTGTTAAAACCACGTGGACTTTAGCAAAGAAAACCTAATACGCATTATAACTTCGGGTCGTTTGACAAACAATCGACCAAAAATTGAATTTAATTGTTGAGATTTTGTTTGTTTGATCTGAGGTTTAACGTCCCTGTCAACACTGTAAAGGTCATTTTGGAGACCTTGCGTCCAATTTTGTGGGACTTTTACCCGACATTGAGATGAAATGACATCTCAAGCCGTGCCACCCAATGAAACCCATAATGTGTCTAAGCATGGACGGTCCGACTCGCACCGC
The DNA here is from genome assembly GCA_963580285.1 of Lucinisca nassula. Taxonomy (NCBI): domain Eukaryota; kingdom Metazoa; phylum Mollusca; class Bivalvia; order Lucinida; family Lucinidae; genus Lucinisca; species Lucinisca nassula. The sequence goes on from OY757019.1 coordinate 32,817,681, forward strand.
ATTGCCTGGGCAGGCTTAGATTATCTAAGCCGCTTACCAGTACTCGTTTACGGGTCGGTTTCAGCTCTGCTTTGAAGCATCATGCAGCCGATCTATTTCGTCAGGCCTGATGGGCGCGGGCAGGATTAATTTTTGTGATACAAAAGTATTCGCCGGCCTCTATAGCTCAGTCGTACGCACGTCTGACTGCTGATCAGGAGGACGCGGGTTCGATACCTGCTGGGGTCGGCAACATTCTTTCGGTAAGATTGATCATGAAATCTAGCGGATAGCCAACAGGACAGTAACTTTCCTACAAAATTGCTATTTCGAGCGTAGTGCACACGGTTATACATGTATATGGCTAAATATGTGACCCAACTGCGTTTGCTTTAAAATTCTTAGCGTAGCGTATACCTTGCAAAAACCCGTACGAAAAGAAACGCACTAAAACGTCAATACGTATAAAAACGTAAAAAGCAGTATAGCGCGATAATACGCATAACAATCGGTTTCATACGCCTTAATATATTTGCTACGTTTTATTCTACGTTTTATTACGTTTCAGGTTTTTTTTGTTGTTTTTTTTTTTGTAGTTATTGCTTGGTATCGCTTCCCTACAAAACGGCGCAAAATTAATGTACATGTAGTAAAGCATAGCCCTCACTACGTAGCGGTGAGACTGAGGCTTTACTCCGAACCACGTAACGTAGAGGCATACACGTTTACGAAATTCGCGGATGTATGGCACTAGAGAAGACGAATAAAAACAAGGACTTTTTTGTATTTTTCATGAACGTAATGTTTGTGGGGCGACATATATAAAGGGTATTGTGGGGCTTTATACATATATGTATAATATATACATGCCTCATATCTGGGTTGGTATTGTGGGGCTCTATATATGTTTAATATATATATGCCTCATATCTGGGTTAACATTTTCTACCACTTAGCTAGGTAAAAATTGTATAGATATATAGATCAACGATATCTGGCTTGCGTAATGGAACTAAACAAAACACATAAAACGAAGGATTTACATTTTCGTGAACATTATGTTTGTGGGGCGACATATATAAATTGCAATGTGGGGCTTTATATATATATAGTATATATGCCTCATATCTCGGTTAAAATTTTGCGCCACTTATCTCGGTTTAGACACGACCACCCCATATCATGACCAATTTCTATATATATATATATATGGTTAATGGGTGGGAATCTGAATGGTTTCTGGTATATGAGGCCCTTCTATGATGTGGAGAGGATAGGAATGGCCCCTGCGACCCCAAGTGGGTGTGCTATTGATAAGGGACAAGAACATATATTATTATGGGTAGGGGATTTTAATGTTTTTTTACTGAAATATATGGCCTTATAAAGTGGAGGGGCAGGGCGCATTGCCCTAGCACAAAGTGACCCCCAGATTGGTGCGATTGAATGAGTCTTATCATAAGGAACAAGAATATTATAGTTTATGAGTGCGGATCTGAATGATTTCTGAGATATATGGCTTTTAATGGAGTAAAGCAGTGGGGCATGACCCAGGCAGTCCGGATGACTCTCAAGCTAGGGTTATTTGAATTTCGCTTATCACAAAGAAGATAATTATATATGGTTTAGGGGTGGGGCTCTGAACAGTTTCTGAGATATATAGCCTTTTGTGAAGTGGTGGGGTGGGGCAAGGCCCTGGCTTGACCCGGAAGACATCCAGGTTGACGTCAATGAATGTGTCTTATCATAAGGAACAACAATATATATATGGTTAGAGGTGGGGATCTGTAAGGTTTCCAAGATATTGGGTCTTTAATGAAATGAAGGGGTGGAGCACGACTCGGGCACATCCTGGGTGACCCCCAGGTTAGTGTCAATGAATGCGTCATATCATAAGAAACAAGAATATATAACGTTTTGGGGCGGGGATCTGAATGGTTTCTGAGATAGATGGCCTTTTGTGAAGTGGTGGGGTGGGGCAAGGCTCCCGCGCACCCAGGAAGATCCCAGATTGGTGTCAATGAATGAGCCTCTTCATAAGGAACAAGAATATACAGGGTTAAGGGGTGGGGAGCTGTAAGATTTCCAAGATATTGGGCCTTTTATGAAATGGAGGGGGTGGGGCATGACCCCGGCACAACCCGGGGGACCCCCAGGTTGGTGTCACTGAATGTGTCTTATCATAAGGAACAAGAATATATATTGTTTTGGGGTGGGGATTAAAATGGTTTCTGAGATATATGGCCTTTTGTGAAGAAGAAGGGGTGGGGCAAGGCCCAGTCGCACCCCGGGAGACCCCCAAGTTGGTGTCAGTGAATGTATATTTTCATAAGGAACAAGAATATATAGGTTTAGGGGTGGGGATCTGTAAGGTTTCCAAGATATTGGGCCTTTTATGGAATAGAGTGAGTGGGGCATGACCCTGGCACGTACCGGGGGACCCCCAGGTTGGTGTCACTGAATGCATCTTATCACAAGGAACAATAATATATATGATTTTGGGGTGGGGATCTGGATGGTTTCCGAGTTATATGGCCTTTTATGAATTAGAGGGGGTGGGGCATGGCGCCGGCTTAACCTGGGGGACCCCCATGTTGGCATTAAAGCATATGGCTGAGAGACATTTACTCAAGGAATATTTCTATAAAAGTTTTGTCAAAATATCTGCAATAACTTGGCAGCAAATGCCATTTTCAATTTTCCCCATTATAAGCCAATGGCAAACTAAGTTGCCATAGCAACCAAAACTAAAGAGCCAAATTTTATAAAAAAAAACAACAAAAAAACACAAAACCTATAAAGGCAAATATGGTGAATATTTCCAAAACTCTCAGCCTAATAGAGCATTCGGTTTTTGAGATGATTTTTGAAGTATTTTTTTTTTTATTATGGTTTCCATGGCAACCAATAGAAATGAGCAGTAGGCCTAAAATCATATGGCAGATAGTAGATTGCCTAAGGAACATTTCTATGGAAGTTTTGTCAAAATATCTGCAAAGGTTTGGCAGTAAATGGCATTTTTCTATTTTCCACATTATAAAAAATAGAAGTAGAGGCAATGATCAGGAATCGATACAGTCAACCCATAGCTCCCATCAGAGACACCAAAGGGAAAGAAACACAAACATGCATAAACAGACCTAATGGAAACACCAACAGCAGAAAGCCAAAAGGACAGTTACTTTCCCACAAAGTGGCCAATAGGCTATCCAAAATAAAATAACACAAGCGACACAAACACCTAAAGACAAATCATAACAAAAATAAATCGCGACAGAAGAACCGCCTTGGAAGGTCAGCGAAAACGAATTCCACTCGAGGGCTTAAATCGATTTTACGTGGCCACAATCCTCGCCCTTATTTCCATCGCGATTTTGACAAATAATTTGTTCAGTCCGCATGAAGGCCTGCTAACTCATCAGTGCGGCATCTCCGCGAACACAAATAATCAAACAACCACAGAGATGAAACAGCGGTGAGGACTCGACAGCAAGAAACCACTGAAATGCTGGAGCAAAAGAAAACCAATAGTTAGACTATAAGTCTATGGAAACTCTAAGTTGCCATAGCAACCAAACTAATGAGCCGATTTTCATTAAAGGAGAAGTTAAACAAAGATCAGGAATCGATACAATTAACTTACTCCACCCATCAAAACACCAAAGGGAAAGAAACACAACATTAAGCGACCAGACCATAATGGAAACCTAAACAGAGGAAGGCCATAAGGACAGTTACTTTCCCACAAAATGACCATATGGCCATCCAAAATAAAAAGACACAAGCGACACACACAGTAAGTAACAAACAACAACAAAAATAAACCGCCACAGAAGAACCGCCTTGGAACGGTCAGTGGAAAGATTTCCACTAGGGGCTTAAATCGATTTTACGTGGCCACAATCCTCGTCCTTACTTCCGTCGCGATTTTGACAAATAATTTGTTCAGTCCGCATGAAGGCCTCCTAACTCATCAGTGCAACATCTCCGTGAACACAAAAAATCAAAGAACCACAAAGGTGAGACAACGGTGAGGACTCGACAGCAAGAAACCACTGAAATGCTGGAGCAAAAGAAAACCAACAGTTAGACTCCGATGGGCCCGACCAGAGACAGAGCATCAGGCACCAACCAACCTTTCAATCCCCCTGCCCAAGGATGCTACAGATGAAATTTGGGCTGAATCGGCCCAGTGGCTTCAGAGATGTCGTCTAAAAATGTTGACGCAGATGCAGACGCAGACGCAGACGACGACGGACAACTGCCTATCCTATAAGCTCCCCCCCCCCACCCGGAGCCTTCGGCTCTGGTGAGCTAAAAAATTCAAAGCGCAATAACTCTTGAAAGGGGCTTAATTCGGATGAGAAAAAAAATATGAATCTGTTATTTTTCAATGTGGAATTCATATGAAATTTCAAAACCTTAGTATATACGGTTCTAAAGTAATGCTATGCATCAAAAAGCATACAATGTATAAATACCTAAAGTGACAAAGAGCCATTACTCACGAAGTATTTTTCGGAATTAAGTAAAAAATTTATCAGGTCATCTACTCATCACCACCAACCGTTTTACTAACTTTCAAGGCTCTACCTAAAAAAACTATTTTTTAAACCTCATATCAAACAAAACTAGTTTTTTTAAAGATAGTTTGCAGACAAGATTTTATCAAAAGTTTTTCAAAGGGCAATAACTCTTGAAAAGGGCATAATCAGGATGAGAAAAGAATGTGTGTCAGCTATTTTCCCACGGGGGATTCATATATGAAGTTTCAATACCATAGCATGCAGGGTTCTAAAGTAATGCAATGCATCAGAAAGCATGCAAGGCACAAATACCCAAAGTAACAAATGCCATAACGCATGAAGTATTTTTCGGAATTTAGTCAAAAGTTAATCAGGTCATCTTCTCATCACCACCAATCTATTCTCCCACTTTCAAGGCTCTAGCCTCCGTGGTGTAGTGGTTACGCTACTCGCCTTGTAAACCAGGGATCGCAGGATCGATCCCGGGCTTCTCCAGACTTTCGGATGAGTCTTTAAACCGAGGTCCCGTCTCCGTATGACCTTAGCTGTTGGTGGGACGTAAAACTGAAACACTCACTCACTCAAGGCTCTAGCTCCAAAAGTTGTTTAGATATTTTGCAGACAAGATTTCATCAATTGGTTTTCAATGGGCAATAACTCTTGGAAGCGGCATAAATCGGATGAGAAAAAAGTATGTGTTAGCTATTTTTTCATGGGTAGTTTATAAATGATTTTCAAAACCCTAGCATACACGGTTCTCAAATTATGCTATGCATCACAAAGCATACAATGTAGAACATCCAAAGTGACAAAGGGCCATAACTCCCGAATTATTTTTCGGAATTTAGTCAAGAGTTAATCAGGTCATCTTCTTATCACTAGCAATCAATCCATCAACTTACACGGCTCTAGCTTTAATAGTTTTTGGGATATTTTGTTGACAAGATTTGATAAAAAAAATCAAAGGGCCATACCTCTCGAAAGGGGCACAATCTGGATGAGAAAAAAATATGCGTTTGCTATTTTTTCATAAGGAATTAAAATAGGAAATTTCAAAACCCTAGCATACATGGTTCTAAAGTTATCTATGCATGGCAAAGCATGCAATGTACATATACCTAAATGTACAAAGGCCATAACTCACGAAGTATTTTTTTCTGAATTTAGTAAAAAGTATATCAGGTCATCTACTGAATACAGACAAATGATTCACCAACTTTCAAGGCCCTAGCTCCTATAGTTATTGAGATATCTTGCTGACAAGATTTTGTCAAAGTGTTTTCAAAGGGCAATAACTCTTAAAATGGGCATAATCAGGATGAGAAACAAATATGCGCCAGCTATTTTTCCATGACAAATTCATATATAAAATTTCAAAACTCTAGCATACACGGTTGTAAAGTAATGCTATGGATCACAAAACATACAATGTACAATTACCCAAAGTGACAAAGGGCCGCAACTCACAAAGTGTTTTTCAGAATTTAGTCAAAAGTTAATCAGGCCACCATCTCATCACTTCCAATCTATTCAGCAACTTTCAAGGCTCTATCGCTATTAGCTTTTGAGATATTGTTTTCAAACTTTTTCAAAGGGCAATTACTCTTGAAAGGGGCATAATCCGGATGAGGAAAAAATACGCGTTAGCTATTTTTCCATGGGGAATTTATATATGAATTTCAAAACCCTAGCAGACACGGCTCTCAAGTTATGATATGCATCACAAAGCATATTATCACTTCCAATCTATTCACCAATTTTCAAGGCTCGAGCTCCAATAGTTTTTCAGAGAGTTTGCTGACAAGATTATGCCATTTTTATTAAAAGTGCAATAACTCTTGAAAAAATCATAATCCGGATGAGAAAAAATATGCGTCAGCTATTTTTCCATGAGGAATCCATATATGAAATTGCAAAACCGAACACGGTTCTCAAGTTATGCAATACATCAAAAGCGTTACGGACAAACGGACATCGACCCAGAAGCAATATGCCAGTCCAACTTTTTTGAAAAGTAGAAGTAAAACAAAGATCAGGAATTGATACAATTAACTTACTCCACCCATAAAAGACACCAAAGGGAAAGAAATACAAACATTAAGCGACCAGACCATAATGGAAACCTAAACAAAGGAAGGCCATAAGGACAGTTACTTTCCCACAAAATGGCCATATGGCCATCCAAAACCAAAAGACACAAGTGATACACACAGTAAGTAACAAACAACAACATAAATAAATCGCCACAGAAGAGCCGCCTTGGAACGGTCAGTGGAAGATTTCCACTTGGGGGCTTAAATCGATTTTACGTGGCCACAATCCTCGCCCTTACTTCCGTCGCGATTTAGACAAATAATTTGTTCAGTCCGCATGAAGGCCTCCTAACTCATCAGTGCAACATCTCCGTGAACACAAAAATCAAAGAACCACGGAGGTGAGACAACGGTGAGGACTCGACAGCAAGAAACCACAGAAATGCTGGAGCAAAAGAAAACCAACAGTTAAGACTCCGATGAGCCCAACCAGAGACAGAAGTTGGGGGCATAATTACGAGCACCTAGCGCGAGTAATATTTCTTCTTACAATAGACCAACAAAATTTCATAAAAACTTAAATCGACATTGACTTTGTAATTTTCTTCAAATGCTCCCAACTTTCCGCTATTGTTAGAAGAAATTCCATAAACATTATTGATTGTATCAAACACATTTATGCCCTTGTGTAATGTTTTGATGCAAAAAATATAATGTTTCGCTGTCTAATGTCAAGGAATCTACGCGTGAGGTCATAAAACGGCAAAAATTATTATTACAGAACACTAATAACCGAATTTTAAAAATTCTTAGTATTAAGCAGACACAAAAGGGTTCATTTTGTTGAAAACTGATTGAGAAAATTCCATTCGTCCGAAAGTAATGCGCATTTATATCTGAAACAAACATATCTTTCTAAGAGTAACCTCGCTTTATTTTTTTTTTAAATTAGACATGCGATGCCATATTTATTATAAAATGTTGTAAAATAATTTTAAACCGTCATGTTTTCAATTATGCAGTTTCCTTTAACATTTTTCTCATGCATTTCATTACTGTGTATGTTGTTGATAATTAAGGATATCAGATAAGTTTCGTTTCAAAATTCAAACTTCAATGTATTTTTTTTTTCTTTAAATTTTAAAAAAAATACCATGGAATTCAAAATTTCATTTCATAGACTAATTGAGGCAAACGTTTTCGCGTGCATTTTTACCAGACCAGTAAGTTATGTATGTTGTTCATCTACTAACAATCACAAAAACTGGCATATCAATAATAAATATTTACATTTCCAGTGTAAAGGCTAATGTAAACCTATAGAAAACAATTGCGTTCATACGTCCACGAACGCATCGAACCACATGACGTTAAGTGACGTCATTCTAAACCATTGTTCTCTACGGGCGTTGATGACGTCAACGCTGCTCCGCTCTTTGTAGAAAAACAGCGTGTAAATGTTTTTCAGCTTTAAAAGTTTGCCCTACAAGCATTTTTTCGCCCAGTGATGAGGGGCAAATAATATAAATATAAAAAATAAACTTAATTTTCTGCTTTTCATGAAAGTATGAACGACAGTGGGTCGCTAGCAAAGTTTACATGAACTCCTTCGGGGTCCATTTACTTTGCACGTGACCCACTGCGTTCATACTTCCATGAACTGCAGAAAAATAAATTTCATTTCTTAAAAAATCATAAAAAAAATAAATTTATTGCTTGTGATTGAAAATTGTACCTTACGATAATGCATCAGTGTGACTTAATGCATTCTGATATTATATCTCCAAATGGTTATGTTTCTGATGAAAATTTATGATATTGTTCTTATCTATATTCCAAACACGGGTTATGGTCACTCGTTAGAACCGCCTCATCGAGGCGGTTCTAACGAGTAGCCATATCCTATGTCTAGGAGCAGAAATAAGAAAAATTAAGTAAACCCCTGAAAATCCTACTTTTTTCTATATAAAATGGTGATCAAAGGGTTGTTCATTTCAAGGACTTGTTTACAAGATGAGGAAACTGGTTTAGCATATCAGTCAAGATCCGTTTAAATATCCAAATATGTGATAAACAGCCCTATGAAAAATAAGATATTTCATATTTAAAAAGTTAGAATTTAATGTGCATCTGTGACATCATAGAATACCACATGTCTATAAATGAGGCACTGTGGAATTGCTCTATTACTATAAGAATTTTCAAAATGCAAACTTTAGTATTTACGAAAGTAAAACAGAAAATGGTGATCACGGGAACGCGAGTTCGATACTTGCCGGGGTCGGCAACATTCTTTGGCGATTGATCATGAAATCTTTTCTACTGTCATTCTCCCCATTTCCACTGATTCAAGAAGGGCTGTTTCAGTTTCTGGCGAAAGAATGTGCACTGCACTGGTTAACCGCTTAGGTATAAGCCTGCCCAGGTAAAGTATGGCTAAGTAAACTGGTCGGCACAAAAATGACCTAAATTGTGTTGACTGGGCCATTAAACCCAAATATATCAAACAAACAAAAACGTTTTGATGTTTGCCTTTTGATTCCTCAAATCAATATTTGTTTCATTTAATGGATTCCAAAACCTTTGCACGTTACCTTTGACCATTATCATGCTAAATAGGATATTTCCTACCTTACAAATAGTGCAGATCCAGATCAGATCGCAGAATCATTACTTTTTGTGATGCTGATTGTGATTTTGAACAAATGCATTACGTCAAGTTATTCGACTGGTATAAAGTCAGAAATGCATGTGGCTTAATTAATGTTTTCAGTTCTGGATATAGAGGATATTACATGAGTGCTCATGTATTATTGAATTTATTAAACGAGTTGAGGAAAAGGGATAAAATGCCAGGCAAAGCCTCGCATTTTATCCCTTTTCCTCAACTCGTTTAATAAATTCTATAATACATGAGCACGAATGCAGGATTCTATTTATCATATGACATTTAAAACGCATTTTATTCACGATTGTTTATAAAAAATGTCAATATTCCGCCATAAGTAAACGCGACGTCGTTAAGGACTTCATACATGTAACGTTACGGGACGTATCTAGCTAATTTGCATATTTAATCAACTAGTGGATTATCGAAAATAATACATGGCGTTATTAGATTCTCAGACGCGACGTCATATGATAAAAGTGTTAAACACAATATCAGACAATATGAAGCACTCAAATTAGAAATATAACCGAGTGAGTTTTTCTTTGTTACACGGATAATTTTGTTTTTGTTTTGGTTTTACGGCCCTTGCAAAATTATTTTTCTTATTCTGAGCCCATCATTAATCACAAGTTGTCGCGAACCGGAATACATGAATGATATGAATATAACATTCCTGACAGGGTGATAATGAAAACTGTCACCCTAAGGAATACGATTACCGACCAAGGAATGGCCGAGATTGTAATGAATATTCCGAACGGTGAGCCGGCCTCGTAGCTCACTCGGATGCGCCTCTGACTGGGTGATCAGCAGGATACGGGTTCGATATAGTCCAGGGTTGGCAACATTCTTTCGTGGAGATTGATCATGAAATATTTTCTATGGTCATTCTCTCCCTTCTGCTGATTCAAGACGGGCAGTTGTCAGTTTCTGGCGAAAGAATGTGCACTGTACTGGTTAATCGCTTACGTATAAACCTTCCAGGAAAAGTGTGAATAGGTAAACTGATTGGCTCAAAAATGACATTTGTGACGATCTCTGTGCCAGGAGGACAGCTCACAAGCGACTAATGAGGTCTGGACATTTCAAATTATTGGATAACCTCGTCTTACCACCTTAGCGACGTAAGCTGCTTGAACAGCGATTCAGAATTTAAAACATCTACAACTTCGTTACTTCTGAATACAAACCGCATGTGTGAGTATGCGTTTTCTTAAATAAATGAAAAGAAACATTTTGGTTCCATAGTTTTTCGACTTTGTTTCAATTTTGGCTTAGCCTCTATTTCTCCAGCTTCCCAAAGAACCAAACCGTACGCGCAGCTAATTCTCTGCATGTGTTGACAAAATTATAGCAGGGTGATAGTAAAAAATATTGCCCTAGGGCCAATGAGACTTTTGTATGAAATATAATAAAGTCAACTGTTAGAAATCAACTTGTATTGAATGCATATCAACGGCTGCAATTTGTAACTTTTTTGCTGTTTTTCGCTGAAAAAGGTGGACATGTGTGGCTCTATGTTTTATTATACCTCAAGTGACTTTCCCATACAGAACTCTCTTAAGACTAGGGTTGATACTGTCACTCTGTGATAATTTCCACTATCACATGTGCGGAATTGTGCGCGTACGGTTTGGTTCTCCAGGGAAGCTGAAAAGGAGAAAACAGTTGAGGAATTTTCCTTCTTAAATAAATATATGACTTAATTAAAGAAACACATACCCACACGTGGGGGTTACGTTTGGGGGTTTTATTCAGAAATAGTGAAGCACCAGCTTACGTCACTAATGTAGAATGCCGACATTATCCGATAATTCGGAACGTCCCGACGTCAATAATCGCGAGTGAGCAGTTCTGTAAGAATGCCCACGTGGCGCAGTATTTTGTCACTAGCAGGCAAACAAATGGGTGTCTCGACCTTGTTCGGTATAATAAAATAAAAAATTAAATTCCGGAGAGCTAAAGGCTACCTTTCGTTAAAGTTGCTTTGCCACCAATGAAAACAGCATCAAGGAAGAGTGCATCATCTACATTATCCCCTGTTAACTTAGCTTCAATGAAATCCCCTTCTCCTATTGGTTCTTGGGGATTCACGCATGCATAGCTCCAGATATTCCTGAAAAATATTGGTTCCTTGCATAAAGCACATCATGAAAACACGCCTATACAAATACATTATAACCTCCACAAAATCGATTTTTTTAGATGAAAAAGTGTAATATCTTTCTTACTTATGCTCAAAATATGGATTGTCGGTACTTGTTGGAACCGCCTCATCGAGTACCAACAATCTATATTTTTGAGCAGAAATCGATGAGGCGGTTCTAACGAGTACCAATAATCTATATTTTAGAGCAGAAGTAAGAAAAAGGTGATCGCTGTTGACAGCCAGCCGTCGATAGCAAATTCGCTATTGACAGCCGGCTGTCGATAGCGAATTTGCTATTGACAGCCAGCAAACTAAGTTGATAAAAATGGGTTATTGCAAATTTATTGTATGTTTTACCTTATAAACATTTATGGACAGGTTATTTAATATAATTTATTATATATTGGCTTCAGGTACTGTGATTATCCCATCATGGAACCTGCTAAAGTAATGATATTACCAGCTGTTCCAATGATTTGGTTGATACATATCATTTCTATGACTAAGAATATTGTGAAGCTTTATTAATCTTCTTAATGCAAACAAATATTTACTGTGACCGAGGCCATTGTTGTCGGAAATTCCTGAATTTTTAGCTCACCTGAGCCGAAGGCTCATAGGTGAGCTTAGAGTATGGTAAGGCTCCGTTGTCTGTGTGTCGTCTGTTGAGTCAGTATTTTCAAACATCTTCTCCTCTGAAACCCCATGGCCGATTGGAGTCATATTTCATGTGGAGCATCCATCGGATGGGGGAACCGAATAGTTTGTTTGAAGGGTCCAGGTCAAGTAACCAAGATGGCCGGCAATGCCCATATATGGTGAGGTTTCTCCTCAGAAACTGCTGGGCCAATTGAAACCAAATTACATGTGGGTTCTCTATGGGTTGGGGGAAAGAAAGTTTGTTCATGGGATCTTGGTCACATGACCAAGATGGCCGCCATGTCCATATATGGTAAAAACTATAAAAATCTTCTTCTCAGGAACCAAACGGCGGCAGACCTTGAGACTTGGTATGCAGCATCGGGGACTCGGGCCCTGCCAAGTTTGTTCAAATGATGATGACCTTTGGTTGACCTTGGCCTGTTTTATGTCAAGGTCAAATTTGGTCACATAGACATTCGTATGGAAAAAAGGCAAAGAACAAGAGGACCATGATGGTCCTATATCGCTCACCTGAGCTAAGAGCTAAGAGTTTTGCACGTGCCCCAGTGTCTGTCTGAGACAAGACTTTAAAGGTTTTTCCCTAATATGTATATGTAAAGCGAGTGGGCCCCGGCGCGGGGCCATTTTTGGTCCCAGTGCTATAATTTGAACAATCTTGGTAGAGGTCAACTAGATGAAGCTTCATACTAAATATCAAAGACCTGTGCCTTCTGGTTTCAGACAAGAAGATTTTTAAAGATTTCCCTATCATAAGCCTGCATAAAAGCAGTGGGTCCTGGAACGGGGGCTTTTTTTGCCCCAGGGCTATAATTTGAACAATCTTTGTATAGGTCAACTAGATGAAGCTTCATATCAAATATCAAAGACCTAACCCTTCTGGATTCAGATAAGAACATTTTTAAAGATTTTCGATCCCTATATAAGCCTATGTAAAACCAGTGGGCACCCGTGTGAGGCCATTTTTGGGTATAATTTCAACAATTTTCATAGCGGTCTACTAGAGCGGGGGCATTTTTGGCCCAAGGGCTATAATTTGAACAATTTTGGTAAATATCAACTAGATGAAGCTTCCTACTAAATATCAAAGACCAGGACCTTCAGGTTTCAGACAAGAAGATTTTTAAAGGTTTTCCCAATCATAAGCCTGCATAAAACCAGTGCGCAACGGCGCGGGGCATTGGCCCCAGAGCTATAATTTGAACAACCTTGGCAGAGGTCCTCTAGATGAAGCTTCATACCAAATATTAAAGATCAGGGCCTTCTGGTTTCAGATAAGAAGATTTTTAAAGGTTTTCCGTATATAAGCCTATGTAAAACCAGTGGGCCCCGGCGCGGGGGCATTTTTGGCCCCAGGGCTATAATTTGAACAATCTTGGTAGAGGTCCACTAGATGAAGCTTCATACCAAATGCCAAAGACCTGGGCCTCGTGGTTTCAGACAAGAAGATTTTCAACGGATTTCCCTATATAAAGTAGAAGTAAAACAAAGATCAGGAATCGATACAATTAACTTATTCCACCAATCAAAGACACCAAAGGGAAAGAAACAAGAACATTAAGCGACCAGACCATAATGGAAACCTTAACAAAGGAAGGCCATAAGGGCAGTTACTTTCCCACAAAATGGCCATATGGCCATCCAAAATAAAAAGACACAAGTGATACACACAGTAAGTAACAAACAACAACAAAAATAAATCACCACAGAAGAACCGCCTTGGAACGGTCAGTGGAAAGATTTCCACGGGGGGGGGGGGGGGGCTTAAATCGATTTTACGTGGCCACAATCCTCGCCCTTACTTCCGTCGCGATTTAGACAAATAATTTGTTCAGTCCGCATTAAGGCCTCCTAACTCATCAGTGCAACATCTCCGTGAACACAAAAAATCAAAGAACCACAGAGGTGACACAACGGCGAGGACTCGACAGCAAGAAACAACTGAAATGCTGGAGCAAAAGAAAACCAACAGTTAGACCCCGATGGGCCCGACCAGAGACAGAGCATCAGGCACCAACCAACATTACCAAGAATTAGATCTCTCTTATTCTCAATAAGCCTTTACGTTGGAGCCGTCATTGAATCTGAGGCCTGACCCACCGGCGTGCAATTAAAGAGGGAAGCAAAGTTGCCAACCGTGATTGGGTAAACTACCATGCATGCAGTCTGTCGTATAACATCCATGTTGTACCCAATCTTTTTATATCGAAGAATGATTTTACGAAATTGGGTGCTGAAGTCATTGGGGTTATATATTTTTCTGAATTATGGTGACTTAGTATCTAAATTCAGAAAAATATATAACCGCAATGACTTTAGCACCCAATTTCGTAAAATCATTCTTCAATATAAAAAGATTGGGTACAGTATGGGTGTTGTGCGACAGACTGCGTGCGTGGTGGTTGGCCCGGTCACTGTTGGCGGCTTTGCTTCCCTCTTTGGTTGCGCGCCGGTGGGTCAGGTCTCGGGTTCTGTGGCGGTGCCAGCGTGGGGGCTTGTTGGGAGTTGGGGGGGGGGCTGGTTCGGGTTGGTGTTGGTTGGTGCCTGGTGCTCTGTTGGCTGGGCCCATCGGAGTCTAACTGTTGGTTTGCTTTTGCTCCAGCATTTCAGTGGTTTCTTGCTGTCGGGTCCTCACCGTTGTCTCGCCTCTGGGGTTCTTTGATTATTTGTGTTCGCGGAGATGTTGCGCTGGTGGGTTGGGAGGCCTTCATGCGGGCTGGGCAGGTTATTTGTCTAAACCGCGGCGGAAGTAAGGGCGAGGATTGTGGCCACGTAAAATCGATTTAAGCCCCCCAGTGGAAATCTTTCAGCTGACCGTTCCAAGGCGGTTCTTCTGTGGCGATTTATTTATGTTGTTGTTTGTTACTTACTGTGTGTATCACTTGTGTCTTTAATTTTGGATGGCCATATGGACATTTTGTGGGAAAGTAACTGTCCCTATGGCCTTCCTTTGTTTAGGTTTCCATTATGGTCTGGTCGCTTAATGTTTGTATTTTTTCCCTTTTGTGTCTTTGATGGGTGGAGTAAGTTAATTGTATCGATTCCTGATCTTTGTTTTACTTCTACTTTATATACTAAGTCACAATAAAATTCGGGTTCCGATAGACCTTGTTGCAGAAGAGATTTAAGTTCAATATTGAATTTTGAAATTAAATCAGAATGGCGTCTATAAAATTTTGAAAAGGCTTTGTGTAGTTTATGGTACCGATAACCCAGATTAAGCAGTTTAGCCGTTAATAATTTATTACGAGTGTTGAAGTCAGTTCCATGACTACACACTCTAGCAAATCGAATTAATTGCGAAATATAAACGCAATAGGATGGCGCTCGAGGAACATCACCATCCAAAAAAGGAAAATTTACAATCTCAAAATCAAAGTCATCGCATTTATCATAAATTTTGCACGAAACAAACCCATCTACAATAGATAGATGAAAATCCAAAAACGGGGCCTCAGAATCAGAAGAATTTGCTTTATTTAACTAAAGTTCTGGGGTGTAAATTTGACAGATCAAACCATCGAAATAGGTATTATCAATATTTAATAAATCATCTAAATATCTAGAAGTGGAGCTAAAAGCTTCAATAATTTCAGATTGGTTATCAATTGAAAGCGACAACATGAAGTCTCTTTCATAACAATACAAGAACAGATCAGCCTATGTAAAACCAGTGGGCCCCGGCGCGGGGGGCATTTTTGGCCCCACGGCTATAATTTGAACAATCTTGGTAGAGGTCCACTAGATGAAGCTTCGTACCAAGGCCTTGGCCTTGCGGTTTCAGAGAAGAAGATTTTTTTAGATTTTCCCTATATAATATGTTTTAATAAAAGGGTTATCTTTTGGAAGCAAGGAATACACCACAGAAGTGAAAAATACGGAGTGTACATGTTTTCTGGGCCAGACTGGCTAGTTTCGGCCAATTAGGCCTCATCAGTGACCCTCAGGTATTTTCAAAATTCCACAATGGAATCAATGATCCCAAAGGACAAGAAAATATAATCTACACTATGATGTAGGGCAGGGAGACGTTTTACCGTCGCCACACATTCCCACACACCAGCTGTAGTGAAGTCAAATATGTTCTATAAAAGCCTATGTGAAACCAGTGGGCCCCAGCGCAGGGGCATTTTTGGTCTCAGGACTATAATTTGAACAATCGTAGTAGAGGTCCACTAGAAGAATCTTCATACTAAATATCAAAGACCAGGGCCTTCTGGTTTCAGACAAGAAGATTTTTAAAGGTTTTCCCTATATAAGCCAATGTAAAACCAGTGGGCTCCGGGTTGGGCCATTTTTGGCCGCAGGGCAATAATATGAACAATCTTGGTAGAGGTCCACTAGATGAAGTTTCATACCAAATATCAGAGACCTGGGTCTTCTGGTTTCGGACAAGAGGATTTTAAAAGGTTTTCCCTATATAAGCCTATGTACAACCAGTGGGCCCCCGTGTGGGGCCATTTTGGCCCCAGGGTCGTAATTTGAACAAACTTCATAGCGGCCCACTAGATGAAGCTTCATACCAAATATCAAAGACCTGGGCCTGCTGGTTTTCCCTATATAAGCCTATGTAAAACCAGTGGGCCCGGGCACGGGGACATTTTTGGCCCAAGGGCTATAATTTGAACAATCTTGGTAGAGGTCCACTAGATGAAGCTTCATACCAAATATCAAAGACCTGGGCCTTGCGGTTTCAGAGAAGAAGATTTTTAAAGAGTTTCCCTATATAAGCCTTTGTAAAATCAAAGGGCCCCGGGTTGGGGGCATTTTCGGCCCCAGGGCTATAATTTTAACAATCTTGGTAGAGGTTCACTAGATGTAGCTTCATACTAAATATCAAAGACCTGGACCTTCTGGTTTCAGACAAGAAGATTTTTAAAGGTTTTCCCAATATAAGCCTATGTAAAACCAGTGGGCTCCGGGTTGGGGCCATTTTGGCCTCAAGGCAATAATTTGGACAATCTTGGTAGAGGTCCACTAGATGAAGCTTCATACCAAATATCAAAGACCTGGGCCTTGCAGTTTCAGAGAAAAAGATTTTCAAAGGATTTCCCTATATAAGCCTATGTAAAACCAGTGGGCCCTGGCGCGGGGACATTTTTGGCCCTAGGGCTATAATTTGAACAATCTTGGTAGAGGTCCACTAAATGAAGCTTCATACCAAATATAAAAGACCTGGGCCTTCTGGTTTCAGAGAAGAAGATTTTTAAAGATTTTCCCTGTATAAATACGTTCTATAAAAGGGTTATCCTTTGGAAGCATGGAAAACACCACAGAACTAAAATATATGGAGTGTACATGTTTTCAGGGCCAGACTAGCTAGTTTCGGCCAATTAGTCCATTTGGAAGCAAGGAATACACCACAGAACTAAAATATATGGAGTGTACATGTTTTCAGGGCCAGACTAGCTAGTTTCGGCCAATTAGTCCTCATCAGTGACCCTCAGATATTTTCAAAATTCCACAAAGGAATCAATGAAGAAATTATAATCTACACTATGATGTAGCCTATGTAAAACCAAAGGGTCCCGGGGCGGGGGCATTTTCGGCCCCAGGGCTTTAAGTTGAACAATCTTGGTAGAGGTCAACTAGATGAAGCTTCATGCCAAATATCGAAGACCTGGGCCGTCTGGTTTCAGACAAGAAGATTTTCAAAGGCTTTCCCTATATAAGCCTATGTAAAACCAGTGGGCCCTTGCGCGGGGACATTTTTGGCCTGGTCCTTCTGGTTTCAGAGAAGAAGATTTTTAAAGATTTTCCCAATATCAGCCTATGTAAAACCAAAGGGCCCCAGGGCGGGGACATTTTCGGCCCCAGAGCTATAATTTGAACAATCTTGGTAGAGGTCCACTAGATGAAGCTTCAAACCAAATATCAAAGACCTGGGCCTTGCGGTTTCAGAGAAGAAGATTTTTAAAGATTTTCCCAATGTAAGCCTATGTAAAACCAAAGGGCCCCGGGGCGGGGGCATTTTCGGCCCCAGGGCTTTAATTTGAACAATCTTGGTAGAGGTCCACTAGATGAAGCTTCATACCAAATATCAAAGACCTGTGCCTTCTGGTTTCAGAGAAGAAGATTTTTAAGGATTTTCCCTATATAAGCCTATGTAAAACTAAAGGCCCCAGGGCGCGGGCATTTTCGACCTCAGGGCTATAATTTGAACAGCCTTGGTAGAGGTCCACAAGATGAAGCTTCATACCAAATATCAAAGACCTGGGCCTTCTGGTTTCAGACAAGAAGATTTTTAAAGGTTTTTCCCTATATAAGCCTATGTACAACCAGTGGGCCCCCGTGTGGGGCCATTTTGGCCCCAGGGTTGTAATTTGAACAATCTTCATAGCAGCCAACTAGATGAAGCTTCATACCAAATATCAATGACCTGGGCCTTCTGGTTTCAGACAAGAAGATTTTTAAAGATTTCTTTCTTATTTTCCCCTTTTGTTGCCATGGCAACCACAGTTCTGCATGGAATGGAATTCTTGGAACAACTTTGAGAGAGGACCACCCAAAGATCATTTCTGCCAAGTTTGGTCAAAATCTGTTCAGTGGTTTAGGAGGAGATGTCGTTTAAAGGAATTTTGGACGGACATCCGGACGGACGACGACGCCCACGACGACGACGACGGACGAATGACCGATCACAATAGCTCCCCCGGAGCCTTCGGCTCAGGTGAGCTAAAAAGGGCAAAAGAGTGTATTTTTCTGATTGCATAAAACCTGTGGCATCAGAAATGATATTTGTAATCAGCTGAATGGAAGTTTATCATTTCCAAAGCTCAAGGTCATTTACTGACCTTTGTCCTGGAAGGCTCAGATTCAGCAATTTTATCTTCTTTACAACTTAAACTGCTGGGCTGGTTGAAACCAAATTACATGTGGAGCCTCTGTGGGAATCGGGAACGAAAGTTTTTTCGAGCCGAATGGGTCACATGACCAATTTGGCCGCCATGCCCATATATGGTAAAAGCCTTTAAAAATCTTCTTCTCAAGAACCGAACGGCCGATGTTCTTGAAACTTGGTATGCAGCATCGGGGACTCGGTCCTTACCAATTTTGTTCTAATGATGACCTTTGGTTTACCCTGACCTGTTTTATGTCAAGGTCAAATATGGTCACTTAGACATTTGTATGGAAAAAAGACAAAACAGTGGATTTTTCTGATTGCATGGTAGCTAGTGGCATCAGAAATGATATTTGCACTCAGCTGAATGGAATTTTGTCAGTTCCGAAGGTCAAGGTCATTTACTGACCTTTGTCCGGGAAGGCTCCGATTGAGTATTTTTTATCTTCTTTTCAACTTAAACTGCTGGGTCGATTGAATCAAAATTACATGTGGAGCCACTATGGGAAGATGGAACGAAAGTTTGTTTGTAAGGACTGTGTCACATGACCAATATGGCCGCCATGCCCATATATGGTAAGAACCTTTAAAAATCTTTTTCTCAGGAACCAAATGGCCGATGACCTTGAAACTTGGTATGCAGCATCGGTGCCTCAGGCCCTGCCAAGTGTGTTCAAATGATGACCTTTGATTGACCTTGACCTTTTTTACGTCAAGGTCAAACATGGTCACTTGGACAAATTTTTCTGATTGCATGGTAACCTATGGCATCAGAAATGATATTTGCAATCAGCTGAATGAAGGTCAAGGTCATTTGCCAACCTTTGTCCTGGATGGCTCTGATTCAGTATTTTAATCTTTTCTCTACTGAAACTGCTAGGTTGATTGAAACCAAATTACATGTGTAACTTCTATGGGAAGGGAGAATAAAAGTTTGTTTGTAAGGACTGGTTCTCATGAGGCAGCCATATATGGTAAAAAAAACATTTAAAGGAACCAAATGGCCGATGACCTTGAAAGTTGGTATGCAGCATCGGGGGCTCGGACCCTACCAATTTTCTTCAAATGATGACCTTTGGTTGACCTTGACTTGTTTTTATGTTACGGTCAAATTTGGTCACATAGACAATTGTATGAAAAAAAGGCAGGACAGTGGATTTTACTGATTGTTTAGTGGCCTTTTGTTGTCAAATGACTAAGATGGTCACCATGCCTGTATACCTCTGGTGAGGGTAGTGGCCCATGGGCCTCTTGTTTTGACACTATTGCAGCCTGTGATCTGAAAATTAGTAGATGCAGTAAGCTAAATGGGTGGATGAAACTATATGAGTATTCAAGGTCAAGGTCATTCTTTGACCTTTGTTCACGGTCATTCAGATAGAATTAAAACTTTTTTTTCTCAGAAACCACAAAGCCATTTGTAAGAAAGTGTTTAAGAACAAGGAAATGACAATTAATCACTATGAATTTGGTCACATAACCAATATGGCAGTAATGGCCATATAAGGTAAAAACCCTTCAGAAATCTTCTTCTCTGCAACCAGTGGGCCGATTATCATGTAACTTGGTATGTGGCATTGGGGACTAGGGCCCATCAAAATTTGTTCTGATGATGACTCCTGAATGACCTTGACCTATTTGAGGCCAAGGTCAAATTTGGTCGCATAGATTTTTGTATGGGGAAAAAGTCAAACCCGTGTATTTTTAGCTCACCTGTCACGTAGTGACGAGGTTAGCTTTTGGGATCACTTTTTGTCCGTCGTGCGTCAGTCAGTGCGTGCGTACATCCATCCCTAAAAAAATTCTTCAAACAACATCTCCTCCTAAACCACTGATCGTATTTTGACCAAACTTCACAGGAATGATCCTTAGGTGGTCCCCTTTCAAAGTTGTTCAAATCGTTCCGGTCTGTTGCACATCTAGGTCACAGAAACTAAAAATAGATTTGTTTACTGAAAACTTTGAAAATCTTCTTCTCTGAAACTGCATGTTCCAGGTCTTTGATATTTGGTATGAAGCTTCATCAGTGGACCTCTACCAAGATTGTTCAAACTATAGCCCTGGGGCCAAAAATGCCCCCGCGCCAGGGCCCACTGGTTTCACATAGGCTTATATGGGGAAAACCTTTAAAAACCTTCTTGTCTGAAATAAAGAGGGCCCAGGCCTTTGATATTTGGTATGAAGCTTCATCTAGTGGACCTCTACCAAGATTGTTCAAATTATAGTCCTTGGGCCAAGAATGTTATAGAGCCACTGATACTCAGGTTCGCAATTCAGGGCCCTCTTGTTTCACAAGTTATCTATGCATCACATTATGGCTAATTATGCATATGGAAAGCGAACACTTTTATAGGACAAAGTGGCATAGTAAAATTCCAAGGCCCACAATAATTGACCATTGTCCTGCTGAATGAATTAATTTTGCCACACCCATTTCTGTCTATTAGCCAAATAAATTGCAGAATACCCAATTTATAATGTATTTGTCCAGTTCAAAAAATGAATAACAAACATTTAGAAATTAGATCCTGATCAGTTGCCTTATTCAGAAGCCATCTGATCTGGATCTACACTGTTTTCAAAAGGTAGAGGTTGTCGTGATCAGCAGAACAATGGTAAATAGTGATCTATTGGAGATGTAGATAGGACTATCCACAATGTTATTTTAGCCCCCGCCCATCGGGGCTTGAAGAAATAGATGGGTTGCATGATGCTTCCCACAGAGCTGAAACTGACCCGCACACAAGTACTGGTAAACCTCTTAGAGGATCTAAGCATGCCCAGGCAATGTGGTGCGAGTCGGCCCGTCCATGCTTATAAACCCTATGGGTTTCATTGGGCAGCAGGGCTTGAGGTGTCATTTCATCACAATATCCGATAAAAGCCCCACAAAACTGGAAGCAACGTCTCCAAAATGACCTTTACAGTGATGATGGGGATGTTCAACTTCAAAATCAAACAAACAAAACATTGTTATTTGTTTCCAGCCCATTCAACGTTCCTTCAGAGCTCTAGACCCATTTTGTCTAGCCAATGGTTAAAGAACAGATACATGTCTGCTGAGAATCAGACAACTGCCTTGGTGTGGACATCAGTTTTCCCTTGTAAGGCTTATGCTAAGGTGGGGTTAGAGGTCTAAATGTCTCTCAGACTAAATGCTAAGTAAACTGTTACAAAAGCCTGATGTGAAACTGAACTGCCCTACAGCTCTAGATAAGGAGGAAAACCTAGATATTTAGATAAACTTTCCTCAGGACTGGTGGTAACCCGGCATTTCTGGTATCTGTTGGAAAAGCCTCAACAAGGCAATTCTAACACGTACCCATAACAAACTTAAATGCCAGAAGTAATCTCGTTACGCCTTCTTCAGAGCTCTAATACGCCTTCTGCTATGTTGGGATAAGGCTCATGTGTGACATGAAAATGACTTTTCGTTTGTTTTTTGTTTGTTTGATTTGAGGTTTAGCGTCCCCGTCAACACTGTAAAGGTCATTTTGGAGACGTTGCTTCCAATTTTGCGGGACTTTTACCCGACACTGAGATGAAATGACATCTCAAGCCCTGCCGCCCAATGAAACCAATAGGGTTTATAAAGATGGATGGGCCGACACTCGTACCGCTTTGCCTGGGCAGGCTTAGATCCTCTAAGCGGTTTACAAGTACTGGTGTGCGGGTCGGTTTCAGCTCTGCATCGAAGCATCATGCAGCCCATCTATTTCCAATGGGCGGGGGTCTACCTTTTCATTTGTGCAAGTATACTCAGCTGTACACATTGCTCCAGATTAACAGCTCCTGGTGTATATATCCAATTTTGGAATTAAAAGAAAGGCGATCGTTACTGACAGCCGGCTGTCGATAGCCAACATCAAAAATTTTAAAAGTGATCTGCGAACTTGTACAGTAACAAGAGCTGTCGCATGACAGCATACATGCAGCTCGCCTGTTTTGCGCCTTCAAGATATAAGGTAAAACTACTGAACCTTGAAATATAGGTCACACTCAGCTAGATATATTTTGAAGTCAATGATCAGGTCACATGGAACATATATTCCAGATATTACATTTGAGAATCAAATTGTGTCTGAAATATAAGGCAAAATCATTGAACCATGAAAATAGGTCACACTGACCTAGATATATTTCTATGTCAATCATCTGGTCACATGAAATTTATAATTCAGGATTGAAGTTTCTCCAAAAAATAGTAATCAAAATATTTGGCAGACTCACTGAATCATGAAGTCATCTGGCTACATTGAAGTAATATCCCAGGTTTAACATTTCTCCATCAAAATAGAATTCAAGATAATAAGCAAAATCACTGACCCATGAAATATAGGTCACAATGACCTTGATATACTTTGAGGTAAATCACCAGATCACGCAGAACTCATAATCCAAGTGAGACATTTCTCCATCTAATAGTATTCAAGATAACAGGCCAAATCACTGAAGTATGAAATATAAGTCACAGTGACCTAGATATAATTCAACGTCAATCATGGAGTCACATGGAATAAATAATCCAGGTATGACATTTCTTCATCAAATAGTATTCGAGATAATAGGCAAAATCAGTGAACCATAAAACATAGGTCACAATGACCTGGATATATTTTTAGGTCAGTTATCAGATCACATGAAACTAATAATCCAGCTGAGACATTTCTACATCAAATAGCATTCAAGATAGTAGGCAAAATCACTGAACCATGAAATATAGGTCACAGTGACCTAGATATATTTTGAGGTCAATCATGGAGTCACATGGAACTAATTACGTCCCACCAATAGCTGAGATCATACGGAGATAGAACTTCGGTCTAAAGACTAATCCAAAAGTCTGGAGAAGTCCGGGATCGAATGAACGACCTCTTGTTTTGGTATTTACCGATACGGTCTTCATTACATAGAAACAGATAATATGGGCATTTACCAATATGGTACTCGTTGTGCAGAAACAGATAATATGGGTGTTCAACGATACGGTACGCATCACATAGAAACAGTTAATATGGATATTTACCGGATGATTAAATGTGTAGAAAGAAACAGATAATATGGATATTTACCGGGTGATTAAATGTGTTTGAGTTTCACGTCACACCAACTGCTGAGGTCATGCGGAGATGGGACCTCGATTTCAAGACACATCCGAAAGATTGGAGAATACTAGGATCGAACCCACGACCCCTGGTAGGGGTTTTTACCGGTACGGTACTCGTTGCACAGAAACATATAATATGGGTATTTACCGATACGGTACTCGCTGCATAAAAACATATGGGTTATTTAATGATATGGCACTCGTTACATAGAAACAGATAATAGGGGTATTTACCGATGCGGTACTCATTGCAAAGAAACAGATACTATGGGTATTTACCGATACGGTACTAGTTGCACAGAAACAGATAATAATGGGTTATTTAATGATATGGTACTCGTTACACAGAGTCAGATAATATGGTTATTTAACGCTTTGGTACTGGTCACTTAGGAACAGATAATATGGTTACTTACCGATATGGTACTCGCTGCACAGAAACTGATAATTAGGGTACTTACCGATACGGTACTCGTTACATAGAAACTGATGATATGGGTATTTACCCATACGTGATGGCACTCGTTCCATACAAACACCGATATGGTGCTCGTTACATAGAATCAGATTATATTAATATTCACCGATGATAAACGGATAATTTTTGTCAGTTCTCAATAAAGCATATTCCCACAGCATAGGTTTAACGGAGAAATATTAGTTAACAATACTACCCACTGTATGTGTTGCTATGTCGTATCATTGTCATCATGCAGAGAAACAAAAAAGACATTATTTCTTTAAATAAGGTAATAAATCTTTATCTAACCCTGTGTTAGACAAAGGTTGCCTTTGGATATACAAAACAATGCAGAATAATTGTGAGTGCTTCTGCTTGACCGAGTCTTTAAAATCTGTAACTGATGTTTGAAGACCTGGAAACGCCGATATCGATTTGAATGTGGTGTGTTTGAAGCTAGATCATTATGGTAACACATCCACGTTACATAGTGCATCTGCTAAACGTTAAATTTTCTGACAAACATTTGCGAGGTTTTTCTGAGTTTTATTCAAACAAATGCTGAGGGTACTGTCGAAACCGCCTCATTTGGGCGGTTCTTACGAGTATCCAAAACCTTTACTTTGGGGCAGAGATACGAAAATGAACTTATACACAATGTAAATCCCAGTTTGATCTATATCGGGGTTTAAAGGGGTGATCATTACATGAACTTGTTAACCTTGTTTTGGGCTGCGGCAGGTACCATTACGATAACACACTCAATGGGGCGGTTCTAACGGAGTTCCACAACCTATGTCTTGGAACAGAGATAAACAATTATGTATACATGTACCCAGGAAAACCCCAGTTTCCTCTTTATAAAGTGGGTTTAGGGTGTGTTCATTTCACGTGATGCAAAGGGGTCTTTCAGCACGTGGAGCAAGTTATGAACTAGATCAGTATTCACATCCGCTCAGTCTGATGTGCACAACATGGATTGTATTACCCATTTTGTTTCAGCTGCAACATTCTATTCCTGGCACTGCTGTCAAATGTTTATTTTCTATGTAAGGTAGAAGTGGAGGCAATGATCAGGAATCGATACAATTAACCCACAGCTCCCATCAGAGACATCAAAGCTACGAAGAGCAATCAAGTTTCTTTTATCTAAATTATTTTTACAATCAAAGGGTTCACTATATTAGATCAAGAGCACACCCACTTGTCAGTGATGACCACTGATTGGTCAATGTACTGTCAACAGCACCAAAATTAGTGTGTCATGTTCAAATTTAAATAAATTTGAGATCACAGGTGCAAAGTTGGCACGTTTTGACTGTCAAACATGATTGACTCCTCTTCACAGTGCTTTGTGACAAATGGAGTAAATTCTTGCCATCCAAGATATAGAGGTAAACCACAACCTTTTGCTATTACAATTTGGGGATCATTTTCTTTCAGTTAAATGAAGAGAATGTTGCAGCTGAAAAAATGGGTTGGATGTTATTTCGATAACAGATGTGACATAGTACAGTCTTTCATTTCTTCAAGACGGTCATTTTTCTGATGCACATTTGTAATAAATTTCTTATCGATACTTAAAACATAGACAGTGGTTCTAGCGAGCACCCACAGCCCATGTCACATAGCAGAAATGAGAAAAATAATGTGTGCCCCTGTGAATCCCATTTTTTATATAAATTGGGGTTTGAAGGGGCGTTCGTATTCACGGACCTGTTTCCGTGACGTAAAGCACGAGCTGGAACACTTACCCTGCCGACTGCTGGTCTAGTGGATCCACATCAAGACTGCCCCAGCGCGTAGCTCCATCGACAGTACGATATTTAAATTCAAATATAGTTTTATTTAATCCACTATAGGCGAAGCATACCTGTCAAACGAAAAAAATGGCCAGTGTAAGAAGGACAATAAACGTTATTTTACCTCATTTATGTTCATACGCGTTTTCTAGAGTTCCGATTGGTCAAGAGCATGCCACGCACGGGGCAATAAATTACACTATTCCCCTGCAATATCCCCTCTGACGTCACTGCTCAAAAGTACAAGTGCATCTCTAGAAGTCACGCACAGGGCCATAAATTATTATATTCCCCTGCAATGTCACGCGCAGGGCCATAAATTATTATATTTCCCTGCAAAATTTCCCTCGGACGTCACTGCTCGAAAGTATAAGTGCATTCACTAATGAGTGCATTCACTGAAAGAATCTGTAGAAGTCAGAATTCGGTATAATAAATCATTTTTTGCCCTTGGGGCAGGGGACTATGACGATTTGTTCACCCTCAACAGGCAATATTCTCCTCGCTATTTTAAAGCCTCTATCACAGGCATACAGAATCTATGTTTGTTGAAGATAAATGTAAGACAAGTATGATAACAAGTGGCAAAGCATTGTTATTCATAGGTCAGCAAATGTTTTGCGCATATAACAGGTGGTATGCGATTTACTAGATATGCGTCCACAGGACAAGAATGCCCCCACTTGAAAATATGTAAGTTTCGAATGCACCTATGCACGAACGGACTTGGGCAACACTATATGCCCTTCCACCATTCTTCGAATTGGTGGGGGGAGACATAAAAAGGTACTGATTAAACATGAAAAAGACACATGTATTACATTCGACCTCGAAGTATAACCTTGACCCTGGAGGTACTGGGTAACTGGATCTTGTATGCAACAAATGTGATAGTTAACATTTCTACCTAGTAATTTCCAAATCCATCCAGAAGTATCAACGGTATTGACCGGACACAAGATAAAGACACTTTGCTTTACCTTTGAGCCCTACGTATGACCCATGACCTTGGAGGTACTAAACTGGGTCTTGCGCACGAGACATTACCTCATGATGGTTAACATTTCTGCCAAGTATTTTCAAACTCAAGCCAGGAATAAGAAATTAATGGCCATGTCTAAGTTTGGATCCCTTTTTGGCTTTGACCTCTAAGTACGACATTGACCTTGGAAATACTGAACTGGGTTTTGGGTCTCATGATGGTTAATATTTCTTCCAGTTTATTTCAAAATCAACCCAGATATAAGAAAGTTATTGACCGTGTTTAAGGATCGGACCCTTTTTTGACCTTTGGCCTCTTAAGTTCGACCTTGACCTTGGAGGAATGGGCCTGGGTGTTGCGCGAGACACATCGTCTCATAATGGTTAAATTTCTGTCCAAGTGATTTCAAATTAAGTCCAGAAATAAGAAAGTTATTAACCGTGTTAAGTTTCGGACGCACGCATGCACGGATTGGCGGAGGCAACGCTATGCCTTCAACCATTCTTCAAAAGGCAGGCGCATACAAAAATGTCAAATATTATTTTTTACCTCTTGTTCAGCTGATTTGAAAATAAATTGCAAAATAAAATTGATAAACTATTGCCCGTAAGGCCAAGTATTAATTCGGACGCACGCATGTTGTTACATGTGGGTTTACGGCGTCCTGCAAACCCCCATGCTGACAAGACAACCGAGCGTGATCTCTGACAGGTGTACAGGCAGCTGTGGGGTAAGGCACAAGAAAGATATCAAATGAATGACATGAATTATTTACAGTATCTATATACAACAATACTAACACAAAACATCACATTTAGTTGCTTCTGTAGCCCACTCACGACGTCCGCCCCGAAGGCAAAACAATGTTCTGTGCTCGGAACGGGGTGACGTGAATGCCTACAGAAGCAAACAACAAAACAACAACAAAATAAGAAAAAGAAACACATAACGCGACTGGCCAGATTAAACGTTCACTTAGGGTGAACCACAGGGTAAACCACAGGGTGAACCATTCCTTGTGCACTGTTGAACACTAGTTTGTCGACCTTATTGTCGACCACCAGTTGACTTATATCATTTATCTATTCGTATCCATCCGAACTTGAAGTCCCGGTAACTTCTTCGGTAAATCGATTCCAGATCATTATCCACGACCTGTTTCTTCTGGTCTCGACGGTCTGCTATTGGTTAAGTCCGCCCTTGCTGGACTCGAAACCGATGGCGTCGTACCAGTACCTGCTCCTATGTTGCAGGGAGCAGCAGGTCACCACACATTGTTGTGCCTGCAAATTACGATAACTCGACTAAGATACAGTTCACAAAACATACATGCTATATCATGAACCCCCTCCCGGAGAAGTAAGAATGTGTTCATGCATAAACCGTTATTGCGCATGCGCAAACCAGACACACAGGCTGATCAGTGCATGCGACAAATAACTGCACAGCAGAACTCAACTGGACTGTGCATCAAATTATCAGCACCCAGCGCTTGACACAAGAATACTCGAAGTTTATGTTTCTATACTGAGCACTACAGAAATCAATTAATGCTCACTACTACTACTACTGAGCATAATACCCATCAAATTCGTGCTCACTACATTATCACAGGTAAGAGGCAATTGAACAGACCACGCCTTTGCGCTACCTGGTCACCCGCCAATTACAAACATAACAAACTCTATTACATATCCTTCTCCGCGACACGGCTCACAAAATATAGCTATTCACAAATTCATTACATTAACAACAGCTAGAAACTAAAAACGGGAAGATTTTCGTCTATTCTCCACAACATTTGTTAGTGTCTCATAAGGGCCAACACTGTTTGCCGTAAATTCTTTCTGTATTTGGTAGGCACCACGTCACAACCGTCCTCGTGACGCTGATGACGCAGCTGACGTCATCCACACCGCTCAGGCCGTTATGACGTATGGCGACCAAATACTCTCACTTATCATCATCACGTTCTTTTTATGTAAATACATGCACAAACCGAGTTCTCAAACAAAAACGGCATCATTACAAAATGAACTCGTAATTCTTCTTGAACAAAATTATTTCTACTTAACATGAACATGCTTGTAGAATCAAATTCATCACGGTTCATCATCACGGATAACCCGACAGGCTCTTGTAAGAATTTGCCCTGATGATGAAGATATGGTTAACCCGTCTTAATTTTACGTCCCCTCTACACCTAATATCATATAGAGACGGGACCACGGTTTTCTAACCACTGCTAGTCAAAGGTCATGGATCGAACAAGTGACCCGGCGTTTATTAATTATATTCTACAAAAGGGGTCTATAAAAGCCTAAATGAATCTAGAATAAGCGGGTGTCCAAACCTTACGTCTCACCAACATCTAGGGTCAGAATGAGACAGGACCTGGCTTAAAAGACTCATTCTACTTCTGGAGAAGCCTGGGATTGATCATGCGACCTTTAGCTGGTAAAGCTAGTAGCCTAATCACTACACCACAGAGCCTTCAAAAGTGAATTTAGAATAGGCTTCAGAAGGTTCGGATATACTAGAAGTAAACCCCTCCAAAACCTACAAGCATGTTCATACAAAAATAATACTAAACATAGATTTAACATACCTTTCAATATACTTTCGTTGTCCCGTCACGATGTTGTGTTCAATCGTTAGAACTTGACCTGCTGCTGAATAGTGTTCGTTTTTCAGGGTTTTTATATTTATTAATACTACCGGAAAATCATGCATACTCATAATGGCTCGTTTAAAATCGTGGCGAGGTGAAGATACCGTCCACAATCATAGCCAGATAGCAAAAATCGAGTAGATAACGGATTTGCGTTCAAATAGTATTTCCCATAGGGAAAAAATAATGAAACGTCCCTACAAATCAATGGTATGACTCCCGTCAAATAGAACACTCACAACATCGTGACCAGAATGAAAATTATATATGGCACAATTTGACGGTTGGCGATTTTTAGGCAAATTTTATAGAAATCAGCCTTATAGCGGCCAACTGTATGGTGAAAAAATCTCCACAAACCACTCATGCACACATCGTATGATATGTGCATTACTTGTGCATGGAGCAGCACATTTTGCCTACCGTATTTCACCCAAAATATTTCACTCGCACCGCCTTGCCATATACCTACTAATATAATTTAGATGTGCATAAGCACCAGAGAGGTTTCCTATTCCATCTCGTAACACATGAACGGACAGGAGCAACACTATATGCCCTTCCACCATGTTTCAAATGGCGCGGGAGCATTTACATGTAATGTAACCCCGTTTTTATATATAAAGTAGGGTCTACACTCTATAGATGTGTCAATTACACGTACGTGATACGATTGGCTGCTGCGAGCTGACATGGAAAGCGCTTATTATACGCCCCCAACTTTGAAAAAGGAGGGCATATTGCTTGTGGTTCGTTTGTTCGTGCGTGCGTCTGTTACGCTTTTGATGTGTACCAAAACTTCAGAACCTTGCATGCGAAGAGTTTGAAACCTCACTGAATGACCTTGACCTTTTCCATTCAAATTCATTCATTTTTACCTTTATCATGTCACAGACCACCATAATTTTTTTGAAAAATTCAGTACTTCAACCATTTTTCCACTGAAAGGTCGAGAGAGACTCAAATCTGATTTTTGCGTAAAATATGTCAAGGTCAACCTATGGTCATCATTTTTATAAACTTTGTATTATTCAGTCACCAAATTAAGTCATAGATAAAGTTGCAAGACAATCGACTATATGGTTCTGTAGAAGAAGAATTTTAAGGTTGTTACCATATTTAGGCACGGCGGCCATCTTCGTAAGATAACCTGGACCAATCCAATGAATTTTCTTTCTATCACTATCTTTAGGCTGCATATAGAATTCAAATGTAATTGGCCCATTTGTTTCAGAGAAATTATAGAAATTTATAGAGAAATTTGAAATGTCAATTGACATGCAATCCAAGCAACCTTGGATCAATGTCGACCAATTACCTTGACATTAAGCAGTGATAGACATTTATTTTGCACCTACTCTTTCCATTGTCCACAAAAAAGGTTACCCATTTAAAGGCCTAGGTCGCATAAGTTAGGTAAAGGTCAACAAGTGTCATCATTTTGCAAAATTGGTAGAGCTAAGTCACTTGATGCTACACACCAAGTTTCATGACACTCGGCTCAGTTGGTCTTGAGTAGAAGGTTCTAAACTGTCTTTAACATATTTGATCATGGCAGCAAACTTGGTCATGTGACCTGGACCATTCGAACATTTTTGTCCTGTCAAAAGGCTGCAAATAAAATTCAAAAGAATTTGGCCCAGTGGTTTCAAACATATTTTGTAATGTCAATGGACCTGCAGTCAAAGTGACCTTGGGCCAATGTCACCGAATAACCTTGACCTATTGCATTCATAGAAATTCATTTTGTGCCTAATCTTATGTAACAGACCACACATCACACGAACAAGTCCGTGAAATGAAGACCCCCCTAAACCCCACTTTGTATAGAGAAAACTGGGGTTTAAGGGGTATACATTATTTTTCTTATTTCTCATCCAAGACATAGGTTGTGGGTACTCGTTAGAACCGCCTCAATGAGGCGGTTCTAACGAGCACCCACAACCTATGTTTTGAGCATTTATAAGAAAAATATCAAGGATTTTCATCAGAAAGGTAGCCATTTTGGAGATGTGAAAAATACACTATATCGTACGGGTGTGTTATCGTAATGATATGTTTCGAAAAATGTATTGTTATACCTCTCGAGGAACCAACTTTAACCTTCTCGTAGGTTAGATGACAGTAAAATTAGGGTCATCATTTTATTTTGTAAACTTGGTAGTACTGCTACACGCCAAGTTTCAAATAAATCTGCCCAACGGTTCTGAAGAAGATTGTTTTCCATATTTGGGCATGGCAGCCATCTTGGTCATTCATGCAAAATTGCTTTCCCCCATTGTCAGGAAGATGCATATGACGGACAGGCGACTGACGGAGGGACGACGGAGGCCTACCATACCAATAAGCCATTAAGCTGGATTTTTTTTTTCATATTTGGTCATTTTTTCGAGCTAAAATTTCTTTCAGGAAGCTGCATATGACGGACGGACAGAGGGACGACGGATGCCTACCATCCTATAAGTTCCCCCGGAGCTATGGCTCAGGGAGATAAAAGGCCCCCGCTCATCGGGGCTTGGAGAAAACGATTGGGCTGCATGATGCTTTCACGCAGAGCTGAAACCGACTGCACATGAGCACTGGTAAACCGCTTAGAAAGTCTAAGCCTGCCCAGGTAAAGTGGAGTGAGTCGGCCCGTCTATGCAGATAAACCCAGTTGGTTTCATTGGGCGACAGGGATTGAGATGGCATTTCATCTCAATGTCGGATAATGGCTTGCAATTGGAAGCTACATCTCAAAATGACCTAAATAGTGTTGACAGTGACGTTAAACCTCAAACAAACAGGGAGCTAAAAGGCTCTCACACATTTTATCTTGTCAGGATTAAATTCTTTTCCTGAGTTATAGCCCTTTGATAAAAATATGGATGGAATAACTATTGAAGCTGGAGCTTTAAAACACTGTGAATATATTGGAAGGAAGGAGTAAATGGTATAGAAAATGGCCTGATTAACGTTTAAATAAATTATGAAAATACTTCTTGACTTATGGCCTTATTTGAACTTTGGGTAGTACATGCATAACTTTTCAACACTGCACGTTAGAGTTTTGAAATTTCATGCATGAATTCCTAATGAGCCCTCACAACCATATAAGATTCTTTTATTCTTGCACACCCGATAAGGAGATCCACAGTTTTAGCTTGTAATAGAAATTCTGTTCTAACCCTGGTGTGAGTATTCCTGCGTGCTTGATAAATGCACTGGTTGATAACGACTTCATATGTGCCGTCGTTAAGGTTTACGTCATAGCAAGTTTCGTCATGTCATTAAACATTCCTGTAGTGTCATCACAATATGACGGACGGTGGTTACCGAAGTGACTTCAGCATTAAAAATCCGCGCTAAGAAATGAAAGGTATGCAAGAAAAAGAATCTTAAATGGGTGTGAGGGGTGGTTAGAAAAATCCGTCCTTCGGGATCACTGTCCGACATCACTCAGCAAGCCTCGGGACGGGTTTTTCCATCAGCCCCTCACACCCATGCAAGATTTTAATATTCTCAGTAAAATGATGGCACAAAAGTCTCATATGAGCCAGCGCATGAGAAAACCTACAGTAAGACATGTGTGCCCAACGAAGACTCAGATCAGCCTGGGAATCCGCACAGACTGATATGAGTCTTTGTTGTGCGCTCTAAGGATAGCTAAGGACTCAATGCTTTTCAAGCAGCAAGAGAAGTCTCTGTTTAAACTATATGGATGCGCAGGCTGATCTGAGTCTTCGGTGGGCGTACATGTCTTATTGTAGGTTTTGTCGTGCGCTGGCTCAAATCATATAAAAAGTCTGCTTACGTGAAAGTCACACATCATATGGAAGTCACACATTTTCTTCAAGGACAAATCCTCATCATCAAGCTTCCATGGATAAAGTTTCCGAGGATCTTTCAAACTTTTTGTACCACAGAATGGTTCCACACTGTTATCAACTTTTCCGTGAATGTATAAAGACGGACTGTCTTCAAAGCTTTCGTAGCGAAAGCTGCCATCATAAAATTGTCTTGGGCATGTTGACTCAAACAAGGAACCAAAAGCATCTTGAATCTGTAACGGAAGTGAAAACAATGATAAGGAATAGATACGTACAATTTACCCACACCTCCCATCAAAGACACCAAAGGGAAAGAAACACAAACATGAAACTTTTCGGATAACACGTGATATAATGTCGTGTTTTTGACTGTAAAATAAAATAAATCTGCTAAAACTGTGTTTATTTCCTTATTTTTTTTTAAATATACATTGTGAGTGCTCGTTTCAACTGCCTCATTGAGGCGGTTCTATCGCTATTTCATAACATGAAATTTAACAAAAGAAGGGAAATAATGAGTGCCCATGTAACCCCAAATTTTACTTTCAGTAATTGGGGCATTAATCTCAAAGGCTTATACTCATTACGACAACAGACCTATTCAAATATATTGAAACAATTTTACCACCAAAAAAGAGAATTTTCAGATAAAAACTACAATATATTTTTTTAATTTCTGCTCATAACACAGATTGTTAGAACATTCTCGCCGACGCGGTTCTAAAGAACACCAACAATCAATGATTTAAGCAGAAATAAAAGAATACCCCTGTGTTTTCTTTTTCATATTCAAGTCCGAATATTCGGTTATATGTCCGATATTTCGGTTACAGAGCTATTTTAGGGGACAATTTCAACAGTTTGCTACTAAATTCAAATGGAGTTTACGGTGGTCAAAATTATATAGGCACGGTTTTGTGGTGAAGTAACAACAGATCCGATCCAGAAAACAAAGGTGACAGCGAAAACGACCTGAAAGTTAGGGTTCACTATTTAAAAGTATGAACGAGTAACTCAAGAACTTTCACGTAATCATCACGAAAACACGCCTATATAATTTTGACCCCCTTGTACCCCACTTTTATATAGTAAAACTGGGGTTTCCGAGGGTATACCTTATTTTTCTTATTTCTTCTCTAAAATACAGATTGTGGGTACTCGTTAAAACCGCCTCGATGAGGCGGTTCTAACGAGTTCCCAAAATCTATATTTTGACCAGAAATAAGAAAAATATCCCAATTTTTCATCTTAAAACATTCATTTTGTCAGCGATAAAGGTTACAATGTATTTGTATAGGCATGTTTTCGTAACGAATGGCCAAAGCAGATGGTCATAGGCCTTTGAGGCTCTGCTGTTTTGCTGTATATGAAGCCCTTTGTTTGGTTAAACAACTTGATGTTCGCGAAACAGACCATATTTTTGCTGAAAGAAATAAACAAAGCCTATCAATGATTTTACTCGCTGCCTCATGAATGGGTATATTTCGATAAAATCAACTTACACCTTCCATCCATAATGAAAACACGCCTATACAACTACATTGTAAATTTTACCACGGAAAATCGAATTTTTTAATATGAAAAATTGTGATATTTTTTCTTATTTCTGCTAAAAAATATAGATTGTGGGTACTCCTCAATGAGGCGGTTCTAACGATTACCCACAATCTATATTTTGAGCAGAAATAAGAAAATTATTACAATTTTTCATCTTACAATTTACGTTTTTTTCGGTGGTACAGTTTACAAGTTATTGGTAAAGGCATGTTTTCGTAATGTGCCTTATGGTCTTGTACTATGATTAGACAATACAGTCAAACTTCAATGGCTCGAACACCTTTGGGACCTCGGAAATCTGTTCGAGACAGGGACAATTCGAGCCACTGAGGTTACTGTCAGGAGGCATAACGAGATACATTTTGACATCTTTTCGGTGTTGTATAATGAATATGTATGCTGTTTGTACTCATTAGAATCGCCTCATCGAGGCGATTCTAATGAGTACACACAACATACATTTGCAAGATAAAAAAAGACTAAAATCTCCTTAAGGTGGCCGACCTTAATTTTTTTCTGAGATACCTGCCCTAGAGAATTTCCTTATATTATAACAAAGTATCCAGCAAGGACTTAACTTTAGATTAAAGTCATAAAAATATCATGTCACCGAGACTGGGAAAGAATGGGGGTCAATCCAAAAGTAACGCCATTTTACACATATTTTGCATTGATTGTAATGGGAAATCGCTAAAATTTGACACAAATGCGAAAATTAAAGTGACTTCTGCCCTAGAGATTTTGGACTTACTAAATTAAATTATATATATTCATACGGCATTCAAAAAGATGAAATAAAAATGGGGGGTCACCGGCCATATAAGAGAATGAGGGCCGTTTCAAAAGTAAAAATTGCAGGCAAAATACCTTTTTTCGTGAAGATCGCTGACATTAAAATAACTGTTTTGCTAGAAATTGTAACTCCACGCAAATAGATGATATTAATGCTTATTATCTGCCGCAATATGATGAAAGAATTCGGTTATAGTGTTATTTCAAGCAAAAAGGGTCGTTTCAAAAGTTATCATAACAGGCAAAACTATTTTTTTTG
Source organism: Lucinisca nassula (assembly GCA_963580285.1). Lineage (NCBI taxonomy): Eukaryota > Metazoa > Mollusca > Bivalvia > Lucinida > Lucinidae > Lucinisca > Lucinisca nassula. The sequence goes on from OY757019.1 coordinate 32,853,979, forward strand.
AAAACCTCACAAAAATTGTAGTTGCTTCTGAGCTAAGACATGATAGGTGATGTATCTATATGTAATCCGCAAAACTATGAAATGAAAACAGGTTGACAGGTTTCCAATAAGATAATGTGGGTCGTTTCAAAAGTAAACATAAACTGAAAAATATGAACATGTATACATATATTTTTCAAATTATTATACGAATTTCTGCTATATAAGTGATATGATCACTAAGAAAGGTATTATATCTAAATATTATGTGCAAAACCTACCAAATAAAAACAGTAGGTCGTTCATACAAAATGGGGATCGTTATAAGAGTAAGCTTTTCATGCAAAATATCTTTTTTTTTTTTTTTTGGTCAATCTCTCTTATTGTTAAGTTAATTGTATACTAAAACAAAGGTGTCACTCAGATAGGGCATGCATCTACATATGATTTGCCAAACAGAAGTAAAAACAATGAATAGGTATCGATAAAAATTACCTAACACCTCCCATTCAAGACAACAAAGGGAAAGAAACACCAACATAATACAATTTCGCCTTTCAGTGAGCAAATGGGGCACCAACCTAGCGCAAATCTTTCTCAGCCCAGTACTTTGTCAGAATGGTTTGTACACCGCCTTCTGATAACCCAATGCATTAAGATGTCTCTTTCAGCAGCGATGGTTGCCATGGTGATGGAGGTCTTTGGCCTACCAACATGGGCATCATCTTTGGTTGATTATTTACCAGCTTTAAAAGCTTTGACCCACCGATAAATTGTGCGCTTTGACTTTATAAGAGGTTCATTTTTGCCACACAATTCATCAACCTATGCCAAGCCTTACACGGCATTTAATTTAGCTGCGAATTTCAGTCTTTCTGTCCATTTTACAATGTAACTCGTAAATTGGCCAGTGTATTTGACTGCATGCATTTAAATTTGATAAATCTAGGTAATTATAAATGCAATTTGCTAGAAATAAACTGTTATCGGTGGCTATTTGAAAGGCTATTCAAATGCAATGATGCGTTATCAGAATTACGTACGATAAAACTAGGGAAACCTATCTAAGCCTGCACAGATAAAGCGGTGCGAGTCGTACCGTCCATGCTTATAAACCATATTGGTTTCATTGGGCGACAGGGCTTGAGATTTCATTTTATCTCACTGTCGGGTAAAAGTCCCACGAAATTAGAAGCAATGTTTCCAAAATGACATGTACAGTGTTGACGGGGACGTTAACCTCAAAACAAACAAACAATACTCAAATATAACAAAAGTTTACCACCACAAAACGAGAATGCTTAACTGCTTTTTTTCATATTTCTGCGGGCATAATTGTCAGTTCTGCTTAAACGAGTAACAAAATTAGAAGAATAATGTTTACTCCTGTAAACATCAGTTTTACTGTATAAAAGTGTGGTTTTAGGGGGTTAAACTTAGATAGGCGTGTTTTCGTGATGCCGAGTGCGAGCGTGATAACTCAGTGGTTAGTGCACTTGCCTCTGATGCTAGAGGTACCGGGTTTGATCCCAGGCAGCGGCGATAAAATTTCGGTGTCCGAGCACGCTCCATTGGCATCATTTGCAGGGATAATGCCACACAGTGCACCGTCCTGTGGATCGGGATGTTAACTGGGAATGTGGAGGGAGAGCTATGCCCTGTGCAGGTTAAAGACCCCTACCGTAATTACACGATTACTGTGTAGGCTTTCATCCTGCATACCAGGGGCCAGTTGTTCAAAGCATCATTAGCTCAACGAGCTCGTTAGTGGTCATATTGTTAAGTGATCTAGCAAGTACAATATCTAAACTTTTGGTATTTTCGCTGAAAACATGTGAGCAGCTTTGCATATGATCAAAGTTTTAACGATACGTTAACTAACGACGTCGTTAGTTTCGAACAACTGAACCTGGTGTGTCTGTAATGCACACCTGCGAGTATTGATCAGATGTGACCGATCGCAGTATATAAGTAGAAAGAAAGCCAAGAGACTACCTGGAGAGAGAGAGAGAGAGAGAGAGAGAGAGAGAGAGAGAGAGAGAGAGAGAGAGAGAGAGAGAGAGAGAGAGAGAGAGAGAGAGAGACTGCCAGCAGTTCTCGACCACAATAAAATTTAGTAGTAGGCCTATGCAGACAGAATGATTCATTCTACGGGCAAACAAGTTTGTCAGTTCTCAGCCAGCAAAATCAACAACAACAAAAAAAAAATCAGTAGCATGCGGACTTTGATTCAATCCATCGGCTGTTTATCATGACGTCATAAATATGATTACGTCACAGCAAACTAAAAGTTTACACACAGGCCGTGTGTAAACGTATATCCAAAGAACTAGATCTATCATTTTAGTGTGTTGCAAGCGTAAACAAACAGGATAGCAAATGGATTGTAATTTAAAGGAGATATAGTATGGCATTCAACATGTTGTCCTGTTGAGGGATGGGCTAAGGACGTGTCACCAGTGTTATGCATAAGAATTTATTTTTCTGATTCCCACTTTCACCCCACTGTGACCTAATAGTGCTATAAATATCTTGTTAATATTTTTATAGAAGATTCTAGAAAACTGAGTCACAGATTAATTTCTTTTTTGTAAACAACATGTTTACAAGGAAAAGTACTTCAGAACCTTCCAGAAAGTTCAGGTTTGCATTATTTTTAGAAGATTACCTCATCTTATTCCACAACCCTGTGGAACATTCTAGAGAAATCTTAGGGTCTATAAAAGAGCATGATTTTTCTCATTGAGTCAGACTTTGGAGTTTGATGTTTGGGCTTATAAGGAAAGTTATTTCTAAATTCTGTGTTGGATTGTTAAAGGATATTACTTTTCAATTTGGACTGTGAATTCTGTGGGATCAAGGAAAATAGATTCATTCAGGATATTTCATAACAGAGCTAAGTACATTTAATTTTCTTACTTCTGCAGGTTAAAGTTAACTTGTAAATAAATTTTGTTAAATTTTTCCAAAAGGCTTGTTTGCTTTTTCTTTCTGCTACGCCTGGCTCGTAACAGAAATTGGGGGCTCGTCCGGGATTAAAACATCTTGCGCATTTTAGGACTGACATTTCATTTGTAGGCAAGTAATTGTCATTTCTTATCAAATATAGACTTGGCAATTGCTTCAACAAATTAGCTTTTCCCCATAGGCATAAAAGGGGATTGTCATTTCATGTGAACTGACATTTCAGGTGAAATAGTACTTGTCATTTCATGTGAAATTCTCGTTGGGCTTGTCATTTAAAAAAAAAAAATAAATAAACTTTATCAAATTAACCTCAATCTGTATTTCCATAAATACTTTATAAAACAAACAAAAAGCAAACATGTCGTTTGATTTGAGAAGCTTTTTGGCTCAGCCTACTCAGGAGTTGTTTAATCTGGCCAAAAGGACAGATTTGCTAGAAATTGCTTCCCATTATGGGGTCACTGCTATCAAAACAAGCATGAAGAAGCATGAAATTAAGAATATTTTGGTACAGTTTTTTGTTGATGAAGAACTTTTCGATCCATCTGCTTTGTCTCTCATTATGGTTTCACATACTGAACTGCAAATGAGACAAATCGAAATTGGAAGGCAAATTGAATTAGAAAAATTAAGATTAGAGATGGAAGAACGCATACAGAAAGAAAAAATGGAAAAGGAAGAAAAAGAAAGGGAAATGCAGAGACAAATGCAGATGGAAAGATTAGAAATGGAAGAACGAATTCGAAAAGAAAAATTAGAGCAGGAAGAAAAACAAAGAGAAATGGAGGAACGGATTGAGTTAGAAAAGGAAAAAATGAGATATAGTATTGAAGAAAAAGAGAGGGAAAGGCAATTTCAATTAAGGCTGAAGGAAATGGAACTCCAGGGTCAGGATAGGTTGAAACATACCCCTGTTTTTGACTCTGGCAGTTACTTTGATGCCACAAAGCACATAAGATTAGTTCCGCCATTTCAGGAAAAAGAGGTAGATAAGTATTTTTTGCATTTTGAAAAAGTTGCAGAAAATTTAAAATGGCCAAAAGAGCATTGGACCTTACTTTTGCAAAGCGTTGTTGTCGGAAAGGCTCGAGACATTTACACTCAGCTGACTGTCGAGCAAAGCTCAGACTATGATTTGGTTAAGGAGCTTATTCTTAAGGCATATGAGTTGGTCCCTGAGGCTTACAGGCAGAAATTTAGGAATTGTAAAAAAGAAATTTCCCAGACCCATGTAGAATTTGCTCGAACCAAAGAACAGCTATTTGATAGGTGGTGTTCTTCTAAAAAAGTAGGCTCTGATCATGACAAACTTAGACAGCTTGTCCTTGTTGAAGAGTTCAAACGGTGCATAAATTCAGACATTAAATCTTTTCTCGATGAGAGACAGGTTGAAACTTTGGAGGAAGCTTCTCGTTTGGCAGATGATTATGCTTTGACTCATAAAGTCTCATTTGTGAACAGGCCTTATCCTCGAAAACCTTATAATCCACAGACAGGTCCAAGATTCTATCCCAGTAATCCTTCTGGTAGTTATAGCCATACATCTGGTACTTTGCCCAAACTTTCTGGTGAAAATAAAAGCCAGAATCCTTCAAAACCTTCTGGTGAAAACAGAAGCCAGAATTTTTCCAAACCTTCTGGTGAAAACAAAGACCAGAATCCCTTATCTCAACCTCAAGTAGTTTGTTATTATTGTAAAAATACAGGTCATTTGATCTCTGAGTGTTTAAAATTAAAGAGAAGGAAAGAACGAGAAAGACAAGAGGAACTTAAGCCTACAGGCTTGACTTCTATAAGGCCAAAACCACAGTCTTGTGTAAGGGAGGAAACTCTTTCTGATATCAAATTATCTGAGACTGATTCAGTTATGGAGTGTTATGAACCATTCTTATCAGATGGTTTTGTGTCACTAAATGGTGACAGTTATGCCCATCCTACCCCTATTAAAATCTTACGAGATACCGGAGCTTCTCAATCTCTTATTCTAGCAGATACTCTGCCTTTTTCTGAGAAGACTTCTATGGGCCAAAGTGTCCTTATTCAGGGTGTGGAATGTGGATTTGTTAATGTTCCGCTTCATAACGTTTATTTGTCATCAGACTTGGTATCCGGTTCAGTGGCTGTTGGCATTAGACCTTCTTTACCTTTTAAAGGTGTTCATTTGTTGCTAGGCAATGACTTAGCTGGAGATAAGGTTGTGGTAAACCCACTTTTGACTACTAATCCTTGCATAGACCAACCGCCTGATCCCATTGAGCAGGAAATTCCTGATCTTTATCCGTCTTGTGCAGTCACAAGGGCTATGGCACGTAAGGCCAAGCAAACTGATGGGAAACAGGATTTTGATTTTACTGATACCTTTTTGGGTCAGTCTTTTAATGACGAGATAACAAGGTCTCTGTCTTCAAGCCTGCCTGATAAGCAGACAGATTTTCATGAGAATAACTCATCTTTCGATCTAGGCCAAGATAAAATGTCCGGGTCTCAACTAGCTATAGAACAGCACAAGGATCCTGAAATTTCGCCTTTGTTTGAAAGGGCTTTAGATGAGCAGGAAGTATCTCAGGTCCCAGTCGGTTATTATGTCAAAAATGACATTCTTATGAGAAAATGGCGTCCACCAGACGTCTCAGCAGAAGACGAGTGGACTGTCAACCATCAGATAGTGGTTCCACGGATTTACCGTCCTGAAATATTAAACTTGGCACATGAAACTCCCATGTCAGGACATTTAGGTGTAAATAAAACCTATCACAAGATTCTTAATCATTTTTACTGGCCTGGGTTAAAATCAGATGTTTCTCAGCATTGTAGGTCCTGTCATACATGTCAAATGGTAGGAAAACCCAATCAGACTATACCTAAGGCTCACTTGCAGCCTATACCTGCTTTTGATGAACCTTTCAGTCGAATAATTATAGACTGTGTGGGTCCCTTGCCCAGAACTAAGTCCGGCTGTGAATATCTTTTGACCATTATGTGTGCTTCCACACGTTTTCCTGAAGCCATTCCTTTAAGAAATATCAAAACTAAGACAATCGTCAAGGCCTTAGTGAAGTTTTTCACATTTGTTGGGCTTCCTAAATCTATTCAGTCAGACCAAGGCTCAAATTTTATGTCTGGAATATTTCAACAAGTAATGCATGAACTTGGCATTGTACAGTATAAGTCATCGGCCTATCATCCTGAAAGTCAAGGTGCCCTTGAAAGATTCCATCAAACATTGAAAAACATGATAAGATCATATTGTTTTGACACAGAGAAGGATTGGGATGAAGGCATCCATCTCCTTTTATTTGCTGTTAGAGAATCTGTGCAAGAATCTCTTGGCTTCAGTCCATTTGAATTAGTATTTGGCCATACTGTTCGTGGTCCTTTGAAACTTCTCAAAGAGAAATTTCTCTCCAATGATGACACCTCCCTGAATTTACTTCAGTATGTGTCTGATTTCAAAACTAGACTTTCAAAAGCTTGTGAGGCTGCTCGGACCAATCTTCAGTCAGCCCAAAGGAAAATGAAACAGCTATATGACATAGGGACAAAAGAAAGGAATTTTAAACCAGGTGATAAGGTACTAGCTCTTTTGCCTATTCCAGGAAAATCGTTGCAGGCCAGGTATTATGGTCCATACACTGTAGACAAAAAGATCAGTGACGTAAATTACATAATAAACACTCCTGGGAGGCGCAAGCTAAAGCAGCTATGTCATATTAACATGCTTAAGGAATACATAGATAGGGACAATACATCTTTAACATCAGTCAATCTAGTTAGCTCTGTTCCACTTAATTCATGTGACAATGACTGTGAGGATATTAATTCAGTGAAGTCGGATCCCACATCATCAAAACTTCAGAATTCTGACATTCTACGGAATCTTGACCAGAAACTGTCACATCTAGAGCCAAATCAGCGGAATGAACTGAAACAGCTGATTTTTGAATATGAACAATTATTTCCTGACATTCCAACACGGACAGACAAAATATTTCACGATGTGGACATAAATGGTTCTAAACCTGTAAAACAACACCCTTACAGGATGAATCCTGTGAAACAAAAATATCTTAAAGAAGAAGTTCAGTATCTATTAGACAATGACTTTATTGAACCAAGCCAAAGTGAATGGAGTTCTCCTTGTATTCTAGTACCAAAACCTGATGGGACATATCGTATGTGTACAGATTTTAGGAAAGTTAATTCCTTAAGTAAAACAGATAGCTTCCCTATTCCAAGAATGGATGACTGCATTGATAACATCGGGAATGCCAAATACATAACGAAATTCGACCTTCTGAAAGGATTTTGGCAAATTCCACTCACAGATAGAGCAAAGGAGGTTTTGGCATTCACAACACCAGACGGATTATTTAACTATAAAGTCATGCCATTTGGAACGAAAAACTCTCCGGCAACATTTCAGCGCTTAATAAACATGGTAATTGCGGGGCTGGAAGGCTGCAGTGCTTATATCGATGATGCTATCATATACAATGACCAGTGGAATCAACATCTTGGGACTATTCGAGCATTCTTTGATAGACTGAGTAATGCCAAATTGACAATAAATCTTGCTAAAAGTGAATTCTGCCATGCAAGTTTGACATTTCTAGGTCATGTTGTAGGTCAAGGTCATGTGAAACCCATTGATGCTAAAGTTGAGGCTATCTCAAATTTTCCCATACCCACGTGCAAAAGACAGCTGATGCGATTTCTTGGTATGGCTGGTTATTACAGAAAGTTCTGTAATAATTTCTCTGTCATTGCTGAGCCTTTGACAAATTTGCTCAGCAAAAGAACAAAATTCCATTGGAATGCAATATGCCAAAATGCTTTTGATAAACTTAAAGCCATACTCAAGAGTGAACCAGTTCTCTTAGCACCAAACTTTGAAAAGGAGTTTAAGCTAGCTGTAGATGCTAGTGACGTAGGTGCAGGTAGTGTTTTGTTGCAGGAAGATGAAAATGGTGTGGATCATCCAGTTTGCTACTTTTCCAAAAAGTTTAATAAGCATCAGAGAAATTACTCTACCATAGAGAAAGAGTGCTTGTCTCTGATTCTTGCTCTGCAACATTTCGAAGTTTATCTTACCCCTACTACTGCACCGATTGTTGTTTTCAGTGATCACAATCCACTGACTTTCATACATAAAATGAAAAACAAAAATCAGCGGTTGCTCAGGTGGAGTCTTATGCTACAGGAGTATAATTTAGACATAAGACATATCAGAGGGAGAGATAACATTATCCCTGATGCCCTTTCAAGAGCTTGAGCAGTGTCAGGATTTGTGTTTTTCTTTCCTACTAAAGTGGATTGTAGATACATGTAATTTTATATGCTATGCTCAATATTTTATTATTCTTAAAGCAAAAGAAAGCTTTATTACATAAATCTTTCTTTTCCTCGAAGAGGGGGAGTGTTATGCATAAGAATTTATTTTTCTGATTCCCACTTTCACCCCACTGTGACCTAATAGTGCTATAAATATCTTGTTAATATTTTTATAGAAGATTCTAGAAAACTGAGTCACAGATTAATTTCTTTTTTGTAAACAACATGTTTACAAGGAAAATTACTTCAGAACCTTCCAGAAAGTTCAGGTTTGCATTATTTTTAGAAGATTACATCATCTTATTCCACAACCCTGTGGAACATTCTAGAGAAATCTTAGGGTCTATAAAAGAGCATGATTTTTCTCATTGAGTCAGACTTTGGAGTTTGATGTTTGGGCTTATAAGGAAAGTTATTTCTAAATTCTGTGTTGGATTGTTAAAGGATATTACTTTTCAATTTGGACTGTGAATTCTGTGGGATCAAGGAAAATAGATTCATTCAGGATATTTCATAACAGAGCTAAGTACATTTAATTTTCTTACTTCTGCAGGTTAAAGTTAACTTGTAAATAAATTTTGTTAAATTTTTCCAAAAGGCTTGTTTGCTTTTTCTTTCTGCTACGCCTGGCTCGTAACACCAGTAAACAATTCTGATTCTGATCTAATACTTAGATCTATACACTTTACAAATTTAACTGTAACTGCCATTATGGAAAGATAACATACTTTCGGACGGGCTTTTCAATGTCAGGTAAGGTGCCTTCAGGAGCCAAAGATATTCCCGAGAAAAGACGAATAAAAAAGGTAAACAGTTCTGCTATTGTAAATGAGCTGCCTTATTGGCTCAATTTTGACCGACACATTCGATCGTTTCTGAACTCGATTTTTTCTACTTTCACGTTGTCTGCTTTGACAGTTACAAGAAATGATAACTGTTGGCGTATTTTATCCATGTGTGATGGAAAATACAGTCAATCGTAGAAAATTTACTTCGTTTTAGAGGTCGAAAATAAAATATAAATACCACTTAAAATGTGAATGTCGTTACAGTGCCGATTGACGGCAATGCGCAGAACGTTGCGCAACCGAAATTAAGGTCGGCCACCTTAATTATCCCCCACTATTTCTTACGTAGAGGATTTCGCTAGGGGCTCAAGAATGTGTTCGACTCATCCATGGTAAACGAGCCATCGGTATTCGAGCCATCGAAGTTCTACTGTAGTATTTTGAACTACACACATCTCGAAAAAGTTTTGATGGTCCCAAAGGTATTTGAGTTATTGGGGTTAAGCTGTACATCCAGAGTAGTTTGCGAGTCTCGATTAGGCCATCTTTAAATTTTTTTTGTTTGCTGTGCTCCTACCCATCATATGTGAGGTGGGTAGGAAGGTAGGTCTTTTTTTTTTTAGATCTGAAAAGATATTTGACCCTTATAGCACCATACAACATCATTTCAAATGCTTATTTTCTGATTTTTCAGAGAGATTTTCTCTGAAAAAAAAATAAAACAGCAAAAAAACAAAAAAACAAAAAAAAAAAGAATGTTATCTTCTTGAATTTGGCTTAGTTTGTTAAATTTGCGTTTAATCAGGATTTCAAAAAAAAAAACAAAATTTTCCTCAGAATGGTAATAAAATTTTTTGGGTAGGGGCAATCTGTGTGGGTAGGTAGGAGCACAGCAAACCAAGAATTTTTTAAGGATGGCCTTAGGCCATGAATAAGAAAATAATTACATTTTTAGTGCATTTATGAAAAAAGCCTACAGCAAACTAATGAGAAACTTCAATAAATATTTTTTCTCACGCCACCGAAGTGACGTTTTTGTGTGTTTGATTTTAGGTTAAACGTCCCCGTCAACACTATATAGGTCATTTTGGAGACGTTGCTTACAATTTTTTATGGGACTTTTACCCGACATTGAGATTGAATGACATCTCAAGCCCTGTGGCCCAATGAAACCAATATGGTTTATAGGCATGGACGGTGCGAATCGCACCACTTTGCCTGGGCAGACTTAGATCCTCTAATCGGTTTACCAGTAAGTACTCGTGGGCGGTCGGTTTCAGCTCTGCGTGGAAGCATCATGCAATTCATCAATTTCTACAAGCCCCGGTGGGCGGAGGCCGACTCAAGTGACGTCGAAATAAACAATGGTTCTCTTCAGTATGATTTGAAGACTTTATGGCACCAACGACGCTGTTCCTCTGTCAATAGGAAAACTGCATGCATTTTTTTTCTTTCAATTTAGCCCTTAAACAATTTTGTTTTGTCATATGATAATTTTAATATAAATAATAAAGGTAATTAATTTAACGTTCATCGAATTTTGACCAACATCGGGTCAAGTGCAAAGGTTTAATAAACCCCTTCAGGTTTTACTTTCTTTGCTCGTGACCAATGTTGTTCTTACTTCGATGCACGTTAAATAAATTAAATTCATTTCTTAAATACCCATACACGTTCGTATTCGTGACATCAACCAAATGAACTAGGCTTGAGCTTGGATGGGGCTTAAGCTGAAAAAAAATGCCTAGACCCATATTTGTCATCTCCAAAATGCATTCCTCGGTACCTCAGTCAGATGTCTGACCGGGCGGTCCCAGGTTTTATTATGAAAAATAGAAGTAGCGGCAATGATCAGGAATCGATACAATCAACCAACAGCTCCCATCAGAGACACCAAAGGGAAAGAAACACAAACATGAAACAACAGACCCTAATTGATACATCAATAGCGGAAAGCCAAAAGGACAGTTACTTTCCCACAAAATGGCCAATAGGCTATCCAAAATAAAATAATATAAGCGAAGCAAACACCCAAAGACAAACCATAACAATAATAAACCGCGACAGAAGAACCGCCTTGGAACAGTCAGCGGAAACGAATTCCACCGAGGGGGGGGGGGAGGGCTTAAATCGATTTTACATGGCCACAATACTCGCCCTTACTTCCGTCGCGATTTAGACAAATAATTTGTTCAGTCCGCATGAAGGCCTCCTAACTCATCAGTGCAACATCTCCGTGAACACAAATAATCAAACAACCACGAAGATGAAACAACGGTGAGGACTCGACAGCAAGAAACCACTGAAATGATGGAGCAAAAGAAAACCAACGATGGGCCCGACTAGAGACAGAGCATGAGGTACCAACCATTATTACCTTGAATGAGATCTCTCTAATTCTCAGTAAGCCTTTACAAATGTAAGGACTGAACAAATTATTTGTCTAAATCGCGACGGAAGTAAGGGCGAGGATTGTGGCCACGTAAAATCGATTTAAGCCCCCCAGTGGAAATCTTCCACTGACCGTTCCAAGGCGGCTCTTCTGTGGCGATTTATTTATGTTGTTGTTTGTTACTTACTGTGTGTATCACTTGTGTCTTTTATTTTGGATGGCCATATGGCCATTTTGTGGGAAAGTAACTGTCCTTATGGCCTTCCTTTGTTTAGGTTTCCATTATTGTCTGGTCGCTTAATGTTTGTATTTCTTTCCCTTTGGTGTCTTTTATGGGTGGAGTAAGTTAATTGTATCAATTCCTGATCTTTGTTTTACTTCTACTTTACGCTGGAACCGTCATAGAATCTGAGGCCTGACCCACCGGCGTGCAATTAAAGAGGGAAGCAAAGTTGTCAACCGTGACTGGGTTAACTACCATGCATGCAGTCTGTCGTTTAACATTTATGTTGTACCCAATCGTTTTATATCGAAGACTGATTTTACGAAATTGGGCGCTAGAGTCATTGCGGTTATATATTTTTCTGAATTTATATACTAAGTCACCATAAAATTCGGGTTCCGATGGACCTTGTTGCAGAAAAGATTTAATTCCAATATTGAATTTTGAAATTAAATCAGAATGAAGTCTATAGAATTTTGAAAAGGCTTTGTGTAGTTTATGGTACCGATAACACAGATTAATAAGAAGTTTAGCCGTTAACAATTTATTACGAGTGTTGAAGTCAGTTACATAACTACACACTCTGGCAAATCAAATTAACTGCGAAATATAAACGCCATAGGATGGCACATGAGGAACATCACCATCCAAAAAAGGAAAATTTACAATCTCAAAATCAAAGTCATCGCGTTTATTATTAATTTTGCACGAAACAAACCCATCTACAATAGATAGATGTAAATCCAAAAACGGGGCCTCGGTATCAGAAGAATTTGCTTTATTTAACTGAAGTTCTTGGTGGGAATTTGACTGATCAAACCATCGAAATAGGTATTATCAATATTTAATAAATCATCCAAATATCTAGAAGTAGAGCTAAAAGCTTCAATGATTTCAGACTGGTTTTCAGCAGAAAGGGACATCATGAAGTCTCCCTCATAACAAAACAAAAACAGATCAGCCACAAGTGATGCGCAATTACTACCCATCGGAATACACACAACTTGTCTAAATAACTAAGTACCAAATCTTATGTAAATATTGTCACGTAGAAAGGTGTGAGCTTCACACACTTTCTGACATGACCATAAAATATAATTTTTATGCTCTTCAGGAGTGGAAAACGCATTTCCAACATTGCATGCAAGATAGAGGGAGTCTTCCCTATGAAATGTCCATTCAAGTAAATCATAAAGTTTTTCTTCTATAAGATTATGAGGAAGTGTAGTGTAAGGACGGAAAAATCATAAGTATACAGACTTGAAGCACGAAAACGCCTGGATTTCAATTTATTTAAAACTTCATTAGAATTTTTTATAGATCAAAACAGATTTCTACCTGATCTTTCGAAGACATTTGTCACAGTATTTTATCACATGTTTTTTTATGGCAGTAAGACATGAAGTTAATAATTTTGAGAGTTCAGTGGTGTTACAAGAGTTTGAATTTGCAATAAACCGTGCTTTGTATGGTATTTTATGAAGTTTAGGTAACCAATATAACGTAGGAAGCCTGTCTTGGCCTTCTGTAACACAGACAGCAAACTTGGTGGCTGAATGACAAATGTGGCCATCAACTAAAGCCCTCTCTACAGCTAAAGGCTGAAGTTCATAGGCTGAAGAGTGTTAACATAGTGAAGCCATCAAACAACGACCACGTTGTTAGGGGCCTTATCAGCTGGAGCCAAAACAAACTTCCTATGAAATTCTTGAATACCTAGTTTACGGCAACGTAAAGACGTCTTAGGTTTAGGCGGTAATAAGTTCGTATTTTGCGAATAAAAAGAAATGCGTTTGTTCACTAATTTCAGAATGCTAAGTTTCCATTCCTTAAGAGCTATATGTTCAACATACTCGCGTTTACACCATCGATTACCAAATTCATTCAAGACAGCAGCGATTTCATCTCTGCATTTATTTAAATCAATTTTAGAAGGAAATCGGTATTTCGGTCCTTTAGATATTTTATTACGTATCCTAGAATCAGGAATATTTTTTAAAGTGCCAGTAATAATATGACCAGCAGCAGGATAGCAATACACTGAATTTTTACAATCACATGTATCAGGCGTGTTGGTGTCAATATCAATATCAGAAACAAGTTTATTGAAATTAAAAATGAAAGATCTAACAGGTTTATTGTATTTATAGCAAATTATGGGTGTTTCAGTATTTTGAAAATAAGCAGGAATGGATGAAATAGCCGAACTGTCCCAGAAGATACTAGGCAAATCTATAAAATCCAATCCCTTATTAGTGAAGAATATTTTGATGTAATGACGTGTGTGATTAATTTCAGAATCGATGAAAGGATGAAGAGCCTGCTGAGTATAACCTCTAGTTAAAAGAGCAGCGTCGTATAACTGATTAGAACTATCGTAGAATTTATTCGCCTCGGTATCCAGAATCCGTAATACAGAAATGGGTAATGAACTTAGAAAAGCAAGCATTGAGTGGCGTCCATGATTCAATAATATTATGGACTGTCACTTCAGTCTGGTATTGTTTCTTTTAAAAGCACGTAATTTATGTTTATAACTACCTTTTTTCTGGTGCCGTGCGATCTAGTTTTACGCTTTCGACAGTCCAGAAGTGAGAAAATATCAAAATAGAAGTAACACAAAGGTCAGGAATCGATACAATTATCTTACTCCACCCACCAAAGACACCAAAGGGAAAGAAACACAAACATGAAGCGACCAGACCATAATTGAAACCTAAACAAAGGAAGGCAATAAGAACAGTTACTTTCCCACAAAATGGCCAAATGACCATCCAAAATAAAAAGACACAAGTGATATACACAGCAAGTAACAAACAACAACATAAATAAACCGCCACAGAAGAACCGCCTTGGAGTGGTCAGTGGAAAGAATTCCACTGGGGGCTTAAATCGATTTTACATGGCCATAATCCTCGCCTTTACCTCTGTCGCGGTATACACAAATTTTGTTTAGTCCGCATGAAGGCTTCCTAACTCATCAGTGTAACATCTCCGAGAACATACAAATAAAAAAACTACAGAGATGAAACAAGGTTTAGGACTCAACAGCATACAACAACAGAATTGCTGGAGCAAAAGAAAACCAACAGTTAGACTCCGAGGGGCCCGATCAAAGACGGAGCATCATCAAAGTCGGGCATTTTAGATATATTACCCTCATGATAAATGTTGTCATTAAAGCCCAATGGAAAAGGTGTCTGTAATAATTAAATCCATTTTAATTCAGTTTCATGCCGTAGAATAATTTTAAACCAAGCTGTAGAATTTACATCATAATATTTTTTTTTCCACTGGCTGTATAGAAATATCTTTAATAGAATGACCTGTAAGGCTGAAATGACGGTACAAGAAAGTGTTAGTTTTTTAGGCTTACTCATTCTACGATAGTGTTCGTTAAATCGTGTTTCCAACATGCGATTAGTTTGCCCGACATACTGCATTTTACAATGTGCAGTTTGTCAGGTTATCACATGTATCAAATCCGTAGACTTACTAGAACATATTTACATGTCAAATTGGACATGTTAACTACAAAAAAACGTCTACCGTTTACAGACGAAGAAACGGTAGACGCAGTGCATAAATGTGAACAGCACCTGCACCTCTTAGCATTGTACTTGGAAATACTAGGAGACATTCCACTTCTCCTGAAAGGATTGGTATATTTCCGAAGAATGGGCGATTTGATAGGAGATAATCTATCTCTCAGGTTGTTTTTAAATAAATTGGTACTACCTGCTCCACTTAAATTAACGGAAGCGGCAGAAAACAAATTTATGGGCCTTACCAATACTGACGGCAACATAGCACTAAAAGTATTAATAGAATGGGGAATCCGTACAGAAGAAGCAGAATGTAACCTAAGGGGAGATATTGTAAGTTTAAATTTATTTATGATACTCATTTTGTTTAAAGGGGCGATACCGTCCAAACTAAAGCGATATTTATACCAGTCATTAAGTTAAAAAGTATACCAAAGAACTGTAAATCCTTCAAATAGAATGTGCTTCAAAAAGAAGGCGAGTATAACAAAAGCCCACAAAACAGCTATGCCTATAAAAAGCCGATAGATATCAAACAAGCAATTGTTATACAACGAGATACGAACATCTATCCAATCAAGACCTTCAACAGGTATCAAAAGGATGTCAAATTAAGGAACGATGAAAAGCAATTGTAAAAGAAATCCCTGAGGATTGGAAAAATAAGAGCATTTAATGCATGTAGGGGGAGACCTTTTACAGCCACCACACGGCACAAACAAAACAGCTCTGATATGCAAAGAAGAAGTATAGGCAATGATCAGGAATCGATACAATCATCCCACAGCTCCCATCAGAGACACCAAAAGGAAAGAAACACAGACATGAAACAACAGACCCTAATTGAACATCAATAGCGGAAAACCAAAAGGACAGTTACATTCCAACAAAATGTCCAATAGGCTATCCAAAATAAAATAATATAAGCGACACAAACACCTAAAGACAAACCATAACACAAACAAGTCGCCCAGCGGGCAACGATCGCTCACCTGAGAAATAGAACAGGTTGTCAGATTCAAGGCGAATTCGAACTCATCTGATATAATATGCTTGTCTTTGTTTACTAAAAGTTTCAAAAAGATCCGATCGAAAACAGCGAAGAAAAAATGGACACCATTTTTCGCTCATTTATATTCAAGGGCACGTAGCTAACTCCAAAGCTGTTGGTCCTGTAAGACCCAAATTGGAACTTGACGCAGACTATGGCTCTCCTGGTTATCTGCAAGTTTGAAAAAGATCAGATCAGAAATGGCTGAGAAAAATTGGAGACGACATTTTTCCGTTGTAAGCCTATGGTAAATTTTTTCACGCTCAAGGAACTTAAATGCTAAACCAGTTGTCAGATTCGAACTCATCTGAGATATTATGCTTTCCCTTCTTTTCTAAAAGTTTCAAAAAGATGCTATTGAAAATAAGCTCAGAAAAAAGTGGAGACACTAGGTTTGCAAGTTTTCATGCTCAAGGGCAGGTAACTCCAACGCCCTTGGTCCTGCATAACCGCACTTCGAGCTCGACGTACATGTAGACTGTATGCCTCTCCTGGTTACCTGCAAGTTTGATAAAGATCAGATCAGAAATAGCTGAGTAAAATTGGAGACGCAGATCAGAAATAGCTGAGTAAAATTGGAGACGCCGTTTTTCCATTGTAAAATAGAAGTGAAGGCAATGATCAGGAATCGATACAATTAATCCACAGCTCCCATCAGAGACACCAAAGGGAAATAAAACACAAACATTAAAAAAATGGCCCCCTAATGGAAACATCAATAGTGGAAAGCCAAAAGGACAGTTACTTTCCAACAAAATGGCCAATTGGCTATCCAAAACAAAATTTTTGATTTTGATTTGATTTGAGGTTTAACGTCCCCGTCAACACTGTAAAGGTCATTTTGGAGACGTTGCTTCCAATTTTGTGGAACTTTTATCCAACATTGAGATGAAATGACATCTCAAGCCCTGTCGCCCAATGGAACATATAGGGTTTATTAGCATGGACGGTCCGCCTCGCACCGAGGTTCCTGGACAGGCTTTATGGTCTGGTCGCTTAATGTTTGTATTTCTTTCCCTTTGGTGTCTTTGATGGGTGGAGTAAGTTAATTGTATCGATTCCTGATCTTTGTTTTACTTCTACTTTTTAGATCCTCTAAGCTGTTTACAAGTACTAGTGTGCGGGCCGGATTCAGCTCTGCGTGGAAGCATCATGCAGCCCATATATTTCTTCAAGCCCCTATGGGCGGGGGCGAATGATACAAACACTCAATGACAAACCATAACAAAAATAACTGCAAAACGGAATGTCAGATTCAAGCCAAATTTGAACTCATCGGAGGTTTATGCTCATCTTTGTTTACTGAAAGTTTCAAAAAGATCAGAGCAAAAATGGCTGAGAAAAAGTGGAGACAACAATTTTCATTAATATTATTTATGCTCAAGGGCAGGTAACTCCAAAGCCCTTGGTCCCATGTCGCACAACTTGGAACTCACCATAGACTTATGTCCTTCCTGGTTCTCTGCAAGTCTAATTAAGATCAGTTCAGAAATTGTGGAGGAAGTTGGAGATGTTGTTTTTCCATTGTAAGTCTATGGGAAAATTTTTCAGCCTCTAGGGACTGTACCTGCAAAACTAAATGTCAGATTCAAGCCTAATTTGAACTTGACAGAGTGTTTATGTTCCTCGTTTGCTATAGTTTCAAAAAGATCAGATCGAAAAGGTTGAGAAATGGTGCAGACATTATTTTTCACTAATATTTATGCTCAAGGGCAGGTAACTCCAAAGTTGTTTGTCTCATGCAGCCGAAATTCGAACTCTATGTAGACTGTATGTCCCTCCTTGTTATCTGCAAGTTTGATGAAGATCAGATCAGAAATGGCGAAGAAAAATTGGTAACATCGTTTTTCCACTGTAAGTCTATGGGAAAATTGTTCGCGCTCTAAGGGCTGTAACTACAATACCGAATGTCAAATTCAAGCCAAATTCAAACTCATCTGAGGTTTTATGCGTGTTCTCGTTTACTGAAAGTTTCAAAAAGAGCAGATTAGAAACGGCTGAGAAAAGGTGGAGACACTATTTTTCACTAATATTTATGTTCAAGGGCAGGTAATTCGAAAGTATTTTGTCTCATGCGGCCCAAATTCGAACTAAACATAGACTGTAAGCTCCTACTAGTTATCTGGAAGTTTGATGGAGGTCAGGTTAGAAATAGCCAAGCAAAGTTGGAGACATCGTTTTCCCATTGTAAGTCTATGGGGAAAATGTTTCACTCTCAAGGGGATGTAACTGGAAATCCGGTGGTCAGATTCAAGCCAAAATCGAACTCATTAGAGATTTTATGCTTATCCTCGTTTACAAAAAGTAACAAAAAGATCAGATCAGAAACAGTTGCGGAAAGCTGGAGACACCATTTTTTCGCTAATATTTATGCTCAAGGGCAGGTAACTCAGAAGTCATTTGACCTGCGTGGCCCAAATTCAAACTCAATATAGACCGTATGCCCCTCCTGGTTATCTGCAAGATTGATGAAGATCTGATTTGAAATGGTCGAGAAAAGCAGGAGACGTCGTTTTCCCATTGAACCACTGGTCAGGTTCAAGTCAACTTTGAACTCGCTCGAGATTTTATACTTGTCCTCTTTACCAAAAGTTACAAAATGATCGAATCAAAAACGGCTGAGAAAAGCTGGAAACACCATTTTTCACTTACATTTATGCTCAAGGGCAGGTAACTCAGACGCTGTTTGTCCCGCGCAGCCCAAATTTGAACTCAACGTAGACTGTAAGCCCCTCCTGGTTATCTGCAAGTTTGATGAAGATCAGATCAGAAATGGCGGAGAAAAATGGAGACGTCCTTTTCCCCATTATAAGTCTATGGGGAAAATGTTGTCACGCTCAAGTGGATGTAACTGAAAAAAACCGCTCGTCAGATTCAAGCCCAATTCGAACCCAGCCGAGATTTTATGCTTGTCCTCGTTTATGATAAGTAACAAAAAGATCAGATCATAAACGGCTGAGAAAAGCTGAAGACACCATTTTTCACTTATATTTATGCTCAAGGGCAGGTTACTCCAAAGCTGTTCGTCCAGTGCAGCCCTAATTCGAACTCGACCTACACTGTAAGCTCCTCCTGGTTATCTGCAAGTTTGATGAAGATCGGATCAGAAATGGCTGCAAAAAAGTGGAGACATCGTTTTCCCAATTATAAGTCTATGGGGAATTTTTCACGCTCAAGGAGATTTGACTGGAAAACTGCTGGTCAGATTCAAACCAAATTCGAACTCGTCAGAGATTTTATGCTTGTCCTCGTTTATGAAAAGTTACCGAAAGATCAGCTCATAAACGGCTGAGAAAAGCTAGAGACACCATTTTTCACTTATATTTATGCTCAAGGGCAGGTAACTCCAAAGCTGTTCGTCCCGTGCAGCCCAAATTCAAACTCGACGTAGACTGTAAGCCCCCCCCCCCCCACCTGGTTATCTGCAAGTTTGATGAAGATCGGATCAGAAATGGCCATTATACGTCTATGGAACCTTCTTGTTTCCATGGCAACCAAAGTTCTGATCAAAACTGGTCCAAAACCTAATGCAGTAAATCCCCCAACCCAGTGATGCTGCACATAAAAATTAATTGGGATTGGCCAGCTAGTCACTTAGATATTCAAGTTTAAAGGTGTGGACGACGGACAGACGACGGACGGACGACGGAAGACGGACGGACGCCGGATGCCAACCTATACTATAAGCTCACCTTGTAAGCCTTCGGCTCAGGTGAGCATATAAACCGTGACAGAAGAACCGCCTTGGAACAGTCAGCGGAAACGAATTCCACTGGGGTGCTTAAATCGATTTTACGTGGCCACAATCCTCGCCCTTACTTCCGTCGCGATTTAGACAAATAATTTGTTCAGTCCGCATGAAGGCCCACTAACTCATCAGTGCAACATCTCCGTGAACACAACTAATAAAAAAAACACAGAGATGAAACAAACGGTGAGGACTCGACAGCAAGAATCCACTGAAATGCTGGAGCAAAAGAAAACCAAGTTCGACTCCGATGGGCCCGACCAGAGACAGAGCATCAGGTACCAACCAACATTACCTTGAATTAGATCTCTCTAATTCTCAGTAAGCCTTTAAGTTGGAATCGTCATAGAAATTGAAGCCTGACCCACTGGCGTGCAAATAAAGAGGGAAGCAAAGTTGTCAACTTAAAATCCCATTTACGGTCATTCTATTTCCCTTCAGCTTTTTCAAGAAGAGCAGTAGTCAGGTTCTGACGAAACGATTTGCTATGTACATATCCACGACCTTGTCGTTTAGATAAACTGATTAGTTCGACATTACCAAAAGAGAGTTGATTGCAGAGGGCTGTTAAACTTCAAAAACACAAAAATCATAAAAAAGTCTCCAAGCATTTCCTTCCCTGTCGGTAATGGTTTACTAAACTGAAACTACTGTAATTATCCTAAGAATTGTGACATATAGGCCTAATTGACTACTGTTTGCCAATCTGTCTCCGCCTTTTGGACTCCTTGCTTGATTGTGAAAAAACAAATTGTAAATTGTTTGGTGATTTTTAAAAAAGTTCTCAAGGTGTCCCAACTTTTAGGATTGTTATGGTACTTGAAGGAAAAATAGAAGCCTCCGTGGTGCAGTGGTTACGCTACTCGCCTTGTAAACCAGGGATCGGAGGATCGATCTCGGGCCTCTCCAGACTTTCGGATGAGTACTGGGTAAACAAGACTATCAAAAAGGTTTTTTCCTTGTAAAATGGTGAGAAAATCTCAGCGTTTACGGCGTCTGTGCTACGTTGTATCAACGTTGATGCCGACGTAACACAGATACGACGTTGCCTACGCGCCTGCTAGAACCCTTTGTGCCATATTATTTACCTTCTCTAAATTCTTGTCACTGAGACGGAAAGGCTTGCTTGGACGACCTCCCATCACTACAGAGATTAAGTCGTTGTCTGGAACCCCAATTTGGTCGTTTGGGTTTGTAACCTCGAATGACAGTATGTCGTCTCCAACAACTGCGAAGTCAGGAAAGTTACCTGTAAGTAAACATGACCATACTAAGTAACGCATTATTGGACGTTTTGCCAGGTGTTTCAAACTTCGCACGAAACAAATTTGTTTTCTTTTTTTTTTTTTTGTTTCTTTGAGCGCTGCAACATCTAGAAAACGTTTCCGTCCGTTTGGACAAGAATTAATTGATATGATAAAAATTGGCATTGCAATTGATTTCGTCATAAAATATTTACATCCTAAGTGTTTTAAGATGCTCTGTCTCGGGTCGAGCCCACCGGAGTCTTAATGGTTGTTTTTCTTCTGCTCCAGGAATTCATGCTGTCGAGTCCTCATCGTTACCTTAGCTCTGTAGTCGTTTGCTTTTTATGTTCTCGGGGATGATGCACTGATGAGTTAGAAAACCTTCCTCCGGACGGAACATGTTGTTTGTCTTAATCATGACAGAACCAATGACGAGAAATGTGACCAAATAAAGTCGACTAAGCCCCCACCCCGCACCCAAGGAAAAAAAAAACTTTTTTAATGACAGTTTTGAGGTGGTTCATCTGTCGTTGATTATTTTTGTAACAGTTCGTCCTCGCATGTATGTATTACTAATATCTGTTTTACTTTGCATAGTCGTTTAGTTTTCCTGGGGGTAAATAAGTGCCCTTTATGCTTCGTGATGAAGTTATTTTATGCTAATATTTTTCTCTTTGGTATCTAGGGTGGCAGGTGTGAGGTAATTGAATAAAGTCCAGGGGCCAGTTGTTCAAAGCATCGTTAGCTTAACGAGCTCGTTAGTGGTCATATTGTTAACTCTTCTAGCAAGTACAATATCGTAAATTTTGGTATTTTTGCTGAAAAATGTGAGCAGCTTTTGCGTCCGCAAAAGCTGCTCACATTTTTTCAGCAAAAATTTCAGCATATTTGCCATATTTAATGATCAAAGTTTTAACGATACGTTAACTAACGACGTCGTTAGTTTTGAACAACTGGCCCCTGAATCTTTTTTCTTCACTTCTATTGTCACCCTTTACAAATTTAGTCATTTGATTACGTACGATAAAAATGATTATCAGTTACCCCCAATATATATTGCATTGTAACGCACTGACCTGATAAAGATATGCTATCTCAGGACAAGAGAGCTTTATCAGGTCAACGTGACATTGCACTTTTAGGAATGAACAGGACTACTGAAAAAATGACAAAATGTTATTGTTACTTGGAAAAAATTGAAAAATTACCTGAAAAAAAAAACATCATTGGAAAATATGGTCAGCTGATACCAAATATATCGACCGCTAGAATGCTCGGATGCACTGAGGATCATCAATAACTGATCGTAAATTGTTAATTTAACAGTGTAGAAGGGGATAAACTGATAAATAGAATACCAGATTTGTGCCATTTGATATCAAGTTTATCAGGCTCGGCTTCGAGAAAGCATGTAGAATCGCTCGGCAAGCCTCGCGATTCTACAAGCGTTCTCAAAGCCTTGCCTGATAAACTTGATATCAAAAGACACGAACCTGGTATTCTCTATTTATCATATGGCCTAGCGTCTAAGAATGTAGTAGAGACATATATTAAATAGATGTGAAGACAATGGTCAGGAATCGATACAATTAACCCACACCACCCACCAGTAACATCAAAGGGAAAGAAGTACTAACATGAAATAACTAGACCTTAATTGAAACATCAATAGCGGAAAGCCAAAAGGAAAGATACTTTCCCACAAAATAGCCAATTAGCTATCCAAAACAAAATGGTATCAGTGATACACACACTCAAACACAAGCCACAACAAAATAAACCGCGACAGAAGAACAGCCTTGGAACGATTAGTGAAACGCATTCCAGTCAGGGGCTTAAATCGACTTTTTGCAGCTGCAGTCCTCGTCCTTACTTCTGTCACGATTTAGACAAATAATTTAATCAGTCCGCATGAAGGCCTCCCAACACATCAGTGCAACATCTCCGAGAACACAAAATTGAAACAACCACAGCGATGAAACAGCGGTGATGATTCGACAGGATGAAACCACTGAATTGCTGGAGCAAAATAAAACCAACAGTTAGACTCCGATGGGCATGACCAGACACAGCATCAGGCACCAACCAACATTACATACAATTAAATTCTCTTTAATTCTCAGTAAGCCTTTACGCTGGAACCGTCATAGAATCTGAGGCTTGACCCGCCGGCGTGCAATGAAACAGAGGAGCAAAAGTGTCTACCGTGATTGGGTTAACCACAATGCATGCAGTCTGTTGTATAACATTTATGTTGAACCCCAAACTTTTTATATCGAAGAATGATTTTACGAAATTGGGTGCTGAAGGCATTGCAATTATATATTTTTCTGAATTTATATACAAAGCCACCATAAAATTCGGGTTCCGACAGACCTTGTTGCAGGAGAGATTTAAGTCCAACATTGTATTTTGAAATTAAATAGGTATGACGCCTATAAAATTTTGAAAAAAAAGGCTTTGCGTATTTTACGATACCGATAACCCTGATTAAGAAGTTTAGCAGTTAACAATTTATTACGAGTTTTTAAGTCAGTTACATGACTAGTCACTCTGGCAAATCGAATTAATTGCGAAATATAAACGCCATAGGATGCCGCACGAGGAACATCACCATCGAAGAATGGAGAATTTACAGTCTCAAAATCATCGCGTTTATCATACATTTTGCAAGAAACAAACCCATCTACAATACAAAGATGTCAATCCGAAACTGGGTCTCGGTATCAAAAGAATTTGCTTTATTTAACTGAAGTTCTGGGAGGTAAAATTGACTGATCAAACCATCGAAATAGGTATTGTCAATATTTAATAAATCATCCAAATATCTAGAAGTCAAGCTAAAGGCTTCAATGATTTCAAATTGGTTTTCAGTAGAAAGGGAGATCGTGAACTCTCTCTCATAACAAAACAAAAACAGATCAGCAACAAGGGGTGCACCATTAGTACCCATCGGAATAACCACGACTTGTCTAAATAACTTAGTACGAACTCTTATGTAAATATTGTCATGTAGAAGGGTGAGAGCTACACACACTTTCTGACTTGACCATAATGTATAATGTTTATGCTCTTCAAAAGTGAAACAAGAGGGCCCAGAGGGCCCTGGTTCGCTCACCTGTGTGTCACATTCTATTTTTAGCTCTTGCGACCATCTTATTCATCAGCAGAGTGATTCTAGCTTATTTGGTAGGGAGTAACCTAGGCAACATTCCTGGGAACTTTGAATCAAATTGGCCTTAGGGTTTAGGGGGAGTTTCCGTTTGAATCAAATTTACAATATTTTTCTATTTTTACCTCCGGTGGCCATTTTGTTCATCCGAGTGGGATTGTTTTAGCCTTTTTGGTAGAGGATAATCTAAGCAACATTGTCGCAAGGAACCTACGTGCTAAATATGCAGGCTGTATCTCAAATGCTTTAAAAGTTATGACAAAGCAGGTCAAAGGTCAAGGTCATAGGTCAAAAGTTTTGAATGGCTGAGAAAACCTTGTCACAAGGAACATGCATGCCAAATATGAAGGCTCTATCTCATATGGTTCAAAAGGTATGATAAAGTAGATCACAAGTCAATGTCATAGGTCAAATCTTTATGAGTGGGAAGCCCTTGTCCGAAGGAACCTTCATGCCAAATATGAAGGCTATATCTCAAACGGTTCAAAAGTTATGACAAAATAACCTACTGATCTACTTTTTGATTTGACATGACCCATACTCAAACTTAACTGAGATATTGTCCAGATGATCATTCTGAGCAAGTTTTATGATGATTTGACTGAAACTGTGGCCTCTTAGAGTGTTCAAAACGTTTTTCTATGATTTGACCTGCTGACCTACTTTTTGACCCTACATGTCCCATATTCAAACTTGACACAGATATAGTCAAGATGATCATTCTGAGCAAGTTTGATGATGATCAGACCAAAACTTGGGCCTCTAGTGTGTTCACAATGTTTTTTAACAATCTGACCTACTGACCTACATATTGACCAGACATGACCCATATTCGAAATTAACCGAAATATTGTCAAATGATCATTTTGAGCAAGTTTGATGATGATCGGACCAAAACTGTAGCCGCCAGCGTGTACAGAGGGTTTTTCAATGATTTGACCTACTGACCTACTTTTTGACCCAACCTGACCCATATTTGAACTTGACTGAGATATTGTCAAGATGATCATTCTGGGCAGTTTGATGATGATCAGACCAAAACTGTGGCCTCTAGTGTGTTCACAAGCTTTTTCTATATGATTTGACCTACTGACCTACTTTTTGACCTGACATGACCCGTATTCAAACTTGACCCGGATATTGTTAAGACTATCATTCTGAGCAAGTTTGATGATGATCAGACCAAAACTGTGGCCTCTAGTGTGTTCACAAGGTTTTTCTCTTATTTGACCTACTGACCTACTTTTTGACCCTACAAGACCCATATTCGAACTTGCTCGAGAAATTGTCAAGATAATCATTTTGAGCAAGTTTCATGATGATCAGACAAAAACTGTGGCCTCTAGTGTATTCACAAGGTTTTTCTATGATTTGACCTACTGACCTACTTTGTTACCCGACATAACCCATATTCGAACTTGACCGAGATATTGTCAAAATGATCATTCTGGGCTAGTC
Organism: Lucinisca nassula; assembly: GCA_963580285.1. Taxonomy (NCBI): domain Eukaryota; kingdom Metazoa; phylum Mollusca; class Bivalvia; order Lucinida; family Lucinidae; genus Lucinisca; species Lucinisca nassula. Next base: position 32,879,880 of record OY757019.1, read on the forward strand.
TGATGATGATCGGACCAAAACTGTGAGCTCTAGTGTGTTCACAAGGTTTTTCTATGATTTGACCTACTGACCTACTTTTTGACCCGACATGACCCGTATTCAACGTGACCGAGATATTGTCATGATGAACATTCTGGGCAGGTTTGATAATGATTGGACCAAAACTGCGGCCTCTAGTGTATTCACAAGGTTTTTCTAAGATTTGACCTACTGACCTACTTTTTGACCCGGCATGACTCATATTCGAATTTGACCAAGATATTATTAAGATGATCATTCTGAGCAAGTTATATGATGATTGGACATAAATTGTGGCCTCTAGTGTGTTCAGAAGGTTTTTCTATGATTTGACCTACTGACCTACTTTTTGACCCGACAACACCCATATTCGAACTTGACTGAGATATTGTCAAGATGATCATTCTGGGCAAGTTTGATGATGATCGGACCAAAACTGTGGCCTCTCGTGTCTTCACAAGGCTTTTTTTTTCTGATTTGACCTACTGACCTACTTTTTGACCCGACATGACCCATATTCGAACTTGACCGAGATTTTGTGGTGGTACAAATTGTGTGCAAGTTTAGTTAAAATCAAATCATAAATGAAACATCTATCATGCAGACAAGACCAAAATAGGCAATTTTTGCCCTTTCAGGGGCTGTAACTCCGTAACACATGATGGGATATGGCTGGTTCAAGGAAGGAACCCAGATCTCATGGAAGTACAAGTTGTGTGCAAGTCTGGTTAAAATCAAATCAAAAATGAAGATGCTATCATGCGGACAAGACCAAAAAAGGCAATTTTTGCCCTTTCAGGGGCCGTAACTCTGTAACACATGATGGGATATGGCTGGTTCAAGAAAGGAACCCAGATCTCATGGTGGTACAAGTTGTGTGAAAGTCTGGTTAAAATCAAATCATAAATGAAGATGCTATCGTGCGGACAAGAAATTGTTTATGCGCGCACGCACGGACGCACGCACGGACGCACGGACGACGGACAAAATGTGATCACAAAAGCTCACCTTGTCACTACGTAACAGGTGAGCTAAAAAAAAAAACATTTCTTAAATTACATAGGGGGAGACTTCCCTATGAAATGTCCATTCAGTTAAATCATTAAGTTTTTCTTTTATAAGATTATGAGGAAGTGTAGTGTAAAGGGTGGAAAAAATCGTAAGTAGACAGACTAGAAGCACGAAAACGCCTGGATTTCAATTTATTGAAAATTTCATTAGAATTTCTGTAGACCAAAACAGATTTCTACCTGATCTTTCGAAAACTTTGTTGCAATATTTTATCACATGTTTTTGATGGCAGTAAAATATGAAGTTAATAATTTGGAGAGTTCAGTAGTGCTACAAGAGCTTGAATTTGCAATAAACAGTGCTTTGTATGGTCTTTTACGAAGTTAAATTAACCAATATAACGTAGGAAGCATGCTTGGCCTTCTGCAACACAGACAGCAAACTTGGTGGCTGAATGACGAATGTGGTCATCAAAGCCCTCTCTACAGCTAAAGGCTCTTAGTACCACCAAGTTCTTTATGAAGAGTGTTAAAATAGTGAAGCTGTCAAACAATGACCACATTGTTAGCTGATCTACTGACCTATGTTTTGATCCAACATGACCCATATTCATTCTTGAGCAAGATATTGTCAATATGATCATTTTGAGCACGCCTGATGATGATTGGATGAAACGGTAGCCTCTATAGTGATCAGAATTTTTTTTTCTGTGATTTGACCCACTGGCCATCTTTTTTCACCCAACAAAACCAATATTCGAAAATGACCTAATATTGCCATAATGATCATTCTGAGCAAGTTTGATCCCACATGACCCATATTCAACATTAATCAAGATATTGTCAATGCATGTTTGATGAAAATTGGACAAAAACTGTGACCTCTAGAATGCTCACAATGTTTTCTTTCTAAGATTTGACCTACTGACCTACTTTATTACCTGACACGACCCTTATTAGAACTTGATCAAGATATTGTCATGATTATCATTCTGAGCAATATTGATGATGATTTGACCAAAACTGTGGCCTCTAGAGTGCCCAAATCTAACGTTGACTGAGATATTGTCATGATAATCATTCTGAGCAAGTTAGATGATGATTGGATTAAAACTTAGGCCTATAGAGTGCTCTCAAGGTTTTTCTATGTTTGACCTACTGACCTATTTTTGACCCAACATGACCCATATTCAACCTTGACCAAATTATTTTCATACGATCATTCTGAGCAAGTTTGATGATGATTGGACCTCTTTTTTGACCCAACGCAAACCATAAGATATTGTCGTGATGATCATTCTGAGTAAGATTGATGATGATTGGACTAAAACTGTGGCCTCTAGAGTACTCACAAGATTTTTCTATGATTTGAGCTATTGACCTATTTTTTGACCCAACACGACCAATATTCGAACAAGACAGAGACATTGTCACGATGATCATTCTGAGCAAGTTGATGATTAAACCAAAACTGTGGCATCCAGAGTGCTAACAAGAATGACAACCATTTTCCCATTGTAAGTCTATGGCACTTTGTGGTTGCCATAGCAACCAAAGTGTTTTTTCAATTTTGATATAAAAAAGCTTATGTTATCAATCCCCCACCACCACCAACAGAGGCATGCTACAGATGAGAAATGACTGAGATGAGCTAGCAGTCTGCAAATATATAACTGGTCAAATGACGGATCGAAGAGAATACTATAAGCTCTCCTGGAGCCTTCGGCCCAGGTGAGCTACAAAATATCACAAATAGTCATCGGAAAAAAATAATTTTTTAGATATGAAAAATGCACTATATATCACGGATGATATAGGATGGTGCAAGAAAGCACCAAAACATGTATCATAAGAATGATTCCACATATTATTACCACTTAACATGTAAATGCGATGAATAACACACATACCTCTCGGTGATTTGATGGTGATCACCACACACTGATCCTCGTCCTGTGCCACACTGAAATGTTCGGTATTCTTGGTATCTCCCAAGAACAGGGGGAGGTTATTCAATGATTTGTTTACCTTATCCACCTCATCAAATCCGACAGTCTCTGTAAATGTAAAATGCAGCGACATATATAAGATAATACCACATTCGTGTCTTTTCATATCAAGTTTATAAGGCAAGGCTTCTAGAACACTTGTAAAATCCAAGGTTTGCCGAGCAACTCTACATGCGTTCTCGAAGCTTGATATCAAATGACATGAATCTGGAATTTTATTGATCATTTTTGCCATTTTTTCAAGTAGACCAGTACATAGAAGTGCAATTGTCCTGACATAGTATATATTTATCATGTCAGGGTGTTACAATGCTATTAATATAGGGGGTAACTGATATATTTTCAATATACAGTCGAACAGCAATGGTTCGAACTTCCATGGCTCGTTTACCACGGACGAGTCATAACTGTTCCTGAGGCCACATGAAATTCCTCCTGATACGAAACGGCCATACATGCAATTTAGGGAGATTTGCTTGTTTTATCTTGCAAATATGTGCTTTGTATACTCATTATGATCACCTCGATCAGCATACATTTTATAATATAGAACACCGAAAAGATATTCCACAATTATCTCCATTAATGCTCCTGGTATGACACTAATAGTGACCCTCTGTGGCTAGAATTACCGTTGTCTCAAATAAATTATCATGGTCCCAAAGGGATTAGGGTCAGGAAAGTTCAACTGTAACTGCATCATTTTCAGTAGGAAATAATGTTGTTGCGTTGCATCATGTGAAGCAGTAAGTGAAATGAACACCCCCATGAACCCCACTTTATATAGAAAACTGAGGTGTATTTTTCTTATTTCTGCTTCCAGGCACAGGTCGTGGGTACTCGTTAGAACTCCCTCAATGTGGCGGTTCTAACGAGCACTCACAACGTATGTTTGCAGTATTAATAAGACAAATGTCACGTATTTTCATCAGCAAATGTTACCTGTCCAGCTTCCGAACATTCCAAGCCTAATGTTGAACGACCCGCCTTCTACACAAATCTTTTGTACTTGATCTTTATGTGTCTGGACTGGACCAGCAGAGAATTTCACAACCTGAAAAAAATATCAAGTGAGCCAGCGCATGACAAAACCTACAATAAGACATGTGCGCCCAACGAAGACTCAGATCAGCCTGCGCATCCGCGCAGTCTGATCAGAGTCTTCGTTGAGCGCTCTAAGGATAGCTAAGGGTCCATTGCTCCTTCATGCAGCAAGAGAAGTCTCTGGTTATACTATATGGATGCGCAGGCTGATCTGAGACTTCGATGGGCGCACGTCTTATTGTAGGTTTTTTCGTGTGCTGGCACAAATATGATTAGATAGAAGCCGTTGTATTTGGCAAATAGTCCGTGATAGATCATCGGCAAGGATATATTAAGAACCGGTCGATAATATTGTCAAAATTAGTTGTTAACGCCAAGGTCATTTTGGAGAAGTTGCTTCCGATTCTTTGGGACTTCAACCCGACAAATCTCAAGCCCTGCCACCCAATGAAACCAATAGGGTCAATCTGACTAACATGACACGGTTCCTTTTTTTATTGTTTTCGGATATAAATATGTAGAAGCCAGCTCGTAACATTCACAAAAGCACTGAGTATAAGTTGTCTGTCCCAGACTAGCTAGTTGCACCCAGTAAGGTCCATCGGTGACCCTAAAATACCTTCAAAGTTCAAAGTTGGAATTCTGATCCAAAAGGACTAGAATATAAGAATCTTATATGGGTGTGAGGGGTCTATGGAAAAATCCGTCCCAAGGGTCACCGGACAGTGATCCCGAGGAACGGATTTTTCTATCCACCCCACACACCTATATTGGATTCTTTTTCTTGCATACCTTCCATTTCTTAGCGCGGATTTTTAATGCTGCAATCACTTTGGTTACCTACGTCCGCCATATTGTGATGGCACTCCAGGAATGTTTAGTGACGTCACGGAAACGTGCTGTGACATCAACCTTAACGACAGCGAATACGAGATCGTAATCAACCAGTGCATTTATCAAATACGCGATTATATTTGATTTTGGGTCGGAACATCAGGGTCAGAACATAAACTTCTATCCCAGGGTAAAATCATGGATTTCCTTGTCTGGTGTGGAAGAAAATATAATCTGCATTAAGTTGAAGGACAGGCAGCCGATTCAGATTTTCAATACAATTATCCCCTATGTCTTTTCCACGGTACTTCAACTTACTGCAGTTAAAATATGTAGTGTCATCCCTGAGAGTGTCACTTGAATCGATGAACCAGCATACGTTGCTTTGCAACGAGTTCTATTCTTCTGCTATGTTTAAACAGACGTTTAACGTTCCCAACAACACTATTTAGGTCACTTTGGAGACAATGCTTCCAATTTTGTGAGTCTTTTACCCGATATTGAGATACAATAAAATCTTAAATTCCATGCCGCCCAATGAAGCTATAGGGTTTGTATGCATGGACGGTCTGACTCGCACCACTTTGCCTGGGCAGGCAAAGACCTTCTTAGTGGTTTACCGGTACTTATTCGCGGTTGTTTTCAGCTCTGCGTGTAAGCATCATTCAGCCCAGTCTATGTCTCCAACCACCGATGGGCTGGGGCTATCTATTCTTCCTCTTCTGATTGAGTAAGCCATCACGAAAATACACCTATATAATTCTGTCCCCCCCCCCCCATCAAAACACACACACCCCACACCTTGAACCCCACTTTTATACAGTAAAACTGGGGTAAGCAGCGGTAAACCTAATAAAATATCTTATTTCTGCTCCAAAATGAAGATTGTGGGTACACGTTAGAACCGCCTCGATTTCTGCTCCAAAATGAAGATTGTGGGTACACGTTATCGAGGCGGTTCTAACGTGTACCCACAATCTTCATTTTGGAGCAGAAATAAGAAAAATATAACAATTTTTCATCTCATATCTTCGTTTTTAGGCGATAAAATTAACAATGTATTTGAATAGGCGTGTTTTCATAATGTTAACTGTAAAGACCAATCCCAGCAGGCATTAAGCATTGAATCAACTTTGAAAAAACATCAAAAACGTTGTTTCAACTTTGATTCAATATTGAGTCAACATTGTGTGCTGAAGGGATTACTGCCTAATATTAAGAGTCTCAGTAAAACGAAAGTTCCTGCTTTCTATATTCATAAATACAATATTTGATTTTTTGTTCAATATCGAATTTTATTTCACTGTAAGAAATATTTGCTCAAGTGGCGAAAGCACGAGTGAAAATTTTAATTTTGGTGTTTATGATTGTTTGTTTCTTTGATTTAAGGTTTAACGTTCCCGTCAACACTGTATAGGTCATTTTTGAGACGCTGCTTCCAATTTTGTGGGACTTTTACCCGACATTGAGTTAAAACGACATCTCAATCCCCGTCGCCAAATGAAACCAACAGGGTGTATTAGCATGGACGGTCCGACTTGTACCGCTTTGCCTGGGCAGGCTTAGATCCTCTTAGACGTTTACCAGTACTCATGTGGGGTCGGATTCAGCTCTGCGTGAAAGCATCATGCAGCCCATCTATTTCCTCAAGCCCCGATGGGCGGGGGCCGTTTGGTGTTTATTAGGGAAATAAAAATGATGTTACACTGAACATTTTCTACTTCACTGAAAGAGGTATTTTTCAAGTGGCGAAGCCACGAGTGTAAAAATTCATCACGAAAGCACGCCTATATAATTTTGACCCCCTTGAACCCCTCTTTTATATATATTTTTTTTTTTTTTGCTCTAAATATAGATTGTGGGTACTCGTTAGTGAGTATCCACAATGCGTACACACAATCTATATTTTTAGCAGAAATTAGAAAAAAAATCAAACTATTCATCAAAAAATCAATTTTTCGGAGGTGCAGTTTACAATGTATTTGTATAGGCGAGTTTTCGTAATGAGTTTTTGTGCTTATGAGAAAAAAAAAATTGATCTTATACTGAAAAACAAAAAATCAGAATTTCCATTTCTTTCCTGCTGTAAACTGTAATTTCAAAGTGCCAGCCGTCACTGAAGAGCTCAATCTTCTCGCGATAACATTATGAAAACACGCCTATGCAAATACATCGTAAATTTTACCGCCAAAAAATGAAAAATTGTGATATTTTTCTGATAGTTTAGGCGGTTCTAAGGAGTACCCTCACTCGTTATTTTAGAGCAGAAGTGAGCACGAGTGAAAACTCTAATGGTTTCAACATATGAGATGAAATATGTTTTGTATTTATCTAAACAAAAAGTAAACTTTTTCTTCTAATAGTCCGGGCTGCCACTGTGATAAAAACATGACTTTTTATATTCACACTGTGACCATGAAACTATTTTCACAGAGAGAAAATATCATTATTATTTGTTCCAATCATGCATAGATGTCATTAAAAAAGCCGAATTACAATGGGTCCAAACAGATTTTGAGATCCTCAAAATTTGCTAGAGCCAGTAGTAGTTCGAGCCACCGGGGCTTACTCATTGCATAGCACTGCGAAAACATGCCTAAATAAATACATTGTAAACTTTACCACCTAAAAACGAAAATTTTAAGATGAAAAATTGTGAGATTTTTCTTATTTCTGCTCAAAATATAGATTTGGGTACTCGTTAGAACCGCCTCATCGAGGCGGTTCTAACGAGTACCCACAATCTACATTTTAGAGCTGAAATTAGAAAAAAATAAGGTTAACCCCTGTAAACCTCAGTTTTACTAAATAAAAGTTGGGCTCCGGTGGGGGGGCGGCAAAATTATATAGCGTGTTTTCGTGATGAAGGTCAGTAGACAATGATTTGTTGATTTGAAGTTAAATGTCCCCATCAACACTATTAAGAACATTGTGTAGACATTGTTTCCAATTTTGTGGGACCTCTGTTTGAATTGAGTTTTTACGCCCCCGTCAATATTATATATGCGATTTTGGAGACGCTGCTTCCAACTTAGTATGACTTTTACCCGACACTGAGATGGAATGACGTCTCAAGCCCTGCCGCCCAATGAAACCAATAGGGCTTTTAAGCATTGGTCTGACACACACCACTTTGTCCAGGCAGGTCTAAACCTTCTAAGCGGTTTACCTGCAGTCATCGGCAGTCTGTTTCAGTTCTGTGTGTATGCACCATCCAGCCCTATCTATTTCTCCAAGCTGCGATCGGAGAGGGCCATTGTTGGACTTTAACCCGACATTGAGATGAAATGAGTTCTCAAACCCTGCCGCCCAATGATACCATGCAATAAGCTTTATATGCATGGACGGTTAGGTCGCCCCGGCCCATTGGAGCTTAGAGAAATAGATTGGCTGCATGGTGCTTCCACGCAGAGCTGAAACTGACCACACATGAGTACAGGTAAACCTCTTAGAAGGGCTAAGCCTGCCCAGGCAAAGTAGTGTGATGCATGTAATCCTTTTGGTTTCACTGCGTGGCAAAGTTTGAGATGTCATTTTATCTCAATGTCGGGTAAAAGCCCTAAAAATTGAAAGCAATGTCTCCAAAATGACCTAAAAAGTGTTGATGGGGACGATAAACATCAATTCAGACAAACAAACAAAAGCATGGACGGTTGGACTCGCGCCAGTTTGTCCGCAAAATCTTAGACCTTTTTTGAAGTTTACCAGTACTCAGAAGGCATACTGGAAACATCCAGTATTACGAAAAAACGCCTATAGAAATACATTGTAAGCTTTATCGGCGAAAAAATGAAAATTTTAAGATGAAAAATTGTGATATTTCTGCTCAAAATATAGATTGTGGAAACGAGGCGGTTCTAACGAGTACCCACAATCTAAATTTTAGAGCCGAAATAAGAAAAATAAGGTTAATCCCTGTAAAACCCCAGTGGGGTTCTAGGGGGTCAATATTATATAGACCTGTTTTCGTGATGGGCTTGTAATTTTGATATTCTTCAAAACATGTGTACTCCTTAGAATCGCCTCCTTGATGCGATTCCAATAGGTCCACACAGCATAATTTTTAACAAAATGAATGAAAATCTCCAAAAATTGTCTTTTAGTTTCTTTTCTGGCCGATCGAAGAATCCCTTAATGACTCTAGAGCAAGGCCAACTAGCATTACCATACTCGCCTATACAAATATATTGAAATTTTACCACCTATAAATAAAAATTTTCAGGTAAAAATAATTATGATATTTTTTTCATATTTCTGCTAAAAACAAAGATTCTGGGAACTCGTCAGAACTCCCTTAAGTGAGGCGATTCTAACGAGTACCCATAATCTATGGCTTTGAGCAGATATTAAAAAAAAAAAACATGTAAGCCCCACCAAACCCAAGTTTTAATAATAAAAGCGGGGCTTAATTGAGTCCAAATTACAAGGTTGTGTTTTACGTTGGCCATGGCATGATCTATCGTGCCGTTTCACTATGTATGCGTTTATCTTAACGTCCTGTGTAGGTACCATGTGGATCACCCATGTTATATAATGTACTAATATTTGCGAGTCCCGAGGAAGCTGTTTGTACACAAGGTCGCCAGGCCGATTGTGCAGATGTCTCGAGGAACCAGGCAATTGATATTGCAATCAAATAAACATGGACGAGCGTTTCTGATTACAACGGCAAATTGTGACGACAATGCCTCTTAATTCCATATAACCTCTTCAAATGCAACCGGCACTCCAATATGGCGGATTGTTCAATGCCCCCAGTAACACAATGACCCTATGACATCATCTAAAATTCTAAATAGTTACGTTCAGGGCGATAACGTTCCGTTCTTGCATAAAGATCTATGCACATGGCTATTTGAAGCCACTGTCAAATGGACCGAAAGCCGTGCTCAAACAGCAAAAATCATGTTCAAATCATGAAATTCGCGTGCTGTTTGAACACGGATTTTGAGCTTTTGATATCACAAGACTGGCCTTGCTTTGTTTACGTTACGTTGAGCGTTGTAACGTTATCGCCATGAACGTAGCATTTTAGGGTTATATGATGGCGCCAGATGGTTACTGTGTAACAACGTCATTATAAACATCATTCTTGCATAAATACCTATGCGCATGACTGTTTGAAGCCATTGTCAAATGGACTGAAAGCCGTGTTCAAACAGCAAAAACCATGTTCAAATCATGAAATTCGTGTACTGTTTGAACATGGATTTTGAGCTTTTGATATCACAAGACGGGCCTTGCTTTGTTTACGTAACGTAACGTTATCGCCCTGAACGTAGCGTTTTAGGGTTCTATGATGACGTCAGAAGGTTACTGCATGACAACGTCATTGTAAACAACATTCCGAACTGGCCGCCATTTTGGTTTGCCTGTCGCATTTGAAGAGTTTATATGGAATTTGTATGGAGCTTTTGGGCGTTTTCTTCAAAATTTGCTGTCGGAATCGTAAGTTATGCAAGAACAACGATCATCCATGGTTATTTCATTGCATACACAAAAGCCGGATCCCTCGGAAGATATTTGAACATTCGGCCTAGCGGACTCATGTTCAAACAGCTTCCTCGTGATCCGGCCAATGTTAATGCATGAAAAACCATGGTTGATCCCTATATTCTGAACTGGCCGCCATTTTGGTTCGCCGGTCGCATCTGGAGAGTTTATATGGAGTTTATATAGAGCTGTGTGGCGTTTTCGTCAAAATTTGGTTTAAACATATTTAATTTCATAAACTCATACTACAATTATACATATAAAGGTACCATATTACAAAACAGAGTTTACAAATTGGGATTGGGAAAAGACTTTTTTCAAAACCGTTTCCCTGACGTTTGAATTGCAAATATTATAAAGTGGTGAAAAAAGTTATGATCAGGTATACAAAATGCATATGATGCGGTTAGTGCAAGAAGGGGCCCAAGTCTATTTTTGGAAAAATCTGGGATATTATCATTTTCAGATACATCATATCAAGACCTACAATCTGATATATAGTTTGTTATACCTTATTTCTTAAATGGCATTAAAAATGACGGTTAATAAAAATTTTGGTAGGGTCCTAAGTCCGATGTTGTATCGTTGGTGCAAGTAGGGGTCTAAGTCCGTTTTACCACATAAAGCTTTGAGTTTCCATTGTATGTACTGTTCATTTGTTTCAGATTTTTGTTATAATAAACTAATAAAGAGTCGTGATATGATAAACTATACATGTTCAACTAAATGACATAGATTTCTGCTTGTAATAGAGAAAACTTTGTTATATTTGTTTAGTGCGAGAAGGTGCCTAAGTCCAATAAATCCTGGACTTAGACCCCTTCTTGCACTAAACCACTATTGTAACACATGAATATTTGCAATATACTCAGAACTATTTTTGCGATTTCTGCACCATTTCAGATGACACAATAACATATCTGAAGAATTTATTTAAATTCAAGTATGAAAAGTATGAAAATTTTGCAAAATATTTTTTTTTTCGCGTTTTTCTCGAAATTATAAAAATGTTACTTAGGCCCTTTCTTGCACTAACCCCTTCATATATGCTATACAAAAGTCCACCCGAGTACATGCTAATGCATAACATTTATACCTACAAAATATGTAAACAATTACGGCAAAATTACAACATGCCGTGGACAATACAACACATGAACGATTCAGAGAGAGAGAGAGAGAGAGAGAGAGAGATGCTCCTTAATCTGATGTAAAACGTTTACTCTCAGATATGTAATGCTGCACTGCAAGAAATATTAATTTATTCTGACGAAAGTCTAATTTATCATCTCCGTATAATAAGACATTTAGATTCGGAATACAACATGTTGAAAGTGTATCTATCATGGTAGTTCTGGCTTGAATAAATCTTGGACACTCTAATAGAAAATGTTTAATTGTTTTAACTATTCCGCATTCACATAAGGGATTCTCAATCAAATTCTTAGAAAATAAGTGTTGGTTTAAGCAGCTACATTTAGTCCTTAATCTAGTATGGTAAATTTGCAATGTCCTATTTCCTGTACTGTAATATTTCGGTACTCTAGTGTTCTCTGCATTTAACTTATGTTTAAAACTTGCTAATGAGGGAGAATTTCTGAAATCGAGAGGAAGTTTATTCCATTCCCGTATACAAGATGGTAAAAACGATTTATAAAATATTTGTGTTCTTGTAAGCAAAGGTCTAAAATTTTGATATCCACGTAAGTTATACGCAGCTTCTATCTGTACCTTTTCAACTGAATTTATTTCGTACTGCGTGCAGATATCCCAGACTATATCTGCATATTCTAAAACAGGTCGAATAAAAGAAATATAGGCTGTTTTCAGTGTAAAAGATTTGCTGTCGGAATCGTAAGTTATGCAAGAACAATGATTATCCATGGTTATTTCATTGCATTAAGATTTGCCGGATCCCTCCGCCTCATGTTAAAACAGCTTCCTCGGGACCCGGCGAATGTTAACGCATAAAAAACCATGGTTGATCCCTATATTGTTCAAGGTAACGTAAACAAAGCTAGGACCAACTTGTGATATCAAAAGTTCAAAACCCATGTTCAAACAGCTCGTGCATTTTATAATTTGAAAATGGGCTTTGTTGTTTGAACACGGTTTCTGGTCTAGTCATATTAATAGCTTCAAAAAGCTATGTTCAACGGATGTTAAACACGAATGATGATTTACGTAGGCCGTTTAACTATATGTGCATTTTACCTGAACGTTTTGTATAGTTACTGATGATTTACGTATCGTCACCTATAAGTGAAACTGTTGTAACTGCATTTTTTAAAAATTTTACAGGAGAGACAAAAAACTGATTATTTTTCTTATACAGCAATAAGAAATAGTCATATTCACATATGTTAAGTAAAATAATGTTTTCCACATTATGGTCTAAATAACTTTTTTTAATTGAAATATGTAAGTTACAATAGTTTCGCACTGAAAATTGAGAAACCGGCATTGCATGTTATATGCGAAACTATTGTAACTGCACTTTTTTCTTAATTTCATTTTGAAGGATATTTTCAAGTAAAGATTTTTCAAGTTAACAATAAATAGATATAAAAGTGGAATTGATACGGGGTCATCTAATTGCAGTTTTTGAGCATACAAATTTTGAGTTACAATAGTTTCGCATATAAAAAATATGGTGATTTGAGTTACAATACTTTCCAAATATTTCAATTTTTGCTTATCTATTCTCAATTCAGCCTCAATATTTGGTGTATAGATAGAGGTTAGGGAGTGGAATAAATTTATCCCAAAAAGTGATTTTTGATAAAATAGTCAGTTACAACAGTTTCGCTTATAGGTGACGGTATGCCGTTTCATTATATGTGCATTTTACCTAAAACGTCATGTGTAGATACGAATGAGCTACGTATGGCCTTCCATTATATGTGCATTTTACCTGTACATGTGCGTCCTTTGGAGTTACTGGTGATTTATGTATACCGTTTCACTATATGTGCATTTACCTGTACGCCATGTGTAGTTACTGACGAAATACATGTAAGTATGCCGTTTCAATATATGTGCATTTACCTGTACGTCCTGTTTAACTTCTGATGATTTGCGTATGATCTGTTCTTCCTGAATCGCATTCCCTGTCCATGCATTCGTGAACTTCTGTTCATCATAGAACAGGCCTCTCACTTCCACAACAGCCATGTCTGAGTCCACAGCTGGGTTAGCCGACGGGCCCATAGCCACAACCATCAACCGGTAGCTGGTAAATACAGAGAAACCTCGTTATAACGACAGTATTTGTTTCCTATCATTATGCCGTTATAAAGAATTGGCTGTTATAAAGAATCCCAGTTAGGTGTATGCTATGTAATAAAAGGCATTTTCCCCATTATAACTCCAAGAAAAAATGTTATATACATTTGTTAGAATCGCAATGGTGAGGCGATTCTAACAAATATCTATAACATTTGTTTTTCTTGGAGTATCAGATTAGAAGACCCTTTCTTGACTATGGACTCGATTTGTGCAAGTTCCAACCCGATGGAAGCCCACGTCGCTCCGCACCTAGGCTAAGCTAAGCAGTCATTCTATTGAAATTGCCGTTGTAACGAGTTTTGTCCTTATAACGAATGTCGGTATAAAGAGGGTTGACCGTATAGTAATCAAAGCCCTTACAGTACTGGTGGGTTGATTGTCTCACAGTGTACGAGGACTGTTCAAATATGAATGCAACTAAGCACATAAAAATGATTCCGTGATAGATTTCGATGAAAAACTTATTTTGTCCCCTCAAAGTATTCCCCTTTAACAGATATACAAACTTTCAGTCTTCTGATCCAATCATTGAATTATTTTGGTAGTCTTTTCGAGGTATACTATGAAGGCACTGGAATATTGCAGAACCGAGGTGTTAGCGCTGTACAAATTTTCGACCAGAAAGGTATTTTTTCAGCCGCGGGAACAAAAAAAGTCACACGGGGCAACTTAATTCTTGTAAAACTTCGCATTTACAGATTTGCCTTTAGGCACAGCAACCTGAATAGCAGGGCCCTGATTTGAAAAGAATATGGCATACATTACCTTCTTGACGCTCATGGTCCGCTTTGCAATGCATGGTCTTTTGCAATACTTTGTTGCCCATATTTTGTTCCGAATCTTTCGTTTTGGCTAAAAAAAGTGAACCCATGTCTCGTCACCTGTGACGACATTAGCGAAAGACCGTGCATTGTAATTTGGAATTTTTAAGCAACTTCTTGGCGCACTGAACGCGTGTCTTTTTCTGATCATCTGTGAACAGATGGGGAATCCATCTAGCACATATCTTTCTCATTTTCAAATCCCGTTTCAGAATTGTATGAGCTGCTCCTAATGAGATGCCAACCTGCTAGCTATTTGCCTAGTGGTGTATCGTGCATCGGTAGCAACTATTTCTTTCACTCTAGCAACTATCTTGGCAGATGTTGCTCTTTTCGGCCGACGATCATGTGGTGCATCTTCTGTTGAGCCTAGCCCACAGATGAATTTCTTACACCAACGAAAAACTGTCGGAAAAGACATTTCATTATGCCCATAAACCGAACATATTTCATCAAAAATGTCTTTGCACCGTATACCAAGAATACAACGATTCTTAATATAGGACCGTATTTCAACGGTGTACTCTGATGTTCTTCCAACCATCTTTTGTATTAGTATACGACAGTAGACAGTGTTTATCGAACGATATACATGGCTAAAGTGGACGGATTTTAACAGGTTTGGTATCAATGTATAGGTAAAATGTTTTTCTACGCTGTGATATTTATTTCAAGGTGATTTTCGCAATA
The DNA here is from genome assembly GCA_963580285.1 of Lucinisca nassula. Lineage (NCBI taxonomy): Eukaryota > Metazoa > Mollusca > Bivalvia > Lucinida > Lucinidae > Lucinisca > Lucinisca nassula. The sequence continues at coordinate 32,895,087 of OY757019.1, forward strand.
GTGCATGAGAAAACGTTCTACTTGCATTCATATTTGAACAGTCCTCTTAGTCTGGCAATTTGGTCACTGGGGCCTTACAATACGATAACCATTAGGAAAACACGCCTATACAAATATATTGTAAATCTTATCACCGAAAAACGAAAATTTCAGATGAAAATATATATTTATCTTATTTCTGCTCAAAACATAGATTGTGGATACTCGTTAGAACCGCCTCTGCGTGGCGGTTCTAACGAGTACCAACAACCTATGTTTTGAGCAGAAACGCCAAGGCGGTTTTAATGAGTATCCACAAGCTATGGTTTGAGCAGAAATAAGAAAAATATCACAGATGAAAGAAAATTAATGCATATTCCTGCAAACACCAGTATTACCATACAAAAGTGGGGTTTAAGGGGGTCAAGATTATATAGGCATGTTTTCGTGATGACACTCGTGCGACCTAGTGCATTTTTTACATCTCTAAAATGGCTACTGTTCTAATTTATACTGCAAACATAGGTTGTGGGTGCTCATTGAGGCGGTTCTAACGAGTATCCACAATCTATGTCTTGGAGTAGAAATAAGCAAAATAATGTATATCCCAGTAAACCCCAGTTTTCTCTATATAAATGGGTATATGGGGTGTTCATTTCAAGAACGTGTTTTGTTTGTTTGAGATGAGGTTTAACGTCCTCGTCAACACTAATTATGTCATTCTGGAAACGGTCTTTCTAATTTTGTAGGACTTTTACCCAACACTGAGATTAAAAGACATACCAAGCCCTGCCGCTCAATGAAACTAAAATGCTAATATGCACTGGGCGTTCTGACTCACACCACCTTCCCTTGGCAGGCTTAGTTCTTCTAAGCGGTTTACCAGTACTAATGAGTGTTCAGTTTCAGATATGCGGGGAAGCAACATGCAGCCTAATCTATTCACGCATCTACCAGGAAAAGGGTGGCAGGAAGAGAAGAATGACTGAAAAAGTAGAAACTGAAGAAATAACAACAACCCACTCTACCCTTACCTGCTGCAGGGACAGCAGGCCTTGCCAAAACTGTAAGTACAAGTATAGGTTTTACAAAAATCTAGGTCTACGCTCAGCACATATTAAATGTGAAAGTCTAGAGTGATACCCCAGAAATGTGTTTTATATAATTAACTGTCTGCACTCAAGATCATGTCGACTGAAGTATAATATCTGAAATGTTAAAGTTTTTATCAAAAAATACATTTTGGTCTTTGAAAAAGACGCATGTGCAACTTCAATATGCGTGTAACATCTTATCAAAATTGTTGGAGAAATCAAGTAGACAACTTTCCTAGACTTTACAGAAGACTAATCGAAGATTATCACAAAATATTTGCTAACGGCGAGGCAAGTTTTTTTTGTTTTCAGCTCACCAAGGCCAAAGCCTCCTGGGGAGCTGATAGTGTTGTTGCAAGAGTTTGTAGATGTACATTACAAATATGACAGCAAATATGGGCTTGTACAAATGTGAAAGCAATTCTATGCTAGAGCTCTGCCCATGGGCCTCTTTTTGTGTGAAAGCTTATACTTGTTATGGGTCGCTTTTTTCTTCTTGTGAAAGCTTATACGAATCTTGTCGTCGCATAAATATAAAGATCAGCCTGCACTGTGGGAAACTAATGGCTGTACTTCCGTGTTTAACCCTATGTCTATAATGTATCAGATGGACGTCCCAGTGACACAAGATTCCCGGCACCTTCACCTTCGCCTAGACCCATTACGATAATACATCCGTGTGATAAAGTGCATTTTTCCATTACGAAAACACTGCTATACAAATACATTGCCACCTTTATCGCCGAAAAACCGAAAATTTTATGATGAAAAATTGTGATATTTTTCTTATTTCTGCTCAAAATATAGATTGTGGGTACTCGGTAGAACCGTCTCATTGAGGCGGTTCTAACGAGTACCCACAATCTGTATCTTAGAGCAGAAATTAGAAAAATAAGGTATATCCCCGGAAACCCCAGTTTTACTATATAGCAAACACACGAAGTGTTTGCTTTACTGTAGAGAGGCTGGAACAACAAACTTAAGCACCCAAACCTCGCCTGGAATCTCGTTCAATATCTCGCGATAATCCGCCATCTTTACAGAGTTCATGAGAATTGTATTCACATCCAAAAATTTCTTCTCAAAAGCAATTGGAGTCAAGTCCCATTACAAAAGAAACACAAAAGCGTCGAAATAATTTTAAAAAGCTCTTTTCGAAGACCGTTCCATCAAACGCTGAAGTTTGATCGCGGGAAAGTTTTGATACTATGTCGCGCGTTTCAATGAACTGAATCGTACCGCACTGAGCCGAAAAAAGCCGGTTAAAACCAAGCACCGCGATTGGACCCACGAGTTACCGGAGCATCTAGCGAATCATTAACCTGAGATTCTCGTTAGGGTGGCAAGCGCTTCTCGTCTGGTCAAGCAATCTAACTTTTCACAAAATATTACTCGGGTATAAAATAAAGCCCTGGGAATAGAAATATTTGGCTCCCGGTAGTTTTCTACCTTCGAGAGACCGTTGCATCAAACGCTGAAGTTTGGTCGCGGGAAAGTTTCGAAACTACGTCACGCATTTATGAAATGGAACGTACCACACTGAGCCGAAAAGGTTAGCCGGTAAAATCCAGCACCGCGATTGGATTCACGAGTTACCGGAGCATTTACCGAAGCATTTACCGGAGCTTCTTGGTTGGGAGGAAAACCATTCTCGTCTGGCCAAGCATTTAAAACTTTTCACAAACACTCGGGGGTGTCGAATACAGACCCGGGAATAGAAAGAGACACAATGAGCTATCTGGCTACCTTTGGATTTCTACCTTCCCAAGATTTGCAAAATGATGATGAGCCCCAAATCCATAGCATAACGCTGGTGCTTCAGTATATTTTAGTGTCCATGTTGCAAACTTACTGAGTCACCATATCCATTGTTCTACCCATGGAGTGAACACAGGACCAACACTGGAGCATCATCAAACTAAGGTTATGTGTATAGCGGCAATGACTCAGTATATGAAGAATGAAGATAGATATGGGTGTAAATGCATGTGTTTGCTCAAAAGGCAGTGCCTTTATTTCATATTAAAAGTATGGTTCGAGGGGGGTCAAAATTATATAGGCGTGTTTTCGTGATGAATAGTTATTTTTCTGATAAAAATTGAGGCGGTTCTAACGAGTACCCACAACGTATGTCTTGGAGCAGGAATAATAATATATTTGATGGTTGTTTGGACAATAGTCAAAACTATTACTCCGAGGTGTTGTGGACGACCTAATGCACTATTATCCGAGGCCGTAGGCCGAGCTATTGTGCATCAGGTCGTCCACAACATAATAGTTTTGGTAATTGTCAAAACAGCAACCAAATCATTGTTTTATTACCCGATACAGCATACAGACATTTTATTTTAATGTGATCTACTTCTCTCAGACGGCATTGTTTGCAGTCCTTTGATGCGCCCACGTGCCGTTTCCTGGATATTGTTCCCTGCTTATACTGCGTTGGGCACCAAAAAAAAGATAATTGGAAAACCAATCCAACTGTTCAGTAGACCACAATATAGTTCCTTCAGGTTGAAATCCATTAGCCAAAAATACATCATAACACTAATTTATTAATTGACTATCCTGTATTGATCGGAGGTCATCCGAATTAACACCAGATCAACGAATATTAACTGAGGTCAAGTGAGGTCAAAAAATAAAAAATCATGATTTTCTAATTGTTTCAATTGATAAAATTGTCATTGATTAAGTAATTTCGTATTGACCAAGTTACAGGTCCTCGGTCAGCTGCACTAGCCCTCGGCCTTCGGCCTCGGGCCAATGCAGCAGACCTCGAACCTGTACCTGGGCCAATACGAAATTATTTGATTAATAACATTATAATATAATAGGATTAGGTATATGTAATAATCGAAATTATCACAGGGTGATGGTAAAATAATGGCCAACGGGACGTCACATTTGTTTGATTTGCGGTTTAACATCCCCGTCAACACTGTAAAGGTTATTTTGGAGACGTTGCTTCCAATTTTGTGCGACATTTACCCGCTATTGAGATGAAATGACATCTCAAGCCCTGCCACCCAATGAAACCAACAGGGTTTATAAGCATGGACGGGCCGGCTCAAACTGCAATGCGGTTTACCAGTACTTATGTGGAGTCGGTTTCAGCTCTGAATGGAAGCATCACGCAGCCCATCTATTTCTTCAAGCCCCGATGGACGGGGGCTAATCGCAGGGTGACAGTCAAATTATGGCCCACGGTACGCCACGTGTATATAGGATGCAGCTGTGCGCTGATATCAGAAGGGCATACGGTAGAATGTCCAAGCCAGTCCGGCAATGTGTACTGCAAGTGGGACCGTCCATGCATATGTTTGGGTGGTAAGGCTTGTGATGTCATTTTATCTCAATTTCGGACAATAGCCCCACAATATTGGAATTAACGGGTCATAAATGCCATAGTGTTGACGGGGACGTAAAACCTCAGGACAAACAAAAAATACCACATTATCATTTGTAGTTTTCGCTGTGCCTAAGCTCATAATACAAACAATTGAACACAAAAGGTTATTTCCTATGAAATAATTTGACTTGTACTCATCAATGATCGGACATCATTTCACCTTGAAATTCACTCTAGATATCACTCTAGATATTTGCGTTTCAACAAGCAAATTGAAACGCAAATGATAAACCTAGGTTTATCATTTGCGTTTGTTGAAACGCAAATGATGAACTTAGAGTGGAATTCTTATCGAAGTACAGTTGCTTTTCACTGTTGATGTCCAGATGACTGGCATTGATTTGTAAGAAATCCTGGAATAACTAATGTTTATTTAAACAAAATAGCTACGTTATTCTTTTCGCTGAGGTCAGATTGTTTTGATCATTTATAAGAAAAATATCACGGATTTTCATCAGAAAAGTACATGTAGCAATTTTGGAGATATGAAAATTGCACTCTGTCACACAGGTGACGCATCAATATATACTGTCACATGCAATTTGAGTGCGCGTACTGTTCGGTTCTTCATGTAAGCTGGAGAAAAAGTGTCAAAACCAAAAATTGTAACAAAGTCGAGAAATTATAGTACCAAAACGTTTCTTTTGATTTAGTAAAGAAGACGCATACCTTCGCTTTAGCTTTTTATTCAGAAATAACGAAGTTATGGACATTTGAACTTCTGAATTTCTGTTTCACCAGCTAACGCCGCATTTGTAGAAAACAGACGTTTTCCGATAATTTGGAACGCCATGGCGTCAAAAGTCGCCTGTGAGCTGTCCTGTTTTTATTTATTTATCCCTCTTTTTTCATTAAAACTAGATATCTGTTTAAGTTTATAAATGTTTAAAATCATTAAAGGATATCAGTAGTTTTGTTCGGATAACCAAATAAATATTACATTCCTGAGAGGGTGATAGATGATAGAGAAAAATGTCACCCTTCAAAATATAGTTATCAAATAGTTTTAAGTCCCATGAACAGCTAACGTCATACAGGGTCGGGTCCTCGGTTTAAAGATCCATCCGCAAGTCTGGAGAAGCCCGGGATCGAACGCATGAGTCCTGGTTTATTAGGCGAGTAGCTTATCCGATACACCACGGAGGCTTCTATTCATACAATATGAAAAACAGTTTGTGCAATTTGTATACAATGAATATGTAGCTCAGTCTGCACGAAGTCGCGTGTGCAGCCGGATTGGGGCGCATTGCGATAACACACCCGTGCCACATAGTGCATTTTTTCACATCTCCGAAATGGCTACTTTTCTGATGAAAATCCCTGATAGTTTTCTTATCAATACTTCAAACATAGGTTGTGTGTGCTCGTTAGAACCACCTCATTGAGGCGGTTCTAACGAGTACCCACAACCTATGCCTCGGAGCAAAAATAAGATAAATAATGTATACCCCCGGAAACCCCAGTTTTCTCAATATAAAGTGGGGTATAGGGGTCTTCATTTCACGGACTCGTTAGCGTGGTGGTAAGTGTTCGCTGCTTTGAAAGTACAATAGGTTTACCGTAACGGGGTTTATATGTCTAAGCAAACCATGCAGACTGAGATCACACTGCTCATGACGTAGAAGTCTGAACAGAGTCTACAGTGTTTGCCATTCGGTTCTGACCTTCTGGATTTTTGCAAGATCTTGAACAGATTTGTTAAAATTTTAGGACAATTACAGCAAGTCCTAACGGTGTCCGAATTTTTAAGATTTTACGTTAGATTGTCAATCAATCAACCCAAAGTTATAAAGGACAAAACCTCTATCAGTGCTTGGGTCCACGTGACTATCACTGATTTGTAGGAAATCCAGGTAACTTATTTATAGAATTTTATCCCAGTGAGGTCAGCGTGATTGCGTAAAAAGGTTATCCGTAAAATCTGGGCTGGAATCTTGGGTTGGGCTTTTCAAACAGTGTAGACCCAGATCAGACGCTGCAGAACGCGGTGTCTGATCAAGGTCTACACTGCTTGCTTACAGAACAGGAATTTAAGGGTCAGATGCCAAAATCCACAGCGTCTGATCAGGGTCTACAATGTTTGCTTACAGTACAGGAATTTAAGGGTTAAACAAAACGGTGTAAGTCCCCGTTCAGATCCATTTACCCTACCTACACCAAGAGACAATCGACCCACCAGTGCTATCCGTGCTTTGATTATATTTGTAACTGAAATAGCTGGTTTATGTCGAACTTGTTTGAAAACCATTAAGAGAGGTTATTTTAATTATGGGCCTCCATCACGAAAACACGCCTATATAATTTTGACCCCTTAAACCCATCTTTTGTATAGTAAAACTGGGGTTTAGAGGGGTATACATTAGTTTTCTTATTTCTGCTTAAAACACAGAGGCGGTTCTAACACGAATCTATGTTTTAAGCAGAAATATGAAAACTATCAAAACTTTTATCTGATATTTTTTTTTTTTTTTTTGGCAGGTAACATTTTCAATATATTTGAATAGGTGTGGTTTCGTAATGCATTGACTTGTTTTGGTTGTGTCGAGGTTGTAAACCCAATTAACATTATTAAGATCGTTTGACGACGTTGCTTTCAATTTTGTGGGACCTTTACTCGACTCTCAGAGGAAATGACATATTAAGCCCTACTGCCCAGAGAAACAGCAAGGCTGAAGGAGCGGTCCGACTCCCACCACTTTTCTTGGGCAGGCTATACATTATAAGTGGTTTACCACTACCACTACTCAGGCTCGGTCGGTTGCAGCTCTGCGCGGAAGCACCGATTTCTCCAAGCCCCGATAGGCGTGGGCGACCGGAACTCATGAAAATGTTATATTTGTTATACTTGCACCATATTTACATGATGTAAACAAGTCCGTGCAATGAACAACCCCCTAAATTTAAATTTATATGGAGCAAATTGGGGTTAACAGGGGTACTCATGATTATTAGTATGTTAAGAGTGTGACATAGTGCACTCTTTCATATCCCCAACCATTAGAAGCCTCCGTGGTGTAGTGGTTATGATACCCGCCTTCTAAACGAGGGGTCGATCCCGGGTTTCTCCAGACTTTCGGAAGACTTTTTAAACCGAGGTCCCGTATCCGTATGACCTTAGCTGTTGGTGAGACGTAAAACTCAAACACTCAGTCATATCCCCAAGATGGCTACTTTAAAGATGAAAATATTTGATATTTTCCATATTTAAACTAATAACATAGGTGTTTCCAAAATGCATATGTAACACGGATATGTTATCGCAATGCCAGAATTGGACACACAAAGCTCATTCCCTATGTTTTATACAAAAATGATTAATTGAGCCTTCTTAAACGGGGGCCTGCTCTATTTGTTTTATATGGGTGACCAAATTTCTTTCGAAAATCTGATCTCCAGATGGTGTATCTAACCACCCTGACCAATAGGTTCTGTTTACTCATTCAGCATAGTCAGCTATCTTAGGAAAATTGTCATTTGTGGAAATAAATCGGCGGGCTTACGGTCGGAAATTTCATTATACGTTGGCGCGCCAGCCCAAATAATGACTTAACCATTTTTTTGCTGTTCACGAAAATGCCTATCTTTGCAAACAGTGTAGATCTAGATCAGATGGCTTCTGAAGCCATCTGATCAGGATCTACACGGTTTGGCATTTAGTTTATGAATTTGTAGTAAACAATTACATCAAATAATTTGATTGGTTGATAGACAGAAATGGGTGTGGCTTAAATGAATATTCAGCAAGATAAGGGTTAAAACAGCTATTCCCATTCATTGTAAACATCATCAAGAAAATATGGCAATACCATATTTACCTCCTTGAACCCCACTCATCGAGGCGGTTCTAACGAGTACCCTCAATCTATATTTCGGTCCCCGCCCATCGGGGCTTGAAGAAATAGAAGGGCTGCATGATGCTTCCACGCAGAGCTGAATCAGACCCGCACACGAGTACTGATAAACTGCTTAGAGGATCTTAGCCTGCCCAGGCAAAGCGGTGCGAGTCGGACCCGTCCATGCTTATTAACCCTATTGATTTCATTGGGCGGCAGGGCTTGAGATGTCATTTCATCTTAATGTCGGGTAAAAGTCCCACAAAATTTGAAGCAACGTCTCCAAAATGACCTTTACAGTGTTGACAGGGACATTAAACATCAAATCAAACAAACAAAATCAATCTATATTTTGAGCACAAATAAGAAAAATATCAAATATATTCATCTGAAAATTTTCATTTTTTCAGCGGTAAAATTTACAATGTATTTGTATATGCGTGTTTTTGTAATGTATCCACTTGTCCAGTAAAACAATGCATTAATTTGCTCAAAGATCATTGCGCAAACACGCCTATACAATTACATTGCCACCTTTATCGCCGAAAAAATGAAAATTTTAAGATAAACAATTGTGATTTTTTTCTTATTTCTGCTCAAAATATAGATTGTGGGCACTCGTTAGAACCGCCTCATCGATGCGGTTCTAACGAGTTCCCACAATCTATATTTTAGAGCAGAATTAAGAAAAATAAGGTATACCCCCGGAAACCCCAGTTGTACTATATTAAAGTGGAGTTCAAGGAGATCAAAATTATATAAACGTGTTTAAGTGATGGCAAGTGCCTTGCAACACCAAAGACACACAATGGAAATCGACCTTACATAACGACGCCGGGTTTTCGACAGTACATTGCAAAATGTAACTACACATATTTTGACGGTAACCAATCAGACGCAAGTGCATCAGAATAAGCTTACTTACTGTTGACCTTTTGTCAGTTGCATCCGTGGTCCAGATCTCCATGAACCAGTGGACTCAGCTACTGCCACCTGAAACAAAGTACTGACAACATTCAGACAAACATGCCTATACAAATACATTGTAAATTCTACCGCTGAAAAAACGCAAAATTTTAAGATGAAAAATTGTGTTATTTTTCTTATTTCTGCTCAAAATATAGATTGTGGGTACCCGTTAGAACCGCCTCATCGAGTACCCACATTATACATTTTAGAGCAGAAATAAGAAAAATAAGGTTTACCCCTGTAAACCCCAGTTTTACTATATAAAAATTAGTTTCAAGGGATATAGGCGTGTTTTCATAAAAGGGGTCCGAAACTGGTACTTAGACTATTTTTGTTATACTTTTTAGCCAATGTATTCTGAAAAGACAATGTAGATACTGATCAGATGGAGTTCATGCTACGAAAACCTCGTTCATGTACACGAAGTTGCAATTTTGCTAATACCACTTGACAGTGCTTGTAACAAGGGCCTTATCAAGATACACATGTAGTTTCAAATACAGATTATGAGTTCTTTTAACAACAGCATTGACTAGGCAGTTGCAAATATAGATCGTTAGTCCTCGCTTCAACGACCTCGTCCAGCCAGTTGCAAACATAGATTGTAAAACATCGTTACAACGGCCTCGTGAAGGAGGTCGCAGATTTAGATTCATGTCACCTGCTGCAATTTGGCGTCGACTGGGCAACTGCAAATATAGATTGTGTGTCCTCGATATATCGGCCTCGTCTAGGTAGTTGCAACTATCAATTGTGAGTCCTCGCTACGACGGACATGTCTATGCAGTACTCGTAGCAGACAGAGATTGTGAGTCCTCGCTTCAACAGCCATGTCTATGCAGTTGCAAATATAAATTTCGAGTCCGCATTACAACAGCTATGTCTAGGCAGTTGCAAATATAAATTGAGTCCTCGATACAATGGCCATGTCTAGGCAGTTGCAGTCCTTGATACAACGACCACGTCCAGGAATTTGCAAGTCTTTGCTCCGACGGCCTCGATGCGCGTCTGACTGGTGATCAGGACGACGCGAGTTCGATACCTGTTGAGGTCAGCAACATTCTTTCGTGGAGATTGATCATGAATCTTTTCTACGGTCATTCAAGAAGGGCCTTTATCAGTTTCTGGCGAAAGAATGTGAACTGTACTGGTTAACCGCTTACGTATAAGCCTACAAAGGAAAATATGGATGGGTAAACTTACCGCCTCAAAATGACCTAAATAGTGTTGATTAGGCCATCAAGCTCCCATACAAACAAACAAACAAATCCAACGGCCTCGTCCAGGCAGTTGCAAATAGATAGATTTCAAGACCTCGCTACAATGGCCACGTCAAGGCAACTGCAAATATAGTCCTTACTTCAACGGCTACGCCCATGCAATTGCAAATATGGATTGTGAGTTCTCGCTACAACTGCCACGTACAGGCATTTAGAGTCCTTGCTACAACAGCCTCGTCCAGGCAATTGCAAATATATATTGTGTATCCTCGCTACAAGGGCTCGACCAGGCAATTGCTAATATAAATTAAATATATAGATTGAGTATCCTCGCTACAACGGCCTCGTCCAGGCAGTTGCAAATAAAGATTGTGTGTCCACGCTACAACAGTCTCGTCCAGGCAATTGCAAATATATATTTTGGGTCCTCGCTACAACGGCACAGTCTAGGCAATTGCAAATACAGACTGTGAGTTGTCGCTACGACGGACCCCGCTACAAAGGCAACGTCCTGGCAATTTCAAATAAATATTGAGTCCTCGATAATATAGATTGTGTGTCCTCGCTACAACCGTCCCGTCAAGGCAATTGCAAATATAGATTGGGTGTCCTCGCTACAACAGCTTCGTCCAGACAATTGCAGATATAGATTGTATGTCCTCACTTCAACGGCCTCGTCCTGGCAGTTGCAAATATAGAATGCATGTCCTCGCTACAACGGCCTCGTCAAGGCAATTGTAAATATAGATTGGGTGTCCTCGCTACAACAGCTTCGTCCAGACAATTGCAGATATAGATTGTATGTCCTCACTTCAACGGCCTCGTCCTGGGATTTGCAAATACAGGTTGTATGTCCTCGCTTAAACGGCCTCGTCCAGGCAGTTGAAAAACATAGATGGTGTGTCCTCGCTATAACAGGCTCGCTATAATAGGCAATTGCAAATATAGATAGTGAGTCCCCGCTACAAAGGCAACGTCCTGGCAATTTCAAATAAATATCGAGTCCTCGATAATATAGATTGTGTGTCCTCGCTACAACGGTCCCGTCAAGGCAATTGCAAATATAGATTGGGTGTCCTCGCTACAACAGCTTCGTCCAGACAATTGCAGATATAGATTGTGTGTCCTCACTTCAACGGCCTCGTCCTGGCATTTGCAAATACAGGTTGTATGTCCTCGCTTAACCGGCCTCGTCCAGGCAGTTGAAAAACATAGATGGCATGTCCTCGCTATAACAGGCTCGTCCAGACAATTGCAGATATAGATTGTATGTCCTCACTTCAACGGCCTCGTCCTGGCAGTTGCAAATATAGGTTGTGTGTCCTCGCTTCAACGGCCTCATCCTGGCAGTTGCAAATAAAGGTTGTTGTATCCACGCTTTAATGACCTCGTTCCAGTCAGTTGAAGAAGAAATAGATGGTGTGTCCTCGCTATTACCGCCTCGTCCAGGCAATTACAAATATAGAGTGTGAGTCCTCGCTACAAAGGCCTCGAACACGCAGTTGCAAATATAGATTTTGTGTGCTCACTTCAATGGCATCGTCCAGGCAATTGCAAATATAGATTGTGTATCCCCGCTACAACGGCCTCGACAAGGCAATTGCTAATACAAATTGTGTATCCTCGCTACAACGGCCTCGTCAAGGTAGCTGCAAATACAGATTGTGTGTCCACGCTACAAAAGCCTCGTGCAGGCAGTTGCAAATATAGATTGTGAATCCTCGCTACAACGGCCTCGTCAGGGCTGTTGCAAATATTGATTGCTGACCCTCGCAACAACGGCCTCATCCATGCAATTGCATATTTTAATTGTCAGGCCTTGCTTTGATGGCCTCGTCCCGACTGTTGCAAAAATACATTGTGAACCCTCACCACAACGGCCTCGTCCATGCAAATGCAAATATAGACCTTGAGTGTTCGGTAAACGGCCTCGTCAAGGCAGTCGATATAAAGATCGTGAGTCCTCGCTACAACGTCCTTTTATCGGCGGTTGCTTGTAAAATGGCACCGTCTAGACAGATGCAAATATTGTTGTGAGTCCTCGCTTCAATGATCTTGTCCATGCAGTTGCAAATATAGATTGTGAACCCTAGCCACAACAGTCCCGCCCACGCAGTTGCAAATAAAGAGTGTGAGTCTTCGCAACATTGTCTTCGTAAAAGTGGCTGCAAATATAGATTGTTAGTTCTCAATAAAATGTCCTTTTCCAGGCAGTTGCAAATATATATTGTTTTGGTCTCGTCATGGCAATTGCAAATAAAGATCATAAGGCCTCATTCAGGCAGTTGCAATATAGATTGTGACGCGTTCTAACGCATACCCACAACCTATTTTAAGTCCACAAAGGGCAATGATAATGTTACCATTGTCAAACTATGAAAACAGACCTGTTGGACACTGTTTTTTTATGGCTCCAAACAAGACATATTTACTATTTTTTTTACATTTTCATATCACTCCATGAAGCATTGATAATGTATGCTGGTCAGAGCCGCCACATTTAGGCGTTTCCATCGAGTACCCACAATCGCGAATTTTGAACAAAAATAAGAAAAATAATCAGTATCCCTGTACACCTCATTTTTCTCTTTATAAATGGGGTGTACAGGGATATTCATGTCAAGAATTTTTTTGTTAAAGTGATATCTGCCAACTTTTCTCTGTTACAAGCTTGTTTGCGCAATGAAACACGTCTATACAAAAACGGTATAAATTTTACCGCCGAAAAAAAGGAAATTCTAAAATGAAAAATTGTGATACTTTTCTTCTTTCTGATCAAAATATAGATTGTGGGTACTCGTTAAAACCGCCTCATCGAGGCGGTTCTTACGAGTACCCATAATCTATATTTAGGGCAGAAATATGAAAAAATAAGATTTACCCCTATAAACCCCAGTTTTACTATATATATTTTACTATATGTGTTTCAAGTGGATCAGAATGATATAGGCGTATTTTCGTTATGTTTTCGCGGCCCGGCTTACCTCATCAATATAAAGTCTCGCTTGATAAGTCGCCCTCACTTGGATAGACCAATTTCCTGATTTTGTTGGTGTGAAAATTCCTTTCATTCTTGTCTGGTATGCATTTATTTCATCCCCCTTGAATTGCATCATGTCAAAATGTTTGATATTGCTTGTGGAAGCAGCATCCTTCAGAGCATCTAAATCTGCATTAGTTCCATCAGGCCACCATTCCACGTTCACACCCCTTTCGCCTAAAATAACCAAAGAACAGCATCCAGTGGGTTGCTCGATTGTCTCTTTGTCCTTATGAAACACGCCTATACAAATGCATTGTAAATTTTAGGGCCGAAAAAAAATTAAGATGAAAAATTGAGATATTTTTCTTTTTTCTCCTCTAAGTATAGATTGTGGTAATGCGTTAGAACCGCCTCATCGGGTCTGTCCTAACGAGTGCCCACAATCTATAGTTTAAAGCAGACATAAGAAAAGTAAGGTGTACCCCTGTGAACCCCAGTTTTACTATATATAAAGTGGGGTTTAGCACAGATTTTAACCATGATGGTTTGTCTCATAGTGTAGGCTAGGAAAAGGTTTTTACTCTTAAATCCATGTATTTCATGTAAACAGTGTAAATCCCGATCATACGTCTGATTTGGGCATCACGAAAATATAACTTAAACACCCATTTGTTTTTAATTAATAACTAAAATAGGTTAAGGTCACCAAAACATAAGGTGCTAACAAGCCTTTTTTCGCCAAAACCTATCAGTTTTCTGGAGCGGGTGACCTTAAAAATGTCATTAAAAAGATCAAGATCACCAAAATCTAATCAAATCTTTGGTAGGTTGCAATGATATATTGTAGCAAGTTTGACTGACCATATTATATGCATTTATTTATGGGACAGAGTGCATACAAGCCAAAATTCACTGTTTTGTGGGGCATGTGCTCTTGCAAATACTGTCAAGGTTACCAAAATCTAATCAAAGCTTTGGTAGGTTGCAATGATGTATTGTACCAAGTTTGACCAAATTTTATTTATTCGTTCATAAGATAGGGTGCAGACAAGCCAAATTCCATAGTCATATTGGGCATGTCCCCTTGAAAATACGGTCAAAGTCACTAAACCTAATCAAATCTGTGGTATGTTGTAATGATATATTGTACTACGTTTGACCAAAATTAATCAATTTCTTCATGCGATAGAGTACAGACAAGCCATTTTTGGTCCAAAATTGCCAGTTTTGTGGGGCTTGTGCCTTTAAAAATAAGGTCAAGGTCACTAAAATCTAATCTTTGGTATATGTAGGTTGCAATGATATACTGTACCAAGTTTGACCCAATTTCATCCATTCATTCATTAGATAAGGTGCAGACAAGCCAAATTTCAGAGTTTTTTGGGGGGCCTGTGCCCTTGAAAATAAGTCAAGGTCACCAAAACGTAATCAAAACGTAATCAAACCTGCGGTATCTTGTAATAATATATTGTACCAAGCTTGACCGTAGAGTGCAGGTAAACCATTTTTGGCAAAAAATTGACTGATTTGTGAGGTCTGCGCCCTCGACAATGAGGTGAAAGTCATCAAAATCTGATGACTATCTTTCCCCATCATAGTGATATAGCCATGCAAGTTTGGTCAGAATCCACACATAGGTTCAGAAAATATAGTGCTATAAACAGGCTATGTCGACGCCGTCGCTTACGCCAACGTCGAATCGGATGCCAACGCCGATGCAAACGGGACCCCGACAAAAAAAAATATGTCCCCCTTCACCTCCGGTGTGGGGACATATTGCCTGGGCCTTCTGGTTTCACACAAGAAGATTTTTCAAGTTTTTCTCCATACGGGTCCATGTTAAACAAGTGACCCAAAGTGTGGGGCCAGTTTTGGTCCCAGGGCTATTAATTAAACAATTTTGGTAGAAGTCTACTAGACGAAGCTGCAAAGCAAATATCAAAGACCTGGGCCTTACAAGACGATTTTTAAAGGTTTTCTCATAATAACTATATGTAAAACTGGCGGGCCTTAATGTGAGACCATTTTTGGTCCCAGGACTATAATTTGAACAATCTTGGTAAAGGTTCATTAGATGTAGCAAGATATCAAGTACCTGGGCCTTCTTGTTTCAGACAAGAAGACTTTTGACCACAGGGCTACAATTTGAGAAACTTTGGTCCACTAAACAATACATCATACCAAATAACAAAGACCTGTGCCTTATTATTTCAGACAAGAAAGGTTTTCTCATTATAACTCTAAATAAAGGCATCGGTCCCCCAGGGCGGCGGCATGTTTGCCCCCTGCCCCCCACCCTACACCACCCACCCCCATGACTATAATTTTAACAATCTTGGTAAAGGTCTACTAAATGTAGCCGCATGCCGAATATCAAGTGCCTGGAACTTCTGGTTTCTGACAAGAAGATTTTTGCAGTTTTCCCCTATATTGGTCTAAGTTAAACAAGTGATCCCTGGGGCCCTTTTAAATCCCAAAGCTATACATTGAACAACTTTGGTAGAGATCAACTAGATTAAGCGATATACCAGCTATCAAGAGCTGGACCTTCTGGTTTCAGAGAAGATTATAATAGATTTTCCCATTTTAACTGTATATAAAACCAGTTGGGCCTGGGTAGGGGCCATGTTTGGTCCTAGGTCTTTAATTTGAACAATCTTGGTAGAGGTTCGCTAGATGTAGCTGTACGTTAAATGCCTGGGCCTTCTGGTTTCAGACAAGGAGAGCTTAGTTTTCCCTATACGCGACTATGTTACACAAGTGGCCCCTATGGTGTGGGCAATTTTGGTCCCAGGGCTATAAGTTGTACAACTTTGGTAGATGTCCACGAGACGAAGCTGCATTGCAAATATCAAAGATCTGGGGCTTGTGATTTCAAACGAACAGATTTTTAAAGCTTTTCCCATTTTAACTGAGTAAAACCAGTGGTCCCAAGTGAGTTTCCGTTTTTTGGCCACTGGGCTATAATTTTAACAATCTTGATAGAGGTACACTAGATGTAGCTGGTTTCAGATATCTAGTGTCTGGGCCTTCTTGTTTCAGACAAGAAGGATTTTAAAATTGTTCCTATGTTAAACAAAATTGTCGTCCAAATATTCTATCTGGGTATCAGACAAGACGATTTTTATGGGTTTTATTATCTTTTCCCATATGTTGCCATGGCAACTAGAATTATGCATGAAATTAAATACTTTGAACAATTTCAAAAGAAGACTACACAAAGACTATTTCTGCCAAGTTTTGTAAGAATCTCTTCAGTGGTTAAGGAGGATATGCCGCTTGAAGAAATTATGGACGGAAGAACAGATGAACGGACGACGACGATGACGACAACAGCAGATGGTGGGTGATAACAATAGCTCCCCAAGAGCCTTCGACTCGGGTGTCATTTAGGAAATGTGAAAAAAATGCACTATATTGCACATTTATGTTATTGTAATGAGTAGTATGAACGCCTTTGCATTAGGAAAATATGTCCGTGAGAAATAATGGCGTCTAACATGGTGTCAGAAATAACAACTATTAGGTACAAATGATAACATCTTTATTATTTCTGCTTTAAACATAGATTGTGGGTGTTTGTTAGAACCGCCTTAATGAGGCGGTTCTAACGAGTACCAACACTGTTTTTGAGCAAAGATAAGAAAGATAATGTTTTTCCACCCACAACACCTCTTTTCGCTTAATAAACTGGGGTTTAGGGGGTGGTCTTCCTTTCACGGACTTGTTATCGGAATGAGACAATGTTGACTGCTATCTAAACCTGTATACATGAACAGTACCTGGGAAACGGCTTGACAAGTCTTCTGGCTTTTTTCCGACAGTACATTCTAGGTATTTATCTTTCACTACTTGGGTCACTTCACATTCAACGCCTTTGGTAGAAACAGAAAATAAAATTATAATCTTTAAGCATATAAGTAGTGAAGATATTAAAAGAAAAAAAAAAGCTAACAGAAGAGATGGCAAATCCCCCGACCAAAAGCCAGTATGGCCTGCAGAAGATTGTTAACAAATAGAAAAGTGCATTAAAATACACAAGTAACCGCACAGTATATTTCTGCTTCATCTGCACGATTTTGTATCTGTAATGTTTCATCTAATTATACAAAGAGTTGCTTCTCAACATGACGAGGATGCAAAAGTTCCAATGCACGTAGTACTGGTTTGGTGAGTAGTGACTCTTGCGCATGACACGCCATCTCAACCTTGTATACAATTGTGGCATCAATATAGCTAAAATGGTATTGCAGGTATGGCCATCACAAGGTTTATTGTTAGGGGAGATAACTAAAAACCCAGGGCACCAAGAATCGTGGTTCTAACGCATGATATGCCTGCTTAACCCCATGTACAACTGTACAAATAATCACTATTATGTCTCAGAGGGTATGGGAGATATTGTTTTTTTCTTGACTCGGGTTTAACGTCCCCATCAACACTGTATAGGTCATTTTGGAGACGTTGCTTCCAATTTAATGGGACTTTTTCCCGACATCGAGATGAAATGACATCTCAAGCTCTGCCACCCAATAGAACTAAAAGAGTTTATATGCATGGACGGGCCGACTCGCACCACTTTTCCTGGGCATGCTTAGAACCTCTAAGCAGTTTACCTGGACATGTATTCATGTGCGGTCGGTTTCAGCTCTGCGTGGAAGCATCATGCAGCCCAATCTATTTCTTCAAGCCCCAATGGGCGGGGGTCAGGTATTGGAGATATGGCGATCAGAAAGTTGTCATACTGTTATATAAGAAGGGGGACAACTCAAATACCATTAGTGGTTCTTGCGCATGACATGTCTTCTCAACCTTGTATAAAATTGTGCCAAGCACCATCAATATAGCTCAGACGGTTTTGCAGTTATGGCCATCACAAGTTTATAATGTCAGGAGAGATAACTCCCATCCAGGGCACGCAAAGTCGTAATTCTTGCGCATTACACACCTGCTTAACCTCATGTACAATTGTACTGAGTACCATCATTATGCCTAAAAGGGTATTGGACTTATGTCGATCACTATCATTTTGAAAGGGGAGATAACTATAAAAACATGACACCCAGAGTTGTGGTTATTGCGTATGACACGCCTTCACAACCTAGCGTACACTTGTGCGAAGAAAGATCAATATATCTCATAGGGTATTGGAGGTATGACCATCACAAGGTTATATTGTCAGGGGTGATAACTCAAAACCCACGGCATTAGATTTGTGGTTTTTGTACATGGTACACCTACTTTAATTCGTGTGCAACTGTACCAAGTACCATCAATATGTCTCAAAGAGTATCGGAGATATGGCGATCACAAGGTAGGCATACTTTTATTTCGGAAGGGGGGATAACTAAAAAGAACATGGCTCCCAGATTTATGGTCCTTGCGCATGACACGCCTTCTTCACCCTGTACACAATTGTGGCAAGTACCATCAATATATCTCAAAGGGTATTACAGTTATGACCATCACAAGGTTTGTTGTCAGGGGAGACAACTAAAAAACCAGGACACAAAGAATCGTGGTTCTTGCGCATGACATGCCTGCTTAACCTCATGTGTAACTGTACAAACAATCATCAAATATCACCGAATGACCTTGACTTAAGCATTCATAGATATCCATTTTCTACCTATTCTCATATCATAGACTACAAAAAAAGATGTATTTCGAAAAATGCATTGATTTACCTATTTCCCATTGAAAAACCTATGTATTCAAATTTGACCTTGGCGTAAAATAGCTCAAGGTCAACAGAGGGTCATCATTTTTGTATCATGTGACCTGGACCATCCGAATAATGTTTTGTTCCCTAAGTGCCCTAAGGCTGCATATAATGTTCAAAGGAAATTGGCACAGTGGTGTTAGAGAAAATGTATTCGAATATGTCAATGGACCTGCAATATAAGTGACCTTGGGCCAAGGTCACCGAATGACCTTGATTTTTACCAATTCTCATAACAAAGACCACACTATTTACCTATTTCCAATCCATTAGCCTAAGGGGCAAAGATTGACCTTGACGTAGAATAGGTCATGGTCAGTCTAGGGCCATCATTTCCGCAAACTTGGTGGTACTCATTTACCCGATGCTACATACTAAGTTTCAAGACAATCGGTCCAGTGGTTCTGGAGAAGAAGATTTTTTAAGGTTTTTACCATATTTGTGCATGGCGGCCATCTTGGTTATGTGACCTGGGCCATACTTCCAACTTTTTGTTCCCCCATTACCAGGGGCTACAAATGAAAATGAATTGAAATTTGCCGGTTTTAGAGAAGAAGTCTTTCAAAATGGTGGACAATGGGCCTTTGGCTCAGGAGAGCTAAAAAAAACATGACGCCCAGAGTTATGGCTCTTGCACATGACATGCCTTCTCAACATTGAATATAATTATGGCAAGTATAATCAATGTACCTCAAATGGTATTACAGTTATGGCCATCACAAGGTTTATTGTCTGGGGAGATAACTTAAAACAGGGCACCAAGAATCGTGGTTCTTGCGCATGACATGCCTGCCTAACCTCATGTACAACTGTACAAACAATCATAAATATATCTCAAAGAGTACTAGAAATATGGCGATCGCAAAAGTTGTCATTATGTTATATTGGAAGGGGTGATAAAGTAGTAAATCCTGCGCATGCCATGCCTTCTCAACCTTGTATATAATTGTGCCAAATACTATCAATATATCTCAGAACGCTATTGCAGTTATGGCCATCACAAGGCTACAATGTCAGGGGAGATAACTCGAAAACAAAGGCACCAAATTCCATACATCCTGCGCTTGACGCACCTGCTTAACCTCATGTACAATTGTACTGAGTACAATCATTATGCCTTAATGGGTATTGAAGATATGGCGATCACAAGGTAGTCATACTATCATATTTGAATACTGAGATAACTTAAACATGGCACCCAGAGTTGTGGTTCTTGCACATGGCACGCTTTCACCTTCCGTACATTTGAACCAAGTACAATCAATATATCAAAAAGGGTATTGGAGGTATGGCCATCACAAGGTTATACTGTCAGGGGAGATAACTCAAAACCAAGGGCACCAAGAGTCGTGATTTGTGTGCATGACACGCCTCCTTAACCTCATGTACAACTGCAACAAGTATCATCAATACACGCGAGTGCGTACATCATGCGATACAAATGCGAGGCAAATGCGAGACAACTGCGCATGCGCTATCAAGTTCTTTGCGATCTTGTCTGTACCTCCCAAAATACAATTATCCCGGATATGATTTTTTTCATTGCAGAACTTTTACATCACGATCACAAGTCCCTGAAATGAACCCGCTCTAAACCTCTTTCATTGGGTAAGATATGAAAGAATGTCACACGGGCGGGCGTGTTATCGGGAATACGGACATAATCCTCCCGGGACAAAATCACCCCCAGGCAGAATCTCCTCTTTTTGTAAAGGCGGAAAAAATCTCTCCCCCCCCCCCCCCAATAACAAAATCCTCCGGATATAATCCCTCCCGGACAAAATCCCCCTCGCTCTAAATTAGACTGAAACTATGCATCTATGAATAACGTAACAAAACAACAATTTAACATCACAATGAAAACAGTAAACACATCAGAAAGCACACCAGAAAGTATTTTGAACAAAAACATAGATTTTGCCCACAATCTATGGCTTTTGAGCAGAATAGAAAATATCGGAATCTTTTATCTGAAACGTGTCCTTTATTTTAGGTAAACTTGTCTATATATTTGAACAGGCGTGCTTTGTAGGAGTTTAAACACGGATAACAGAATTACATTACGAAAACACGCCTATACAAATAGACTGTAAATTTTACCGCCGAAAAAAACACGAAATTTTAAGGTGAAAAATTGTGTTGTTTTCTTATTTCTGCTCAGAATATAGATTGTGGGTAGGCAGTTCTAACGAATACCCACACTCTATATGTTAGAGCAGAAATAAGAAAAATAAGGTTTACCCCTGGAAACCCCAGTTTTACTTTATAAAAGTGGGGCTCAAGGGGGTCAAAACTATACAGGTGTGTTTTTGTGATGTATCTGAAAATTGACAATTTGTGAACAGGCTTGCTTTCGTAGGAGTTTACAGGCTGATTACAGAATTTATTTATTGATAGGATAATGTATTATCATTTTTGAAAATTCTGCTTGATTATAGTGATCGCTTTTTAACACACCTTTTTCATAATGTTTTCATGTAAATTAAAGGTGATGATGAAAATTGAACATGCCAGTTGAATGACTTTAATCTATTGTCATTACTAAAGATCTTTTTTTGTTTCATATTCACTGTTAGAATGATTCACTGTTCTGTATGCTGAACTGGTGTAGTACTACCTGCTTGTTGAAACATACCAATATAGCTATGTGTCGACTGCACCAAATCTTACGACACATGTATATCCGTATTGATTTTCAAAAATTTGTGCATGCGGAGGTGGGAAGGGGGTTCGTAAACATTATAAATAGCAGGGTGGGGTGTGGTTGTTTGGGGTGGGGAGGGGATTATGTCAGGGGTAATTTTGTCCACCTTAACAAATGGTGGGGGATTTTGTCCGCCTTTACAAAAAAGGGGATACTGACCGGGGGTGCAGGTTGGGAGAGATTTTGTTCGGGGGAATGTTGTAATTTATTCATGTAATGTAATATAATTCCAATTCTCCATCATTCTGTGCATTTCGAGCGATTTGATTGGTTAAAATAAAAGTTTTATACTTCCATAAATTCCATGAGCAAGCATCTCAGATCTGTTTCACATAGTGACAGGTATTATATAGAGGATCTTACATGAGTGTTCATGTATTATTGAATTTATTAAACGAGTAGAAGAAAAAGGATAAAATGCGAGGCTTTGGATAAAATGCGAGGCTTTGCCGAGCATTTTATCCTTTTTCCTCAACGAGTTTAATAAATTCAATAATACAGGAGCACGAATGCAAGATTCTGTTTATCATATGACATTTAAAACGCATTTTATTCACGATTGTTTACAAAAATGTCAATATTCCGCCGTTAGTAATTGCGACGTCGTTAAGGACGTCGTACATGTAACGTTACGGGAAGTATCTAGCTAATTTGCATATTTAATCCACTAGTGGATTATCGAAAATAATACATGACGTTATTACACTCTCAGACGCGACGTCATATGATAAAGTAATATAACGTGACGTCAAACCCGCGCGTTAGTCATTGTTTTTGAAGCATGCCACAGGCGGTCGATTAAAAGATGTAGAACTATTGAAAATGTAAATGTTAATAGACAAATAAACCACAGTTAAAGATGTGATTTTTTTTCGCTTTTGGTTTCTTTCAAAGATGGCAGTTTCCAACTGAATAATCATATTATCATTCCGTCGATGACGTTGGTAAGTTCATTCTTACGCTTCCGAAAGAATCACTAATATGTACCATTTTGTTGGCATATTTCAACATTTCGATGGCAAAGTTGGAATTATAAGGAATGAATTATCATTTTGTGGATTTTATCGATGAGTAAACTCCGGCAAAATGCAGTTTGTGAGTGATTCGCCGGAGTTAACACATACGTAAAATCCACAAAACTGATATTCATCCCTGTCAAAAAGGTGGCATACATAGTACTTTACTGGTTTTCTTCTTTCAAAACATAATGTTTAGAAAGAAAGAGTGAGTGAGTGTTCGAGTTTTACGCCCCATCAACAGCTAAGGTCATACGGAAACGGGACCTCGATTTATAGACTCATCCGAAAGTCTGGACAACCCGGAATCGATACTGTGACCACTGGTTTACAAGGCGAGTAGCGTAACCACTACGCCACGTAGGCTTCTAAAAGAAAAGAAAGAAGATTACCTCCAACTAATACCCTGATAGGGTCATACGTTGAGTCGTCTGTGCCCCCTTGTTCAAAGTAATGTCCCTCAACCCTGATAGTTCCTCCTCCTTCTGTACTTAACTGTGAAGGGGTGACTTGAGTTACATCTGAAAACATAACAGATCATTTAGGAAAACTTGTCCATGTGCAATAATGGCGTTCAACATGGTATCAAAAATGACAAATATTAGGTAAAACACATTCAAGGGGTTACTTGCGTTACATCTGAAAGCATAACAGATCCATTAGGAAAACATGTCCATGTGGAATAATGGCGTTCAACATGGTGTCAGAAATGACAACTATTAGGTAAAAAAACATTCAAGGGGGTCCTTGCGTTACATCTGAAAGCATAACAGATCCATTAGGAAAACATATCCATGTGGAATAATGGCGTTCAACATGGTGTCAGAAATGACAACTAATAGGTAAACACCATTGAAGGGGTAATTTGAGTTACATCTGAAAGCATAACAGATCCATTAGGAAAACATATACATGTGGAATAATGGCGTTCAACATGGTGTCAAAAATGACAACTATTAGGTAAAAATTGTAAAATCATTCTTATTTCTGCTTTCAACATAGATTGTGGGGTTCTAACGAGTATCCAATGTGTATGGTGGAAGTGTGAGCATGTTTTATTGTGGTGGACATTAGATTAAGATTTTATAGTGGTTTTCTAGATATATTACAAGGATAGAATTGCAGCATGTTGCTCTTCATTGTGAATTGAATTCGATAGTTTTAATAAATTGAGTTTTGAGGAAAGGAAATTTGAGATATTTGTCATGTTATGCCATGGTCACATATTTTCGCGAATTTTCCACCTGAGCAGTTTTGGTCAATAGCCAGTGTGTGTAAGAACACAGGTACATTTGTGTGTAGACGCATGTATTATGGCTTAATAGACTCAGTTGTGTTGATATGAACAGGTAAACAATTGAACAGTTTAACAATTGAACAGTTGAATTCAGACTTCAGACTTCAGACAGAACACACTCAGTATCCTGCTCTGGAATAAATATGTCGTTAGAATCCAAGAAGCAAGCAGCTGACAAGACGACCGATAAGCGAAAGGCGGCGGTGTTGTCACCGGAACATGAAGCCCTTCAACCTCGGCTACGACGAAGGGGCTCACTTCCTGATCTTCATGAAGAGTCAGATCCAAAGAAAGCATATTTACTGCCAGAGCTAATTAGGAAGGGGTTCTAGGATCTTGATACCGTTCAAGAAGTTGCCCCGGCACTCCTAAAATCCTTGAAACCGGGCATTGAAAAAACAATTGCACTGACAATTGAAAAGTCAATGACTAGATGCATATCGGACGCAGTTGAGGGGGCGTTAAGAAAATTCAAACTTGAAGTCATGGATCCACTGATGAACCAGAAAGATGAGGAGATTACAGCCCTGAAAACAGAAATAGACTCACGTGATGAACAGATAAATGCTCTTCAGTCTTCAGTTGCAGAACTTAAGGAGAGCATAAGTAGCTTAACTAGTGGTCTAAATGATTTAGAACAGTATGGCAGACGTCAAACAGTAAGACTTAATAATGTAAAGCTGAAGAATGAGGAGGAATGTGAATCATCAGTGCTAGAAATTTTGAACAGGGCACTGCCTCCTGGAGAAAGTGTGGCTCCTGAACACATAGAAAGATGTCACCCGATAGGGAAACCCAACAAGAAGGGTAACAGACAAGTGATTGTGAAATTTCGAGCGTACAAAATTAAGGCGAGAGTCTACGATTCCCGTTTTAACCTGTCCAACATATACATGACGGAGGACTTCACTGGAAGAAACCAAAAAATCATAGACAAACTAGTACAACTCAAAAAAGGAAAGGATATCAAAAAGTTCTGGTCGTATGATGGAAAAATCTTCACGAAGGCGCATGAAAGTCAACCAAAGTGTCGAATAAGGTGTGCTGACGATATCGATAGAATGATAAGAGTCGCTTTTGATGAGGGTTACATGTCTGAAAGAGCGTCTGTAACATCAGTAAGACCAGTGGTCCCTGGACATACAACCAGCCTCAATGAGGGAGCATCGAGCTCTATGGACTAAACGGAAATACTTTCATATTAATTACAGATAAAGTGTGATAACTCGAGCACCTTTGGGCCCATGAAAAATCTGTTTTTGTGATAGTTCGAACTATTGAGGGTTTTACTCGATGCTAGGTTATGAGACAGAACGGGGATGACTTATGGGCATATTATCGACTTTTATGAGATAAGTGTATGTTGTGTGAACTCGTTGGAATCGGCTCAATCAGGCGTTTCTAACGAGTACACACAGCACAAAATCAAGTTATGTTTAAACAAGCAGCAATACATGCATATATTTTATTTACTCCAAAAACTGTTGATATCTTGACCTGTGGGAACAATTTTCAGGGGACCCAAGGGTCAGTTCGAGTTATCCAGAGTAATCGAATTGCTCCGGTGTTTCGAGTTATGTAAAACTATTCATGCTTGTTTCTATAACATTTGGTCGAGGACCATTTCGTCGAGTGTTATTTTGGTCGAGCCCGTTTTGGTCGAATAATTCGTCAAAAATGGGTTATAATACTCGACCTTTTGCCACACTTCATAAACAGAAATTCTACGGGCCTCCGTGGCCTAATGGATAAGAGCGCTGACTCTTGGTCATTGGGTCTCTCGCCGCCGTGGGTTCGGGCCTCGCTCGGGTCACGAGTGAGACGCCGGGTTCTGCAACGGAGGGTCGGGTGGTTTTTCTCCGGGTGCTCCGGTTTTCGCCCGCCTGTGGTTGACGGTCGGCTCGATATGAGTGAAATAATCTTGAAAGGGCCGTAGAACCCAAACAACAAAAAAAAATGAAATTCGACCAATTGTCTAATCTCAATAATATATACTAAGAAAAACAATTGAAGGATATTGAAATTCATTTGTTTACCACAATTACTGGTAAATACTAAATTTCTGAAACTTAGCAAAAGTTGATACACTAATCAATTTTCAATCGATATGCAAAAACAAAGTCATTCTCGGTTCATTGGTTTCGGTACAGTACCTTCCTAAATGTCCCTTACATTCAGCACAAAAGTCACAAGACGTCAAGCGTCATTAATAACGGGTGTGGCCACCTCTAGCTTGGACGCAGGCCTGGCACCGGCGTCGCATGCTGGTGACAAGTCGACGGAGAACGTATTGGGGTATGCCGTTCCACTCTTCCACAAGCGCTTATCGAAGCTGGGCCAACGTTGATGGCTGGTGACGTCGGTTACGTACGCGTCTCCCAAGCTCACCCCAAGCATGCTCTATGGGATTAAGGTCTGGAGGGCGAGCTGGCCAGTCAATGGTTTGAATTCCCCCTTGTTGGAGACGGTTAATGACGACTCTCGCTCGCTGCAGAAGCGCATTGTCATCCATGAACGTCAAACGTCCCCCATTACGTTGAATGAATGGCAGTAAATGTGGATCAATGATTTGGTCTATGTAACGTTGACCAGTCATCGTCCCATCCAACACAACAAGTTCCGTTTTAGGTTACGGGAGATACCGGCCCACACCATAACACTTCCGCCTCTGTATGGATCACGTTCAACAATGTTACATTGGGCATATCTCTCTTTCGTACGTCGCCAAACCCGAATCCGACCATCAGCGCGTGCCAAATGGAACAGACTTTCGTCTGTAAAAAGCACAGTACTCCATTGTTGGCGATTACATCTGAAGTGGGTCCTAGCCCACTGCTCACGAGCTCGACGGTGGTAAGGTGTTAATGGCGTTGCTTTCAGAGGCCTTTGGCCGTTAAGATTTCGGTCATTTAGCCGGTTTCTCACAGTCTGGACACTGACATTAACATTACGCATGTTCCTGAGCTGTTGACGTAACTTAGGCGCACTAAGAGTCCTTAAACGTAACGCCTGGTTCACCAAATACCGGTCGTCTCGAGCAGAAGGGGCTCGCGTTCGTCCACTACCAGGTGTTTCGGCCACTTCTCCCGTCTGGCGGTATCTCTCATATAGCCTGCTCACCACACTTTGTGAAACGCCAAATCTAGCAGCGACGTCGATTTGACGTTGACCTGCGTCTAACCGAGTAACGACTTGCCAGCGCTGCCTATCGGTCAAACGTCTGCGCCCAACCATATCCAAAATAAACCAAGATACCCAACACTTCGTTTACGTGTACAAATAACCGAACTGACCGATAGCCTCATGTACGAAATCGATTTTATAGCGCACGTGAATTTTGCTGCTTGACCCCATACTTGTTTACGGACAATGATTTAGATAACCACTTTAGCATGACGTCAAATGGCTGCACGAAACATGAGGTCGAAAACTTTATTTTTCAAAGTATAAACATGGCATTTCAGCAGATTTTGTAATTTGTTCAAAATTAAGCGCGAAAGTCCAATATCCTTCAATTGTTTTTCTTAGTATATATATTTCTCTCTCGACCAAACGTAGCATTCGACGGGTAGATGCAGTCGACCGGGAAGTTTTTCGACCAAATGACGTGCTATATAGTATAACTTGTTACTTGACGCCTAACAAATAAGCAATATCATTACTTGCTTTTCAATGAATGATGGAGGTTTGTCAGCGAAATCAAAACGATGTTTTCACTGTTCAAACAATGGAAATGCTATTTTCAGTTTTTGATTGTTTGCGTCTACCTTTTTCATCAAATCTACTTTTGTTGTCAGATGACAGGAAAATAACGAAATTCGTACTAATTAGCGCTTAACCCGTTCTTACATGACAAGGACGTTGACGACGCGACGCTGACGTCCCGTAATTTGTCACACGACCTTAGGCCAGCTCGTAACTTCTTCGGGGAAACTACTCCCTCAATTATATTGATAATCATTCATAATAACACCATCCCAGCAGGCTATTTCTCGGGTGCAAACTTATTATACCCATTAAACAGATTGGACATCATTATTGACGAAATGACAGGGAGATGGTTCTCTCCGTATGTGAGCTATGTTATTGGAGAAGCTGGGTGTTGCCTTATTCATGCATGTGGAGAACGGAGTTTTTTTGTTGTTTTTTTTTTCTTAGTGCGGGATCGGGTCTTGCTTTGCTCATGAGCATTATAGCTGGTATTTTTGCTCGTGGCTACACCACTCGTGAAAGTGCCAGTCTTGGTGTGCTCTCGGTGGAGTGGGATTCGATCGTGCACTGAGGAGGAGAAGGGAAGAAAAGAAAAAAAAAACAAGAAGAAAAAAGTCAAATATCCTCTATCTGTCACGTAAACCATCCAAAAGTCGGCCAAACGAATACACACCGATGAAGCGAGGCTTGCCAAACTTTGCTTCGAGGGTGTGTACTTGTTGGAAGGGGTACTTCATCAGAATATTTGTTGCTACTGATATTATGATGAAACTTTTGTGGTAACTGGTAGCAACATTATAAACTTCACTCGACTTTTGGCCTTTCGGACACACAGTGATGAAAAGACGTTTGTTAAACACTGTTTCGTTATGATGTTGTGTGTTGATAGGAGGATATACAAAGCCAATGAACCATATACTGTGAAATGGTCAGTTTGCGATAGCTATAACATGGCTGTTGTTGACAACACCTAATTTGAAATCAGAACATTGTTGTCCAATAGATCCAGATGTGCGCTCAGGACGTTTCATCACACAAAAGGGCGCAATGGAGTCGTCTCAATTAGTACACAACACCCCTCTGTTTTATAGAAGATTGCCTCAATGATCGAACATCCAGCGAAAAAATCATAAATTAAAATCTATTTAACGCTGAAAGACTATTGTCATATGGTGGTACAAATATTCAATATGTATACGATAATCATTTACATGTGGCCCTACGGACACAAGAAGATGTATCTAACACATGCTTACGATGGCAAGATACGCTGTGTGCATTCATTGCAGGCGCCCCTGTCAGACGATTTCTATATGTACACGCAGCGTTCTCTTGTTTTATGGAAGACTTAAACTGTGTAAAAAAAATTCGTCTGTATTTGGTAAGCATCTTCCTTAGGCAGGCACATTTTTATGATTCCATAGTGGCTTGCTACAGGTTGGATTGTATGTACAGTAAAAAAAAAAAATCGATGGCTCACACACCCATAGCCCGAAACCATGGCGGAGTCGCGCATTTCCTCGAGTCCCTAGAGAATTCTTTTACATATAAAATACTGAGGGAAAAAAAAATAAGGAGATTTTTATATTTTCTTTTATTGATATATGCTGTGTGCGCTCATTGGGGCCGCCTCGACGAGGCGTTTCTGATGAGCACTCACAGTATGTGCTTAAAGTAGGGGAAATTTGAAAGTATATCCAAAGTCTCCATTATACCACCTGCTATGGTACTTACAGCAACCCTCATTGACTCAGCTGCTGCGGTCTCGAACACGTTTTTGAGGTCTCGGGGGTTCGAGCCATCGAATTTCGAATGTATATGGTATTAAATTGTACACAAAGATGGATCGACGCTCGATGGGCGATTTTATGTGATGTGAGCGATACCATAAAGTAATGTAGGTGTAAAATGATGCATTTAGTTTGGTAATTGACGACAACTGTCAGCGCACGACTACGATTTAACGTCTACTAAGAAGGGCTGGCAGCCTTCAATACTACTAAGGGTTGTATCGTCGTCGTGTAATCTGTATGGTTTTAATTTGCTATTCGAACGCGACAGTGGCATCTTGTTTTAGCAAATGACGTCCTGGCGCCGTCACAACGACGTCGATACAATGACATTACGTTGCTTCGGCGTTGATGCGACGTCGCCTACATGTAATAAGCCAATTCAGAAAAGAAATGTGCTTTCAAGTAAACTCATACTAATAGGTTAATGTGCACTTGCTATTTGAACGCGGCAGTGGCATTTTGTTTGCCGCACAGTCGGCGTGGACTCGACGTGACAACGCCGATCCCCCGTGGACTGGGCGTCATACGCATGCTGATTATGCCGGATATTGTACGTGTTAACGTTTTCATTGAATTTAATATCGCTGTTTACTGGGCACGGTCGACGCGAATCGTTGAATCAGTCTCGGGGCAACGTCGATTCGACGTTATATCGACGTTCCCCCGACGTTGTTCGACGTGTCGTGTCTGCCGAAGAATAGTCTGAGCTATAAATTTTGCTTAAATTATCATTACCTTCTAGCAATCTGCAACTAATCCAGGTTTTATGTTATTCACAAAATTGCAAGGTCGCCGAGATCAATATGTCTAGACGTTCTCCTACAAATGTGAATGAAAATTCGTCCAGGCGAAACCCACTATTATCACGTGCGTGGCCTATTTACTTATACGTAATCCAAGCCAGACCTTGAAATTTTGTGAGTAATTGATACCTGTAAACGTCACTTTCAATATCGTCAAAATAAAATGATTCAATGTAATTTCAACGTTGAGCAAAGAGAGAGAGAGAGAGAGAGAGAGAGAGAGAGAGAGAGAGTGAGAGAGAGAGCTGATTTCACGCTGCAAATGATGCCCTCTAGTTTATTGACACTTCTTATTCCAGTACGAAGATGTGTGTTGTAGGACGAGTACCCACATTGTACATGTACTATTATTATTATCTTTTTTTTATCATACCTGTTTTTTATATAAAAAATGGTATACTTTTTCAGCAGGTGTTCGTCCGTCCGTCCGTCCGTCCGTCCATCATTTCACTTTTTGTGAATGCAGCTTTTTCTTATTTCTTGACGTATGGTTGCAAAACTTGACACAAATATAACTTCAGAGCAGTGCTGGTGTTCCCTTCTAGCAATCTCTCTCGCAACTTCGTTTCGGCGCGAGGGTTTGGGATGAAGAGACGCCAGTAGAGCGGGCAGTGGGAGGTTCCAGGTGAATTTTTTTTTTCCATTTAGTATATAAGGCTCATTTGGTTCAATTGCAGTTGCACTACGTGCAAACAGTGTAGACCTTCATCAGATGATGCTTTGCACATGGTCTGATGGGGCCCTGCAATGTCACTCGGTAATAAGCAATAAGACATTATAAAATAACTAGCTTCAATCATCTATACCTGGAAACTTTGTAACTCCCCGCACCGCTGTCATTCAATACAAATGATGAGTTTTGGTCAGTAAAAGTTATCGTTTTTCAGTTATGTCAATTGGCAGAGCTGTATTGTTAATTTGACACGCAAATCTCTATGGGAGAAAACCCAGATAGAAAAATCCATCAGACCACCAACACGATCTTTCTGGCTCTTCTCCAAACGAGAATGGGTATTACATTTACTACTTGAAAAAATAAGTAAAAGCAACTTTACCACGCTTATGTTAACCGGTTTTCGCTCTCCAAAGAACAGAGCATCATCGCTTTGTCATTAAGTTGACCGAGCAAGCATTTTATTGCTGTCCACACATACCGTCGCATTTTCTGCCACTTTTTTTTTTCGGGTGCTCCGGTTTTCGCCAACCTACATTTATTGATTGATGATTCAGCATGCCGCTGAAAACACAGTATGCTTCGCATACCGTGATTTTATATTGTACCACTTTTGATACACATGTACATTCGAACTTCGATGGCTCGGGCACCGATGGCTCTTTTACCAGATCTAATCAAAAGTTTGGGGAAAACTCCCAGTTGCATATACTTATATCACTATTTCTGTGATGATTTGGGTAATTTGTGCGTGCTTAGAGTGTTACTCTGGCAATATTAACCACTATCCATAAATTCCACATTTATGATTATCATTACTGAGTTGTCTGTAATTGATCAATTCATATTGTGGGGGTGCCTAATATAGCTGGGTGGGTGGCAAACAGGGCAGCCCAGATGAGACTTCTCGATCAGCGACATCTCATCTGGGTCTGCACTGTTTGCAGCAAACCGTTCGTCTGCAATTACATATTGTGGTAAAGTACATCATATAGTAAGCGTCACGCTCAGACGTAAAATTATGATAAAATCTTTAGTGAATACTATAATTGAAGTTCGACCGAAATGACAAGTCTTAACAACCGATTATCTTGTCAGCTCCGAGTAGCCAGCACAAATGTGTGTTTAGTTGGGATGATTCTGAAGAGTGCAGCAACGGACAAAAATTATGGGCCCATAGGTCTTCGAGCCACTGAAGTTCGAATGTAATTGTTTTTATATCCCACCACGATATCTCACAAAAACATTTTTGTATGTTTTTTGTATGTGTTCGTTTATGGAACACTTCCTTTTTTCTTGTATTTGTTTATACGTACATGTAAATATGTTGCTTGTAGGTTATGAACGTAAGGCGAAACTCATATCAAGTAAAACTGTTTTTCTACATGGAATATGCCTGTCAAAACTACTGCAGCCGACATTAACAATACATTACTATTTACACCCAAATGGGGATTGACGTACTAACATACAGGGCAGCAGTAGGGTTATTTTACACTGCTACGCATAGGAGGATCGCATTTCCAAGATTCTTTATGAATTGGCGCCTCTCAGCATACTGTGTAAGAACAACATATATTTTGCTCATTTTGCGTCTGTTTCTTAAAAATGATGAATATGCAGCGTATAAAATATTACTATTACTTGTTTGTATGGATGTCGAATTAAATCCAGGCCCTGGTAGGGAAGACATTAAATCTTTAGATATCTTTCACTTAAATACGAGAAGCATTCGTAACAAAATTGAATATTTAAATGATCTAGTCGACGATTTTCACATTCTTTGTTTTACTGAAACACATTTAGATAACAACATAGACTCTACTTCTCTCAAGTTTCAAGGCTTTGATCCGCCCATACGTAAAAATCGGTCACACTCTGGTGGTGGTGTTATGGTATACATGTCTAGTTTGTTAAAATATAATCGTCGCGAAGATTTAGAAACTCAAAGGCTGGAAACAATCTGGGTTGAGGTAAATTTGAAGTCTTTTAATGTTCTAGTATGTTGCTTCTATCGCAGCGATTACGTGTCGACACAGTCATTCTTTATCTCTGAGTTACAGGGCAGCATAGAAACTGCTCTAGACGAGACGCCTCGTGTACTCCTTGCTGGTGACATAAATATAGATTGTTTATCCCTTTCAAATGTACAACTAAAAGACTGTATATCTATGTTTAACCTCACAAATGTCATTTCGGAACCCACACGAATTACTCGCAACTCGTCAACATTAATTGATCCTATTTTTGTAAGTGATCCATGCTTTTTATTAGACTCAGGAACGATTCCAATAAGTGATTAAATAAGTGATCATAAAGCTACTTATACCAGTCTTAAAATACCTTTATCCCTCTCTCAGTGCTATTACAGGGATGTTTGGAATTACAACAATGCAAATTATGACTATTTAAATGCCCTTATACGACAACATGATTGGAACTCAGAAATAAATTCAACATTATCAGTTGATGAATGTTGTGAAAATTTTACAAGTACCTTTCTTAACTTTTGTAAAGAATGTATCCCGTGTAAAAAGTACTTATACGACCTAATGATAAACCCTGGTTCACATCAGAATTAAGATATAATATTCGTTTGCGAAATAGGCTTCGAAAAAAAGCACTTCAAACAAACATGGCCACGGATTTACACCGGTATAAACAACAGAGAAACCACGTTAACAACATGAAAAAATATGCAAAAGAGAACTATAACAATAATTTAGAGGAAATAATTTCGAATAATGACAGGGGCAACAAAACATTTTGGCAAATCATGGGGCGATTTATGGGAAAGGGTAATGGAGACTCAATAATCCCACCTTTACAAAGACCCGATCATTCTTATGCATTTACGGATTTAGAGAAAGCTACAACCTTAAATGATTACTTTTGCTCGATTTCATCTGTTGATGATAGCAACACCGAACTACCACCTTTTGAAAATAGAGCAAATAACCACACAGAAGGTATAAATATTACAGAGTCAGAAATAAAAGACATACTAACCTTACTAAAAGTTAATAAGGCATGTGGCCCAGATGGTATAAGTCATAGAATGTTGAAATATACCTGTAAAACAATAGCTATTCCCTTGTGTAAACTATTCAATTTATCGTTAGAACAAGGGACATATCCACGAACATGGAAATCGGCAATCGTTATGCCAGTATTTAAAAAGGTGAAAAATCCGAAACCTGCAATTATAGACCTATTTCATTGATAAGTAGAAGTAAAACAAAGATCAGGAATTGATACAATTAACTTACTCCACCCATAAAAGACACCAAAGGGAAAGAAATACAAACATTAAGCGACCAGACCATAATGGAAACCTAAACAAAGGAAGGCCATAAGGACAGTTACTTTCCCACAAAATGGCCATATGGCCATCCAAAACCAAAAGACACAAGTGATACACACAGTAAGTAACAAACAACAACATAAATAAATCGCCACAGAAGAGCCGCCTTGGAACGGTCAGTGGAAGATTTCCACTGGGGGGCTTAAATCGATTTTACGTGGCCACAATCCTCGCCCTTACTTCCGTCGCGATTTAGACAAATAATATGTTCAGTCCGCATGAAGGCCTCCTAACTCATCAGTGCAACATCTCCGTGAACACAAAAATCAAAGAACCACGGAGGTGAGACAACGGTGAGGACTCGACAGCAAGAAACCACAGAAATGCTGGAGCAAAAGAAAACCAACAGTTAGACTCCGATGAGCCCGACCAGAGACAGAGCATCAGGCACCAACCAACATTATCTCTCTAATTTTCGATAAGCCTTTACGTTGGAGCCGTCATAGAATCTGAGGCCTGACCCACCGGCGTGCAATTAAAGAGGGAAGCAAATTTGCCAACCGTGATTGGGTTAACTACCATGCATGCAGTCTGTCGTATAATATCCATGTTGTACCCAATCTTTTTATATCGAAGAATGATTTTACGAAATTGGGTGCTGAAGTCATTGCGGTTATGTATTTTTCTGAATTTATATACTAAGTCACCATAAAATTGGGTTCCGATAGACCTTGTTGCAGAAGAGATTTAAGTCCAATATTGAATTTTGAAATTAAATCAGAATGGCGTCTGTAAAATTTTGAAAAGGCTTTGCGTTGTTTATGGTACCGATAACCCTGATTAAGGAGTTTAGCCGTTAATAATTTATTACGAGTGTTGAAGTCAGTAACATGACTACACACTCTAGCAAATCGAATTAATTGCGAAATATAAACGCCATAGGATGGCGCACGAGGAACATCACCATCCAAAAAAGGAAAATTTACAATCTCAAAATCAAAGTCATCGCGTTTATCATAAATTTTGCACGAAACAAATCCATCTACAATAGATAGATGTAAATCCAAAAACGGGGCCTCGGTATCAGAAGAATTTGCTTTATTTAACTGAAGTTCTAGGGGGTAAATCTGACTGATCAAACCATCAAAATAGGTATTATCAATATTTAATAAATCATCTAAATATCTAGAAGTAGAGCTAAAAGCTTCAATAATTTCAGATTGGTTATCAATGGAAAGCGACAAAATGAAGTCTCTTTCATAACAATACAAGAACAGATCAGCCACAAGAGGTGCGCAATTAGTACCCATCGGAATACCCACAATTTGTCTAAATAACTTAGTACCGAATCTAATATAAATATTGTCAAGTAGAAAGGTGAGGGCATCACACACTTTCTGACATGACCAAAGTGTATAATTCTTATGCTCTTTAGAAGTGAAAAATGCATTTCTGACATTACATGCAAGATAGAGAGAATCTTCTCTGTGAAAAGCCCATTCAATTAAATCATTAAGCTTTTCTTTTATAAGATTATGAGGAAGTGTAGTGTAAAGAGTGGAAAAATCGTAGGTAGACAGACTAGAAGCACGAAAATGTCTAGATTTCAATTTATTTAAAACCTCATTCGAATTTTTTATAGACCAAAACAGATTTCTTCCTGATCTTTCAAAGACTTTATCACAATGTTTAATTACATGCGTTTTAATAGCAGTAAGACAGGAAGTTAATAATTTAGAAAGTTCAGTGGTAGTGCAAGAGCTAGAATTTGCAATAAACCGTGCTTTGTAAGGTTTTTTATGAAGTTTTGGTAACCAGTATAGCGTAGGAAGCTTGTCTTGGCCTTCGTTAACACACACAGCAAACTTGGTGGCTGAAAGACAAACATGTTTATCTACTATAGCTCTCTCTTCAGCTAAAGGCTGAAGTTCATAGGCCTTAGTACCACCAAGATCCTGCTTAAGCGTGTTAACATAGTGGAGCCGTCACACAACGACGACGTTGTTAGCGGCCTTGTCTGCAGGGGCCAAAACAAACTTCTTATGAAATTCTTGAATACCTAGTTTAAGATGACGTAAAGACGTCTTGGGCTTAGGAGGTAATAAGTTAGTATTTTGAGAATAGAAAG
This sequence comes from Lucinisca nassula, assembly GCA_963580285.1. Lineage (NCBI taxonomy): Eukaryota > Metazoa > Mollusca > Bivalvia > Lucinida > Lucinidae > Lucinisca > Lucinisca nassula. The sequence goes on from OY757019.1 coordinate 32,931,728, forward strand.
AAATGCGTTTATTCACTAGTTTTAAAATGCTAAGTTTCCAGTCCTTAAGGGCTTTATGCTCAACATACTCTCGCTTACACCATCGATTACCGAATTCATTCAAGGAAGCAGCGATTTCATCTCTACATTTACTGAAATCAATTTTAGAAGGAAACCGATATTTCGGTCCTTTAGAAATTATATTCCTTATATGTTGTTGTGTTGTAAATCCTTTGAAAGAGTAGTGTTTAAACATATTTATAACCATTTAACTTCAAATGCTCTTATATACAAATCCCAGTCCGGTTTTTTACCAGGACACTCTACAGTACACCACCTAATTGAAGTAGTTCATCGTACGTGTTTGGCTCTCGAAAATCATAAAATTAACTGTCAAGTATTTTGCGATATTTCGAAAGCTTTTGATAGAGTTTGGCACCGTGGTTTAATATTGAAATTAGAGAAATATGGAGTAAGTGGAAATCTTCTCGCCTGGTTTAAAAATTATCTTCATATGAGGCATCAAAAGGTCTCTATGACACTTCTGGCTTTCAAAGGTTTGATTTCCATCACATGGAATAAAAAGATAACTACATGAAGATAATATCTCGTGCGAACTTAACATCTTGTTCGCACAACATATCTTGTTCGCACAACTTACTGAAACAAATTGCACGTCCCTTTCAGAGTTCTTTCTAAATCATTAAGGAAACACGCCCATTGAAATGTATTGGTAAAATTATAGCACATAAAGCATTAAAAAAAAACTAAATATTTTCTTTTATATTACTACTCAAAACAAACATTGTGCGTACTCGTAAGGCGGTTCTAACGATTACTTTTAATCTATTTTTAAGAGAAGAAATAAGAAAGAAGAGGCCCATGAGCTACTATGCTCAACAGAGCTCAGGTGGGCACTGCCCACAGGTGGGCACTGCCCACTGGCAGCCATGTATTTTAACATGATATGATTTTAATCTGCCGATTATAAAGTCCCCCAAACAAACCCCCATTCTAAACTGAACACCCATGCGAACTCTCTATCTGAAATATTTGGCATTTTTATGAAGTGGAGGAGTTAGAGCATTGCTCCAAAGGAGCCTGGTTGTTATCACTACATACATCACATCGTGAGGAACAATAATACATGTATATGTGCACACTGGTAAAGGCAAGCGCGCAGGGTAAGGAACAAACACACGGGATAAGGAAATTTTTCCGCTCAGGATAAGGAAGAAAATGGCGGAATCGGCATCACAAGTGCAGGCTTGTTGTTGTTCCAGATCTCGTGTTATGGTTACTAATCAATGCGGCTGCTCACATTAGCTTCACGAAATACACATATTATTCACAAATTTATCTTTGAAGGTCCGAATTCGACAGGTACAGCCAGTCAGAGAACCGGACACAGTTGAGCTACTCAACCACGAAATCTCATTATTTTACACGGAACACTGTTCTGGGAAGATGGCATGCACATTTTTGTTGGTTGTAGACATACACCTGATAAGCCGGACTGTGGGAAATACGATTTAAGGAAAATCTGAAATCGGAAGGCCCACAGTGAGAAATCCTAGTTCCATTTTCGATACAATGCCCACGGGCAAGAAAATGGGTACAACGCATATGATAAGACACACAAATTTCCGGGGAAAATGGTAGTTGTATGGTCGTAACACTAGCAAATTTCGATCTCAGATTAGCTTTTCCGATATTAATAATTAATCCTACATAGAGTCCTACATAGTTTAAGGCACCATTTGTGACCTTTAGGAAACATTCCAAGTTTGTGTGCCTTGTCTTAGCATGTGCATTGCTCTGGTTCTAAGAAAATTCCCCCCCCCCCCCACCCCCACACACACTTTGAATCTAGGACGATTTGGCCCGAACGATTTGACCTAGCAAAAATATTGGGTAGGACAATTTGTCCTGGTTTATATAATGTTCAGTTCAAATTGACAATTTATTGTTTTGGGTTTGTTTTCAGTAACGCTTATGGAAGGAACAGTTTAAAGAAGAAAGCACACCCGTGCGACCGTTAATGTTGTTTCATTTCTCAAAAATGGTTACTTTTCTGAAAAAAAAGTGAAATATATTTTTTTATATGTACTCCAAACATAGGTTGTTGGTGCTCGTTAGGACCGCCTCATTGAGGCGGAATGGGCGGTTCTATCTGGTACCCACAACCTATATTTGGGAACAGAAATAAGAAAAATAATGAAAAGCCCCATAAATCCCAGTTTTCTCTATATAAATTGGGGTATAAGGGCGTGTTCATTACAAGGACTTATTATCGTGATGTTTTTAAACTATAGCTCCAAGTCTGTGATATTCTGACTGGCCAAAATCGTTAGTAGCAAAGACATAATAATTGATAACGATACAAAAAACTTAGATAAATTTAATGATTTTGTTTAAACATGTTGGAAGACAAGATCAATTAGCACTTGGTTAATTGGCTGACTGATTTGTTGACTGGTCATATTTCCTTGCTTTCTTAATTACCTTTTTGTACTTAAATTGTTGATTTTGTTTGTTTGTGTATACATTGTGATATTTTTCATTAACTCTTAACCTTTACCCTGCTGTAGGCGACAAGCCCTATCTTTGCAAACAGTGTAGATCCAGATCAGATGGCTTCTGAAGAAGCCATCTGATCAGGATCTACACTGTTTGGCATTCAGTTTATGAATTTGTAGCAATAAATTACATAAAGTAATTTGATTGGTTGATACACAGTAATGGGTGTGGCTTAATTGAATATTCAGCAGGTTAAAGGTTAATATGGACCCACAACATATGTTTAGGATTTTGGAAAACAAACCCTTGTTGGTATGTGCTCCAAAGACTATTTGGGATAAACTTCATCATTTCTTGTCAGTAGTATATGTTGTGGCTGCACGTTATAATCACCTCGAATGAGGAAACAGTTTACTCTGTACCCACAACAATAATTTGAATAATGTTTGCAACCAGTGTGTATCAAGATCACTCTGCACACACAAGTTTTAATCAAATAGACACAGTTTAGTTTGACTGTATATTAAATGAATTGAAGGTATCGGAGTATTTGCTGTTTTATTATTTTTTTTTTGTCTCCCCTATCTCTCTATGCCGGCCTTTGTAGCTCAGTCGGGTGCGCGTCTGACTGGACAAGGGTTCGATACCTACCGGGGTCGGCAACATTCTGTCGTGGAGATTGATCAAGAATGTGCACCATTTTGGTTAACCGCTTATGTTTAGGTAAACTGACCTGCTCATTTTTGAGTCGGTCAGTTTTCCTATCCACATTTTTCCTGGGCAAGCGTATACGTAAGCGGTTAACCAGTACATTGCACATTCTTTCGCCAGAAATTGACAACTGCTCTTCTTGAATCAGCGGAAGGTAGAGAATGGCCGTAGAAAAGGTTTCATGAGCAATCTCCACGAAAGAATGTTGCCGACCCCGGCAGGTAGCAAACCCGCGTCCGCCTGTTCACCAGTCAGACGCGCATCCGACACTGCTACCGAGGCCGGCATAAAATTCAGTTTCCAATACATAGAGGATATTTACTTTTTTGAGGTGGATACCAAAAATATTTCATCGAGTGTGTTGAAAACATCATAATTTTCACGAGTGCGAAGCACGAGTGAAAATTCGGATGTTTTCAACACACGAGATGAAATACTTTTGGTATCCGCCGAAAAAAGTTAATGTTCTTTTTATTTTATAATTTATTAGGACAATTACGGTAATTGATCGACCCGAGACGGTGACGTCACGATTTTGATCTTGCTACATGACGTCACAACTGTCAGTTTCAAAGCATAAACAACTCGCCATTTTGGATTCTGCATTTTAGTTCAAAGAATGCATTTCAAGGTAGGTTACAGAATGCGTTGTGCTTATTTGAAGTCCATTTTATTCTTGAAGGCTCTGAGTGACATGCACCCAGCCACTGTCTAATCGATTCCGTGTAGCGGTCGTCGCGAGCGGTTTTTTTTTTTCCAAAAAAAAAAAAAAAAAAAAAAAACACGCTGATTTGAGCACAGATTTCCTGGCACATACTCTACCTCAGCCATTCAGTGAACTGGTACGCCTTGTAGACCATTTGTAACAAAGACAGCTAAGCCTAAATCTGTGAGGGAACATTTAAATTGTGCCCGAGATGTGTGTCGGCAAAAGGGACATGTTCAAAAGCACAGTGCTGCTGTTGTCAGGTATTGCACCTGTTCATTCAATTCTAATGCCACCCGTAACCCTTCAAAATATATTCTAATGGCATGAGGAATTATTATTCTTGGTAAATAAAAGGAAAATTAACCTTTTTTCGACCAGAACGTAAACAAAAAAGTAGTTCCGGCACGCTACAGTGAAATGATATAAATGGTATCAATCACATGTGAAATGATACGATATCATTTCACTTGTGATTGATATCATTTTTATTTGTTTCAGATACGCATTGATTTCACTGCTCAGTATAAAATAAAAGTACATACTTTAATATTATTGACTTTACTCCCAGCTGATTTTGTTCGAAGTTGTGGCTTTCAAAATATACCAGCCTAGCCTTGCTTGTGCATATTTTATATTTTGTATACAGATAAAGTTTTGATATGTGGTGAAAATATAAAAAAAATGAAAGGTGGACTCTGTGTTTATTTTCTAATTTTTCATAACTTAATTTTTGGTCATTCTCCGTTCATATTAAAGATAAATATATGCTGTTATTACTCATTTTCTTAGTTAGAACCCAAGGAATAGTTTGGTACTTGTTTCATTTTGATCCAGTAATTTTTTATATTTTCGTATATTTCTCCATAATAATGCAAGTGGGTGAGGTAACTAGATACGTCTCACTTTGGTTAGCAGCGCAACCTGATATATTAATGCACAAATTGAAACATATTATCAGGTGCTTCAAAAGGCGCTTTCTATTGTCTTTTTCTTTCGAAGGGATATACTTTTATCAAACTTTTCGTCACAATTTATTAACTCAATACAGACCCATCAAATTCAAGTTATTCTGAAAATACATGAAGACGAAACAATTTGTTTCTGTATGTTTTCATTAACTAAGCCTGTTAGCGAGTGAAACGATGCAAACTGAAGAGGATTTGAGTGGCGGCCAAAATGGTGCCAAATCATACCAGACCCTTTAATAACCATGCAATAGGTATGTCTCACGAATTTAGCGAAGTTATCTAGCTTATTTTCAGCCAAAAAACCATACAATTTTCTACCAACAATACTGCATGGACAAATATCGTCTGCTGAGTGCAATAACGTTGTAAGTGCAAAATGGCAACTTTTCAGGAGAGAGAAAAACTGTTTTATTAAAGAATGGCATAGAAAACCATACTATAAGCTGGTTTCTTAACTTCATGGCGATTTGTTTCATTTGTTTGTGATGTTTATTGTTGAATAAATGACATTTGAAAAGAAATATTTAGCATTTAAGGGTTGATACACCATTTCTGCGCCGAGTGTTTTTGGTGCACGTTTTAGTCGGATGCAACGTTGAAACAAAGAAAACATGGACATGAGCAATGAATTGGAAGTACGTTTTCTTTCTTTAATCTCACATTTTGGTTGTTATTTAAGAAATAGATCAGCTCTAACTGTGATTTGTTGAGTAATAAATCACAGTTTGGAGGTCAGTTGTAAAGTAGACAAATCACGAGCGCGTAGCGCGCGTGATTTGTCTACTTACAACTGACCAGCAAACTGTGATTTATTACTCAACAAACCACAGACAAGAGCTGATCTATTTCGATTCTAACACGCTGAAAATCAGCAATAATGTTGTTGTTTCCTTCAAAATCTCACAACCTTTCGCCATTGTTTTAAGAAATCCCGCTAAAAGTATCGACTGAAACACATGCATTTATATCCTTTTCTTACGTTTTCGATGCGAGGAAATCGACTAGTGACGTCATAAATTGGGAATTTTAATGACGTCACTCGTCACGCTCTTCCGAGCTGTGATTTGTTGCAGAATAAAACACAGTTATTTTCCATTGCCTATATAGGCGCGCTGTGTTAGAAATTTTCACTGTAACACGTTGTTTCTTCTATTTTTATTTTTGTTTTCAAGCTGAAGACAGCGCTTTCAAAAATGCGCCCATCCAGTTGTTTTTCCAGCCAGCCTCTGTATCCCTACAGTCAGGGCATCGTTCTGGGGCCAGTTGTTCAAAGAATTGTTAGCTTAACGGGCTCGTTAGTGGTCATATTGTTAACCGTTCTAGCAAGTTTAATATTTAGAAGTTTGGTATTTTTGCTGAAAAAAATGTGAGCAGCTTTTGCGAATGCTCACATTTTTCAGCAAAAATAGTAGCATATTTAGAATAATAAATGCTCAAAGTTTTAACGATATGCGCTGTGGAGCGCTTTGGTGCAGTGGTAGCGCATCGGATCGAGAGGTTCCGGGTTCGAGCCTCACGCTGACCAAAGTGTTGTGTCCTTGAGCAAGGCACTTCATCCACATTGCTTAAAAAATAAAATAATAAAAAAGTACTGGTTACCACCCAGGAAATCCTGCTCGTAATGCTCAGATGTGAGCGAGTAGCAGTAATAGGAGAAAAAAAAGAAAAAAGATATGTTAACTAACGACGTCGTTAGTTTTGAACAACTGGTCCCTGGTTGTCATGGGGGAATGCCCCTGGAACTGGATCTGAATGGACCTGAAACTGGAATGGAGTGCCCCGGAACCTGAACGGGATCGCCCCGGAATGGAACAATACAATCGGTCCAAGCGGTTCATTCCAAATAGCGGTCCTCACTTGAGGAACGGTTATATCTAAAAGTAGGATCGAGATTTTCGAACGAAACATTATACTATCTTGATTTTCGGTTGACTTTTTTCTATCATTTATCTCAGATTGATCCACACACATTTACTTGTCCCTTATACCATTTATTTAGCCCAGACGTTGTTTATTAAACTAAATTTAGTTGCTATTTGAAACTAAAATTTACTCTGTTACACTCCCTGAAACTTTACAGCGCACACATAACGTCTCCATAATGACCTTTATAGTATTGACGGGGACGTTCTTCTTTTCGTTCTTTTTTATTTCCGTTTTTTTTATTTCTTCAAATTTTCCTTGTTTCAGATTTTTTCGCTTTGAACATAACATATCTGATCGTTTCCAGTCAGTTACTCATTTATATTTGCCTGGGAGTAAAGTACTGCATAATGGTTGAAGTTGACCGTCAAAATGCAGGGTGTTTATTGACCAAAAGTTTTATGACACCCAGGTGCAACCTGGAGGTATAAAGATAACTGTTTAAAACGCCTCATTATCGTCACTTATTCTAGATGTCCAAAATAATTCTTGTCCTTTCACTCACAGAAGCGGCCCATTTTTTAATTAATTATTTTTGCAATTTTCATTTATTTTGCTTAATTAACTCGGAGAATCGGGTTGTGTTGTCTTCGAAATTTATTTGGAAAACGCCTGAACCCTTTGCATATAAAGTAGACCCTGATCAGAGGCCATTTTCTGCTGCGTCTGATCTGGTCTGCACTCTTTTGCCATTTGGCGACAAATTGAGTCTTCCACCTTATTAATAGAACAAGTCCATGAGGTTGCGTTTTCGTGTATATTTTTGCAAACCAAGGTCCTGATCAGATGCCTACTTCTGCTAGGTCTGATCAGGATCTGCACATTTTGCCATTTGGGTAGCCGGACAAAATCCCCCGGACATAATCCCCCCAGACAAAATCCCTCATTTTTGTAAAGGCGGACAAAATCCCCCTCGGACACATCCCCCCCGGACAAAATCCCCCTCGCTGTATGTCAGGTTGGACAAAATACCCCCGGAAAAAAAACCACCCTTGCTCTAAATTGTTCTAGTTAATTATCCTTCCACTACCCACAACCTATGTTTTTGACCAAAATATGAAAAATATTGGAATCTGTTATTGGAATATGCCAATTTTCAATATATTTGAACAGGCGTTTTTCGTAATGGTAGAGGTTCTAAAATAGAAGTGAAGGCAATGATCAGGAATCAATACGGATCAGGAATCTAAGATCTGGAATCTAAGTGTGCCTGGAACTGGTTTAGGTTAACTGATCATGCCAAAAATAATCCTAATGGGTTAAGAGGTCCATAAAACACCAAAGCACACATGTACAATTACAAAAAGTTAATACCAGTATGCCCTTTTTACTTTGATCTTACAAGCAACGTCTCCAAAATGACCTATACAGTGTTGACGGGCAATAATTTCTCCATGAGAACCAATATATACATATTATTACTACAGTAACTTGATCTGACGCATTGTATCACGTCGAGTGGATGTTTCCAGATCAGCGTATCACACGAGACGCGCAGCGTCGAGTGTGATGCGTAAGATCTGGAAACATCCAAGAGACGTGATACTGTGCGACAGATCAAGTTATTTTAGTGATAATACGTTTATTATATACCTTTTTTCGCTTTTAATAAAGTCTTTTGTCAACGTAAATTGGCGGGAAACTTTGACGTTACATTCTGTGTGTAAGTGACGTCATCATTTCGAACGTTTGGTTCTGCGTTATCGATGGCTGTTTTCTAACGTCGCAACAAATGCCGGGACTCAGGGTTTGCAGGAGTGTGATACGGAATCGGAAAACGCGAGTGCGTGATACGGGATTCTGTATTTTTGTGTCGGAAAACTGATAGTAGGCAGCAGTATTTCTTGTAGGTATATAATAAAGCTTTGATAGTACTGCACCAAATCTGATATGGAATCTGCAGTTTTCAAAGTGACAGACTGATTTTCAAAAACCAGTAATTGTGCATGTGTGCGGGATACTGTCCACCTTTATAAACAGCAGGGGGGGATTATGTACGGGGGGATTTTGTCCAGGGGGATTTTGTCCACCTGAACAAATGTTGGGGGGATTTTGTCCGCCTTTACAAAAAGGGGGGATTTTGTCAGGGGGGATTATGTCCGGGGGGGGAGCAGATTTTGTCCTGAATTTGCCATTTGGCGTCAAATGGGATCTTCTACCTAGGTAAATGTCACAAGACCATTTCAAAATTTAAGAGTGTGAGGTTGTGTTGTCTTCAAAATTTATTTTGAAAATGTCTGAAGCTGTTGGAAGCAATGTAGGCCCCAATCAGGCGCATATTTCTGTTGCGTATGATCTTGGTCTGCAAATTTTGCTAATTGGAGCCACATGGCATCTTCCAACTTGTAAATAGTACTAGACCATTTCAAAATTTAAGAGTGTGAGGTTGTCTCAAAAGTTTTCTTCAGAATTTCCGAAATAATTCATGTTCAGTCACTCAAAGAAGCGGCCCATTTGTTTATTTATGTATATATTTATTTTTTTGTACCTTTCATGTTAAATTATCTCTTTTTCACAGTGGGGTCAGCGATTTTGCTTATGAGATTTGGGGAACGATTTTTATTTGACGAAACGAATTTTTGACTAAGGACCGGAATGCTGGGAACCAGTCTAGCGGTCCCCATGCGTTCCCCGTTCCAATTGGAATGGTGTAAGCGTGGAGTGGAGCGGAATGGAACGGGAACGGGAATGCCGCGGATCGAAACCGCACGGGAAATGAGTGGAACTCGAACGATAAAGTGGGAAGCAAAATCGCTGACACCCACCCCCCCCCCCCCCGCCCCCATGTACGCATATGTAAACAGTCAACTGTACCGAAATTCAGATCCAATGTTCAACATCCAAACTGCCCTGTAAGTCTTTGGAAGTGCATACATGTAATACATAGATTATTCATTTCTCCTATTTAAAATATGGGATTTTTCAACCTCGAAAGGTAAAACAATCCCTTGACGAAATTCGTGTTTCGCTCTCGTTTCTTTATCGGATTGTTTTACCTCCCTTGGTTTATAAATCCCATATTTCAAAAAGTAAAATTAATAAACTCTATATATTGTGAATATATATATTGCCTTGGTGAGGCGGTTCTAACGAGTTCCCACAATTTAAGTTATGAGCAAGACTGTGATTTTTTTATCTGAAGATTAACCTTTACCCTGCTGTAGGCGACAAACCCTATCTTTGCAAACAGTGTAGATCCAGATCAGATGGCTTCTGAAGAAGCCATCTGATCAGGATCTACACTGTTTGGCATTCAGTTTATGAATTTGTAGCAATAAATTACATCAAGTAATTTGATTGGTTGATACACAGTAATGGGTGTGGCTTAATTGAATATTCAGCAGGTTAAAGGTTAACATTTTGTTTTTGTGGTTAAATCAACTTATTTGAATGGGCGTGTTTTTAGTAATTTGAAAAGTTGTGTTTTCTGGTGGTAAAATTTACAATGTATAGTTAAATTCCTATAGTTAGACTACCTTTGGAACTGTCCAAAAGTGGTCTTTAAAAGACCACTTTTGAACAGTTCCAAAGATGGTCTACCTTTGGAACTGTCCAAAAGTGGTCTTTAAAAGACCACTTTTGAACAGTTCCAAAGATGGTCTCTGACCAGAGGACACTGTGTGCAGAAAATACAAAGAAAGAATAACTGCAACCTACTGAACAAACTTTTTAAGCCGAATTAGTCTTAATTTTAGGTGGTCTAAATAGCTGAATTTCACTGTATTTGAATGGGAGTGTTTTCGCATTACTTACCCGTATAGAACTGAAACATATATAGCCTCTCATTGGCTGAAACTCGTAACAGGTCAGGCTGTGGATACGCACTGGAAGATAAAGAAAATACAGTCGAACTTCGATGGCTCGAACCCCGTTGGGACCATGAAAATTTGTTCGAGACAGGGAATATTCGAGCCACTGAGATTACTTCCAGGAGGCATAACGAGATACTTCTGGACATATTTTCGGTGTTCTGTAATGAAAATGTATGCTGTGTGTACTCATTAGAATCGCCTCATCGAGGCGATTCTAATGAGTACACACAGCATACATTTGCGTAATGAAAATGTATGCTGTGTGTACTCATTAGAATCGCCTCATCGAGGCGATTCTAATGAGTACACACAGCATACATTTGCAAGATAAAAGACGAAAATCTTAATTATCTCGCACGATTTTTCTTATGTTGAGAACTTCCCTAGGGCCTCAAGAACGGGTTCGACTCAGCCATGGTAAACGGGCCATCGCTGTTCGATCCATCGAAGTTCTACTGTAGAAAAATATTTAGGGGAGAATAAACATCTATTAACATGTTTTTAGTGTGTGTTTTTGCCAAGTTTTCCATCACGTGAACTAGTCCGTGAAATGAAGACCCCCCTAAACCCCACTTCATTAAGAGAAAACTGGGGTTTATGGGGTCTAACGAGCACCCACAACCCATGTTTTGAGCATTTATAAGAAAACTATCAGGGATTTTCATCAGAGAAGTAGCAGTTTTGGAGATGTAATATATGCACTATGCTGCACGGGTGAGTTATCATAATGAAAGGGGAACAACTTAAGTGACTTCCTGTTTTCATTCGTGCTCGCTGAACTCACCTTAAAAAACGTCTAGTCTTTAAGAAAAGAATTTGCTCCTCATAGACATTGTAGATGAATTTCATCGTTCATCACGAAAACACGGTTGTATAATGAACTCCACTTTTATATAGTAAAACTGAGATTTACAGGAGTAAACCTTTTTATATTACTTTTAGCTCTAAAACATAGACTGTGGGTACTCGTTGGAACCGCCTAGATCAGACGGTTCTAACGTGTACCAACAATCTATATTTTGAGCAGAAATGAGTAAAATTTCCCTATTTTTCATCTGAAAAGTTTCTTTTTTTTTTTTTTGGCGGTAAAATTTACAGTGTAGGTTGATTTTATCGCTGTGTAACATCACGGAAACACGCCTATATAATTTTGACCCCCTTGAAAAGTAGAAGTAAAACAAAGATCAGGAATCGATACAATTAACTTACTCCACCCATCAAAGACACCAAATGGAAAGAAATACAAACATTAAGCGACCAGACCATAATGGAAACCTAAACAAAGGAAGGCCATAAGGACAGTTACTTTCCCACAAAATGGCCATATGGCCATCCAAAATTAAAAGACACAAGTGATACACACAGTAAGTAACAAACAACAACATAAATAAATCGCCACAGAAGAACCGCCTTGGAACGGTCAGTGGAAAGATTTCCACTGGGGGGCTTAAATCGATTTTACGTGGCCACAATCCTCGCCCTTACTTCCGTCGCGATTAGGACAAATAATTTGTTCAGTCCGCATGAAGGCCTCCTAACTCATCAGTGCAACATCTCCGTGAACACAAAAAATTAAAGAACCACAGAGGTGAGACAACGGTGAGGACTCGACAGCAAGAAACCACTGAAATGCTGGAGCAAAAGAAAACCAATAGTTAGACTCCGATGGGCCCGACCAGAGACAGAGCATCAGGCACCAACCAACATTACCAAGAATTAGATCTCTCTAATTCTCAATAAGCCTTTACGTTGGAGCCGTCATAGAATCTGAGGCCTGACCCACCGGCGTGCAATTAAAGAGGGAAGCAAAGTTGCCAACCGTGATTGGGTTAACTACCATGCATGCAGTCTGTCGTATAACATCCATGTTGTACCCAATCTTTTTATATCGAAGAATGATTTTACGAAATTGGGTGCTGAAGTCATTGCGGTTATATGTTTTTCTGAATTTATATACTAATTCACCATAAAATTCGGGTTCCGATAGACCTTGTTGCAGAAGAGATTTAAGTCCAATATTGAATTTTGAAATTAAATCAGAATGGCGTCTATAAAATTTAGAAAATGCTTTGCGTAGTTCTCCCCACTTCTATATAGTAAAATTGTGGTTTTACAGGGGTGAACCTACTTTTTCTTATTTCTGCTCTAAAATATAGATTGTGGGTACTCGTTAGAACCGCCTCATCGAGGCGGTTCTAACGAGTATCAACAATCTGTATTTTGAGCGGAAATAAGAAAAATATCACAATTTTTCATCATAAAATTTTCGATTTTTCGGCGGTAAAGTAGTCAATGTATTTGTATAGGCGTGTTTTCGTAATGAAGCACGGCGAATCACTTACAAACTGCATGAAGCCCAAAGTGCTTTATACTAAGTTTGTGAGTGATTCGCCGGCGTTTACACATCGAAAAAAATCCCCCCACCCCCCCCCCCCCCCCAAAAAAAAAAAAAAAAAATTATCATTCATTTCTTATAATTCCAATTTGTCATCTAACTGTTCAAAATGCCACAAAAAATGGTAAGGTTTAATAATTCTTTCGAAAGCTTTAGAAAGAATATCGCATTTTATCCCTTTGCGTCAACTCGTTTGAAAAAGATCATTAATACATGAACAGTCATGTAAGATCCTCTATTTATCATATGACGTCACGCCCGTGAGTGTAATAACGCCATGTGATAAATTCCCTAATCCACTAGTGGATTAAATATGCAAATACGTTTGATACGTCCTATAACGCTCCTTGACGACGTCACGTTTACTAATGGTGAAATATTTACATTTTTGTTAAAAATTGTGAATAAAATGTGTTTTAAATGTCATATGATAAATAAAATCTTGCATTCGTGTCTATGCATTATTGAAGTTATTAAACTCATTGAGGAATGGGGATAAAATGCTCGGCGAAGTCTCGCATTTTATCCGATTACCTCAAGTCGTTTAATAAATTCAATTAAGAAATGAATTTTATTCTTCTGCTGTTCATGAAAGTATGAAGGCAGCGGGTTGCGTGCAAAGTGAATGAACCCCTTCAGGGTTTATGTAAACTTTGCTAGCGACCCGCTGCCGTTCATACTTTCTTGAAAAGCAGAAAAATTAAGTTTATTTTTATATTTACATTCTTTGCACCTCATCACTGACCAAACAAATGCTTATAGGGCAAACGTTTTAAGCTACAGACTGTATTACTACAAAAAGCGGGAAAATGTTGACGCATTACGCAAACAAGCCTATACAAATAAATTGCCACTTTTATCGCCAAATGGCCCCAGGGCGGGGGCATTTTTGGCCTCAGGGCTATAATTTAAACAATCTTGACAGAGGTCCACTAATATCAAAGACATGGGCCTTGCAGTTTCAGAGAAGAAGATTTTTAAAAAATTCCCTATATAAGTCTATGTTAAACCAAAGGGTCTCGGGGCGGGGGCGTTTTTTGGCCCCAGGGCTTTAATTTGAACAATCTTGATAGAGGTACATCAAATGAAATTTCACACCAATTATCAAAGACCTAGGCCTTGTGGTGTCACAGAAGAAGATTTTTAAAGATTTTCCTAGGCCTTGTGGTGTCACAGAAGAAGATTTTTAAAGATTTTCGCCAATATAAGTCTATGTAAAACCAAAGGGCCCGAGGCGGGGGCATTTTTGGTCTCAGGGCTATAATTTGAACAATCTAGGTAGAGGGTCACTAGATGTAGCTTCATACAAAATATCAAAGACCTAGGCCTTGTGGTTTCAGAGAAGATGATATCCAAAGATTATCTCTATATAAGTCTATGTAAAACCAAAGGGCCCCGGGGCGGGGACATTTGTGGCCCGAGGGCTATAATTTGAACAATCTTAGTAGAGGTCAACTAGATGAAGCTCCATTCTAAATATCAAAGACATGGGCCTTGCAGTTTCAGAGAAGAAGATTTTTAAAGATTTCCCTATATAAGTCTATGTAAAACCAAAGGGTCTCGGGGTGGGGGCATTTTTGGCCCCAATGCTTCAATTTGAACAATCTTGATAGAGGTCCATCAGATGAAATTTTACACCAAATATCAAAGACCTAGGCCTTGTGGTGTCACAGAAGAAGATTTTTAAAGATTTTCCCCAATATAAGTCTATGTAAAACCAAAGGGCCCGAGGCGGGGACACTTTTGGTCTCAGGGCTATAATTTGAACAATCTTGGTAGAGGTCCACTAGATGTAGCTTCATACCAAATATCAAAGACCTAGGCCTTGTGGTTTCAGAGAAGAAGATTTTTCAAGATTTTCCCTATATTAGTCTATGTAAAACCAGAGGGCCCCGGAGTGGGGGCATTTTTGTCCACAGCACTATAAATTGAACAATCTTGGTAGGGGTCCCCTAGATGAAGCTTCATACCAAATTTCAAAGACCTGGGCCTTGCGGTTTCAGAGAAAAAGATTTTTAAAGATTTTCCCTATATAAGCCCATATAAAACCAAAAGGCCCCAGGGCGGGGTGATATTTGGCCCCAGCACTATAATTTGAACAATCTTGGTAGGGGTCCACTAGATGAAGCTTCATACCAAATATCAAAGACCTGGACCTTGTGGTTTCAGAGAAGAAGTTTTTTTTTAAAGATTTTCCCTATATAAGCCAATGTAAAAACCAAGGGCCCCAGGGCGGGGGCATTTTCTGCCCCAGCACTATAATTTGAACAAGTAGGGGTCCACTAGATGGAGCTTCGTTCCAAATATGAAAGACCTAGGCCTTGCAGTTTCAGCGAAGAAGATTTTTAAAGATTTTCCCTTTATAATCCTATGTAAAACCAAAGGGACCGGGGGCGGGGGCATTTTTAGCCCCAGCACTATAGTTTGAACAATCTTGGTTGGGGTCCACTAGATGAAGTTTCATACCAAATATCAAAGCTCTGGGCCTTGCGGTTTCATAGAAGAAGATTTGTAAAGATTTTTCCTATATAAGCCTATGTAAAAACCAAAGGGCCCCCAGGGCGGGGGCATTTTTGGCCCCAGCACTATAATTTGAACAATCTTGGTAGGGGTCAACTAGATGAAGCTTCATACCAAATATATAAGACCTGGGCCTTGTGGTTTCAGAGAAGAAGATTTTTTAAGTTTTCAGTGAAAAAAATCTATTTTTGGCTCCTGTGACCTAGATGTGCACTGGACCGGAACCATTTGAACAACTTTGAAAGGGGACCACCTAAGGATCATTCCTGTGAAGTTTGGTCAAAATCTGATCAGTGGTTTAGGAGGAGATGTCGTTTGAAGAAAAAGTTTATGCACAGACAGACGCACGGGCGGACGGACGCACGACGGACAAAAAGTGATCCCAAAAGCTCACCTCTTCATTATGTGACAGGTGAGCTAAAAATAAGGTATACCCCCTGAAACCCCAGTTTTACTATATAAAAGTGGGGTTCAAGGGGGTCAAAAGTATATTGGCATGTTTTCGTGATGTCACCTGTTATAACCTATCATACATGTACTCCTTACTGGGATTCTTTATAACGGCAAATTCATTATAACGGCACAATAATAGAGAACAAATACTGCCGTTATAACGAGAGTCCTCTGTAGTTTTTCTTCCACTCCACCGTATCTTTCCTTTTTACAATGTCTCATCTCCTTGGAGACGGCTGCTTTAGGACTCTTAAGCAGACCCACCGAGTGTGGTCAGTTACTGTCGTGGGACGATCTCTCTAACTACTGGTACTGAGTCGCTTTATAGAGGGTCCAAGCCGGTCCAAGAACCGTTAAGGTAACCGACTGGTCCGACATGACCTTAGCTGTTGACTGGGCCGTGAAAAGAAAATGTCACCTGTCAATATAATGACTACGTACTTACCTTCCAAATGGTGCTTCAATCATGAAGGTGAAATTTGTAATTCCTGCAAAGGAGAAAAAAAACCCTCAAATAAATGCAAAGAGAAATCCAAATCGCTCGTTACGCATGCGTGAAATGGCTAGAGATACGGATCCGTATCTCTAGTCTCGGAGGCTAGGGATAAGGATCCGTATCTCTAGTCTCGAAGGCTAGGGATACGGATCTGTATCCCTAGCATTTTCCAGTAGGCCTGGCTAGAGGTATAGTTTAATAAGACGGATAATTGTTTCAAACAGAGATACCATTGCTGTTTGGACGTAATTTGTAAAGAAGCATAACTCTACTAAGGTGAAAATGGAAAAAGTAATATGAATTCTGAAAAGGGACAGGACCAATGGCAACCCTGTGATGTTTTATTATTATTATTATTAGCTTTATATGTTGTATTTGATTATCATTTTTTCTACCTGTCCAGTTAGCCTATAGATGGATGAGTCAAATATACCAGAATAAAAGTTGAATTTTGAATGTCATATTACCTATAATTTATTGCATCATATGAATTATATTTGCGTCATCCATAGTTTCCGGCCAGCACCAAACGGGGAGGTAAGACTAGGTCTTTCTGCAAAGAACAGCTGAACTGACTAATTCAAAGAGTTGTTTACAGTTATTTGCCAGCCATTGTTTTTTTTCTTCTTTTTTTTTCTTTTTTTTTCTTATTTCATTTTTCTTTTCCTTTCTTTTCTTTATCTTCATTCTTTTTTCTTTGTCATATTTTCTTTTCTTTATCTTTTTTATTTAATATCATTGTTCAATTGGCCAACCAAAGAAAACATTGGTACTTATCATTGAGCAAAGGTTCAGGAGAGCTTGTTCGAAAAAAATTAATACCATCTACGGATTTAAATGGCTGTAAAAATGCCAATTTTCAGTTCAGTTGAAATATTTTGATTTCAGAATTCATATTACTTTTTCCACCTTTCACCTAAGTAGAGTTATGCTACTTTACTAATTGCGTCGTAAACAACAATGCTATCTCTGTTTGAAACAATTATCAGTCTTATCAAACTGTACCTCTAGCCAGGCTTATTGGAAAATGCTAGGGATACGGATCCGTATCCCTAGCTTCCGAGACTACAGATACGGATCCGTATCTCTAGCCACTGCATATAAAATATCACCTGAATAATATAAAGCATTTGTCTTGACCACAATTGTGCTGCCTGCATCTTGTTCCACCAACTAGGCCCTGTAGAAATCATCATTCACTGGCATGTCAGACCCCAACTGCAATAACTGATATCCTTTGCAATGCCCTTCCAGACTCGATCATATCCACCGCTGAAGGTGGAGATGATAGTGTAGCTTAGTTTATCTCTTTGGTGAGAGCTAGGGACTAACCTCGCATATCACAGGTCCTGGTACTTAACCACTACACCCCGGAGGTTTCTACATCATAGTGTAGATTATATTTTCTTGTCCTTTGGGATCATTGATTCCATTGTGGAATTTTGAAAATATCTGAGGGTCACTGATGAGGCCTAATTGGCTGAAACTAGCTAGTCTGGCCCAGAAAACATAAACACTCCATATTTTTTCAGTTCTGTGGTGTATTCCTTGCTTCCAAAGGATAACCCTTTTTTAGCTCACCGTCACGTAGTGACAAGGTGAGCTTTTGGGATCACTTTTCGTCCGTCGTCCGTCGTGCGTCCGTCCGTCCGTGCGTCCGTCCGTGCGTTCGTAAACAATTCTTTAAACGACATCTCCTCCTAAACCACTGATCGGATTTTGACCAAACTTCACAGGAATGATCCTTAGGTGGTCCCCTTTCATAGTTGTTCAAATGGTTCCGGTCCGTTGCACATCTAGGTCATAGGTGCCAAAAACAGATTTTTTTCACCAAAAACTTAAAAAATCTTCTTCTCTGAAACCACAAGGCCCAGGTCTTTGATATTTGGTGTGAAGCTTCCTCTGGTGTACCCCTACCAAGATTGTTCAAATTATAGTGCTGGGGCCAAAAATGCCCCCGCTCCAGGGCCCTTTGGTTTTACATGGGCTTATATAGGGAAAATCTTTAAAAATCGTCTTCTCTGAAACCGTAAGGCCCAGGTCTTTGATATTTGGTATGAAGCTTCATCTAGTGGACCCCTACCAAGATTGTTCAAATTATAGTGCTGGAGCCAAAAATGCCCCCGCTCCGGGGCCCTTTGGTTTTACATGGGCTTATATAGGGAAAATCTTTAAAAATCTTCTTCTCTGAAACCGCAAGGCCCAGGTCTTTGATATTTGGTATGAAGCTTCATCTAGTGGACCCCTACCAAGATTGTTCAAATTATAGTGCTGGGGCCAAAAATGCCCCCGCTCCAGGGCCCTTTGGTTTTACATGGGCTTATATTGGGAAGAGCTTTAAAAATCTTCTTCTCTGAAACCGTAAGGCCCAGGTCTTTGATATTTAGTATGAAGCTTCATCTAGGGGACCCCTACCAAGATTGTTCAAATTATAGTGCTGGGGTCAAATATGCCCCCGCTCCGGGGCCCTTTGGTTTTACATGGGCTTATATAGGGAAAATCTTTAAAAATTTTCTTCTCTGAAACCGTAAGGCCCATGTCTTTGATATTTGGTATGAAGCTTCATCCCACACGGCCATGGTCCATCTCCCCCCCCCCCCCCCCACTCCGGGGCCCTTTGGTTATAAATGGGCTTATATAGGGAAAATCTTTAAAAACCTTCTTCTCTGAAACCGCAAGGCCCAGGTCTTTGCTATTTGGTATGAAGCTTCATCTAGTGAACTTCTACCAAGATTGTTCAAATTATAGTGCTTGGGCTAAAAATGCCACCGCCCCGGGGCCCTATGGTTTTACATGGGCTTATATGGGGAAAATCTTTAAAAATCTTCTTCTCGGAAACCCCAAGGGCCAGGTCTTTGCTATTTGGTATGAAGCTTCATCTAGTGGACCCCTACCAAGATTGTTCAAATTATAGTGCTAGGGCCAAAACTGCCCCCGACCTGGGGCCCTTTGGTTTTACATAGACTTATATAGAGATATTCCTTAAAAATCTTCTTCTGAAACAGCAAGGCCATGGTCTTTGATATTTGGTGTGAAGCTTCCTCTAGTGGACCTCTATTAAGATGGTTTAAATTATAGCCCTGAGGCCAAAAATGCCCCCGCCCTGGAGCCATTTGGTTTTATATAGGCTTATGTAGGGAATATCTTTAATAAAAATCTTCTTCTCTGAAACCGCAAGGCCCAGGTCTTTGATATTTGGCATGTAGCATATCTAGTGGACCTTTGCCAAGATTGTTCAAATTATAGCCTTTGTTGATATTTGGTATGAAGCTTCACCTTTTTAGACGTCTCTGAACATTATGCACATTATAGCCCTAGGGTTAATAATGGCCCTCCCCGGGTCCCACTTGTTACTCTATGGATCAGGTGAGCGATCCAGGGCCATCATGGCCCTCTTGTGTTTTATATTAGGATCACTTTTTGTCTGTCATCAGTGCGTAAACAATTTCTTCAAACGACATCTCCTCCTAAACCACTGATCGGATTTTGATCAAACTTCACAGGAATGATCCTTATGTGGGCCCCTTTCAAAGTTGTTCAAATAATTCCGGTCCGTTGCACATCTAGGTCACAGGAGCCAAAAATATATTTTTTTCACCGAAAACTTAAAAAATCTCTTCTCTGAAACCGCAAGGCCCTGGTCTTTGATATTTGGTATGAAGCTTCATCTAGTGGACCCCTACCAAGATTGTTCAAATTATAGTGCTGGGGCCAAAAATGCCCCCGCACCAGGTCCCTTTGATTTTACATAGGATTATATATGGAAAATCTTTAAAAATCTTCTTCTCTGAAACCGCAAGGCCCAGGTCTTTGATATTTGGTATGAAGCTTCATCCAGTGGACCCCTACCAAGATTGTTCAAATTATAGTGTTGGGGCCAAAAATGCCCTCGCCCGGGGCCCTTTGGTTTTCCATAGGCTTATGTTGGGAAACTCTTTAAAACTATTCTTCTCTGAAACTGGAAGGCCCAGGTCTTTGATATTTGGTATGAAGCTTCATATAGTGGACCTCTACCAAGATTGTTCAAATCATAGCCCTGGGGCCAAACATGCCACCCTCCGGGGCCCTTTGGTTTTACATAGACTTATATAGGGAAAATCTTAAAAAATCTTCTTCTCTGAAACCACAAGGCCTAGGTCTTTGATATTTGGTATGAAGCTTCAGCTAGTGGACCTCTACAAAGATTGTTCAAATTATAGCCCTGAGACCAGAAATGCCCCCGCCTCAGGGCCCTTTGGTTTTACATAGACTTATATAGGGAAACTCTTTAAAAATTTTCTTCTGTGAAACCACAAGGCCTAGGTCTTTGATATTTGGAATGAAATTTCATCTAGTGGACCTCTATCAAGATTGTTCAAATGATAGCCCTGGGACCAAAAATGCCCCCACCCCGAGGCCCTTTTGATTTACATAGACTTATATAGGGAAATCTTTAAAAATCTTTTCTGAAACTGCAATGCCCATGTCTTTGATATTTGGTATGGAGCTTCATCTAGTGGACAATTATAGCCTTTGTTGATATTTGGTATGAAGCTTCACCTTTTTAGACCTCCCTCAACATTATGCACATTATAACCTTGGGGTCAATAATGGCCCTCCCCGGGGCCCACTTGTTACTCTTTGGATCAGGTGAGCGATCCAGGGCCATCATGGCCCTCTTGTGTTTTATATTAGGATCACTTTTTGTCTGTCATCCGTGCGTAAACATGTTCTTCAAACGACATCTCCTCCTAAACCACTGATCGGATTTTGACCAAACTACACAGGAATGATCCTTATGTGGTCCCCTTTCAAAGTTGTTCAAATGGTTCCGGTCCGTTGCACATACAAGTCACAGGAGCCAAAAATAGATTTTTTCACCAAAAACTTAAAAAATCTTCTTCTCTGAAACCGCAAGGCCCAGGTCTTTGATATTTGGTATGAAGCTTCATCTAGTGGACCCCTACCAAGATTGTTCAAATTATAATGCTGGGGCCAAAAATGCCCCCGCCCCGGGGCCCTTTGGTTTTACATGGTCTTATATAGGAAAATCTTCTTCTCTGAAACCGCAAGGCCCAGGTCTTTGATATTTGGTATGAAGCTTCATCTAGTGGACCCCTACCAAGATTGTTCAAATTATACGGCTGGGGCCAAAAATGCCCCTGCCCCGGGGGCCCTTTGGATTTACATGGGCTTATATAGGGAAAATCTTTAAAAATCTTCTTCTCTGAAACTTCAAGGCCCAGGTCTTTGCTATTTGGTATGAAGCTTACTCTAGTGGACCCCTACCAAGATTGTTCAAATTATAGTGCTGGGACCAAAAATGCCCCCGCCCCCAGGCCCTTTGGTTTTACATAGGCTTATGTAGGGAAAATCTTTAAAAATCTTCTTCTCTGAAACTGCAAGGCCCAGGTCTTTGATATTTGGTATGAAGCTTCATCTTATGGACCTCTACCAAGATTGTTCAAATTATAGCTCTGGGGCCAAAAATGCCCCCGCTCCGGGGCACTTCGGTTTTACACAGACTTATATTGGGAAAATATTTAAAAATCTTCTTCTCTGAAACTACAAGGCCTAGGTCTTTGATATTTGGTTTGAAGCTTCAGCTAGTGGACCTCTACCAAGATTTTCAAATTAGAGCCCTGAGGCCAAAAATGCCCCCGCCTCGGGGCCCTTTGGTTTTACATAGACTTATATAGGAAAATCTTTAAAAATCTTCTTCTCTGAAATTGCAAGGCCCATGTCTTTGATATTTGGTATGGAGCTTCATCTAGTGGAAAATTATAGCCTTTGTTGATATTTGGTATGAAGCTTCACCTTTTTAGACCTCCCTCAACATTATGCACATAATAACCTTGGGGTCAATAATGGCCCTCCCCGGGGCCCACTTGTTACTCTATGGATCAGGTGAGCGATCCAGGGCCATCATGGCCCTCTTGTATAGAACACATTTAACTTCACTACAGCTGGTGTGTGGGAATGTGTGGCGGCGGTAAAACGTCTCCCTGCCCTACATCATAGTGTAGATTATATTTTCTTGTCCTTTGGGATCATTGATTCCATTGTGGAATTTTGAAAACATCTGAGGGTCACTGATGAGGCCTAATTGGCTGAAACTAGCTAGTCTGGCCCAGAAAACATAAACACTCCATATTTTTCAGTTCTGTGGTGTATTCCTTGCTTCCAAAGGATAACCCTTTTTATAGAACATTTCTAACCATCCGGAGGGACTGAACGAAATTTCCGACCGTAAAACGTGACGGTGAGCCAATTTACCTCCTCAAATGACAATTGTGAATACAGCTATCCCCCAAATGCTATGGAAATGTAATCCTTTGGACGCAAGGACAGAAACATACAGGTCGACAAGTTTTTTTTTTTTTTTTTTTGTTTTTTTTTCTGGGCCAGACTAGCTAGTTTTTGGCCAATTAGTCCTCATCAGTGACCCTCGGATATTTTCAGAATTCCACAGTGGAATCAATTATACAAACGGGCCAGAATATAAGAATCTTATTTGGATGCGAGGGGTGGAGGGAAAAATCCGTCCCGAGGGACACTGTCCGGCATCACGAGGCTTGCCGAGTGATGCCGGGCAGTGATCCCGAGGGACGGATTTTTCTATCCACCCCTCACACCCATATTGGATTCTTTTTCTTGCATACCTTCCATTTCTTAGCGCGGATTTTTAATTCTGCAGTCACATCGGTTACCAACGTCCGCCATATTTTGTGTTGACACTGCAGGAATGTTTAGTGACGTCAAGTAACGTACTGTGACGTCAACCATAACGACGGCGCATACGAGGTCGTAATCAACCATTGAATTTATCAAACACGCGAGTATTTTCAATTTTGGGTCGGAACACCAGGGTGAGAACATAAATTTCTATCCCAGGGTAAAATCACGGATTTCATGGACTGGTGTGCAAGAAAATATAACCCACACTATGATGAACGGCTTTTCACTTTTTTCTAACTATAGATCTATTTCCTATAGTGTAGAAGCTTCCGTGGTGTAGTGGTTACGCTACTCGCCTTGTAAACCAGGGATCACAGGATCGATCCCGGACTTCGGATGAGTCTTTAAACCGAGGTAAACCAGGGATCGCAGGATCGATCCCGGTCTTCGGATGAGTCTTTAAACCAAGGTCCCACCTCCGTATGACCTAAGCTGTTGGTGGGACGTAAAACTCTGTATCAGTCTTTATTACCCGAAATGATCCTAAGTATTGGGACACATATGCCTAAGAAAAACAGTACAGACCCGGATCAGACTGCTCCTTAAGAAGCAGTCGGATCGGGGTCTACATTGTTTGCCTTTGCTTCTCCACCTTTTGAACTCCTTGTTGGATCATGAAACAAATTTGTTAAAATTTTAAGAGAATTATAGCAAGTCCTCAAGGTGTCCGAATTTTTAGTATTTTTACTGTATTTACCAGTGCGAGGCTTAACCCTTGTCCTGCTGAATATTCATATATGCCACACCCACTACTGATTATCAACCAATCAGATTACTTGATGCTAATTATTGCAATAAATTCACAATCTGGATGACAAACAATGTAGATCCTGATCAGATGGCTTCTTCAGAAGCCATCTGATCTGGATCTACATTGTTTCAAAGAAAAGGCATTTCCGGGCTCAGCAGAACAAGGGTTAACGGCCAAGGGAACACCATTAAGGTAATGTTGAACCGGTGAGGTAACTAAATCGCACTCTGCGCAGGTGAAGTTCCTTTTTATCCGTCAACTAGTGCATTGGAGCAATCTAGCATCAGCCGATTCATGATTTTACAACACAAAATGTTGTTACCGGATCCGGCGGGGTCCGAAGGCGTGATCTATTCAGTAGCCAGACATGCCTCCGACTATCTCATCGGGCAAGACCCAGCTACAGGCAAAGTCATACATGCTCCCTATCAGTAATGATCTTAGCAATACATGGACAGCTTAAGCTTCATCTTTTCTGTTTCAAAAAGTTTTTTTCCGCCCTCCCTTGACGTCAGACGTGTACATCTAGGTATGCTATAAACAGACTTTCACGGTACGAACTCAGCTGTCAGAAGGGTACATTCATCACGCAACCATGCCTATATAATAATAATAATAATAATAATAATAATAATAATAATAATAATAATAATAATAACAATAATAATAATAATAATAATGATAATAATAATAATAATCGACCTTATTTACATATGGTATGTAATTTAGTACTAGTACTTATCTTCCATGTGGCCCTCTTCCCTGGGTAGGAACCAGTACTAAGCAATGTGGATAAAGTCTCTTGCTCAAGGAAACAACACATGGCGCTTGCGGGGATCGAACCGGCTACCTCTCGATCTCAAATTCGATGCTTTACCACTGTACCACAGCGCTCCAATATAGTTTTGACCCCCTTGAACTCCACTTGTATATAGTAAAACTTGGGTATACATGGGTAAACCCTAATATTTTGAGCAGAAATAAGAAAAATATCACATTTTCATCTAAATTTTTCATTTTTACGGTGGTATAATTATATGATTTCTAATCTAATTTCTGCTATAAAAACATGTTTTTGGTCACGGTAAACCGCCTCGATGGGACGGGCTGATTTTATGCACAACTAGGCTGGACATGAAAAAAGAAAGTACATGTATAGTCATGCTCAATTTGCCAAGTAAATAGCAATAGCCAAATGGTGTGTAGCCGTGCACGACAAAACCTACAATAAGACATGTGCGCCCAACGAAGACTCAGATCAGCCTGCGCAGTCGCGCAGTCTGATCAGAGTCTTCGTTGTGCGCTCTAAGGATAGCTCAGGGCCAAATTCTCCTTCATGTAGCAAGAGAAGTCTCTGGTTAGACTATATGGATGCGCAGGCTGATCTGAGTCTTCGATGGGCGCACATGTCTTATTGTAGGTTTTGTCATGCGCTGGCTCAATAATGGTATGTAGCCGTGCTCTGAACTTACCGACAAATGTTACATTTGGTTTGCAAGCGATAAAGCCATCCATAGAATCCTCTTCCACGAATACTCCATAACTGAAATATGTTTTTATTATAATTATTATTGTTTTATTTACCTTTTATTCTATTTTAGCTTACATCACATTCTCAGACAGACGTGATATCATAAGTTGAAATTTTGTAAAGGTATGTTCCGTGCACTCATTAGATGTGATTCTAATGAGTACACACAACATATCTTTATTTTATTGAAGATCGCATCACGTGAACAAGTCCGTGAAATGAAGACCCACCTATACTCCACTTTATATAGAGAAAATTGGGGTTTACGGGGGTGTACAGTATTTTTCTTATTTCAGCTCCAAGATATAGGTTATGGGTACTCGTTAGAACTGCCTCAATGAGGCGGTTCTAACAAGCACCCACAACCTATGTTTGCAGTATTTTTCAGAAAAATATCACGAAAAGTAGCCATTTTGGAGATGTCAAAAATGCACTTTGTCGCACGGGTGTGTTATTGAAATGTAAAGATGTACTATAGTGAACGCCAGTATGTCTCATGAACGGACACTAGGAGTAAATCTCAGTAATTCGAACTATCCCTATCTCAAACAAATGTCCATGGTCCTAGAGGTGTTCGAATTGTTGAAGTTCGACTGTATATTATTGTGATTTCAATTTTCTGGAGGTTTTGTTTGTTTGTATTGGAGTTTAACGGCCCAGTCAACACTATTTAGGTCATTTTTGAGCCGGTCAGTTTACCTAACCACACTTTCCTGGGCAGGCTAATACGTAAGCGGTTAATCAGTACAGTGCTCATTCTTTCGCCAGACACTGACAACTGCCCTTCTTGAATCAGCGGAAGGGAGAGAATGACCGTAGAATTTTTTTTTCTGGAGGTCAGTGCAGCTTCACCATCACGTAAGCACGCCTATATAATTTTAATCCCATTGAACCTCGCTTTTATATAGCAAAACTGGGGTTTACAGGGGTAAACCTTATTTATCTTATTTCTGCACTGAAATATAAAGTGTGGGTACTCGTTAGAACCGCCTCGATGAGGCGGATCTAACGTGTACCCACAATCTCTATTTTTAGCAGGAATTAGAAAAATATTAGAAAAATATCACAATTTTTCATCATAAAATCTTCTTTTTTCAGCAAAAAAATACTTTGTGTTTGTATAGGTGTGTTTTTGTAATGATGCGGTTCATTTACTACGGTAGTTTCGGACTCGTTTTTGAGCACCTAGGAATAATCTAATAATTTCATAATGTTGATATGTTTGGGATAAATAAGGGAGAACTTTCTAATTCAACTTGAAAATGTATAGTAAAATGTCTATATTTAGACCACCTTTGGGACGGTTCAAAAGTGATCTTGCAGTCTCAAAGGTGGTCACCCTCTAAAGTACCCTAAGTTCTGCAACGGAAGATCAGGCGTTTTTTTATCCGGGTACCCCGGTTTTCGCCCACCTCTGATTAACGATCGGCTCGATATGATAAAAATAATCTTGGAAGGGCCGTAAAACCTTAACAAAAAAAAGGTACCCAGGGTGTAATAAATGTAAAGAACAGCTTAAACTTTTTGAATACAATTTTTGTTGGTCCTAATAATGGAATGTGACGACCCCGGCCCATCAGGGCTTGAAGAAATATATGGGCTGCATGATGCTTCCACGCAGAGCTGAAACCGAGCCGCACACGAGTATTTGTAAACCGCTTACAGGATCTAAGCCTGCCAGGCAAAGAGGTGCGAGTCGGCCAGTCCATGCTTAAAAACCCTATTGGTTTCATTGGGCGACAGGGCTTGAGATGTCATTTCATCTCAATGTCGGGTGAAAATCCCACAAAATTGGAAGCAACGTCTCCAAAATGACCTTTACAGTGTTGACGGGGACGTTAAACCTTAACTCAAACAAACAAAAACGGAATTTTACTGTATGGTGTATGCACTCATTAGAATCACACCAATGAGGTGATTCTAATGAGGACACACAGCAATCCTATAAGAATCTTATATGGGTGTGAGGGGTGGATGGAAAAATCCGTCCCGAGGGACACTGTCCGGCATCACGAGGCTTGCCGAGTGATGCCGGACAGTGACCCTTGGGACAGATTTTTCCATCCACCCCTCACACCCATATAGAAAACTTTTGCTTGCATACCTTCCATTTCTTAGCGCGGATTTTTAATGCTGCAGTCACTTCGGTTACCGACGTCCGCCATATTATGATGATACTACAGGAATGTTTAGTGACATCTCCTAACGTGCAGTGACGGCCCCCACCCATAGGGGCTTGAAGAAATATATGGGCTGCATGATGCTTCCACGCAGAGCTGAATCCAGCCCGCACATTAGTACTGGTAAACCGCTTAGAGGATCTAAGCCTGTCCAGGAACCGCGGTGCGAGGCGGACCGTCCATGCTAATAAACCCTATTGGTTTCATTGGGCGACAGGGCTTGAGATGTCATTTCATCTCAATGTCGGGTAAAAGCCCCACAAAATTGGAAGCAACGTCTCCAAAATGACCTTTACAGTTTTTACGGGTCGTTAAACCTCAAATCAAACAAAATAACGTGCAGTGACGTCAACCTTAACGACGGCGCATATGAGGTCGTATTCAACCAGTGCATTGTTCAAACACGCGAGAATATTCGATTTCGAGTAAGAACACCGGGGTTAGAACAAAATTTCTATCACAAGGTAACACTATGGATTTCCTTATCTAGTGTGCAAGAACGAAGGTTTCATGGTCCCAAAGGCGTGCATAGCCATTGAAGTTTGACTGTTAACAAAATTGGTATAATAATGAACAGTGTAATACGGAACAGTTTCAAACATTGAAGTATTGCAATAATCTGTGTTGGGACGTAATAATGGACAGCTTCAAATGTTGTAGTGTTACAATTAACAGCGTTTTAATCTAAATATGAACAGTTTCCAACATCGAAGTGGTACAATGAACAGTGTTATGGTGTAATAATGAACAAGCTAAAACTATGGATTTCCTTATCTAGTGTGCAAGAACAAAGGTTTCATGGTCCCAAAGGCGTGCATAGCCATTGAAGTTTGACTGTTTACAAAATTGTAATAATGAACAGTGATATAATGTAACAGGGAACAGTTTCAAACATTGAAGTATCGCAATAATCAGTGTTGTGACGTAATTGGTTGGTTGATTTGTGGTTTAACGTCCATGTCAACACTGTAAAGGTCATTTTGGAGACGTTGCTTCCAATTTTGTGGGACTTTTACCCGACATTAAGATAAAAAGGCATCTCAAGCCGTGTCGCCCAATGAAACCAATATTGTTTATTAGCATGGACGGTCCGCTTTGCACTGCAGTTCCTGGACAGGCTTAGATCCTCTAAGCGGTTTACCAGTACTAGTGTGCGGGCCGGATTCAGCTCCGCGTGGAAGCATCATGCAGCCCATATATTTCATCAAGCCCCTATGGGCGGGGGCAGATTGTGACGTAATAATGAACAGCGTCAAACGTTGTAGTCTCACAATTAACAGTGTTATAATGTAAATATGAACAGTCGCAAACATTGAAGTGGTACAATGAACAGTGTTATGGTGTAATAATGAACAGCTTCAAACGTTGTAGTGTTACAATTAACAGTGTTATAATCTAAATATGAACAGTTTCCAACATTGAAGTGGTACAATGAACAGTGTTATGGTGTAATAATGAACAGCTTCAAACGTTGTAGTGTTACAATTAACAGTGTTATAATCTAAATATGAACAGTTTCCAGCATTGAAGTGGTACAATGAACAGTGTTATGGTGTAATAATGAACAGCTTCAAACGTTGTAGTGTTACAATTAACAGTGTTATAATCTAAATATGAACAGTTTCCAACATTGAAGTGGTACAATGAACAGTGTTATGGTGTAATAATGAACAGCTTCAAACGTTGTAGTGTTACAATTAACAGTGTTATAATCTAAATATGAACAGTTTCCGACATTGAAGTGGTACAATGAACAGTGTTATGGTGTAATAATGAACAGCTTCAAACGTTGTAGTGTTACAATTAACAGTGTTATAATCTAAATATGAACAGTTTCCAGCATTGAAGTGGTACAATGAACAGTGTTATGGTGTAATAATGAACAAGCTAAAACTATGGATTTCCTTATCTAGTGTGTAAGAACATATGTTTCATGCTTCAATGCCTAAGCACGCCTTTGGGACCATGGTCCCAAAGGCGTGCTTAGGCATTGAAGTTTGACAGTTAACAAAATTGGTGTAATAATGAACAGTGATATATCGTAGTGTAGATATAATTGTAGTGGTACAATGAACAATGTTATGATGTAATAATGAACAGTTTCAAATAGTGTAGTAATAAAATGAACATTGTTAAAATGTAATAATGAATGGTTTCAAACCCTGAAGTGGTACAATGAACAGTGTTGTGATGTAAAGTTAAATGTACGAATGAACACTTTCAATCATTGTGGCATCCATTACATGTAATGTTATCTAAGCCTGCCCAGGCAAGGCGATGCAAGTCAAACCGCCCATGCTTATAAACCCTATTGGTTTCACTGGGCGGCAGGGCCCGAGAAGTCATTTCATCTCAATGTCGATTAAAAGTCCCACAAAATTGGAAGCAACGTCTCCAAAATGACCTTTACAGTGCTGACGGGGACGTTAAACCTCAAATCAAACAAACAAAACATGTAATGTTATGTAATAATGGACAGTTTAAATTTTGTAGTGTTACAATGAACAGTGTTATAATGATTATTGTTATAAAAATATAATGTGAGTTATAAAGAGATGTGTTTGTATATGAATCATACTCACAATGAACCATCTTCCTTCTTCATAGGACAAGTAGTACCTGGACCGTAGACCCTGAAAAAAAAATACCACACATTAAGTGGTACACATTAGGTAAATACGCCTATGCAAATACATTGTAAACTTTACCACCGAAAAACGAAAATTTTAAGATGAAAAATTTATATTTTTCTTATTTTTGCTCAAAATATAGATTGTGGGTACACGTTAGGACCGCCTAATCGAGGCGGTTCTAACGAGTACCCACAATCTATATTTTAGAGCAGAAATAGGAAAAAAAAGGTTTACCCTTTAAACCCCAGTTTTACTATATAAAAGTGGGGCTCAAGGGGGTCAAAACTATTTAGGCGTGTTTCCGTGGTGATGTATTAGCTGTCATAAGAAATTGGGAAGAAACCGAATTTTAAGGTGATTTTAACCCTTTTTGTACCAAATGGAATCTTCCCCCTTATATATGGCTGATCATTTAGGGGTTTCAGGTAATTTATTTGGAAAATGACTGAACTTTTAGCTAACAGTGGAGGCCCTGATCAGACGCCTGGACCTGCACTGTTTGCCGCTTATCCCTTTTGGAGTTCCCGGTACCAAATGGGTTAAAATAGGAAGTTTACTGTTTTTTGGGCGCATCGCATGAGGAAACGGCTCCCAAGAGAAAATTCGTTCCTTTAACCCTGAAGACGCCGAGAAATATTACATCTGAAAATATCGTCTGCTTATTTCATCTGCTGAATCTTATTGCAAACTTTTCAAAAATATTTTTGCATACAGGCAAACAGTGTGGTCCACACTGTTTGCAAAAACTATTTTTAAAGTACTTGACAGACGACAAAGCAGACGACTATTGTCGTGATTGGCATGTTATGGATAAACAACAGCTCCTATCAAAAGGAAGTAAACTTGTTATCTTTAGACTACACGGTTGTATTGCAAGCAATTTGCAATTGCACGTGCGTACTATGCATCACGTGGACAAGTCCGTGAAATGAACATCCCCTAAATGCCAATTTATACAGCGCAAACTGGGGTTTAAGCGGGGTAAACATTATTTTTCTTATTTTTGGTCCAAGACATAGGTTGTGGGTACTCGTTAGAATGGCCTCATTGAGGCGGTTCTAACGAGCACCCATAACCTTTAATTGGAGTATAAATAAGAAAATTATTAGGGATTTTCATCAGAAAAGTAGCCATTTTGGAAATGTGAATAAATGCGTTACGTCGCAAGGGTGTGTTATCGTAACGCGTAATGATACCTATCTAGTTTCAGCTTGATCAGATCTAAATTGTAGGAGTTAGCCGGAAACGAAATGTTTCATAGAAATTATCAAAGAGGAATAAATCTATTAATATTTTGTAGACCGTAATCTGGAAACAATATGCGCTGCTTCACATCATGAACTATATTTGAAGTTTCAACTTGATCGAATGTTAATTGTAGGAGGAAATAGCCGGAAACAAAATGTTTACAAAAATTTTTAAAGGGACATAAATCTATAATTACTTGGCGGACTATAACCTCGAAACAATATGCGCTGCTCCACATCATGGTCTAACTATATATCAAGTTTCAGCTTGATCAAATGTTAATTCTAGGAGGAGTTAGCCAGAAACGAAATGTCTACAGAAAGTGTCAAAGAGGCATAACTCTCTTAATATTTGGCGGACCGTAACTTCAAAACTAATCTGCGCTGCTCCACGATTAATCGATCGAAAAATACAACAAAAATGATTATAATTTCTGATTTGCTTTTAATCGATTACTTGATAGGTACAATTTACTACTCAAAGTTATGCCTAAATAGTTGGATGAGTGGCAAACAGTGAAGACCCTGATGAGACGCCGCATTCTGCATTCTGCGGCATCTCATCTGGGTCTACACTGTTTGCTCAGGCCTGTCTGTTCAAATATACATATGATAAAGTGCAACATATGGTAAGAGTCATGCTCAGAAGAAAGCCAGACTGTTAAAATGATGACAAAAACCTTAGCGATTACTAATCGATTATCGATCGCAATGACAAGAGTGATAATCGATTATCTTTTCAGCTCCGATTAGCCAGCCCTAGTGATAATGCCTGGATTTTGGTTTCTTGCTTCGAATATACGGGGCCTCTCCTGGGCTTGCGTAATGCAGAAACGGGAATGGGTATATTTATAACAAAAACAAAATGTGGCGACTTGTATGTCTTGCGACAACTGGCATCTTGTATGTCTGGCGACAAAGCTTTAAACTCAAAACAATACAGTCTCAGATGAGACCACTTTGAAAGAGCAGTCCGACTGTGATCCCGAGGGCCGAATTTTTCTATCCACCCCTCACACCCATTTTGGTTTCTTTTTCTTGCATACCTTCCATTTCTGAACGTGGACTTTTAATACTGTAGTCACTTCGGTTGCCGACGTCCGCCATATTGTTTTGACACTACAGTAATGTTTAGTGACCTCAAGTAACGTGTTGTGACGGCGCATATGAGGTCGTATTAAACCATTGCATTGATCAAACACCAGAATATATTCGATTTTGGGTAAGAACACCAGGGTTAGAACATAATTTCTATCACAGGCTCAAACAACGCATTTCCTTATCCGGTGTGCAAGAAGCCAAGTTCTGCAACGGAAGGTCATGTGTTTTTTCTCCGGAAACTCCGGTTTTCGCGAACCACTGATAAAAGATCTGCTCGAAATAAGAGAATTAATCTAGAAAGGGCCGTCCCCACCTCCCCCACCCCCAAAGAATCCTCATATTGAAGTATGCACTGTTTAACTCATAATTCACATTATTCTTATTTAGTTGTTTGTTGCCTTTAATGAGTGTTTTTCGTACACCAGTTGGGTAAAAAAAATAGTTAATTCATGGCTGTTTGGGGGTTTGCTGCTTGGCGCCTCGGACGGTCCCATGTACAATCATACTCAGTGCCTCAGGGGTAAACAGCCATGGGAAAATACATGTAGCTCTGCTGCCTCTGCGCATTTATGCGAACATCAACGACACTTTTGAATTGAGGTTTAACGTCCCCGTCAACACTGTAAAGGTCATTTTGGAGACGCTGAACATACATGACACTGTTCAAGAGACTGGGCTTATGTGCTTGCTCGTTTGAGCCTCGGCATGTGACATGTGTCTGATAATGACCTTTTCCTGTTCAGTTTGCATATTTCAGTACGATAATACACCCGAGCGAAATAGTGCATTTTTCACATCTCCAAAATGGCTACTAATCCTTGATATTTTTTCTTATTTTTACTGCAAACATTGGCTGTTGGTGCTCGTTAGAACCGCCTCATTGTCTCCCCGAAAAGGGGGTAGATATAATGACTAAAACGCAGCTTCACAGAAAAAAGTGTGAGCCGGATTCTTCTCATCATGTGAACAAGTCCGTGAAATAAAGACCCCCCTAAACCCCACTTTATATAGAGAAAACTGGGGTTTATGGGGGTATACATTATTTTTCTTATTTCTCCTCCAAGGCATAGGTTGTGGGTACTCGTTAGAACCGCCTCAATGAGGCGGTTCTAACGAGCACCAACAACCTATGTTTGCAGTGAACATAAGAAAAATATCACATATTTTCATCAGAAAAGTCGCCATTTTGGAGATGTGAAAAATGCACCATGTCTCACGGGTGTGTTATCGTAATGTTCCCATGGCGAAAAGTTGGGAGCACAATTTTCGTGCGTTATAATCGAAATATATCTCAACACTTCTGTGGAAATCAATGAGTAATAAATCACAGATTGTCCCATTAGGATAACACATGTGTGATATAGTGCATTTTTCAAACCTCAAAAAAGGTATTTTTTTCTGATGAAAATGTGTGAAATTTTTCTTATTTCCGCTCCAAACACAGGTTTTTGGGGTTCATTAGAACCGTCTCAATGCGGCGGTTCTAACGAGTACCCACAACCTATGTCTTGGAGCAAAAATAAGGAAAATAATGTTTACCCCCGTAAACCCCAGTTTTCTCTATACAAAGTGGGGTTAAGTCGGGTCTTTATTTCACGGACTTGTTCACGTGATGCGTCACTTATAATTAAACAGATTACTCGCGCTACGCGCTCGTGATTTATTCAACTCGAAACGGTGCTTTATCACTCAACAATTCACCGCTAGAGTTGGTCTTTTTCTTAAGGAGGCCGACCTTAATTTCGGATGCGCAACATTCTGTGCATTGCCGTCAATCGGCACTCTAACGACATTTTCTTATTTAGTGGTATTTATATTTTCTTTTCGACCTCTAAAACGAAGTACAGTTTCTACGACTGACTGTATTTTCAACACACACTGTTTAAAATACGGCAACAGTTATCATTTCTGATAGGTGTCAAAGCAGACAAAGTGAAAGTAGGAAAAATCGAGGGAAGAAACGATCACAATTGAACAAGGTCACGGCAGCTCATTTACAATAGCAGGATTTTTTACCTTTTTTATTCGTCTTTTTCTCTAAGATTTCTTT
The DNA here is from genome assembly GCA_963580285.1 of Lucinisca nassula. Classification (NCBI taxonomy): domain Eukaryota; kingdom Metazoa; phylum Mollusca; class Bivalvia; order Lucinida; family Lucinidae; genus Lucinisca; species Lucinisca nassula. Next base: position 32,966,424 of record OY757019.1, read on the forward strand.
TGTTTTGTACTTAGCTCCTGGAAACACCTTACATTGAAAAGCCAATCCGAAAGTGTGTCATCTTTTCAAAATGGCATGTTAAGTCTATCCAAAACTAGTATAATAGTAATAATATTTATACAACATCAGAATCAGAATTGTTTACTGGTGACACGTCCTTAGACAATCCCTCACCAAGACAACATGTTGAATACCACACTATACTGTTTACTGTTTCCTGTTTCCGTAGGGAACTGTGGAGCCCGGACGGCTCATATCTCCCCCTCTATAATCTTCTCTAAAACTGTGACTTCCGGTGTGATAAATGTGATCACTTGTAGATTTCTTCTGGATGCAAACTAAGATTTACTATTATATGTAAATCTCTTTTTGAATATATAAAAGTATCTCGTGTTTTATCTAGTAGTAAAGTCTTGAAACTGATGATTTACTTTAGTATATACCACTTGTATCAAAACGTTGATGTATTAGATGTTTATCTAGTAAAATCTTGAAACTGGTGACTGTTTAAGCAGTGACAATGTCTTCTGTTAAACTATTCCATGGATCTACAACTCTGTAGCAGAAGCTGCTTTGTTTCAAAGATGAATATGTTCTGTGTTTGACCAGTTTTTTACTATGACCTCTTGTTATGTGTGTCCTTTTATTATCAATTGTGAAAAAGTCCTCCAAGTTTATGTCATAATGACCATTTAAAATTTTAAACACTTGGATTAAATCACCTCTTGTACGTCTGTATTTAAAAGTGGGTAAATTCAATTCTTTTAATCTATCAGTGTCACTTAAATATACTAGATCTGCGACCAGCTTTGTCCCCCTCCTTTGTATGTTTTCTATCATTTGTATATGCTTCTTCAGGCTGGGATTCCACACTGAGTCTCCATAGTCTACTATAGGTCTTACAGCTGTTTTGTATATAGTTAAAAATGTATTTTTTGTCCATGTATGAGAAAGTTCTTTTAACAAGTCCCAAAAGTCTGTTAGCTTTGTTTACAACAATACTTATATGTTCGTCAAAGGGGTTGATTCACTAAGTGTCACCATTGGCCCAACATTTTTCTGATTTTTCAAGTGCATAAAAGAAATATGTATGGTGTGTATATTTGCAAACGAAGTATTAAACTTTATAACTTTGCGTTTTGAAATTCATTTCTTTGTTTAGTAAAGGCAGGAACGGTTCCTGAAAACACCCTCGGTAACGCAAATCGTCCATTTTGCGAGTTTTTTTGGTTTTTGAAATATAAAATTGAATACCAGCACAGGCCTCGACAACCATAAAATTACAAAATATTGTCCCTAAACTAGTTTTTGTTAAGTCCTAAAAATCGGATGATTGTCGACAGCTGTGCTGGTGATGAAATCTTAAAGAATATGATTTGATGTAGACGCGATCTTGCATGCAACGCAATGGAAGTCATGTCCAAAAGCATCATAGAAACGGTTTTATTTGCGAAAGCTGGACCTTGAATTTTCATTTGACTGACATCAAACTGTGATAAAAGTAAGTAAGGTCAGTTCTGCCACTTCTCAAACACTAGAGCAAAAGCAAAAGTTTTCCGGACAATAAAACGGCCCGGTTAAAATTTACTTTGACACCGTTGCCATGTCTGCTACGTAAACAGTTTGAGCTGCCTCGATATTTAATCCCGGTATTTACCAGAAGTTTGACCAGACTACAACCACGTAATCGTTTCAATGTTTAATTTGATCTCCAGGCAAATGAGGGCATTTTTATTGTAAATATCACGATCAGGACATAGATTTTGAAAATAGTTATAATGAAACGCTGCGTTCATAAAAATGGCGTAATAGCGCGATTAGCAGCGTTGATTCCCACGCCGGCGACCCGCGTTCGGATCCCGTGTGCGAGTTTTTTATTCTATATATATATATTTTTACTTATTGCTTTCTGATTCTTATCAATCTGCAACATATGTTTACGTCATTTTTAGCTCGCCTTACGAAAGTAAGGGGGAGCTATTGCCATACCCCCGGGCGTCCGGCGTCGGCGTCAGCGTCAGCGTCAGCGTCGGCGTCGGCGTCAGCGTCGGCGTCCGCATTTGGTTAAAGTTTACCTGCAAGGTCTTATATGTGATGTTCTACAACTTTATTTTGAATATATAATTAATAATTGCTAAAAAAAACAATATTTAACATTATCATTGTACTTCATTTTACAGGTTTTTTGGCTTAAATTGGACTTTTTGAGAAGTTAATATTTTCCTCTGTATTACCTCCCTTACTTCTCTGTGTTAAAGTTTACCTGCAAGCTCCGTGAGTTCAAATCCCGGGGGAGGAACATTTTTTTTTTTCATTTCTTTTTTCTTTCTTTTTTTCTTTTTAAAAACATACCGGGGTCTGGGGCTCAAGGTCAAGGTCACTGTGGCTATTTCTAGAAAAACATTGTCATCGCTCTAGTGCCTTCATTTATTGATGGATTTTAATATAACTTCACCCAAATGTTGGGTATAATGATATCTCGAGTGACTTTGACTTTCAGGGTCCAGGGCCTAAGGTCAAGGTCACTACTTTCAGGGTCACGGGGTCAAGGTCACTGTGGCTATTTTTAGAAAAAACATTGTCATCGTTCTTGCACCTTAATTTATTGATAGATTTTAATATAACTTCACACAAATGTTGGGTATGATGATATCTCTACCAAGTTCGACTTTCAGGGTCTGGGGCTGAAGGTCGAGGTCACTGTGGCTATTTTTAGAAAAACTTTGTAATCGCTCTTGCGCCTTCATTTATTGATGGATTTTAATATACCTTGACACAAATGTTTGGTATGATGATATCTTGAGTGACTTTGACTTTCCGGGTCAGGGGCTGAAGGTCAAGGTCACTGTGGCTATTTTTTAGAAAAACATCATCGCTCTAGTGTCCAGATTTATTGATGGATTTCAAGATAACTTCATACAAATGTTGGGTATGAAGTTCATCTTACAGGGTCTGGGGCTCAAAGTCAAGGTCACTGTGGCTATTTTTAGAAAAACTTTGTCATCACTCTTAAGTAACTACATTTATTGATGGATATAATTTAATTTTACACAAATGCTAGGCTAGACTTTTTTTAATTTGTCTTGCTCGAGGGGATTTGTATCGTCTGTGATGCCTTGTTATTACTTGGTACTTTGTAGATTTTTTTTATCAAATATAGATTTCTTTTTCATTTTTTTTTTTTTTTTTTTTTTTTTTTTTTTTTTTTTTTTGCATTGGAAAGGCTTGAAAACAGGATGATTAGGCTTACATTTTGGTTCTCTTTCATTTGCTGCAGTCTATTGGGCTGTTTTACAGATTTTTTTTGTTTTGATAACTTGCCCTCATTCATCTTAGGCCCCCAAAGGCGAGCTATGTTGTCTTCTGACAACTCTTGTTATTTACTTTTTGTCAACTTTTTCACGAGCGAAAACGGATTTAGTGACAAAGTTTGCTTAACATCAGGTTTTATTTTAGGTCTGATATCCTCATCAAAAATATTTAGTTCATTTTAGAGACGTTGCTTTTAATTTTGAAGGACTTTTACGAGAGAAATGATACGTTCAAACATTAGGCAACTAGGCCGAGTGTTTCGATATCTTCTGAGGGACTCGGCACATGTAATTGCAATGAAATACCCAGGGATGATTGTTATTTTTTTTCTTGCACAACTTTCGATTCCAACGGCAATGGTGACGAAAACGCCCCAAAACTCCATAGAAACTCCATATAAACTGTTCCAATGCGACCAGCAAACCAACATGGCGGATTGTTCAGAATCTTGTCTACAATGATGCATGTTAAGCAATGACCCTCTGACGTCATCATAACATTCTACAATGCTATGTTCATTCTACAATGCTATGTTCAGGGCGAAAATGTTACGTCGCTCAACGTAACATAAACAAAGAACTGCCCATCTTGTGATATCAAAAGTTCGAAATCCAGGTTTTCAAACAGCATGAGAGTTTTTATGATTTTGAACATGGGATTTGCTGTTCGCCTCAGGAAACCAAGCATTCTATCTGCCTTAGTACACATGTTGCTAATGTGTGTATTCTATCTCAAATCGCGTTTGATGTCACACCAAGATATTAATTCTCGAGGACAGTTTCCCCTAAAGTGTAAAAAGCCTCAATTTTATTTGTCCTCTTCCTAGTTTTCTGCATAATACTGCATTTAACGGACTGAAATCTCATGCCCCATTTTTGTGCCCAGCATCATTATGACGTTTCAGAGAGTTCTCTATATCTCTTATTTCCCAATAGCAAACACAGTCAGCTGCGAACAGTTTATTTCTGAGTTAATGACAGTGGAATATTATTAATGTATACAGGGAGAATAACAGTGGACCAAGAACAGTCCCTTGTGGGATCCCAGACAAAACTACTGGAACCCACTCTGAAGATTAACCATGACGATTAACAACAATGCGCTGTTTACTATAGCAAAGAAAGGAATCTATCCATTCGAGAGCCTTCTTCCCAACTACATAATTAAATAATTTGGAGTTCATTGGTGTCGTAAGCCCTCTCGAAGTCCAAAATAAATATTCTGTCGCGGTTTATTTTTGTTATGGTTTGTCTTTGGGTGTTTGTGTCGCTTATATTATTTTATTTTGGATAGCCTATTGGCCATTTTGTGGGAAAGTAACTGTCATTTTGGCTTTCCGCTATTGCTGTTTCCATAAGGGTCTGTTGTTTCGTGTTTGTGTTTCTTTCCCTTTGGTGTCTCTAATGGGAGCTGCAGGTTAATTGTATCGATTCTTGATCATTGCCTCCACTTCTATTTTTTATATTATAAACAGAACCTCACACTCATGAAGTTTATGATACTCGCCAAAGATTTTTTTTATAAATTTCATATGAAATGACCACTTGTGTAAGATCCTCTTTTTTCACATTTATAAATGTACTGTGGTTTGTACTTGGTTGTTCATTACACGGAATCATATATGCCATGTAATGCTCCTGTACATTAGTGGTGCCGTTAAAAATCTAAACAAATAGTTGATGTGTACGAGGGGCATTTGGAAAATATTAGTTGTGGATGCGGCTTGTAAATATACGGGTTACCTGGTCAAAAGTTCAAAACTAGCTAGTGGAGTCCCTCAAAGTATTCTTCCTTAACCTATACGCACTTTTCCATTCTTTTGATCCATTCAGACCGTCTTTTGGGTTAAACTGTTTATACACTGGAACAACGTACTGCCCTTGGCACGACAGCTTTCAGAAGGACATCCTTGCTGACATTATAAGTTAGTTTGATTCTTGACGGGGAGCATGGGATCATACTCCCCACCCCAAATCCCCCCTCCCCCGCTGAGAGCGATAACGGCACAGGCAAATATAGCTTTCTGGCGGGGAATATGAGCCCATGTTCCCCATCAAGAATAAAAAAACGACTTCGTTATACTGCAAGGTTTTTCATGACATTTTGTACATCGTTCTAATGTTTTCTTTTGAAGCGGACGTAGTGAGAAGTAGATGTTTATATGCGAGGTCATCAAACGACTATGTTGATCACGGCGCTCAGTAGGAACATGTTTACGTCATGTTAAAATGAAAGTTTTATTACAGAAAAAAATGAAATGAAGTAACGAATGAATGAAAAACAATCAAACGTTTCTATTTTATGGTGGTTTATAAAAATTAATTTTCTTATATTTATCAACTTCAGTAAATCCAGCAGCCCCCGCTCATAGGGGCTTGAAGAAATATATGGGCTGCATGATGCTTCCACGCAGAGCTGAATCCGGCCTCCACACTAGTACTGGTAAACCGCTTAGAGGATCTAAGTCTGTCCAGGAACCGCGGTGCGAGGCGGACCGTCCATGCTAATAAACCCTATTGGTTTCATTGGGCGACAGGGCTTGAGCTGTCATTTCATCTCAATGTCGGGTAAAAGTCCCACAAAATTCGATGCAACGTCTCCAAAATGACCTTTACAGTGTTGACGGGGACGTTAAACCTCGAATCAAAAAAACAAATCAGTAAATCAAGGAAGGCGGACATCGCAATTCTGCGAAGGCAAGCGCGAGAGGGGTATATATTTTTGCTGACGGGTTACATGGAAAATAATTGTCCTGGCGCTGTCCAATCAAAAGCCTGGAAACTCCTTTGCAGTATTACACGTTTTGATAAATGGGTTGAGCAAGAAATCACTAGGAGAAAGATCTGGTAATGTTTTAATGTTCAACTCCTCCCACGGTTGATCTGTGTGCAGTGCCGTTGTCATGACGAATACGAAGACCACGCATCCCTGCACGTGGGCGCTTTGTAACATAGTGATCCACCATAGCAGACATATTTTTCTTTATAAAATAATCCTGTGACACTCTTGTTCTCACGTACTGGTACTCAGGCCACAACTCCATCGCAGTCAAAAAATAGAGCGTACATGACATGTCTCGAAGTCATTTCTCCGCGTGTTTTGAGGTGTTTCACCGTTTCAACTACCCAAACTACTATTAATTAACTCCAAATGGCCCTAGTATGTTCACTTATGGTTGCCATGGCAACCGATCTTGTATATTTATCTATGGTATGCAATTAATGAACACACTGTACTTGTTTGAATCAGTTTTATTGACCATCTTATTATGTACAACTTGAAACTCTATATAGAAGTTATGTGATCATTGAACTATATCTGTAGCTTTGTTTATATTATAGTTGCTATTGCTATGGTAATGTTAATTTTCGGAGATTCCACCAGCAATGGATGTATTAGTTAAACACAAATGTAAAACTGAATTGTCTTTAATTCATAAACTTCTGATACAAAGTATTCACTTTTAGGTGTATGTTCAAAATTGCTAGTGTCATATGTCACTTATATACTATGTGGGTGGGGTAAATCAGCATGTCATTTGGTTCGGAAAATTAAAAATTGGATTACATCTTCATTCTACATGACTCGGGCAATGATAAGTGTTAAACTGAAGTTATTAAATTCGTTTTCAAATGTATACGAAGTCCTAATTTCACATATCGCCAAAAACAAAGTACGATGTTATATATTCAAAAGGGATTATAGATATTTCGATACTTACAACCTTTGCGTCAAAATTTTGACGTCACTCAGACCCCAATATAGTAAAACGATTTTATTTCACTATAAATCATGCTTAAAATGTCATGTAGCCAAAGTTTCAAGTATTTCTGAAGTTGGGCCATTTGTGGCACTTAATGAACCAACTCCTTTCATGTTTTGCTGGAAAGTTATCCCTAGGTCCTTTTCAGAGGTGACCACTTTTAAATTGAAACTGTTTCCATGACGATCATTCATGTCGTTTATAAAATGTGGCTTTTCTTTCTCTATAGGCATGACCTTGCACTTTTGTACATTAAAGAAAAGCAACCATTTAGATGCCCAAATACAGAGCTTATATAAATCATCCTGTAAATCTTCAAGATCTCTCAAGTGTTGAATTTCTTGAAATAGCTTTCCATCATCAGCAAAAAGAACACAGTGTGACTTTAGTTGACTAGGTAGGTCATTTATGTACAATATAAGTAGAACAGGTCCTAACACAGATCCCTGCGCGTGTTTCTTCCTTTGGTGTCTTTGATGGGCGGAGTAAGTTAATTTTATCGATCCTGATCTTTGTTTTACTTCTGCTTTTTATATGTTGGGTTATAACTTCTCTAACGATAGTTTCTAGTAATCTACACAAAATTGGCGTTACACTTATGGGTCTATAGTTTTTAGGCAAAGATTTATCACCATTTTTGAATATAGGAGTGATATTAGCTTTCTTGAACAGTTCAGGTAACAATCCTTCAGACAGTGACTTGTTGAACAGGATTTGGACTGGTATTGAGAGTGTTTTAGCTGTTTCCTTAATGAACCGAGGGTGAAGTCCCATCTGCACCAGCCGACTTTGAAGAATTGACTCCTTGTAGTAATTTTATCACCTTTTCTCTTGTTACTTGAATTTCCCAGATTTGTGTCAAAAGATGGTGGTTCTGATTGTTCATTTGTGAAAACAGATGTAAAGAAGTCGTTAAGTAGATCACATTTTTCGATGTCGTTTTTTATTTTCTGTCCTTGGTCATTTTGCAAGTCACCAACTCCTGTTTTTACATTTGTTTTCTCTCTAATAAAACTCCAAAATGACTTAGGATTTTCTTTCATGCTTTCTGCTATACGCTTTTCATATTACATTAAACGTTTTTTCGCAAACCTGATGCTTCTTGTAGCTTTATTTCTAGTAGCACAATACTTATAGTAGGGTCAATCCGGGTAAATACGGTCAACTTTTACACGTCGAAGTTTGGCGTGCTACTGTTGTCGGTGTTCCGATGTTAGTGACCTGGGTACCGGTTTTTATAAAGGTTTTTATCTCCCTTTGCCAATGTAATATTAATTGCATGTTTTAATGGGACCTAAAGCCTTGAAAAAGCGAAAAGAAGCATGAAAGGCAGATCCGGGTAAATACGGACGAGGTAGGGAACGTACGGACATAGACTGGGAAAATACGGACAGTATTAAAACAGTCAGGAAAATACGGACATTCAATTATTTTTTTAAAAATATGTCATTTAATTGTTGATGAGAACAACTTTATTTCACTATAAATGTATTTAGAAAACTTTAGGGTTATACTGCGTATTCCTTCTAAAAGTGCATGCCATGTACGTTTAATGTGAATTCATATTAATTCCATCTGTTAAGGTCTGAATATAGTCAAGATCTATTTGTGAAATATATTGTTTAAAACAGTTCACAAGAAAAACATGGCTAGTCGTGTCCTCTAAATCGCCTTTCCACTGTTCTAGTTTGTAAATTAATTCCCTCCGAACATTTGTATCGTTTGTTGCCAAAGTCTTGATGAATAAATGAAGCTTAGTCATACACGGCTGGTCAAAGAGATACTCTTTAAAAAAACAGCTTTTCAAGCAGGTATGCCACCAAAAAACATTCAGTCTTAAACACCCCATTTAGTTCTCTTCTTCAAATTGCTTTTGCAATATTGTCTCCAACACGAAACATCATCACATCCATAAGCTGATGTTTTGTTTGTTATTCTCAAATTTCGTGTTGGAAAAGTGTGAATGTCAGTTTCACTAGTTCTTTTAAACGAGTAGGACAAATCTTAAAGCATTTCTGCAATAAGGAAAAAGTGAAAAGGATGACGGGGAGGAAAAAAAGAAGGGAGAGGAGAAAAGTGGAGAAAGGAATGTTAGAGTGGAGAGAAAGGGGAAGGGAGAATTTTGCTGGAATCTACCTGTCCGTATTTTTCCGATATGAAAAAAAAACAGTTGGTAAAATACGGACAGTTTACATTTTAGCTGATAAAACTTACATAGTTCATATTTCTTTGAAAATTTATCTAAAAAACAAAAAAATAAAAGATACAAGCTTTGTTTAAAATCAATTTCATCAATAAAATTTGAGAAAAATACCTTAAGTTAGCCTTAGAATTTTTTCTTTCAAATAATCCCGCTTTTAGAAGTTTCATCAAAAACGAAAAGGAGGCAAGGGTGGTCCAAATGACGTGTATAAATTACGTAGTTCTCATTGTGGAAGCTAACAGTAGAAGAACCGAATGTAGAGTTAAATAGAAAATTGAACGATACGCCGTAAGATCCCCGAAGGACCGAAATATGGCTATTTGTATCAAACTGTCCGTATTTACCCATCTGTCCGTATTTACCCGGATTGACCCTAATCATTTATACTACGTGAATGAGAATAACGTTTCCAGGGCTGAGGCTCTCCTTTTTTTTGCGAGTTTGCTTAATACATTAGCCATGTTAGCTGTCCATCTATATTGGTTTCCGTTTTTGATGTGATGATTTTACTATAGGAACATAGTCTTCCGTGACCTGATTTATAATTGAATAAAATAGTCCCACCCTTCTTGTTGATTCATGTTATGCAGTACATCCCATCCGACGGATGCAATTTTTGTGTTAGCAGAGATATAGTCCCCTTTGTAGAAATTTCTTATCTCAATCTCATTGATATAGTCATCAGTGATGCAATTTATGTAAAATTCAAGACACAAATGATCACTATTTCCTAAATGAGATGATGTCTCTAAGTATAGTAATCATACGTGAATGAGAATAACGTTTCCAGGCTCTCCTTTTTTGCGAGTTTGCTTAATACAATAGCTGTCCATCCATATTGGTATGTATACGAGTATCTCCTTTAAAGTACAATCCATATGCTATCCTGTTTGTTTACACTTGCAACACAATAAATGTTAGTTCTTGGGATGTACCTTTACACACCGCCTGTGCTAGACACCGCATGTGTAAACTTTTAGTTTGCTGTGACGAAATCATATTAATGACGTCATGAAAAACAGCCGATGGATTGAATCAAAGGCCGCATGCTACTGATTTTTTTTTTCTGGCTGACAACTGACAATTATGCCCGAAGAATGAATCATTCATTCTGCACAGGCCTACTACTGAATTGTACTGTGGTTAAGAACTGCTGGCTGTCTCTCTCTCTCTTTCTCTTTCTCTCTCTCTCTCTCTCTCTCTCTCTCTCTCTCTCTCTCTCTCTCTCTCTCTCTCTACAGTAAGCCCCTTGGCTTTCTTTCTTCTTTCTACTTATACTGCGATCGGTCACATCTGACCATTACTCGCAGATGCGCATTACATCTATACACACCAGGTATGCAGGATGAATGCCTACTAAGTAATCATGTAATTACGGTAGGGGTCTTAAACCTGCACAGTGCATGACTCTCCCTGCACATGGTGCCTCCAGTTAACGTCCCGATCCGAAGGACGGTGCACTTTATAGCATTCATCCCTGCAAAAGATGCCAATGGAGCGTGTTCGGACACCGAAATTTTATCGCCGCTGCCGGGGATCGAAACCGGAACCTCTAGCATCAGAGGCAAGTGCACTTACCACTGAGCTATCACGCTCTCACTTGGCATCACGATAATACGCCTATATAATTTTAACCCCCTAAAACCCCACTTTTATACAGTAAAACTGAAGTTTACAGGAGTATACATTATTTTTCTAATTACTGCTCAAAAACATAGATTGTGGCTCACATTTTATGTTTTGAGCAGAAATATGAAGAAAAAAAAATCAGTTTAAAATTCTCGTTTTGTGGTGGTAAAATTTTGATATATTTGAATAGGCGGATTTAAAACACAGTAAGGGCATTCATAGAGAGAGAGAGAGAGAGAGAGAGAGAGAGAGAGAGAGAGAGAGAGAGAGAGAGAGAGAGAGTTCTTGGTCAAAACACATCAAAATCTGGAACCATAAAAGCTTCACGGTTAACGGTTAAATCCTAAACGCATGGAATGGAAACTAGAAATCACAAACAATATTCTCTCTCTCTTTTTTAAAGTCCTTTCACGAATATTTCGCTAATTTCGATCCAATCATTAAATAGAAGTTGGTGTACGAGGATCCTTCAAAAAGTTCTGTCACTAATACAGTTCCCTAGTTTTATGGTCAAGTATTTCTGATAACGCTTCATTGCATTTGAATAGCCTTTCAAATAGCCACCGATAACAGTTTATTTCCAGCAAATTGCTTTTATAATGACCGAGATATGTCAAATTGAAATGCACGCAGTCAGATGCACTGGCCAATTTACAAGTTAAATTGTAAACGGGACAGAAAGGCTAAAATTCCAGCTACATTAAATGCCGTGTTAGGCTTGACATACGTTCAAGTCAGATATTTGATGAATTGTGTGGCAGAAATGAACCTCTTGCCATTTCAAAGCGCACAGTTTATCGGTGGGTCAAAGCTGGTAAATAATGCCCGTGTTGATAGGCCAAATACAGCCTTTACCAAGGCACCATTGCTGCTGTAAAGTAGAAGTGGAGACAATAATCAGGAATCGATTCAATTAACCCACAGTTCCCATCAGAGACACAAAAGGGAAAGAAACTCAAACACGAAACGACAAAACCTAATGGAAACATCAATAGCGGAAAGCCAAAAGGACAGTCACTTTCCCACAGAATGACCAACAGGCTATCCAAAATAAGACAATATAAGCGACACAAACACCCAAAGACAAACCATAACAAAAATAACCCCCTTGGAACGGTCAGTGGAAACGAATTCCACTGGGTGGCTTTAATCGATTTGACGTGGCCACAATCCTCGCCCTTACTTCCGTCGCGATTAAGACAAATAATTTGTTCAGTCCGCATGAAGGCCTCCTAACTCATCAGTGCAACGGCCGCGGTCGGAGAAGATGCGCGACTGTCAGTGAAACAGATAGCTAAATGCATTGGAAATCAGAAGGCAATGTGCATACCATTCTGACAAAGTACTTGGGGCCCTAGGTTGGTGCCCCATTTGCTCACTAAATAGCAAAAGAAGCAACGCATTTAATGCGCCCAACAGCTCTTGAAATAAAAGCGCTGCAAGCACCGCATTATGCCCTGCTATTTAACTTACAAACAATCATTGATATGAATATAAAAGTGTGTACAAAAGGTGAATGCAGAACGCAAGAAAGCGGGCGTAAAGCGCAGATGAAATGAGTCCAGACGACACTAGGCTGGCCAATTGTCTCTGACCGTTTTATGGAAAAGAAGCTGTCCTTTTGGCCTCTTGCGTGATGTTTTAATTACGGCGAAGTTGTATAACGTAGGTGTTTCTTTCCCTTTGGTTTCTTGATTGGGAGGTGTTAGGTAATTGTATCGATACCTTATCATTGCCTTTACTTCTGTTTGGCAAATCATATGTAGATGCATGACCTATCTGAGTGACACCTTTGATTTAGTATACAATTAACTTCAAAAAATGAGATTTTGACAAATAATGATATTTAGCATGAAACGCTTACTCTTATAACGATCCCCATTTTTTATGAACGACCTACTGTATTGATTTGATAGGTTTTGCAAATCATATTTAGATATATCACGTTTCTTAGTGATCACATCATTTATATAGCAGAAATTCCTTTAATAATTTGGAAAATTTGTGTATATATTTTTCATATTTTTCAGTTATGTTTACTTTTGAAACGACCCACACTATATTATTTGAAAGCTGTAAAACTGTTTTCGTTTCCTAGTTTTGCGGATTACATATATATATATACATCACCTGTCATGTCTTAGCTCAGAATCAACTATAATTTGTTTGATGTTTTCACGAAAATTAAGTTTTGCCTGTAATGATAACTTTTGAAACTACCCTCTTTTCTTGAAATAACACTAAAGCCCCATTATTTTGTTATTTTGCGGCAGATAATAAGCATAAATATCATATATTTGCGTGACGTTATCATTTCTAGCAAAACAGGTATTTAATGTTTGCGATCTTCACGAAAAAGATATTTTTTCCTGTACTGTTTACTTTTGAAACGGCCCTCATTCTCTTATATGGCCGGTGACCCCCCATTTTTATTTCATGTTCTTGAATGTCTTATGAATATACATATTTAATCTTAGTAAGTCCAAAATCTCTAGGCAGAAGTTACTTTAATTTTCGCATTTGTGTCAAATTTTACCTATTTCCCATTACAATCAATGCAAAAAATGTGTAAAATGGCTTTACTTTTGGATTGACCCCCATTCTTTCCCAGTCTCGGTGACATGCTATTTTTATTGCTTTAATCTAAAGTTAAGTCCTTGCTGGATACTTTATTATAATATAAAGAAATTCTCTAGGGCAGGTATCTCAGAAAAAAATTAAGGTCGGCCTCCTTAAATAACTCTATAAAATATATAAACTATAAAATAATTTTTCTCCTTAAAGAAAAATGATTTCCAAATCATCCTCATTTCTTATCACCCGTGCGCTAAAATGATGTCGATCCTATCTGTAGAACTAACATTTTTCAGTTGAAAATGTTGATATTTGTCTTATAATAGCCTAAATATAGATTGTGGGTGCTCGTTAGAACCGCCTCTATGAGGCGGTTCTAACGAGAACCCATAATCTATGTTTTCGAGCAAAAATAAGGAATCCTTCCTTAAACTCCACATTTCTCTATACAAAGTGGGGCTTAGAGGGTCTTCGTTTCACGGACTTGTTACATGTAACCTGATGTTGTGTAGGCAGCAGAAGCCTCCGTGGTGCAGTGGTTACGCTACTCGCCTTGTAAACCAGGGGTCGCAGGATCGATCCCGGGCTTCTCCAGACTTTCGGATGAGTCTTTAAACCGAGGTCCCGTCTCCGTATGACCTTAACTGTTGATGGGACATAAAACTCAAACACTCACTCACTCACTCTGTAGGCAGCAGACTAACCTCAGCAATTTCTCTTTTCGTCCATTTGCTGAATCCGGCTGATCACTACCAAAGCGAGGGGAGGCCACTCTCCCTGTCATGTTCACCACAGTCTCTTCTGAAAACAAAAATATGGAAAATACCAGGTGAGTATCTTTTGATATCAAGTTTATCAGACAAGGCTTCGAGAAAGCTTGTAGAATCGCGAGGCTTGCCGAGCGATTCTACATGCGTTCACAAAGCCGAGCCTGATAAACTTGATATCAAATGACACGAATCTGGTATTCTATCATCACGTTATCAGTTTTCCCTTTGTACACTCTTACATTAGATTTTTACGATTATTTATCAATGGTCCTCAGGGCGTCCCAACATTACGGCGGTAATTTTTCCAGTAATAATAACATTTTTGCCATTTTTTCTAGTAGTCTGGTTCGTTCATAGAAGTGCAATATAACGTTCAAAGCCGAACCTGATAAACTTGATATCAAATGACACGAATCTGGTATTCTATCATCACGTTATCAGTTTTCCCTTTGTATACTCTTACATTAGATTTTTACGATTATTTATCAATGGTCCTCAGGGCGTCCCAACATTACGGCGGTAATTTTTCCAGTAATAATAACATTTTTGTCATTTTTTCTAGTAGTCTGGTTCGTTCATAGAAGTGCAATATAACGTGCAAAGCCGAGCCTGATAAACTTGATATCAAATGACACGAATCTGATATTCTATCATCAAGTTATCAGTTTTCCCTTTGTACACTCTTACATTAGATTTTTACGATTATTTATCAATGGTCCTCAGGGCGTCCCAACATTACGGCGGTAATTTTTCCAGTAATAATAACATTTTTGCCATTTTTTCTAGTAGTCTGGTTCGTTCATAGAAGTGCAATATAACGTGCAAAGCCGAGCCTGATAAACTTGATATCAAATGACACGAATCTGGTATTCTATCATCACGTTATCAGTTTTCCCTTTGTACACTCTTACATTAGATTTTTACGGTTATTTATCAATGGTCCTCATGGCGTCCCAACATTACGGCGGTAATTTTTCCAGTAATAATAACATTTTTGCCATTTTTTCTAGTAGTCTGGTTCGTTCATAAAAGTGCAATATAACGTATACCTGATAAAGCTCACTTGTCCTGAGATAGCATATCTTTATCAGGTCAGTGTGCTACAATGCAAATAATATAGGGGGTAACTGATAAAATGCACATACATGTATATGTTTATTTAAAACATATTCATGCAAAATGTTAGTCTTTTACCATTTTAAATTTCGAAATCAGCCTTGCTATGCTAGAAAGTCTCCCTGCCCTTCAGTAGTGGTCGGCCGATTAATCGAGTTCGTCGAGCATTGCTCGTTTTCTGACTTCCGAGTTGATGATCGGTACTTTTTTCCGTACTCGATTACTCGGTTCCGGCTTTTAACGGGATTTGGACGTTGCGGTTTGTTTCGGTCGATTCGGTTTTATGACTGCAACTGCTTCCGGAAAATGGCTGCCAAAACGACGCTTTTCGATTTTCCGGGTGGAAAAAGTAGATCTATAGCGTGGAAAGTTGGAAACACTTCGGCTTCCACAAAAAGAGCGACGGTCCAGTGTCCAAAGCAACACTGGACATGAGCATATGCCTTCAATGGTAGATAAATCGTCAAAAATATCATGAAAATCATCAGTGACTTGCTTTTGAAAATACAATCACATGCCTCTATTAGGCAGACCAAGGTTCATCTTGAAATCAGTATCCTTGATAGGCCAGTGGTTAGTGCACTTGCCTCTGATGCATGATAGGTCAGCAGTTAGTGCTAGAGGTCCTGGGTTCGATCCCCGGAAGCAGTAATAAAATTTTGGTGTCTTAACAATTTAACATGCTCAACTGGCATCATTTGCAGGGATTAATATCACAAAGTGCATCGTCTGATAATTTTATATTTGATCGATTAATGATCGATCATTGGTCACTTACATCTTCCGATGATCGATCATGAAAATTCTTCCGATTCCGACCACTACCCTTCAGCATAGTGTAGTTTGTATTTTCTTGTCTTTTGGGATCATTGATTCCATTGTGGAGTTTTGAAACTATTTGAGGGTCACTGATGATGGATAATTGGCCGAAAGCAGCTAGTCCGACCCAGAAATACTTGTACACTCCATACTTTTCAGTTCCGCGGTGAATTCTTTGCTTCCAACGGAAATCCTTTTATAGAACAGATTTAAGGGGAATGGATACATGTTCAGGGGAGGCAACTCCTTCAAAAGTGTCTTTGTCTCCCACATCAATAGGGGCCAACCCTTAAAGGAAAGAATTTGCTCCTGAGGAGCAAATTCTTTCCTTTAAGAGTTAACCCCTTTTTCAGTGGGAAAGAATTTATAGAAAAAACGAACAGGAAGTCCCGAAAGTTACCTCCCTTTGAAAAATAGCGGACAAATACAGTAAAACTTCGATGGCTCGAACTTCGATGGCTGGTTTACCATGGATGAGTCGAACCCGTTCTGGAGCCCGCAGGGAGTTCCTCGAAATACGATATAGGGGTAATTTAGGAAGATTTTCTTCATTTATCTTGCAACTGTATGCTGCGTGTACTCATTAGAATCGCCTCGGTGAGGCGATTCTAATGAGTACACATAACGTACATTTATAATATAGAACACCGAAAAGATATCCCACAATTATCTCCATTATGCCTCCTGGTATGGCACTAATAGTATCCCTCTGTGGCTCGAACTACCGCTGTCTAGAACAAATTTTCATGGTTCCAAAGTGGTTCGAGCCATCGAAGTTTGACTGTATGCCAGGTGTTCCCATTCCCCTTAAAAGCCCAGGAACATCGTATGCAGCCCATTCCAATGCAGACATGACACGATTGTACAGGCTGGTCTTCATAACAACCTGGGGCCAGTTGTTCAAAACTAACGACGTCGTTAGTTAACGTATCGTTAAAACTTTGATCATTAAATGTGGCAAATACGCTGAAATTTTTGCTGAAAAAATGTGAGCAGCTTTTGCGGACGCAAAAGCTGCTCACTTTTTTTCAGCAAAAATACGAAAATTTACGATATTGTACTTGCTAGAAGAGTTAACAATATGACCACTAACGAGCTCGTTAAGCTAACGATGCTTTGAACAACTGGCCCCAGGACGCTTAAATGTGATAAGAGCAAAGTAGAAGTGAAAGCAATGATCAGGAACTGATACAGCTACCCAAGACACCAAAATGTATGGGGCGCCCTTTTACTATTTATTCCCTATTTATAGATGTCCATAATTATTTACGGATATCCATACTTCGAATTATGGATATCAATAATTATTTATGGATATCAATAATTATTTATTGATATCCATAATTCGAATTAATTATATCCATGATTCGAATTATGGATGTCTATAAATCGATCTGAATTATGGATATCCATAAATCAAATTTTGGGAATCCATTATTCGATTTATGGATATTTATAATTCGAATTATGGATATCCATAAATCAGTCGAATTATGGATATCCATAAATCAGCGGAAAAATGGAACTGTACTGGTGAACCGTTTGTGTATGGATACAAACCTGTCCAGGAAACCTGTAAAACTGAACGATCCCGGGCTTCTTCAGACTTTCCAATGAGGTTTTAAACCGAGATCTCGTTTCAGTATGAACTACACTGTTGGTGGGACGTAAAACTAAAACATACACACACATGTAAATTGACCAGCTCGACATGGCCTAACCAGTGTTGACTGGGCCGATACAAATAAAATCAGGTGTCGGATGGACTGTGTCTCGGTATAAAAATTCATACTAACGGGCCTCCGTGGCCTAGTGGATAAGAGCGCTGACTCTTAATCCCCCACTGCTGTGGGTTCAAGCCTGGTTCGGGTCACAATTGAGACGCCAAGTTCAGCAACAGAATGTCTTGTGATTTTTCTCCGGGTATTGAAAGGGCCGTAAAACAACCCCCCCCACACACACACACACCTAAAAAAATCATACTTACTTGGCATTCCAGTATGTGGCTCGATGTTTCTTATGACTGGGGTGTTCCACCAATTAGCCTACAAAAACACCGATATGAAATAATCAAAGCGCTAACAGCACAAATTGGTCTATTGTCTCTGACGGCCCCCGCCCATCGGGGCTTGAAGAAATAGATGGGTTGCATGATGCTTCAACGCAGAGCTGAAACCGACCCGCACACGAGTACTGGCAAACTGCTTTAAGGATCTAAGCCTGCCCAGGCAAAGGGTTTCGAGTTGGACTGTCCATGCTTATAAACCCTATTGGTTTCATTGGGCGACGCATTTCATCTCAATGTCGGGTAAAAGTCCCACAAAATTGGAAGCAACGTCGCCAAAATGACCTATACAGTGTTGACGGGAACGTTAAACCTCAAATCAAACTAACAAACTATTGTCTCTGCGTGTAGGCTGGAAAAATGGTTCTAAATGGGGACTTAGACTGCTTCGTTTTACACTTAAATATCTGTAGTTTAAGCAAACAGTGTAAAGCCTGATCAGACATTGTGACCTCAGGTCTGTGCCACAACATTATCACGATAATTCTCCCATGCGACATAGTTCTTTTTTTCGGATCTCCAAAATAGCTACTTTTCTGATGAAAATCCGTGATATTTTTCTTATAAATGCTCAAAACATAGGTTGTTGTTGCTCGTTAGAACCGCCTCCTCGAGGCGGCTTCTGCCTCCTCGAGACGGCTCTAACGAGTACCCACAACCAATGTCTGGCAGCAGAAATAAGAAAAATAATCTATACCCCTGTAAACATCAGTTTTCTCTTTATGACGCTGGGTTTAGGGGGGATCTCCATTTTCAGGACGTGTTCACGTGATGAAGAATTAGCAAAATATTTGGACTGATTGAATTTGTAAAAAGTTGTGCCTATATCAACCGTGATCAGCACGAAAACACGCCTTTAAATTTCTGAACCCCTTGATTTTGTTTTGTTTGATTTGAGGTTTAATGTCCCCGTCAACACTGTAAAGGTCATTTTAGAGACGTTGCTTCCAATTTTGTGGGACTTTTACCCGACATTGAGATGAAATGACATCTCAAGCCCTGTCGCTCAATGAAACCAATAGGGTTTATTAGCATGGACGGTCCGCCTCGCACCGCGGTTCCTGGACAGGCTTAGATCCTCTAAGCGGTTTACCAGTACTAGTGTGCGGGCCGGATTCAGCTCTGCGTGGAAGCATCATGCAGCCCATATATTTCTTCAAGCCCCTATGGGCGGGGGCCGTTGAACCCCTTGAACCCCACGTACAAGGGTCATTCTTAAAATAATGTACAATTTGGACAGTGAAATGCTTCATGTGCAATATTGTTATTTCTATCATTTTTCATGTTATAGTTAAATTGTGATAGGGTTTGAATGAAAAGGCATCACTGACTACACCTCATACTTGCCAAAAAATAATGTTTCATCTTCTTTTAATGTGCATGTCATGGCAATGATGTCATTACCGTAACACACATATAAAGACCCATAAGATTTTGATTTCTAATTTTGAATGTATTATTTTTATATAAATTATATGTTGCAGTTATGATGCAAACATTTCAACCAAAAATCAATGAATATCTCACTCAAAATTCAGAAAACATTGAAAGTTCACACATTCAAAAGGCCAAAATATATTTTTCTAATATTTGATTTGTGCTTTTTTCTGTTTAAATTTGGATAAAGTAATCCGTTACTGTGTTATATTATTTCTAGGACAAGCAAGTATCTATATAGAACATGCATACATTTGTCTGCATGGTATAATTAGCCTGTAAGAGGGGTTTAATCACAAGAAAAGTTACGGAAATAACACATTTTTATTGTTATGGAAATGACGTTACGGAAATGACAGTTAAATTATCGGTCATATCATAGACACAGGTCAGTTTATAGCTACAAATATTAATTGTATCACTTCAGTATGCATCAAACAATGCATTTAACACGAAAAAACTGAACGAATCCCAGTATTATTTGGTATCATGTCATTACCGTAACAAACAATGTTTCGGAAATGACGGTTACGGAAATGACAGTTTTATCGTTTTTATCAGTTTTTCATACCTTATTTTAATGGAGGCCTTGTAGTGCTGTTCAATTATTGTATGTACACTTATGATGTAGCTCTAAGTACGATAACTAAACACGTTCAGGGGAAGATAAACTTTTAAACATGTGTACGGTAATGACATACAGAAAAGGTACTCATCTAAATTGACGTCTTTAAATCTTTGTCCCTGACTTTTATCATCAGCTATACAAGTTAAATATTCACTGAACTATTCCCAATATTAAGTGTTTGAAGGTTGGTCAAAGGGAATTTCTTTTAGAAATTTCAATATCTTTATGAAATAAAATATTTGTTAGCGTTACGGAACTGACAAAAATACAAGGACAAAACGTAAAGCCTCAAATGAACGCTTGAAATTGTCTTATTGTACACATTGTTTCTAGATTTTATTACAGTTAGGTATCATTTGCTTCAAAATTCCAAGTGGGTGACAGATAGGGGCAAGCTATTGAAGTTCATTCTTGATAAATATCAAAGGTACCATACAGGGACATGGCAAAAAGCAAGCCCCTACCATCTTGGATGATCATTTTTGTAAATATATTCATATAAAATGTTAAAAAAATAATATGTTTAAACTCAGTTTTGAATTAATATTACATAGAAAATAAGTAGTGTGCATTAAAACGTAACTGGGTGTGTTTTAAGCTTCAAGGATTTACAGGGACATGAAACGCACATTTATTTTGGAATGACCCACAACTGGAATTTACAGGGATAGACCTTATTTTTTTCTTATTTCTGCTCAAAAAAATATAGATTGTGGGTACTCGTTAGAACCGTGCACCCTCAATCGCGGACGTTCTAACGTGCACCCTCAATCTATATTTTGAGCAGCAAAGAGATATACTGGGAAGACCGATATTCGAGGACGTAAGCGACTTGACCGGTTTATATCGAACTTGCGTCACCCTCGAAGTTGCATGACGTCACTATATATCAGAATTTTTTCATCTGAAAATATTCTTTTGTGTGTGTGTATGTGTGTGGGAGGGGGGGGGGTGGTAAAATTTACAATGTAGGTGAATAGGCGCGTCTTTATAATGTAATGACCTTTTTCAGGTCATGATCAGTGATTCACTCGACGTTTGATAAATGATCCCTAAAATATAAGAAATCGATTTGTCTACTTACAAATAACAGACAAACTGTGATTTATTACTCAATAAATCACAGATTGGACCTCTCATACGCTGAAAAAACGGCAATAATGTCGTTTCTTCCTTCGAATTCTCATGAACTTTCGCAATCCTGCAAAAATTGTTGACTGCAACACATGCATTTAATGTCCCCTGTAAGAAAGTGACATTACACCGTCCAACGTCAAGGAATCTAGCAGTGACGTCACACATAACAAATCACAGTTACTTCCCTTGCCTACATGGCCTATCATCACGTGAACAAAGTAGAAGTAAAACAAAGATCAGGAATTGATACAATTAACTTACTCCACCCATAAAAGACACCAAAGGGAAAGAAATACAAACATTAAGCGACCAGACCATAATGGAAACCTAAACAAAGGAAGGCCATAAGGACAGTTACTTTCCCACAAATATGGCCATCCAAAATTAAAAGACACAAGTGATACACACAGTAACAAACAACAACATAAATAAATCGCCACAGAAGAGCCGCCTTGGAACGGTCAGTGGAAGATTTCCACTGGGGGGCTTAAATCGATTTTACGTGGCCACAATCCTCGCCCTTACTTCCGTCGCGATTAGGACAAATAATTTGTTCAGTCCGCATGAAGGCCTCCTAACTCATCAGTGCAACATCTCCGTGAACACAAAAATCAAAGAACCACAGAGGTGAGACAACGGTGAGGACTCGACAACAAGAAACCACTGAATTGCTGGAGCAAAAGAAAACCAACAGTTAGACTCCGATGAGCCCGACCAGAGAAGTCCGTGAAATGAACACCCCCGAAACCCCACTTTATACAGAGAAAACTGAGGTTTACGGGGTAGGCCTATACAATATTTTTTTATTTCTCCTCAAAGACATAGGTTGTGGGTACGCGTTAGAACCGCCTCAAAGAGGCGGTTCTAACGAGCACCCACAACCTATATTTGCAATATAGGCCTAAGTCAGAAACATATCAAGGTTTTTCGTCAGAAAAGTAACCATTTTGGAGATGTGAAAAAAATGCACTATGTCGCACGGGTGTGTTATCGTAATATATATATAGGTGCCCTGTGTTCGAATACTTTATACATGTGCGCAAAGTATTCGTTACGCTACTCGCCTCAAACAGCAGGGGTCGTGAATTAGATTCCTGGCTTCTCCGGATGAGTATTTTCATGGAGGTCCCGTCTCCGTATTATCTTAATTGTTGGTAGGACGTAAAATTCAAAACACACACATATACACTCTGTTTGAGTTTTACGTTTCACCAACAGCTTACGCCATACGGAGACCGGACCTCGGTTTAAAGACTCATCCGAAACTGCCTTTCTTGAATCAGCGGAAGGGAGAAAAATGACCGTAGAAAAGATTTCATGAGCAATGTTGCCAACCACGGCAGGTATCGAACCCGCGTCCTCCTGATCACCAGTCAGACGTGCATCCGACTGAGCAACCGAGGCCGGCAAAGGTATGCTGTGTGTACTCATAAGAATCGCCTCAATGAGGCGATTATAATGAGTAGTCACAACATACCGCCTCAATGAGGCGATTCAAATGAGAACTCACAACATACCGTTTTATAGAAGATTGTAACTTTCGAGTTATTGAAGTTTGACTGTACATGTAATTTACTATCTTACCATGTAGCTACAGTCCTCTCCGTCAGGCTGGTTGTTACAATAATTTTCTTCCTTTATATCAATGCCGTTGACCTTCACCCTCACATGATAGGTGACCCCTGGCTCCATTCCACTGGAAATAGATTTGTGAGATTTCACGACGCACATGTATGAACGACATGAAGTCCGGCGTATAATAAATAACCCCTAAGGGGCTCAACTATATTTGGCTGGCGACCCAATGTTGTTCAGAATTCGATAAAAATCAGAAAAATAAAGTTCCTCGTTTAAACAGCATCACGTGAACAAATCCGTGAAATGAGCACCTTTATATGGAGTAAACTGGGGTTTACGGGGGTATACATTATTTTTCTTATTTCTGGTGTCGGTACTCATTGAGGCGGTTCTAACGAGCACCCATAACCTATGTTTGCAGTATAAGCAAGAAAAAGTCACGGATTTTCATCCGAAAAGTAGCCATTTGGAGATGTGAAAAATGCATTTTGTCGCACAGGTGTGTTATTCGCACCCCCTCTCCTTTCCCAACCCCCCACCCCCCGCCCATCGGGGCTTAAAAATATTTGGGCCGCATGATGCTTCCACGCAGAGCTGAAACCGACCGCACACGTGTACTGGTAAACCGCTTAGAGGATCTAAACTTGCCTAGGCAAAACGGTGCGAGTCGGACCGTCCATGCTTATAAACCCTATTGTTTCATTGGACGACAGGGCATGGGATATCATTTTATCTCAATGTCGGGTAAAAGTCCCACAAAATTGAAAGCAACGTTTCCAAAATGACCTATACAATGCTGACGGGGACGTAAAACCTCAGATCAAACAAACAAACAAAATTGTTATAAGAAGTCATTTATTCGCAGTTATTGATAACAGCAGAGCAGCGTCGTAATATTTTCTTACATGCTTTTCAATTAAGAAATAGATCAGCTCTAGCTGTGATTTGTTGAGTAATAAATCACAGTTTGAAGGTCAGTTGTAAAGTAGACAAATCACGAGCGCGTGAACAAATCACAGACTGGAGCTGATCTATTTCGATTCTAACACGCTGAAAATCGACAATAATGTTGTTGTTTCCTTCAAATTCTCACAAATTTTCGCCATTGTTAGAAGAAATCCCGCTAAAATTATAGACTGAAACATATGCATTTATATCCTTTTCTAACGGTTTCGATGCGAGAAAATGACGTTACACCGTCTAACTTCAAGGAAATCGCCTAGTGACGTCATATATTGACAGTTTTTAATGACGTCACTCGTCACGCTCTTCCGAGCTGTGATTTGTTGCAGAATAAAACACAGTTATTTTCCATTGCCTATATAGGCGCGCTGTGTTAGAATGAATGATAGAGATTTATCAGTGAAATATAAATCGATATTTTCACTGTTTCAAACAGTGAAAATACGATTTTTTATTTTTCACTGTTTCTACAAATCTAACTCTAATTTCAATTTTATCCTTGTCAGGTAACTGAACAATACTGAAATGTGTTCTAATTGACGCATAGCCCGTTCATGTGTGACGGGGACGTTACTGACGTCATTTATGACGCTGACGTCACGTCTTTTGTCGCGCGACGTTAGAATTGCCAGCAACTTCTTTGGAAAACTACTCTCTCAATTATTTCATTAATCATTCATAATAATACCATCCCAGGCCATTTCTCAGGTTGCAAACTGAAAGTTTGCAGTTTGCACCCAATAGTAGCCCGGTGTTATGTATTCTCGCGGTACTTAAAGACAGGAAAAAATAAATTGAATAATACAGAAACATAAGCTCAATCAGCAATGCCTAATTCTCTTAGCTTGTTATCTAATTTAGTTCGCCAGCAAACAATATTTCCGGTCCGTTCATGTTTAGAAGAAAGCAGCATTGCGATAGACAGTTACTGCTCCTCCGCCATTTTGAAATGAGAGTCATGTGATCTCGCGTTAATTATAATATTTTGTCAGGCGGCAGCGCTCATTGGATAGGCATAGTCTCGAAACAAATCTAACCATTGACCTTATTATGCACAAGGGCTATGCCAGTCTTCGTCATGAGATTGTATTTATTTCTGACTGAATATGGGGTTTCTGAAGGAGATGAGTATACAGGCTAGTAATATTGATGATGTTCGTATTGTGTATAAAATGCTGTCACATTGAAAACTTACCTTCAGTATGTTTAAATGTTACATTTCTCAAGTCTAATTGTGTCAACGGAAGCGTGACCCCCTGTGACACTCATTATCCAATGAAAACATGCGTTAGGCGGCGCAGCAGTTTGTTATGACCGAAAAATACAATCAACGCGAGAATACATAAACCGCGAGAATACATTAAGCCACTCGTGAAAATAACAGTTTTGGTGTTCATTCGATGAAATAAAATTCGATCTTACACTGAAAAAATCAAATATCCTCCATATCATTTTGTATAAAAACCATGGTTAATTGTGCCCTCATGTGACGTCGCATAACTCGAAATGAATGTATTTTCAACGTTTAATATTTACATTTCCAATGTAAAGTCTATGACTGATTGTTTTGGAAAGGGAGAAAAGAGAAAGAAGAGATAGTAGAGGAGAAGAAAGTGAGGGCCAGAGGAGAAAAAGGACAATGAATGGAAGTGTAGAAACAGAAGAAAATAACAATATTCCCCTTCTACTCTTACCTGCTACAAGGACAGCAGGCCTTGCCCAAATGTAATCAAATATCAGTTGCACGCCTCGGTGTCGCAAGATACACGTCACCTTTGCCTCCCCCAACCACTCTAGTGTAAAGTCTAATGTAAACCTATAGAAAACAATGTAGTTCATTAAGACCACTTTTGAACAGTCCCAAAGGTGATCTTAAATATAGGATATTTACTGTACAAAAAACGGCCCCCGCCCATAGGGGCTAGAAGAAATATATGGGCTGCATGATGCTTCCACGCAGAGCTGAATCCAGCCCGCACACGTGTACTGGTAAACCGCTTAGAGGATATAAGCCTGTCCAGGAATCGCGGTGCGAGGCGGACCGTCCATGCTAATAAACCATATTGGTTTCATTGGGCGACAGCGCTTGAGATGTCATTTCATCTCAGTTTCGGGTAAAAGTCCCACAAAATTGGAAGCAACGTCTCCAAAATGACCTTTACAGTGTTGACGGGGACGTTAAACCTCAAATCAAACAAACAAACAAAGGGACGTTAAACCTAAAAACAACCAACCAACTGTACAAAATACACTATGTCGCATGGGAGTGTCTTCGCAATGCTTACCCCCGAGAATAACAAACTATTTGATGGTCATTCGTATCTTCTATGAATACATCGCAGCCTATGTTAGACAAACCATTCGTAAATGTAACTTCATTCCCGTTCCGTTCATGTCCGGCTCCTATGGTGCTCTGGTCTTCAGCAAAGTCTACGATAAAAAACAATACTCAATGTCTTTATCCCATTGTATGCTAGTGGACTCTTCCATTGCTATATGTTGGACAAGTCCATTTGTCATATAAAGGGTGTCACATCACGCATACATGACCCCAGTGAACCCCACTTTTATACACATGTAGTAAATCTAGGGTTAACGGGGGGTAAACCTTATTGCACGACCCGCAGAAAAAGCGACCGACTGAAGTCGGTTGATTTTCTAAGAGTGCCCTAAAATCACCGTGTCATTCTGTGATTCGGTCATTCTGTCAGTCTGTCAGTCTGTCTGTCCGTCCGTAACCCGTTTGTGAAAATTGGTGATAGTGACTTAACCGCTTGGAATATTTAAAGAAGTTTTGGCATACTGATAGATATCAATGAGATCTAACCAATGAATTTGAGATATATTACATTCCATTTAGTATAGCCTCACCGAGGCGAAAATAGTGAAAATTTTCGAACTGCTTCTCCTCGGAAACCGTTGGGCCGATTGAAGTCAAATTTCATATGGAGCCTCTATGGGATGGGGGAAACCAAAATTTGGTCATGGGGCCCAGGTCACATGACCAAAATGGCCGCCAAGCCATATATGGTAAAAACCCTTCAAAAATAGTCACTCCAGAACCACGGGAAGATTTCCACGAAACTTGATAAATAGCATCTGGGACGTATGCCCATCATAAATTGCTAAAATGGTGACCCTGGGTTGACCTTGACCTTCTTTGTGCCTAGGTCAAACTTTGACACATATGCTTTTGTATTGGAAAAGTGAGAATGCATTTTATCCTGCAAACGATTCAGAATACAGTACTAAAGTATAAGATATATTTTTGCTCCTTACGATAAGGCGCATTTATTGGGGGAACCGTTTTAGGTCCAGGTCACATGACAAAAATGGCCGCCATACCCATATATGGTAACACTCATAAAGCTAAAAGCATCCGGCGGGTCGTGCACTTCAGCTGAAGCACTGTTTTTTCTTATTTCTGCTCTTAAATATAGATTGTGGGTACTCGTTAGAACCGCCTCGATGAGGCGGTTCTAACGTGTACCCACAATCATTATATTTTAGCAGAAATAAGAAAAATATCACAATATTTCATCTTTATTTTTTCATTTTTACGGCAGCAAATTTTATTTGTATAGCCGTGTTTTCGTAATGAGGCCTATTTTTATTCTAATTTTGACGAACAATTCTGTAAGCAAATAGTTCAGGCCCTAATCAGCTTCTGATCTTTAGGGGTTTCCCGCGTGCAATGGGGTAAAAACAACCTATTAGCGCAAACAAAACAAAAGCACAGCAGATGATATTCTGTTTCACAAATAATGAAAAACCACGCAAAAACGACCAACTAAAATGAACATTCATTCTTCTTTTAAACACATAGTTGATACACATGTAATGAAATCTTTTCTACGATCATCTGATTCAAGTTCTGGCGAAAGAATGTGCATTATACTGGTCATGCTTATGTTTAAGCCTGTCGAGGAACAGTGTGGTAAGATAAACTGACCAGCTCGATATAACCTAAACAGTGTTGACCGAGACATTAAACTCCAAATAAACAGATAGATACTTAGTTAAAAGGTTTCGGATTTTTTTCTTTGTTTTCTGCACCAAATGTGTCTGTTAAAAAGGGACCACCTTTGGAACAGTTCAAAAGTGATCTTAAAGACCACTTTTGACAGTTCCATAGGTGGTCTTACCATAAGATTTTTCCTTTGTTTCTAAGTGAATATGAATTGGCATTTTCATGTGGAACTACAGCACCTGTCGGATTTATATATAAAAAATGTTTTCTCGGAGATGAAATCAATGGCAGCACTGGTGGGCCGATCGTCTTCAAGTGTAGGCTGGGAAAAAATGTCCTGTTTGAGGACTTAGACTATTTCGTGTAACTAGTGCACTCTGTCATATCGCCCTAATGGTTTATTTTCTTACGAACATTTCCGATATCTCTATGATCTTTACTCCAAATATAGGTTGTGGGTGCTCGTTAGAACCGCCTCACTGAGGCGGTTCTAACGAGTACCCACAACCTATGTCTTGGTGCAGAAATGAGAAAACTATATAAATTGGGTTTTAGAGGGTGTTAATTAGACGGGCTTGTAAAGTGATGATAAAGTGGGGGCTACAGGGGAACTCAGGTTAACTCATTACACAGGCAGGCCCCCGCCCATCGGGGCTTGAAGAAATAGATGGGCTGCATGTGCTGAAGCTAACCGCACTCGAGTACTGGTAAACGGCTTAGAGGGATCCGCCTACCCAGGCAAAGCAGTGCGAGTCCATGCCAATAAACCCTCTGGCTTCATACGGCGACAGGGATTGAGATGTCATTTCATCTCAATGTCGAGTAAAAGTCCCACAAAATTGGAAGCAACATCTCTAAAATGGCCTCTATACATGTAGTGTTGACAGGGACGTTCAACCTTAAATCAAACAAACAAACAAACAAAAGCACTCTGACATATCTCCCTAATGTTTGTGTATTTTCTTACGAACAGTTCCGATATCTTATGATTTTTACTCCAAATATAGGTTGTGGGTGCTCGTTAGAACCGCCTCATTGAGGCGGTTCTAACGAGCACCCACAACCTATGTCTCGGTGCAGAATTGAGAAAATATATACAGTGGGATTTAGAGGGGTGTTCATTATACGGTCTTGTAAACGTAATGATTTAGTGGGATCTACAAGGGAACTCATTACACAGACGTGTTAATATAATGGATATTTTGACGGTAGACAATATTCTCTTACCTTTTTTGACGACCCTTTCAAGTTCATTTCACTTATTTCGAGCCGATTTCAATCAGCGGTGGGCGAAAACCGGAGTAACCGGAGAAAAGCCAACTGTTCTTCCATTGAACTGGTCTTCCATTGCAGAACTTGGCGTCGAACCCTAAGAGGTGGGAGTCCAAATGATTTAGGGTTTGTGCTCTTTTCCAATAGGCCACGGAGGCCCTCTTGTACGGTAATCTGTTCTGTAAGCAAACATTACAGACCCTGATCATACGCCGCGTTTTGTGGCGTCTGATTTGCGTCTACCCTGTTTGCTAAATCTATCACATGGTGCTAGTCCACATTTTTTAGACAACCCTCTTACGCAACACTCTGACCTCACAGCGTCATCACGTGAACAAGCCCGCGAAAAAAAGACCCCCCTAAACCCCACTTTATACAGAGAAAACTGGAGTTTACGGGGGTAAACATTGTTTTCCTTATTTCTGCTCCAAAACATAGGTTGTGGGTACTCGTTAGAACCGCTTCAATGAGGCGGTTCTAACGAGCACCCACGACCTATGTTTGCAGTATTTATAAGAAAAATATCAGGGATTCATCAGAAAAGTAGCCATTTTGGAGATGAGAAATATGCACTATATCGCACCGATGTGTTATCGTATTGAAGAATAGCGGGGCTATTTTCCGTAAATAACCGTTACCTGGATTTCCGAAAAGCAGTGATAGCCACGTGGACATTATCACTGAAAGGCTACTGCGCTTTGATAAACAATCTACTGATAAACAATCAACCTCATTGGGGCGGTTCTAATGAGCACCCACAACCTATACTTTGGCTAGAAACATGAGCACCCACAACCTATACTTTGTCTAGAAACAAGAAAACTATCAACATCTAAATATGGAAAACGGTAGTTTTTATAGAGATAAGACAGACGCTTCTTTAGGACACGACTGTTTTTTTCGTAATGTTTTGCCGATAACTTACTTTGTCCGAAAATCGAGACTTTCGTGTTGCCAGCGATGCTTCCGCTGTGGGGATGAACATTTTTCACCATAGGCTCAATACCTGAAATGGAGAACAAGTAATAGGTTTAAAAAGACATTCTTCGGGGAACAACATTGTTTTTTGTTTTGTTTTGTTGTTGTTGTTGTTGTTGTTTAGCGGCCTTTTCAAGTGTATTTCACACATTTCGAGCAGATCGTTAATCGCCCCTGCCTACCGGGGCTTGGAGATCGGGCTGCATGGTGTTTCCACGCAGAGCGGAATCTGACCACACACGAGTACTGGCAAACCGCTTAGAAGGACCAAATATGTTCTAGAAAGGGTTATTCTTTGGAAGCAAGGAATACACCACAGAACTGGAAAATATGGAATGTACATGTTTTCTGGGCCATACTAAGCCTGCCCAGGCAAAGCGGTGTGATTCAGATTGTCCAATGCATATAAGCCTTCGGGTTTCATTGGGCGGCATGGCTTGAGATGTCATCTCACCTCAGTGTCGGGTAAAAGTCACACAAAATTGAAAGCAACATCTCCAAAATGACCTAAATAGTGTTGTCGGGAACGTTAAACCCCGATTCAAACAAATCGTTAATCAGAGGTGAGCGAAACCCGGATTACCTCGGGGAACAAGTTATAAATGTAATCTATTGGAAAGATTCTTCTATTATTATATGTTGTCTAATTCCTTTTGATATTTAAGGGAACACGTTGTTTTAGGGTTGGGTTGTTCATTTTATTATTATTATTATTATTATTATTATTATTATTATTATTATTATTATTATTATTAACAGTTTACCCAACAGGCACTCAACGTTGAACTAACGTTGAAACAACGTTAGTTAAACGTTGAGTCAACGTTTTGTGCTTGCAGGGTAGACGCTTCGTTTTGTCTTTGTCATTTTTACGGGTTTCCTAGTAAGAATAGGTGAGGGAACATCTGGTGAACAAGTCCGTAAAATAAAGACCCCCCTAAACCCCACTTTATAAAGAGAAAGCTGGGGTTTACGGGGTTAAACATAATTTTCCTTATTTCTGCTCCAAGACATAGGTTGTGGGTACTCGTTAGAACCGCCTCAATGAGGCTGTTCTAACAAGCACCCAAAACCTTTGTTATGAGCATTTATAAGAAAATATCAAGGGTTTTAATAAGAAAAGTAGTCATTTTGGAGATGCGAAAAACGCACTTTGTCGTACGGGTGAGTTTTCGTAATGAATGCTGGGTCTAGAAAACTTCAACTCTCTTGCGACTGCTCTCAGTGGACATTATTTTTTCTACCCGTAATACAAGATTTTTCTGAGGTTTAAATGACGTCCAGAGAGGACCATACCGATTCATAACATTTGAAAAATGCATCATTTTAATGCTGTAAATTTTCATCACCCATCATGAAATTACGCCGATATAATTATAACCCCTCAAACCCCACTTTTATACAGTAAAATTGGGGATTACAGGGTCATGCCTTTTTGTCTTATTTCTCCTCCAAAACACTGATTGTGGGTACTCGTTAGAATCGCCTCGCCGAGGCATTAGAATCTATACTGAAGGGCATATGTAAGAAAACTTAAATTACAGCTGTCCTAATAGAACATTACGCGGCACCCGCCCATCGGGACTTGAAAAAATAGATGGGCTGCATAATGCTTCCACGCAGAGCTGAAACCAACCCGAACACAAGTACTGGTAAACCGCTGGGAGGACCTAAGCCTGCCCAGGAAAAGTGGTGCGAGTTGGACCGTCCATGCATATAAACCCTATTCATTTCACATCTCCATGTCGGGTAAAAGTCCCACAAAATTTGGCTCTCTTGGGGTTTACAGGGTCATGCTTTTTTTCCTTATTTCTCCTCCAAAACACTGATTTTGGGTACTTGTTAGAATCGCCTTGCCGAGGCATTAGACTCTATACATGGGGCATATGTAAGAAAACAGACAGTAAATTACTGCTGTCCTAATAAAACATCGGTGGCTTGCCCGAAAAGATGAAATATGGGCTGCGCCAATCAAAAAGGGGTCTTCAAGCTTACGCGAACAACATAGACTCTGATGAGACTGCGCATTCGCGCAGTCTGATCAGAGTCTTCGCTGTACACTACACGGATACCATGTGACCGTGGCCCAAGGGTTTTTTATACTGACTGAGAAGGATCCATTGAAACATATTGTCAATAGTTTTGTTGCTAAAATGGTTTGCTTTTCACAAAAGGTACAAATAATGGAACGTTTTTTCTCCGTCCTGTAAATTTTGAAAATTGCAGATAACCCGTTTTTGCACCAAGGTGACGAATTGACAACTGTCCAGCTGTGACAATCAATAGGCTTAAAATTATATGGCAGACATACCATTGTTTAAGGAATATTTCTATAAAAGTTTGGCAAAATATCTTGAAAGGCCTAAATGTCATTTTTTTCTATTTTTTCAATATTATAGGTCTATAGAAACGCTTAACTTGCCATAGTAACCAAACTAAAGAGCCAAATTTCATTAAAAACAAAACCTGTAAAGGCAATTATGGTAAATAGTAGTATAAATTCTCTGCCTCATAGAGCATATGGTTTATGAGGAGATAATGTTTTAAGTATTTATTTTTAATTTATGCTTGGAAACGCAGTAGGCCATAAATCATAAGACAGATAGAAGATTGTTTAAAGACCAATTCCAAAGAAATTTTATAAATTCTTCGTATGAAGCATGGTGAAAGCAGACACAAGGTGAGTCATTTTATTGAAAACCACATGAACAAATTCCCATTCGTTCCAAAGTTATGCGCATTTATATTTGATAAATACCTATTTTACTCTAAGAGTAGTCTCCCATGAATTCCCTTTGATTTTAACACACAATTCAATATTTTGTGATGTCATAGTGGGTATGAACTTTCTTGAAAAAATTTAAAACTACCATGTTTTCCATTTCGCAGTTGCCTAATGCAGTTTTCTCATGCCCTTTGATTACTGTGTATCTTGTGCATAATTAAGGGCAGAAATGAGAAATTTGATTTCAGAATTCAAGCTTAAATTTACGATTAAAGTATTTTAACAAAAGGGCCTAATGGCCCTAAATCGCTCACCTGTGTACCAGAAAATCATTAGTGTAGGAGACCATTCGACATTGCTATATACTAAATATCTAAGCTCTGGCCCTTGGAGAAGAAGATTTTTTAAGTTTGTTCCAGTATAAGTCTTTAGGAGCTAATGAGCCCTAGGGGTTGGCAAATTTTGACCCAAAGGGCATGGTTGGCAGGATTTATGTGGGGCCGTTTTATGTTGCTTTATACTAAATATCTAAGGTCTTTTCTTCAAGGTTTCAGAGAAGAAGATTGTTGAAGCTTTTGTCCCCAATATAAGTTTATAGGGGTTAAGGAGCCACAGGATAAGGCCAATTTGGTCCACAGGGGCAAAATTCATGTATGTGACCACTCGACATTGTTGCATGCTAAATATCTAAGCTATGGGCCTTATGGTTTCAGAGAAGAAGATTTTTGATTTTTTTTTTCTTCAATTTTAATATGTTATTTTTTTTTTCATTTTAAGTCTATGGTAGCTAATGGGCCCATGGCCATGGCCAATATTTGCCCAAGGGGCATGGTTGGCATGATGTCTTAAGATGACCATTTAATGTTGCTGCATACTAAATATCTAAGCTCTGGGACTTATGGTTTCAGAGGAGAAGATTTTTTTTAATTCTTGTTTCATTATAAGTCTATGGGGTCTAATGGGCCCATGGGCGTGGCCAATTTTGACCCCAGGGGCATGGTTGGCAGGATTTGTGTAGGTGATCACTTGACGTTGCTACATGCTATATATTTAAGCTCTGGACCCTGTGGTTTCAGATAAGAAGATTTTTAAGTTTTTCCAATTGAAAGTCTATGTGAGCTAAAGAGCCCTTGGGTGGCCAATTTGGATCACAGGGCCATAATTGGCAGGATATATGTCGGTTATCACTTGACGTTGCAACATACTAAATATCAAAGCTCTGGGCCTAATGGTTTCATAGAAGAAGAATGTTTAAGTTTTTTCTCCATTAAATGTCTATAGCAGCTGATGAGCTCGGGTGAGGCCAAATTTGACCCCAGGGGCAGGGTTCGTAGGCTGGTTCCCATCACGAAATTTGACCCATTTAACCCCACTTTTATATACAGTGTTTATACATGTAGCGATAAACCTTATTTTTCTTATTTTTGCTCTAAAATATAGATTGTGGGTACTCGTTAGAACCGCCTCGATGAGGCGGTTCTAACGTGTACCCACAATCTATATTTTGAGCAGAAATAAGAAAAATATTACATTTTTTTCACCTTATTTTTTTTTATTGTAGGTGATAAAATTTACAATGTATTTGTATAGGCATGTTTTCATAATACATGCAGTCACAGCTGAGCGAACGTAATCGAACACATCTCTTTTCATTTGTCGACCGAACTAACAAAATAGTTGATTTTATTTTTGAAGTCATTTATTGTTTGAATAATGGATGATTTCATCATGCAAGTTCATGCAAGTTTTGTTTGATGATTTAATAATGTTTACTTACAGTAACAGCGATATGTGGACCAAGTTCCACAAAACGCACAAAACGTCGGGCTAACCTCGGACCGAAATGGATACCTAAGCGATGTTGGCTTGATGTTTGTGCCATCACACTGATAAATACGGAACCCGGGAAGGGACATGCAGTTTTATTTTTAATATGTTGTGCGAACAAGATATTAAGTTGTGCGAACAAGCTATTACATGTATCTTTATTTTGTGCGGACAAGACAATATCTTGTGCGCACAAGATATTATCTTGTGCGGAAATATCTTGTGCGGACAACTTAATATCTTGTGCGCACAAGATATTATCTTGTTCGCACAACCTATATCTTGTGCGGACAACATAATATCTTATGCGTCCGAATAACTTGTGCACACAAGATATTATCTTGTTCGCACAACATACATGTATAAAAATAAATTGCATGTCCCTTCCAGGGTTCCGTAGATTAAAACGTTCGTAAAAGAGTTACCCTAGATACCTTAACTTTATATGAGTATGGAAAACGTTGGCTTTACGAGGTGTACATGTCACATCCTCACGGGCCTACGTGGCCTTGTGGATAAAAGTGCAGACTCTGAATTATTAGGTCTCTCACCGATGTGGGTTCAGCTTGGCTTCGGTCACATCATCACTCACATGTGAGACGCCAAGTTCTGCAACGGAATGTCAAGTGTTTTTCTCCGGAACTCCGGTTTTCGCCCACCACCGATTAACTATCGGCTCGGTATGAGTGAAATAATACTGAAAGGGCCGTAAAACCGAAAAAAAAGAATGTCACAGCCTCAGTGAAGGTGTTCTTAATAGTTACCATTATCAATGGTTTGTGCTTTGTTTGTTTGAATAGGGGTTACCGTCTCCGTCAACACTTTTTAGATCATTTTGGAGACGTTGCTTCGTATTTTGTGGGACTTTTACCCTACATTGAGATGAAATGACATCTCAAGCCCTGCCTTCCAATGAAACCATAAGGCTAATATGCATTGAACGATATGACTCACACCGCTTTACCTTGGCAGGCTTAGACCTTCTAAGCGGTTTACCAATACTCGTGTGTGTTGAGATTCAGCTCTACGTGGAAGCACCATGCAGCCCAATGTATTTCTCCAAGCCCGATGGGCGGGGGCGAAAATGTTTTGTGTAACCAGAAAATTAATGTATGCTCTTCATATCCTAAACACGTCTATATATAATTTTAACCCCCTTAAACCCCACTTTTATACAGTAAAACTTTGATTTACAGGGGTATACTTTGTTTTTTCTTAATTTTGTCCAATGTTGGGCAACAAGGCTTGTTGTGTCATTTAATCTAAATGCCGGGTAAAGTCCCACACAATTGGAAGCCAAAATGACCTATATAGTGTTGACGGGGACGTTAAACCTGAATTCAAACAAAGAAACCAAATGACATCTCAAGTCCTGCCGCCCAAACATGCCACAATGGTTTATGTGTAGAGACAGTTCGACTCGCACCACTTTGCCTGGGCAGGCTTAGCCTCTCTAAGCGGTTTACCAGTAGTCATTAACGGTCGGTTTCAGCTCTGCAGCCTAGAAGCATAATGCAGCCCAATTCATATCTCCAAGCCCCGATGGGCGGCGGCCTTGAACATAAGAGTTGTGGAAATATAAAGGAATAAGTTTTCTTGCATAAAATCCTAGCATGAAATAAGTGCTACCTAGATGCATGCAAAAGCTGAATGATGAAAAGTAGATCTGAGAATCTGTTGTATCCATCACGAAAATACGCCTATATAATTTTGACCCCCTTGAACCCCACTTTTATATAGTAAAACTGGGGTTTCCGGGGGTCTACCTTATTTTTCGTATTTCTGCTCTAAAATATAGATTGTGGGCACTTGTTAGAACCGCCTCGATGAGGCGGTTCTAACGAGTGCTCACAATCTATATTTGGAGCAGAAAAAAGAAAAATATAATTTTTCATCATAAAATTTTCTTTTTTTTTCGGCGATAAAGGTGGCAATGTATTTGTATAGGCGTGTTTACGTAATGTGCGAACCTTTGTCGATTTTGCACAAAGATACCGAAGATGAAAGTGCTTTCAATCGCGTTCGTGTGTCGGTGAACTGTCTTGTTCATGTTGATTGATTGACTCGTCCCCGTTAATACTGTTTAGGTCATTTTGAAGTCGCCAAGTTGTTTCCAATTTTGTTGGACCCGACATTGAGATGAAATGGCATCTCAAGCCCTGTCGCCCAATGAAACCAAAAGGGTTTATAAGCATGGATTCGCATCCGACTCGCACTGTACTGCCTGGGCAGGCTTAGATCCTCTAAGCAGTTTACCAGTACTCGTGTGCGGTCGCTTTCAGTTCTGCGTGGACGCACCATGCAGCCCATCTATTTCTTCAAGCCCCTTATTGTCTTGCTGGTGATGTAGAAAACACTCACGCGATTAGTACGACAAAATGTGTCCATTTATTTTTGTTGTTGAGAAGCTAATTAAGTTACAGTCTATTTAGTTGAAAGATGGGCTTCAAAAACTTACAAGAGGTAAGGACCTGAGTCAATTTTACGGAACCCAAGAAGGAACATGATTTTTTTTTATTTTATAAGTTGTGCGAACAAGATAATATCTTGTGCGGACAAGATATTATCTTGTACGGACAAGATTATCTTGTCCGCACAACATATCATCTTGTGCGCACAAGAAATTATCTTGTGCGGACAAGATATTATCTTGTGCAGACAAGATATTATCTTGTCCGCACAATATATTAAGTTGTGCGAACAAGATATTATCTTGTTCGCACAAGATAATATCTTGTCTGCACAACATAGATCTTGTGCGAACAACATATTATCTTGTGCGGACAAGATATTATCTTGTGTGCACAAGATATTATCTTGTCCGCACAAGATAATATGTTGTGCGAAAAAGATAATATCTTGTCCGCACAAGATAATATCTTGTTCGCACAACTTCCCAAGATCTATGTTGTCCGCACAAGATAATTTCTTGTGCGCACAAGATAATATGTTGTCCGAACAAGATAATATCTTGTCCGCACAAGATATTATTTTGTGCGCACAACTTATAAAAAATAAATATCATGTCCCTTCCTGGGTTCCGTACAATCTCGTCCAAGCGCGATTTCTCTGTGGATGTTTCATCTCGGCTCAGTTGTATTGCCCTATTCGAGAAAGTATGAAAGCCGGGAAGCATCCGATCTTTTGGGTTGCAGGTCTTTTTGGATGTTGCACGTTTTCTATAGGCGAGAATCAGCGCGGTGCTTTTGCACGTATGAACAAAGCTGCTAGATCGGCCAGAAGCCAAGTTCATACAACAAAATCCATGTTAAAATCATGAAATTAACGTGCTGTTTGAACATGGATTTTAATAGATGCAGGCCGCCGTTTTGTGCGTTTTGAAGCACTTGTCCACACATCGCTGAAATTTAGGGTAAATATTATTAAATCATAAAATACATTTTTCAATAACTTGCATGATATAAAGTCATTTATTATTCTTTAAAAATAAAAAAAAAATCTACATTAGGAACACGTAAAATTAAGATTAATTCTGCTTTTACAAGCTTATTTAGTAGGTTATTTTTATTATTTTTGTGTCATCACGAAAACATGCCTGTATAATTTTGACCCCTTCGAACCCCACTTTTATATAGTAAAACTGGGGTTTACAGGGTAAACCTTATTTTTCTTATTTCTGCTCTAAAATATAGATTGTTGGTACTCGTTAGAACCGCCTCGATGAGGCGGTTCTAACGAGTACCAACAATTTATATTTTGAGCAGAAATAAGAAAAATATCATAATTTTTCATCTTAAAATCTTCAATTTTTCGGCGACTAAGGTGGCAATGTATTTGTATAGCCGTGTTTTCGCACTGTTTCGTGTTTTCTGCATATAGTGTCCTCTGGTCAGAGACAACCTTTGGGTCTGTTCAGAAGTGGCATTTAACTGTTCAGAAGTGGTCTTAAAGACCACATCTGAACAGTCCCAAAGGTGGTCTTAATACAGGAATTTTATTTTGGCCATGACAAATGAAAAGAGGTCTTTTATAATTTGCATCTGAGAAATTGGATCGGTTTTAGGGATGGTTGGGTGAGGCAACGGTGACGTGTATCTTGCGTCACTGAGGCGTCACTGATAATGGCTTACGTTATTCTGATCTAATTTCAAAATTCAATGTTGGACTTAAATCTCTTCCGTTACAAGGTCTTGTTGCTTTGTTGCTATCGAGTCCTCGCCGTTTTTTCATCTCTTTGGTTGTTCAAGGAGATGTTGCACTGATGAGAGGCATCCATGCGGTCTGAACAAATTATTTGTCTAAATCGCGACGGAAGCAAGGGCGAAGATTGCGTCCACGTAAAATCCCCCCCCCCCCCCCCCCCCCCCTGTGGAGTTCGTTTCACTGACCGATCCAAGGCGGTTCTTCTGTTGCGGTTTATTTTTGTTATGGTTTGTCTTTGGATGTTTGTGTCGCTTATATTATTTTGTTTTGGATAGCCAATGGCCATTTTGTGGGAATGTAACGGTCCTTTTGGCTTTCGGCTATTGATGTTTGTTGTTTCATGTTTGTGTTTCTTTCCCTTTGGTGTCTCTGATAGGAGCTGTGGGTTAATTTCATCGATTCCTGATCATTGCCTTCACTTCTATTCTGCTGTCCATGCAGCAGGTAAGGGAAGAGGAGATGCCATTATTTCTTCAGTTTTTGCACTTCCATTCATTTTCCTCCTTCTCTGGTCAACACTTTCATCTCCTTAACTTTGTCTTCTATCCCTTTTCTCCCTTTCTCTGAGAGACGACATACAGAGGTTGACGTGTCGTTTAACCCAAAACAACCAATCAATCAATGGGTCGGTGTGTAGGAACTGTGAAGCTATTAGTGCCAGGGCGTTCTACTGTTTTGGATTCAGAAGAGCAGAGGTTTTTGGTGGTTGCGGAAGTAGTGGGATGTGTCTTTTTCTATGTTATCTAATCTTTCTTTTTTCTAATGCCCATCCCTATGAGACGGCTTTCAGATGCATTACTTAAAGACGCCTATACAAATACATTGTACACTTAAAAACCGAAACTTTTAAGATGAGAAATTGTGATATTTTTCTTATTTCTGCTCAAAATATAGATTGCGGGTACTCGTTATAACCGCCTCATCAAGGCGGTTCTAACGAATATCTGCAATCTATATTTGAGCGGAAATAAGAAAAATAAGATTTTTCTTATTTCTGCTCAAAATATAGATTGCGGGTACTCGTTAGAATCGCCTCATCAAGGCGGTTCTAACGAGTACCTGCAATCTATATTTGAGCAGAAATAAGAAAAATAAGGTTAATCCCTGTAAATACCAATTTTACTATATAAAAGTGAGGTTCAAGGGGGTCATAATTATATCGGCGTGTTTTTGTAATGCGGGGGGGGGGGGGTTGCTTGAGGACCGTTGGCCCGCCTGCTGTTGTCAGTTAATGTGGCAGGACGATCTCATAAGGTAATGATAAACCGCTTAGAGGGTCAAAAGACTGTCCAGATACAGTGGACGTAACTAAAAGACTTGACATGGGCGTAGCTGTTAATTTAGTCGTAACATCTCGTGAATAAGTCCGCGAAATGAAGACCCGACTTAACCCCAGTTTATATAGAGAAAAACTAGGGTTTACGCGGGTTTTCCTATTTTTTCATATTTCTGCTCCAAGACATAGGTTGTGGGTACTCGTTAGAACCGCCTCATCGAGGCGGTTCTAACGAGCATCTACAGCCCATGTTTGCAATATACATAAGAAAAAATATCACTGATTTTCATCAGAAAAGTAGTGATTATTGAGATGTGAAAAAAGCCCTATGGCGTACGGATGTGTTATCGCAATGAAAACAACACAGCACATACCATTCATAAGTCATAGTGGATAAGAGCGCTGACTCTTAATCATTATGTCCCTCACCGCTGTGGGTTCGAGCCTGGCTCGGGTCATATGTGAGATGCCAAGTTCTGCAACGGATTGTTCCGTCCCCGCCCATCGGGGCTTGGAGAAATAGATTGGGCTTCACAATGCTTCCACGCAGAGCTGATACCGACCGCACTTAAGTACTGGTAATCCGCTTAGAACGTCTAAGCCTGCCCAGGAAAATTGCCACGAGTCCGCCCGAGCATGCTTATAAATCCTATTGTTTCATTAGGCGGCAGGCATTGAGATGTCATTTCATCTCAATGTCGGGTAAAAGTCCCACAAAATTGGAAGCAACGTCTCCAAAATGACCAAAATAGTATTGACGGGGACGTTAAACCTCAAATCAAACAGACAAACAGACAAAAGCAACGGATTGCCAGGTGTTTTTTCTCCGGGCACTCCGGTTTTCGCCCACCTTTGATTAACGATCGACTCGAAATGAGTGAAATAATCTTGAAGGGGCCGTAAAAAATCATAAGTCATACACATTGTTAAGTAAATCCAATTTTCTTTCGGCGCTACGCATTGATATTAAGTATATAAACTTCGGTGAAGAGTTGGAACATTAATTAAAAATTAATATGAAAATATGCCCTTTTGACTCGACTTTGACGTTTGAACAATTCACATATCGTTTAAAAAATATATATTTGTATAGGGTTGTTTAACCTCCATTTTGTATACAACAAAGACTGAATAGGCTTGCATATAAAGTATCCGTTTTCAATATCATGTATTAAATATCAGTTGATTGAATAGGAATTCAAAATAGAAGAAAAATGCAAATTTTGACAGCAGGATAGTTAGTTAATTGGTGACATTTTTATCGGTCACGATAGGTTTGTATCTGTAACGTATAATCGCAGCCGATGTCCATGGCGACAAAATGCAAAACAGAAAATTGGAACGTGACTTATTAATAATATTTAGGTCATAGTAGTACAGACGAACCAAAATTGCTCAAACAATTTTTCCAACACGTGCACACGCCTATATAATTTTGACACTCTTAAACCGCACTTTTATATACATGAAGTAAAAATGGGGTTTGCAGGGGTAAACCTTATTTTTCTTATTTCTACTCTAAAATATAGACTGTGGGTACTCGTTAGAACGGCCTCAATGAGGCGGTCCTAACGAGTGTCCACAATCTATATTTTGAGCAGAAATAAGAAAAATATCACAATTTTTCATCTTAAAATCTTAATTGTTTCGGCGATAAATGTTATAATGTATTTGTATAGGCGTGTATTCATAATGTAAGTAAAAAAGTCCTTGTAATTAAAACCTCTCTAAACCCCACTTTATATCGCGATAAGTGGAGTCAACAAGGGTATGCATTATTTTCTTTACTTTTGCTCAAAAACAAAGATTGTGCCTTGGGCACTCGACAGAACCGTCTACCGCCTCAATGAGGTGCCACGTTCGTTTTGTTTTGTTTGTTTGTTTTTTTTTTTTTTCATTTGAGGTTTAAAGTCCCCGTCAACACTGTATCGGTCATTTTGGAGGTGTTGCTTCAAATTTTGTGGGACTTTTAGCCGACATTGAGATGAAATGACTTCTCGTGCCCTGTCGCTAAATGAAACCAATAGGGTTTATAAGCATGGACGGTCCAACTCACACCGCTTTGCCTGGACAGGCTTAAATCCTCTAAGTAGTTTACCAGTACTCGTGTGCGGTCGGCTTCACTGAGCTCTGCGTGGAAGCATCATGCAGCCTATCTATTTCTTCAAGCCCCGGTGGGTGGGGAGCAAAAAAAATGTAGACCCAGATCAGACGCCGCGTTCTGTCAGTGTTCAATAAAAAGGGCCGCTAGGCATATATTGGTTGATTGTACACAAACTCTTTAGCTTAACATGCCCGCGGTCTAAGTTTATTGGTTAGTGACAGTCACGTGGACATCATTAGTTTAACCCGTTGCATGCGGGAAACCCCTTAAGGGGCTTTGCAAACAGTGCAGGCCCAGATCAGACGCCGCAGAACGCGGCGTCTGATCAGGGCCTGCACTATTTGTTAACAGAATTTTCGGTCAAAACTAGAATAAAAACGACAAAAAAATAAAAATAAAATAAAAATAACAAATTAAATAAAAAGTAGGCCTGACATCCTTTATATGACAAAAGGACTTGTCCAACATATACATGTAGCGATGGAAGAGTCCACTAGTATACAATGGGCTAAGCGGGTAGATTGATGAAAAATCGACCACAAAAGTGCGTTCGAACTACTGAGCGACAGGCGTAGCATTTCGTGACCACTTGACCTGTTATTAACGTTTGGACTTGAGGAGCGTGCACTTTTAAGTCAATGACGGGTTATCTTTTCTTTTTAAAAAATCGGTATCGATCATCAAAATAAATGAGCTGATTGGTTATTATTGTGTCAATTATCCAAGGTCTCAATAGATGACAATCAAAAAGCTGATAAAATGATAAATCTAATTAAGATATATTCAGATTGGTAACGTAGATAACTAGGTGAAAAATAGGGCACATTCATGGTCTTCAAAACATGGAATTGAAAGACGGAA
Source organism: Lucinisca nassula (assembly GCA_963580285.1). NCBI lineage: Eukaryota > Metazoa > Mollusca > Bivalvia > Lucinida > Lucinidae > Lucinisca > Lucinisca nassula. The sequence goes on from OY757019.1 coordinate 33,009,595, forward strand.
TTTGGTAATTCAAAATGTGATCACGAGTGCTATGAAACGACCCGTATAAAACACAATGTACGTCATCAATCTTGACTGTCACGGTCGACAAAATCAAAGTAACTACGGCACCGATAATTTGGATGGGGACTTTGACGGTGTCGAGGACATGTAAACCTTAAATTTCCGTACTTTAAGTAAACAATGGATATGTCTGATCAGAGGATTAGGTTAACAATTCTGTGTGATGAACACCCCTTTAAGGGGAATAGGAACACCTGGCTATTTTTCCGCCATTGTTCAAGGGGAGACAACTTTCGGGACATCCTGTTCGCTTTTCTATAAGCCCTGTCCCACTGAAAAAGGGGTCTACTCTTAAAGGAAAGAATTTGCTCCTGAGCAAATTCTTTCCTTTAAGAGTTGACCCCTATTGACATGGGAGACAAACATACTTTTGCAGGAGTTGTCTCCACTGAGGGTGTATCCATTCGCCTTAAAGCCCACTTTATATAGTAAAACCGGGGTGTACAGTGGTAAACTTTATTTTTCTTATTTCTGCTCTAAAATGTAAACTGTGGGTACTCGTTATAACCGCCTCGATGAGGCGGTTCTAACGTGAACCCTCAATCTATACTTTGAGCAGAAATCAGAAAACAATATAACAATTTTTCATCCGAAAATTTTCGTTGTTACGGCGATCCAGTAAAATTTACAATGTATTTGAAAAGGCATGTTGTCCCTTTTAGGGACCAAAGACATATTTGGTTAACCGCTTCAATTTGAAACCATTTTTCGGTATTTTTGAGTTCTTTATTTTCATTGCGGGTGTTTTTTTTTTTTTTTTTTTTATTGTTTAGTGATGACCCAACGAACAACATCAACATAGCGTGTCGTAGTATTATTAACTTTGGGTCGATTGACCATCGATATTAATCGATCCAAAAACGTTAAGTCAAATTGAAAACCGCCGAGAGTGTCAGTTTTTATCCATCTTTCCGGTTTTAGCTAACTGGCAAATACATGCGCAAGTTTTCTTTCTTTCTTTCTTTCTTTCTTTCTCAAGTTCTTTCTTTCTTTCTTCTAGGTTTCTTGAAAGGGCACTGCCAAAAAGCGTGATCTTAGAATCCCCCTGAAACCTTGCTACAAAACTGATTCCATCTCATCTGAGCTCTGACATTGTCCATAACATTAATTTTAATACACAAATGTATGTAACATTTGATTGGATAGTCAAAAATTTGCGACAACATATTCCACGTATACTGTTGGAAACCCGATGTCACCACGTAACATCGCTTTTCATTGGCTGGCGTGTGGTTTTACTCAGCTCACAGAGCCTGTTGCTTTGTGCATAACAAAACAAACGAATAAGTGCATTAGAATGGGGATAACTGTGTTGAAATTTGTCATTTGGGGAGACCAATGGTCGGTTTTACGGTCGGAAGTTTCGTTTTACGGCGACGCGTCGCCGTAAAACGAAATTTCCGACCTTAAAACCGCCGATTTACCTCCCCCAAATGACAATTTTGAATGTTGTTATCCACTTAATAACTGACAACAGTTCTTAGAAAATTGATATTTATGAGCAGGCCAAACATGTCCGTAAGAAATAATGGCGTCCAACATGGTGCCAGAAAATGATAAATATTAGGTAAAAATGATAACATCTTTATTATTTCTGCTTCCAACATAGATTGTGGCTACTCGTTAGAACAGCCTCAATGAGGCGGTTCTAACGAGTACCCACATTCTATGCTTTTGAGCAAAATAAGGCAGATAATGTATACCCCCGTAAACCCCAATTTTCTCTATATAAAGTGGGGTTTAGGGGGTCTTCGTTCCACGGACTTGTTATCGTCATGTCTTCATATACTGAGCTGATATAGCCGATATATAGGGGATCTTACATGAGTGTTTATGTGTTATTGAATTTATTAAACGAGTTGAGGAACAGGGATAAAATGCGAGGCTTCGCCGAGCATTTTATCCCTATTCCTGAACGAGTTTAATAAATTCAATAATACATGAGCACGAATGCAAGATTCTATTTATCATATGACATTAAAATCGCATTTTATTCACGATTGTTTACAAAAATGTCAATATCCCGCCATTAGTAAACGCGACGTCGTAAAGGACGTCGTACGTGTAATGTTACGGGGCGTATCTAGCTAATTTGCATATTTAATCCACTAGAGGATTATCGAAAATATTGCATGGCGTTATTACACTCTCAGACGCGACGTCATATGATAAAAAATAGGTTAACATTTTTAGGAGCAATCGATTTATAGGTCGACTGCTCTTATTGTTTCATGACATGGAATAAAAATATTTTTTCCTATCACTTGAGGCAGGTATCTTCACGAGGCAGATAAACAAAACAAAATAGCAATCTGAAGTTATCGTTTTACATTGTATAAATCTCACAGCTGACAGTCTCACAGACCCAAACTGACCGATTTTTTTTTCAGCCGCTTCCGCTTTGACTGAAAAGAATTCACACGGTATTACAAATCTCACACTACATTGACATTTGATTTTACGCGTTGCGCCAATATTCCTGTTACTGAGTCCAGCTTTGGTCATTTTCCGTCTGAGCCGGTAAAGAATATGGTTGTTATCGCATAACACACCAGAAAGGAGGCGATGGGGGAGGGGGACAGTGGGGTGGGTGGGGTGGGTGGGGTAGTTGTATGGCTTCTTGCATGATGATTACATGCGCCTCAAGATTTCCATTACATGTCTGTGCAACACGAAAACTAGCCTTTATAATTTTGCTCCCCTTAAATCCAACTTTTACGTAATAAAATTTGGTTTACAGAGGTATACATCATTGTTACTTATTTCTGTAATAAAAGCTATATTGTGGGTACTCGTTAGAAACGTTCTGTGCTGAAATTTAAAAACAAAATATCAGAATTGTTTCTACTTCAAAACTTTCATTATTGGTGGTTAAATTTTTAATATATTTAAATAGGCAGGTGTTCATAATGGAGCAGATACGGCTCTGGGGAGCAGCACAGGTTCTGGGCATCACGTGAACACGTCCGTGAAATGAACACCTCCTTACACCCCCATTTTATACAGGGAAAACTGGGGTTTACGGGAGTAATCATTAGTTTTCTTATTTTTACTCCAAGACATAAGTTGTGGGTACTCGTTAGAACCGCCTCAATGAGGCGGTTCTAACGAGCACCCACAACCTATGTTTGCAGTATGAATAAGAGAAATATCATAGATTTTCATCCGAAAAGTAGCCATTTTGGAGATGTGAAAAAGAAACACTATGTAACACGGGTGTGTAATTGTAATGGTGTACGTGGTATGCGTGAACACGACGTTGAAACAGCAGTTGCGTCTAAGAATGCACATACGACAGGTAACAAATTCGGAATAAATATGCAAATTACTTAAATACGTCCCAGTGCAACGTAAATGTGACGTTATGCGGTCAAGGTCACCAAAGTCTTTGTCAAGTCTTCTTATTAACGACTTAATTTCACAACACATCTTTACCCTTAAATGCCAAGGGAAACTGCATCTCTGAAACCGTCCGCACACTAGTACTGGTAAACCGCTTAGAGGATCTAAGCCTGTTCAGGAACCGCGGTGCGAGTCGGACCGTCCATGCTTATAAACCCTATTGGTTTCATTGAGCGACAGGGCTTGAGATGTCATTTCATCTCAATGTCGGGTAAAAGTCCCACAAAATTGGAAGCAACGTCTCCAAAATGACCTATACTGTGTTGAGGGGGGCGTTAAACCTCAAATCAAACTGCATCTGATAATGACGACTGTCTGCAGAATCTTCTTGCAAATTTTTCAAACATACTTTTGCACACAGGCTAAGATTGTGGACCTTATCAGACTGACAAAGAGTCTGCATTGTTCGCAACAATGACTTTTAAAGCAAGAAAGCAGACGACAATTATCAACATTGTAATCTTAAGGGTTGACATCGCTAGGTACAAATGTCTCATGCCTGAGGTCATGAAATTAGAATCATTAAATTTTTATGTCTGACTTTAAAGCGTTTTACTGCAATTGCGTTCAAACTTTGTGGGTTTAATGTATTTTTTTATCAATTACTTTGTTTATTTATGTACAAATGGCTGAATAAAAATACTGTAGTCGAAATGGTAATGGCCAAAAAATCCATTACGATAACACGCCCGTATGGCATAGTGCATTTTTTCACATCTCCAAAATGGCTACTTTTCTGATTAAAATATGCGATATTTTTCTTATAAATACCACAAACATAGGTTGTGGGTGCTCGTTAGAACCGCCTCATTGAGGCGGTTCTAACGAGTACCCACAACCTATGTCTGGGAGTAATAATATGAAAAATAATGTTTACCCCCTTAAACCCCAGTTTTCTCTATATAAAGTTGGGTTTAGGGGGTGTTCATTTCACGGACTTGTTCACGTGATGCTTAGAACATTAACATAACATACCCATGAAAAAAGGCAGACATTACGACAAAATATCAGTATGCAATAATGTATACAGAGAGGCAATAAAAAATATACAGTTTTTGATTTGGAATACCGGATCTTGTATTGCTATGTGTAATAAAATATGCCTTTGTCCGTTTTTCTCAAACGTTTAAGTTTTTAAAAGTCCAATTCTTTTCCTGTTGCAGTCGTCCATGATGGAGTTATTGCCCTTAATTGATAATCAATATTTCCAACAAAATCTCGCGTTGTACTTGACATTCAAATCTATGCGCACCGCAAAAATCATGTACGAATGCTCATCGATAAGACGCCATTATTACTTTGCCATTAAACCAAAGCAAACAGCTTCAAACTCAATTTTAATTTCTGCCTGTTCCGGATTATCTCCCTTTCAATTAAACTCATAATGAATTAAATGAGTCTTTTCTCAAATCATGTAAGAGATATTCATTTGAAACTTTCACATAATGTCTGGTTTCCTTGGCATTTTTATGCTTACTCCATAGTGATGCCTCGAAAATTACTCAAAGAAAAGTTAATCACCAATACAAATCCCAAAGAAACACAAAGCATTTAATCAAAGGAAGAACGTAAAAGGCGAAAATGACATTTTCTTTGACCAAAAATCTTGCATTTTACCTTGTGTTTAATTTTAATGTGGGATATATTCTTGCCAATCAGTTCCCCTTCTTTGAATCTGTTGCACGAAAAATCATTTATTGAATAACACTTATTCGAAACAAATGTTTAAAGGGAAACTATTCAAGACAAAATATTGTATCAGACCCCCTGTCCATTTCATGTGACGCAATTTCATTATCCTTTATTCTAACACAGCGAGCCTATATAGGCAATGGAAAATAACTGTGTTTTATTCTGCAACAAATCACAGCTCGGAAGAGCGTGACGAGTGACGTCATTCAAAGCTGCAAATTTATGACGTCACTAGTCGATTCCTTGACGTTAGACGGTGTAACGTCATTTTATCGCATCGAAAACGTAAGAAAATGATATAAATGCATGTGTTTCAGTCGATAATTTTAGCGGGATTTCTTCTAACAATGGCGCAAAGTTGTGAGATTTTGAAGGAAACAACAGCATTATTGCCGATTTTCAGCCTGTTAGAATCGAAATAGATCAGCTCTAGTCTGTGATTTGTTGAGTAATAAATCACAGTTTGTCGGTCAGTTGTAAGTAGACAAATCACGCGCGCTACGCGCTTGTGATTTGTCTACTTTACAACTGACCTCCAAACTGTGATTTATTACTCAACAAATCACAGTTAGAGCTGATCTATTTCTTAATTCTAACACAGCGCGCCTATATAGGCAATGCATAATAACTGTGTTTTATTCTGCAACAAATCACAGCTCGGAAGAGCGTGACGTGTGACGTCATTAAAACTGCAAATTTATGACGTCACTAGTCGATTTACTTGACGTTAGACGGTGTAACGCCATTTTCTCGCAACGAAAACGTTAGAAAAGGATGTAAATGCATGTGTTTCAGTCGTTAATTTTAACGAGATTTCTTCTAACAATGGCGAAAAGTTGTGAGATTTTGAAGGAAACAACAACATTATTGCCGATTTTCAGCGTGTTAGAATCGAAATAGACCAGCTCTAGCCAGTGATTTGTTGTGTAATAAATCACAGTTTGTCGGTCAGTTGTAAGTAGACAAATCACGCGCGCTACGCGCTTGTGATTTGTCTACTTTACAACTGACCTCCAAACTGTGATTTATTACACAACAAATCACAGCTAGAGCTGATCTATTTCTTAATTCTAACACAGCGCGCCTATATAGGCAATGTAAAACAACTGTGTTTTATTCTACAACAAATCACAGCAAGGGAGAGCGTGACGAGTGACGTCATTAAAACTGCAAATTTATGACGTCACTAGTCGATTTCCTTGACGTTAGACGGTGTAACGTCATTTTCTCGCATCGAAAACGTTAGAATAGGATATAAATGCATGTGTTTCAGTCGATAATTTTAGCGGGATTTCTTCTAACAATGGCGAAAAGTTGTGAGATTTTGAAGTAAACAACAGCATTATTGCCGATTTTCAGCCTGTTAGAATCGAAATAGATCAGCTCTAGTTTGTGATTTGTTGAGTAATAAATCACAGTTTGTCGGTCAGTTGTAAGTAGACAAATCACGCGCGCTACGCGCTTGTGATTTGTCTACTTTTCAACTGACCTCCAAACTGTGATTTATTACACAACAAATCACAGTTAGAGCTGATCTATTTCTTAAATCAATTTTAACGGAAAATGCTGCAAATTTTGCGGAAGTGGTTGTTCTGATTGATGATGCCACATATGTATGTAGAGAGGGAGACACTGGGACGCAAATCGGCGTTCAGTAACCTGTATACTTACTTTCGCCTCTCAGTATATTTCAGGATTTTTGGGTCGCTGGTTTATCAATCAATCCAAAGCTACAAAGCGCAATAGCTGCTCAACCCTGAAGTCCACGTGACTATCACCGCCCACTTGTCGGATTTCCAGGTAAACGCTATTTATAGAAAACAGCCGCGCTATTCTTATAGTTTTTTGTTTGAATTGAGGTTTAACGTCCCAGTCAACACCTGTTAGGTCATTTTTGAGGCGTTGCTTCCAATTTTATGGGACTTTAACACGACACCGAGATGGAATGACATCTCAAGCCCTGCCGCGCAATGAAAAAAACTAATTCCGACTCGTCCAACTTTGTCTTGGCAAGCTTAGACCATCTTAGCGATTTACCAGTGCTCATGTGCGGTCGGTTTTAGTTCTCCGTGGAAGCAGCATGGAGCCTAATCTGTCTCTCCTAGCCCCGATGGACGGAGACAAACTCTTATCGCTGTGAGGTCAGAATCACCACGAAACCACGCCTATATATTTTTAACCCCCTTGAACCCCACATTTATAGAGTAAATCTGTGATTTAAAGGGGTAAGCCTTATTTTTCTTATTTCTCAATGAGGCGGTTCTAACGAGTACCCACAAACTATATTTTTTAGCAGAAATAAGAAAAATATCATAATTTTTCATCTAAACATTCTAGTTTGTTTCGGCGGTAAAGTTTACAATGTATTCGTATAGGCGTGTTTTCGTTATGGCTGCGTAAGAGTATGGACTGGAATCATGTGTTGTTTTTTGGCAAATAGTGCAGACCCAGATCAGACGCCGCATACTGCGGCGTCTGATCAAGGTCATCACTCTTTGCTTACACTACAGGGATTTAAGGATTAAATGAAACAGTATACGTCCTCGGTCAGGACAATTTTTCCAACATACACTCTGGGACAATCGACCCAAAGGTGCTATTAGTGCTTTGATTCACATCACAGGAACAAGTCCGTGAAATGAATACCCCTAAACCCCACTTTATATAGAGAAAACTGGGGGTTACGGTGATGTTTGTTTGTTTGATTTGAGGTTTAACGTCCCCGTCAACACTGTAAAGGTCATTTTGGAGACGTCGCTTCCAATTTTGTTGGACTTTTACCCGACACTGAGATGAAATGACTTCTCAAGCCCTGCCGCCGCATGAAACCAAAAGGTTTTATAAGCATGGACGGGTCGGCTCGCGCCGCTTTGCCTCAGCAGGCTTAGATCCTCTAAAAGATTTACCAGTACTCGTGCGGGGGTTGGTTTCAGCTCTGCGTGGAAGCATCATGCAGCCCATCTATTTCTTCAAGCCCCGATTGGCGGAGGCCAGGATTTACGCTAATATACATTATTTTCCATACTTCTGCTCCAACATAGGTTTTGGGTACTCGTTAGAACCGCCTCAATGAGGCGGTTGAAACAAGCATCCACGACCTATGTTTGTGGGTACTCGTTAGAACCTTAGACCCACCTAAATGAGGGGTTATAACGAGCATCCACGACTTATGTTTGCAGTAGAATTAAGAAAAAAATATTACAGATTTTCATCAGAAATGTGACCATTTTGGAGACGTGAAACAATGCACTATGTCGCACGGGTGTGTTATGGTAATGAGATTACTTTTTCTTGCACACCAGACAAGGAAATCCATGATTTTACCCTGGGATAGAAATTTATGTTCTGACCCTGGTGTTCCGACCCCAAATCGAATATAATCGCGTGTCTGCTAAATGCACTGGTTGATTACAACCTCATGTGCGGCGGCGTCATGCGTGACGTCACTAAACATTCCTGTTGTGTCATCACAAAATGGCCGACGTCGGTAACCGAAGTGACAGCAGCATTAAAAATTCGCAATAGAAATGGAAGGTATGCAAGAAAAAGAATCCTATATGGGTGTGAGGGGTGGATAGAAAAATCCGTCCCTCGGGATCACTGTCCGGCATCACTCGGCAAGCCTCGTGATGCCGGACAGTGACCCTCGGGACGGATTTTTCCATCCACCCCTCACACCCATATAAAATTCTTATAGTATCTGCTAACCTCATTTCTGCTCTGAACGTAGATTGTTTGTACTCGTTAGAACTGCTTCCCTCAGGCGGTTCTAACTAGGTACAAAATCTATGTTTTTGAACAAACATACGAACTTGTTAGAGCCGCTTCGACAAGGCAGTTTAAAAGAGCAACACTTTCTGTGTTTGAATAAAAATAACATACACAACTTGTCATTCCAATTTTCTCAGTTTATGAATGTGATTGTGAAAAAGGGGAAAAGGGAGACCATTGAAGCGCTGGATGATGATACTCCAAGAATTTGGCAGTTTTTACGAGCACGGGTCAAAATTCATTTTCAAGTCCCTATAATGAATGCCCTTGGAAATCACATATTATATATAGCTCGGTAAAGTTGGGTTTGCAAGGATAAGGCTGTATTTTTTATTCTTTCATCAAACATTAAAGGTGGGTGCTCGTTCGCCTGAACTTGTGAGGTGGTTCTAGCGAGTTCCCACAATATATGTTAAAAACAGATTTAAGAAAGCTACCACAATTTTCATCAGTGGCGATGAAATATAAATTTTTTGATGAAATTGTGGTAGCTGTCCACTGAAGATTACATTATCTCACTCGCGGTATTTGAATGCATCCATGGCGCCCCCGCCCATCGGGGCTTGGAGAAATATATGGGCTGCATGATGCTTCCGCGCAGAGCTGAAACCGACCCGCACACGAGTACTGGTAAACCGCTCAGATGATCAAAGCCTGCCGTGGCAAAGCGGTGCGAGCCATGCTTATTAACTCCATTGGTTTCATTGGGCGACAGGGCTTGAGATGTCATTTCATCTCAACGTCGGGTAAAAGTCCCACAAAATTGGAAGTAACGTCTCCAAAATGACCTTAAAGTGTTTATGGGGACGTTAAACCTCAAATCAAACAAACAAAAAAAAAATGCATCCATGTGATATGAAGGCATTAATTGTAGGTACTCTAGCAAGTAGCACAATCTATATTAACACGTTTCTCTTACAAAAGGTAATTCATTATATTCACTAACGTAACTCAATTATATCATTTCTATATCTGAAGCATACCGTGATGACTAAAATACCAATTTATTTTGCGATAAATCAACTCGTATTCTATTAATGATCGAAGTATAATTCATATATAAATTAAGTAATATTTCCATCTTTATTCAAAAATGCGCCCAAAATGAGTAATACGACCCAGCAGGCACACGTCGCTAGGGCAACGTCAAATCAACGTCGGTGCAACGTCACGACGTTGCACCGACGTTGATATGACGTTGCATAAACGTCATGACGTTGTTCCGACGTCGACATGACGTCAGAATTACGTCATGTGCCTGCTGGGGATGCACTATTTTATAAGAGGCGTGGTTCCCTTTACCGTAATAAGCTGCTTTGCAAACATTACAAACGTAGCAAAAGAAGAAGGGAGCTGAAGAAGAAGAAGAAGAAGAAGAAGAAGAAGAAGAAGAAGAAGAAGAAGAAGAAGAAGAAGAAGAAGAAGAAGAAGAAGGAGGATGTGGTGGTGGAGACGGAGGAGGAGCGGGTGAAGGAGGTGTACATTGTGGAAGAAGAACATTACGATGACACACCCGTACGACATAGTGCATTTTTCACATCTCCAAAATGGCCATTTTTCTGATGAAAATCCATGATATTTTTCTTACCCGAAGCGACAAATCAGAGGCGTGGTTCCCTTTACCATAATAAGCTGCTTTGCAAACATTACAAACGTAGAAAAAGAAGAAGGGGAGAAAAAGACGAAGACGAAGAAGAAGAAGAAGAAGAAGAAGAAGGAGGATGTGGTGGTGGAGACGGAGGAGGAGCGTGTAAAGGAGGTGTACATTGTGGAAGAAGAAGAGGTAGCGCCTACCATAAACACAGCTCTCATTACGCATGGCAGAGTTCGATCACCCCGTTCATCACAAGGACCACGCTTACAACAATTTGCACCCAAAGAGCAATCAAGTGTATGCAAACCAAAGAAAATTCTAGAAATATCTCCCTTATTACACGTAAGATGCAAATTCTTCCTTTAAGAGTGGTCATCCTTCGAGATTCATTTCTTTGGTCCCTGTTAGGGACTAAAGACATCACGAAAACACGCCTATATAATTTTGACCCCTTGAACCCCACTTTTATATAGTAAAACTGGGGTTTCCGGGGGTATGCCTAATTTTTCTTATTTCTGCTCTAAAATATAGATTGTTGGTACTCGTTAGAACCGCCTCAATGAGGTGGTTCTAACGAATGCCACAGTCTATATTTGGAGCACAAAAAAGAAAAATATCACAATTTTTCATCATAAAATTTTCATTTTTTTTCGGCGATAAAGGTGGCAATGTATTTGTATAGGCGTGTATGCGTAACGGTGTTTCTTTGGAGAGTAGCATGACTTTTTAGAGAAAATGTATTCAACTATGTCAATGGACCTGTAATACAATTGACCTTTGGCCAAGGTCACCGAATTACCCTGACCTTAAGCATCCATAGACATTCATTTTTACCTATTCACATATCACAGACCACAATATGTTTCGAAAAATGCACTGATTTACCTATTTTCCATTGAAAAGCCTATGGAGCCAAATTTGACCTTGGCGTAAAGTAGGCCAAGACCAACCTAGGTCATCATTTTTGCACGTTTGGTAGTACTCAATCACCCAATGCCTCATACCAAGTTCCAAGACAATTGGCCCTTTGGTTCTGGAGAAGAAGCATTTTTAAAGGTTTTACCATATTTGGGCATGGCGGCCATCTTGATCATGTGACCTGGACCATCCAAATATTTTTTGTTCCCTAAGTGTTTTTAGGCTGCATATAAAATTTAAATGAAATTGGCCCAGTGGTGTTAGAGAAATTGTATTTTAATATGCATATGTCAATGGACCTAAAATGCAAGTGACCTTAGGCCAAAGTCATCGAATGATCTTGACCCTAAGCATTCATAAACATTCATTTTTTGCCTTTCCTCATATCACAGTCAAAAATGCATTGATGTACCTATTTCCCATTGAAAAGCCTGAGGAGCCAAATTTGACCTTGGCGTACAATAGGTCAAGGTCATCCTAGGGTAATCATTTTTGCAAACTTAATAGAGAACTCAGTCAGCCAATGCAACACTCCAAGTTTCAAGACAATCGGCCCAGTGGGTCTGGAGAAGATTTTGTAAGAATTTTACTATGTTTGGGCATGGCGGCCATCTTGATCATGTAACCTGGACTATCCGAATACATTTTTGTTCCCTAGGTGACCTAAAATTGACCCAGTGGTGTCAGAGATAATGTATTCTAATATATCAATGGACCTGCATTACAAGTGACCTTGGGCCGATGGGCCAAGGTTACCGAATGACCTTGACGCTAAGCATTCATAAACATTAAATTTATACTATTCTCATATCATAAACCACAATATTTTTTGAAAAATGCATTGATTCACCTTCTGTAAAACACTTAAATTTGGCGGCAGCAAATTTTGGCGGTTTCTATAAGTGGACCTTTTGGCGGATTTATATTTTGGCGGATTTTCAATTTCCAAAATCTATTAATAAAATCCGTGATTTCTGCGGTAGCCCTGTCTGTCTTATGCATGCACGTTTAACATGGCGATTTGCAAGTCATATTTGGTGATTTTCAGCAGTCAATCGGTTCTGTTGTTTATTTAATTACTCGGTAAATTCGCAGGCAAAGCTGCCAATAAATATCAATTATGCAATTTTTGACAATTACGGTCAAGCGCATATGCTTTTAGTTAACTTTGTTGAGGATTCTAAATAACTTTAAGCAGAGAAAGACTTTTGATAAACTGTTGTATCGTCCATTATCATACTTGCGATGTGTATTGGAAATAAAGTGCTGCCAGTTTGATATTCTCTTTTTATCTTTATTGGCGGGTTTTAATTTTGGCGGGTTTTTCCTTGACCGCCAATAGCGCCAAAATAAAATGACCGCCAAATATAAGTGTGACATAGAATGTACATGTAAGATATGAAAGCCCTATCACTTACCAAGTTTTTTTGAAAAGTAGGTCAAACGTCAAGGTCAAGGTCACGAGGTAAAAAAAAACGTATGGTATCACATTATGGCATTAAATATGACATTAAGGAATGCACATGTGAAATATGAAAGCCCTATCAGTTACCATTCAAAAGTTATGCCCAATATTGCCAATGTTAAAAGAAGTAGATCAAAGGTCAAAGTCAGGAGATCAAAAATTATGGAAAGGTCTGGTGACAAGGAATGCACATCTGAAATATGAAAGCCCTATCAGTTACCATTCAAAAGCTATGCCCAATGTCAAAGTTTGTTGCGGACGGACAAACAAACGGACAGACGGACAAACTATATGCCCCCGAATCTTTAATTTATGGGGTTTATGGGGTAATTCATTTAACGGGCATGTTATCGTGGTGTATTTTAAAGGTTCGAAGGAAACACTCTTAATTAAGGCTGCCAAGATTAATCGTTTAATCGATTAATCGATCGATAAATTCCACAAAAATGATTATCATTTCTGATTTGCTTTTAATCGATTACTTGATAGGTACAATTTACTACCCAAAGTTATGCCTAAAATAGCTGGATGAGTGGCAAACAGTGCAGACCCTGATGAGACGCCGCATTATACGGCGTCTCATCTGGGTCTACACTGTTTGCTTAGGCCTGTCTGTTCAAATGTACATATGGTAAAGTGCAACATATGGTAAGAGTCATGCTCAGACAGAAAGTCAGAGGTAAAATAATGACAAAAACCTTAGCGATTACTAATCGATTATCGATCGCAATAACAGGACTGATAATCGGTTTTCTTTTCACCTCCGATTAGCCAGTCCTACTCTTTAAGGACATTGGGGCCACTCTTAAAGGAAAAAAACAAAACATCACGAAAACACGTCTATATAATTGGACCCCCCTTGAATCCAACTTTTATATAGAAAAACTGGGGTTTACAGGGGTAAACCTTATTTTTCTTATGTCTGCTCTAAAAGATAGATTGTTGGTACTCGTTAGAACCGCCTCGATGAGGCGAATTTAACGTGTACCCACAATCAATATTGGAGAAGAAATCAGAAAAATATTACAATTTTTCATCTTAAAATTTTAGTTTTTTCGACGTTCAAGTTTACATTGTATTTGTATAGGTGAGTTTTCGTAATGATTCTATTTCTTCAAGGAGCTGGAGATAAATTCTTTCCCGTCCAATTTTCGTTTAAGAATGGTTCCTTTAAACGTCACCCCTAAACTTTGTTTTGAGGTTTAACGTCCACGTCAACACTGTAAAGGTCATTTTGGAGACGTTGCTTCCAATTTTGTGGGACTTTTACCCGACATTTAGACGAAATGACATCTCAAGCTCTGTCGCCCAATGAAACCAATAGGGTTTATAAGCATGGACGGTCCGACACTCGCACCGCTTTGCCTGGGCAGGCTTAGATCCTCTAAGCGGTTTACCAGTACACGTGTGTGGGTCGGTTTCAGCCCTGCGTGGAAGCATCTTGCAGCCGATATGTTTCATCAAGCCCCGATGGGCGGGGGCCTTCGACCCTAGACAGTTCTTTAATTTGCCTGCACTTTCATGCCATGGATAATGAAAAAGAAAATTAACATCTGAAGTAGTTTGAAAGTAACAATGTAACAGCAATATGCATACACTCGGGTGTCTTTGTAACATTTCTGTATAAAGAAATTCATTTTTGATCCGCGTAATAAGTCTTTTGTTGCAAAATGATACATCAGTTTTTGTATAGACGAAACTCAAACAAAATCATGCTTTAAATGTGAATTCTGTGCATGTTAGAGATAGACACGTTGTCGTCAAACATTGCACCTGGTAGTTATACGGATAATTAAAAGCCCTCAAGTCGTGCTTTCCCCATTTAACATATTTTATACGGAAGACCCCCACAAAGGGACAGGCCCCATCCATCGGGGCTTGAAGAAATAGATGGGCTGCATGATGCTTCGACGCAGAGTTGAAACCTACCCGCACACGAGTACTGGTAAACCGCTTAGAGGATCTAAGCCTGCCCAGGCAAAGCGGTGCGAATCCATGCTTATAAACCCGATTGGTTTCATTGGGCGGCAGGGCTTGAGATGTCATTTCATGTCAACGTCGATTAAAAGTCCCACAAAATTGGAAGCAACGTCTCGAAAATGACCTTTACAGTGTTGAAGGGGACGTTAAACCTCAAATCAAACAAACACATTAACGGTACAATCACTTTAAAAAGTTTATGCAATGAAGTCGCTTGAAAACCCCATTATAAATAAGCTGTTTGTGTATGTTTTGAGTTTTACGTCCCAACAACAACTAAGGTCTCATGGAGATGGGACCTCGGTTCAAAGACTCATTCGAAAGTTTGGAAAAACCCGGAATCGATCTTACGACCCCTGCATCTCGAGGCGAGTGGTTTATCCGGTTATACCATTTACGCGTTGTACGGTTACTCGGAGTTTACGATGCAATGCAGGTTTTTATCCAATGTTGCTCAAGACATAGACTATGGGTACTCATTAGAACTGCCCCATTACTGACACGCTTATGTTTATCTGAAGCAGAAGTCTAAAAAGATATTAACCCATTTGCCCAGAAACCCCAAAACGGGTATTTGGCAAACAGTGCAGGCCCAGATCAGACGCCGCGGAACGCGGCGTCTGAACAGGGCTACACTGTTTGTAAAAAGTTCAGCCATTTTCCAAACAAATTTTGTTTGGAGAAAACACAACCTGACACCCCTAAATTTTCACTCATGTCATATGTAAGAATGAAGATTCCATTTGGTACAAAAAGGGTTAATTCTGATTAAAATTCTGTCAAAATTCCGTGCAATAAATATAATTGTAAACCCCACTTTATATATAGAAAAATTTGGATTTAGAAGGGTATGCTTTATTTTCTTTATATTTATTTTTGCTCAGAGATATACATTGTGCGTACTCGTTAGAAGCGCCTGAACGAGTTCTATTTTAGCTCTGGTGGCCATCTTGTTTATTGGAGCGCAACGCGTTCAGCTATTTTGGTACCACCTAGAAACATTCCTGTGAAGTTTGAATGAAATTGGCCAAAGGGTAAGACGTAATTAGCATTTAAGGCATTTTTTGTACTTTTTCTATTTTTAGCTCTGGAGGACATCTTGATCATTGGAGCGAAACCGTTTTAGCTATATTGGTTGATAATTACCTAAGCAACAAACTTATGAAGATTGAATGAAATTGACCGAAGGGTAAAGAGGAGTTGGCATTTAAAGCAAAGAATTAACGTTTTTCTATATTTAGCTCTGGTGTCTGTTTTGCTCATCGGAACGGAACCGACTTACATGTAGCTCTTTTAGTAGAGGAACACCTGAGCAACATTTCTATGAAGTTTGAATGTAAATGGTACAAGGGTATAGGGGGCATTGTTGCTTAAAGATTTATCTATTTTTAGCTCTGGTGGTCATCTTGTTCATCGGGACAGAAAACAATTATTTCTTTGGAAGGGCGCCACCTAGGCACGCTCCTTTGAAGTATGAATCAACTTGGCCCAAGTATTCAGGAGGAGCTTGCGTTTAAAGCAAATTGTTGACGTTTTTTCTAGTTTTAGCTCTGGCGGCCATCCTGCTGGTCGAAGCGGAACATGTACCGATTTAGCTATTTTGTTAGAGGGTTACCTCAGCAACATTCCTGTGAATTTTGAATGAAATTGGTCTAAGGAAATAGAAGAAGTTATTGTTTAAGGATTGTACTTTTTTTAGCTCTTGCAGCCATTTCGTTCATCGGAGCGAAACTGATTTTTTCTATTTTTGTAGGCAGCCACCTAGGTAACATTCATATTAAGTTTAAATTGGGCCCCGTCAAGCGATTTTGGTTCTTATCGCCTGTGCGAGCAGCGAAGGTTCAGGCGAGCCTGCGCATCCGCGCAGTCTCGCCAGAATCTTCACTACTCGCTCATACAAGCAGTGAATCAAGAGGAACCTTCAGACAGAAAGCCATATCCCTGGCCCCTCTGAATGGCTGGGCATGCGCAGTTAAAATTTGTCATGACGGAATGCTCGAAGACACAAATTCGCTTGGCGGGGCTCAATTAATTTGGCCAAACGGTTTAGGAGGAGGTCGCATTTAAAGCAAGTTGTTGACGACGCACGACACACGACGGATGACTGACATTGACTGGTCATAATACCTACCATCAGAACTTCGTGCTCAGGTGAGATAAAAATGCCAAAAATATTTGAGCCCCGCAAAGCGAATTTGTGTCTTCGAGCATTCCGTCATGACAAATTTTAACTGCGCATGCCCAGTCATTCAGAGGGTCCAGGGATATGGCTTTCTGTCTGAAGGTTCCTCTTGATTCACTGCTTGTATGAAATAGCAGCGAATTTTCTGGCGAGACTGCGCGGATGCGTAGGCTCGCCTGAACCTTCGCTGCTCGCATAGGCGATAAGTGCCAAAATCGCTTGACGGGGCCCATTTAATGATGTTCACAAAATTATAAATATAACCTATGATCAACAATCGGGTCCTTGATATTTAAATGTTATCTATCATCCATATTAAGTATAATAAAGGTTCAAAACAATGATTTCAAAGAAGTCTATCGAGGCATATTTGTTAGCATTGTTGAACGAAAAGGGCATTCAGTCGCATATGTTTTGTTTGTTTGTTTGATTTGAGGTTTAACGTCCCCGTCAACACTTTAAAGGTCATTTTGGAGACGTTGCTTCCAATTTTGTGGGACTTTTACCCGACATTGAGATGAAATGACATCTCAAACCCTGTCGCCTAATGAAACAAATAGGGTTTATTAGCATGGACGGTCCGCCTCGCACCGCGGTTCCTGGACAGGCTTAGATCCTCTAAGCGGTTTACCAGTACTAGTGTGCGGGCAGGATTCAGCTCTGCGTGGAAGCATCATGCAGCCCATATATTTCTTCAAGCCCCTATGGGCGGGGGCTTCAGTAGCATATGTATGCGATGTGCTGCCACTGATGCACTTAAGGGAAATGGGAACACCTAGCAGATTTGTCCGCCATTTTTCAAAGGGAGACAACTTTCGGGACTTCCTTTTAGCTTTTCTATAAGCCGTGTCCCACTGAAAAAGGGATCTACTCTTAAAGGAAAGAATTTGCTCCTCCCTATTGACATGGTAGACAAAAATACTCTTGCATGAGTTGCCTCCCCTGAAGGTGTTCCCATTCCCCTAAATGTCCATGCGCTGTCACTCAAATGCATGGAAGGCATGCGCTACAGACTAAAGACATGCGCAGTCATTATCACGACACGTGCCGCCACTACATGTATCACATGCATTCAAGGATCTGCACTACAGACTCAAAGACATGCGCCGCCGCTATCCCCCAAAGACTTACTCTACCGGTCCAAATGCACTTAAAAACTTGCGCCGCTGCAAACGCAAAGGCATGTACGACCACTATCACTTAAAGGCTTGCGCTGCAGACTCAATGGCATGTACAGCCACTATCACTTTAAGACTGACGCTGCAGACTCAAATACAACTAACACTTTTTTTTTTTTTTTTTTTGGTTTGGGTTTTACGGCCCTTTCAAGATTATTTCACTCATATCGAGCCGATCGTTAATCAGAGGTGGGCAAAAACCGGAGTACCCGGAGAAAAACCACCTGACCTTCCGTTGCAGAACTTGGCGTCTCACACGTGGCCCGAGCAACTAGCACTTAAAGACTTGAACTGCAGACTCAAAGGTATGTAAGGCTATTATCACTTGAAGAATAAAATGGCGTGTTCGGCCACTATCACCTAAAGATTTGTGCATGCGCGGCTAAACTCAATAAAAAAAAAAAACATCACCAGTGATGGCTAATATCAATCAAAGGCATCACTCAAAGCTATACACGGTCACTATCAGTCAAAGGCATGTGGGGTCACTATCACACACTGGTTTGTGCGAAAGCTACATCCTTCAAAGGAATGTGCTACATAATATCACCAAACCGCACATTCTCAATCAGCACGCTTAAACCATTTCTTTCTACATGTATTTTGATGCATTACGAAAACATGCCTATATACTGGTAAACACTAGGTCTTGCAGTGACGTCAAATCAATAATAAAGCTAAAAATAGAAAGGATTTTCCAGTATAAATTTGCGCTTGGGTTTATCGTATAAATAGGACACGCCCACTGATTATACAGCAAGCACAACGGCCCAGGGTATGTCAACGCTGCTTGTCATGCTGACGGTCCGAGTTCGAATATCACTGATTGCGGTTTATTATTATATATTTATTTTATCTTTTTTATAGTAAATTAAATGTTCATTGTTTCGTATTTTTATATTTTACTGGTTTAAAATCTATAGTAAATTGTTTTGTATAATTATATTTTTTTTCTATTTCACTTTTTTCATCTTTATTTCTCATTAACAAGTTTTATGCAGTCAAGTGTTATGTGCTTGAAAATGAACAAGAAATATGTTCTGTACACTCGTAATTGCCCGCTTTTAACATGCCACACTGGTTGTCATGTGTGTGTGTGTGTGTATTACGAGGCAAAAACAAAATCGACTTTAGTGGGTTTCGAACCAGCCACTTCTTGGTCTGTAGAGTAACCCCTCTACGTTCTCGGCCACGAAATCCACAAGGATTTGGCGGTATGTAAATAATCTTAGTCCTAGGTTTCAAGTAAAGGTCATATCATATGAATATTCGAGTAAACTAATTATGACGTAACTGCCAGGAATTCCTTGTCGGACTATAAATACTTTCTTAATTATTCTGCCGAAAAAAAACACACACACACACACAAAATAATTAAGGATGAAAAATTGTGATATTTTTCTTATTTCTGCTCAACTTATATGATTATAGATTGTGAGCACTCATTAGAACCTCCTCATCGAGGCGGTTCTAACGAGTAGCCCCAATCTATATTTTAGAACAGAATATAAAAAATAAGGTTTACCCCTGTAAACCCCAGTTTTACTAAATTGAAGTGGGGTTCAAGGGGGTCAGAATTATATAGGCATATTTTCGTGATGGCATGAACTAACACAGAGCGAGGGCACTCCTTATGTGTTAAGTATACTTTTCTAGGGACATTGCTGATTATAAAGGTCGGTCTGACATTGTGCTTGGTCCAAAAAGCGCCCAACTATGAATCGGTTGATATTCATGTTACCCTATATATAGACAACGTGATTCGGTGCAGTTGGACTCATCATTCCGGTGCAAAAAGGGTTTGAAGATTTTTTTTCTTATTCGCATTTTAAACTCTCGAAATTCGTAAACCTATACCACTATGCTTTAATAGACGTAAAATAGATCATGAATGAGCTACATGCGACAGATTCTCAAAGTTTTATGGATATGAAAATTGAATAAGGAAAATGTAAATTTTAATGCATTTCCTTGTTTGCACAGACAAAATTCTTAAACATACATCACGAAAACACGCCAATATAATTCTGACCCCCTTGAACCCCAACGTTATATAGTAAAACTGGGGTTTACAGGGTAAAACTTTGAAATAAGAAAAATATCAAAAATGTTTATGCAAAAAAAAAAAAAAAAAAAAAAAAATCGTTTTATTTTTTTTTCGGTGGTAATGTTTTCAATGCATTTGTATAGGCGTGTTTTCGTAATGATGCTTAGAAATGAAAATGAACATGAATGCGCTATATACAAATGCTCAAATGTATAGTTTTGCAAAGTCCCACGGCTCTAAAAAGAGAATATGGAAAAGGGGAAAAAATATGATTTATTTCCTGTTTCCTTTTTCGCAGTATATACTTCTGACATTGTTTAGTTTAAGTACTGAGTCTTTTTGAAAGCAAATTTCGACTTATTTTATTGGACCTTAACTGACATGGCCCTTTATAAAAAAAAATCAATTAGCCAAAATGAGTAAGAGAAAGGGATAAGGAAAAAGGGAATTAGGACATGTGAAAAGGGAAAAGGGAACTTACTAAACAATCGTTTTTTTTGTTTTTTTTTTTTGTTGTTTTTTTTTTTTTTTTTGGTAATGTTGTTGTTGTTGTGTTTTGGGTTTTTTTTTTCGGGGAAATGAACTTAACTGAAAATATGTTTCCTGGTACAGCTCCTAAGTCAGACACCTGTAATTTTGAACAAACGTCGAGAGTTATTGGACATACAACCTGAAGGCGAGTGAGTGTTTGAGTTTTACGTCCCACCAACAGCTAAGGTCATACGGAGACGGGACTTCGGTTTAAAGACTCATCCGAAAGTCTGGAGAAGCCCGGGATCGATCCTGCGACCCCTGATTTACAAGGTGAGTAGCGTAACCACTACACCACGGAGGCTTCGCACAACAACCTGAAGGCAATGTCTGATACATTTACACGAAAAGTGTATTACTTTGCATCAGCGCTGATGCAATGTTGCTCCGTTATCATTGGTGGATTGTGAAAAAAAAATGTTTTCTTATTTTATTTTCTCCACTTAGTAGCGAAGCCAAAGTTCTGTAGGTCGCAAAAAGGATAACATCACGAAAACACACCTATATAATTTTGACTCCCTTAAATCCCACTTTTATATAGTAAAACTGGGGTTTCCGGGGGGTATACCTTATTTTTCTTATTTTTGCTTTCTTATTTCTGCTCTGCTCTAAAATATAGATTGTGGGTACTCGTTAGAACCGCCTCGATGAGGCGGTTCTAATGAGTGCCCACAATCTATACTTTGAGCAGAATTAAGAAAAATATCACAATTTTTCATCATATTTTTTTCTTTTTTTTTCGGTGATAAAGGTGGCAATGTATTTGTATAGGCGTGTTTGCGTAATGTTTTCTTTCTATTTTACACGTGACTTTGATACTGTAACTAACAGCTGCTCGTAACATGCCTCGTACTCGTGAATAGTCATTACGCAAACACGCCTATACAAATGCGTTGCAACCTTTAGGTTATGATCCTGGAAAAGGAGGTTGTGGACCCAGCTTTTAGCCATGTATGAGACAATAGTCACATTTGATTGGATATAATTATGAAACTGATGAGAAATACTTAGCTGTTATTTTTTTTCTTGCAGGGTATAGTCTTTCAAAAGGCAGTGAGACTTGACTGCACTTTTAATTTTGGACTAGTCCGTGTTTTAGGTAAGTCGCCTTCAGTTGGGATTTTACATTGGGCGATATAGTTTTACTGAGATTCGTACTGCATCATATTAACCACTTGGTCACGGATTTTACATAATGGCATTATCAAAAACTTATTTATTAATTTTAAAATCCCGTGGAAAAAGAAATCCGAAACCCGCTTCCCCTAAAACATGGATTAGTCTTGTCACGCTTGAACATTGAACTCTCAAAGGTCGTTGATAAACTATATTATATGTGCATTAAACACATAAAGGAAACAAAGTGAACTGTCTCCTGAATTTTCTGTTGTGATAATAATTGTACATGTGGTATCTCTGAATTTCCAAGACTGGATGTTCACTTTGAGGCAGGGTTACCTCCCTTAGACAGTTAGAATGCTTGAAATTGCCACATGACACCCTTGTTTTTTGGTATAATTTTGTAGTTGGCAGTTTGTTTACCATGTTTTGGGGTAAGAAAATCCATTTGAAATGCAGATTTATCAGGTACAGGGTCAAACATTAATATGTAAGCTTATGGAAATGTAAATAGAAGACCATAACCTACAGTGTAGAACATTCAAGGGAAGAAAACATCACGAAAACACGCCTATATGAGTTCTGAATAGTGAGTTCCTTTGGAAGCAAAAATACACCAGATAAACGAAAATAGCAGACTCGGTTTTATTGAATCTGTTCATAACCAGTACTGAAATGTGCAACGCCGGCCACGCCCTCTAGCGCCGACTTAAGCAGAACTCTATTTTCAAAATGATTATAAATGAACTCAATGACCCCAAATGAACAAAAAAAATATAATCTGCACTATGATGATGTACAGAGAAACTTAAACCCCACTTTTTTATGGAAAAACTGGGTTTACAGGAGTATATATTATTTTTCTAATTTCTGCCGAAAAAACATAGATTGTGGGTACTCGTTAGAACCGCCTCGATAAGCGGTTCTAACGAGATCCCACATTCTATGTTTTGAGCAGAAATGTGAAAAATATCAGAAACTTTTATCTGAAAATTTTCAATTTTTGGTGGTAAAATTTACAATATACTTCAATAGGCGTGTTCTCGTAATAAAGCATATAGAAAACACACGTAGAAGACAGACCTCAAATATATTATCTAGAAAGTTTGGAATAAACGATTTGGAATAATAATAAACATTGATGTCCCAACTGCATAACAATTTATCACGTTATCATGTCTGTAATGAACACCCCTGCAAACACCACCTTATACAGAGAAAAGTGGGACACAAACCTCTGTCCAAAACTTAAACCGCGGTTCTCTTCAGAACCACCTCAATGACGCGGTTCTAATGGCCAAAGAATCCATGCCCGCAACAAAATAATAAAAAAATAACAGAAGTTTTCATCCGAAAAATGTCCGTTATTGAACACCAATAAACCCCACTTTATAAAGAGAAAACTGGGATTTACAAGGGCATTAATTATTTTTCTTTTTCTCTGCCCAAAGACGTAGGTTATGGGTACTCGTTAGAACCGCCTCATCGAGGCTCAAAATATAGATTATGGGTACTCGTTAGAACCGCCTCATCGCGTTCTAACGAGTACCTATAATCTATATTTTGCTATATTATGGGTACTCGGTTCTAACGAGTACCTATAATCTATATTTTGAGCAGAAATAAGAAAAATATCACAATTTTTCTTCATAAAATTTTCATTTTTTTCGGCGTTAAAGATTATTATTTGCTTAGGCGTGTTTTCGTAATGAGTGGAGACGAGACCTTCATAATTTGTAATGCTTCACCGGATTCATTCTGTAAGACTTGTACAGCGGCACCGAAGCGTGCTTCATTATACACCGAAGCGTGCTTCATTATACCCCTTTATCTGAAGCACACCAGCATATTAGTGTAGTCTGGAAACCCCTATATAAGTCAAATTTGGTGGACTGCTTAAGGGGAATGATTATGGGGAAGACAACTTGTTTGTTTGATTTGACGTTTTTCGTCCCGGTCAACACTATTTTGGTAATTTTGGAGACTTGACTTCCAGTTTTGTGGGACATTTACCCGAGACTGAGATGAAATGACATCTCAGGCCCTTCCGCCAAAACAAACCAATAGGTTTTATATGCAGGGCGGTCGAACTCGCACCAATTAGCCTGGAGGGCCTAGACCTTCTAAGCAGTTTACCAGTACTCGTGGAAGGTCGGTTTCAGCGGCTCAATCTATTTCTCCAGGGGCCCAAGGAAGACAACTCTTAAGAACACATTTGCTTCCCATATTACACGTAATAGGGCTCTATTCTTAACCCTTAATACGCCGAAATAACTACCTCTAAAATGTCGTCTGCTTATGTCGTCTGCTCAAACTTTTTTTGCAAACTTTTTAAAAATATTTTTGCATACAAGCAAACAGTGTGGGTACCAATGGTGTAAAAGCCACTGCCTCTCTCTCTCTCTAGCGCGCGTGAAAACACCCGGAATGAATGTTCGAGAGCGATTCAATAAGCTTGAAGCTTTCATCGCAATCGAACTAAAATAAATTAGTATAAACTAAAACATTTTATAATGACTAAATTATCAGTTAGACCATTAATCTCGCTTACAGATTTCAGTATAATAATGAATAAGATATCGCTTAAGTTTGTTAAGACAAATTCTGCGGTATGTACAAAGTATGGAATTACACGAGGGCAAATGTTTGTTTCGCTTTCAATTTCAGCTTTGATCCTAAGAGAAATCTTTGATCCAAAGTAGCTTTCACTAGTGACGATGACCTGCAAAAATGACTTATTGAAAACTTATACCCGAACATGTGTATGACAAATAGGACATAGTGAATTCTTTTATATATCCGAAACTTACTTTTTATTTTTGGCCCACGCCCATCGGGGCTTGAAGAAATATATGGGCTGCATGATGCTTCCACGCAGAGCCGAAACCGACCTGCACACGAGTAGTGGTAAACCGCTTAGAGGATCGCAGCCTGCCCAGGCAAAGCGGTGCGAGTCCATGCTTATAAACCGTATTGGTTTCATTGGGCGGCAGGGCTTGAGATTCCATTTCATCTCAATGTCGGGTAAAAGTCCCACAAAATTGGAAGCGACATCTCCAAAATGACCTTCAAGTACAGTGTTGACGGTGACGTTAAACCTCAAATCAAAAATAATTTTTTTTATTTTCTTTTTTTATTTCATTTTGTTATAATTATTATTTTGTTTTTATTTATTTATTTATTTATTTATTTATTTATTCACTTTTGAAAATGACAAGGTTTTCCCTATTCATTACGAAAACACGCCTATATAAATACATTACAAACTTTACCGCCGAAAAAAAGATAATTTTAAGATAAAAAAAAATGTGATATTTTTCTTATTTCTGCTCAAAATACAGATTGTGGGTTCTCTTTAGAACCGCCTCATCGAGGCGGTTCTAACGAGTACCCGCAATCTATATTTTAGAGCAGAAATAAGAAAAATAAGATTTACCCCTGTAAACCCCTGTTTTACTATATAAAAGTGGGGTTCAAGGGGGTCAAAGTAATATAGGCGTGTTTTTGTGATGGGTATTCATTACACGGAACGGGCCTCCGTGGCCTAGTGGTTAAGAGCGCTGACTCTTGATCATTAGGTCTCTCACCGCTGTGGTTCGAGCCTCGCTCGGGTCACATGTGAGACGCCAAGTTCTGCAACGGAAGATCAGGTGGTTTTTCTCCGGGTACTCAGGTTTTCGCCCACCTCTGATTAACGATCGGCTCGATATGAGTGAAATAATCTTGAAAGGGCCGTAAAACCAAAACAAAACAAAAAACAAACATTACAGGGATGTTCTTATTCCTGCTCCAATTATGGATAATAGGTGCTTGTTAGAACCGCCTCCGACAATGACCTGAAATTTCGTCCAGTTGTTTGTTGTCAATCGAGACTAATTGCATTATTTCCTATCTCCAAAATGGCTACTTCTCCGACGAAAACTTGTGATATTGTACTCACAATTTGCCATATTTTATTCTCCAAATATAGGTTGTGGGTGCTCGTTACAACCGCCACATCGAGGCTGTTCCAACGGGTACCAACAACCTGTGTCTTGGAGCAGGAATATAGAGGATCTTACATGAGTGCTCATGTATTATTGAATTTATTAAACGAGTTGAGGAAAAGGGATAAAATGCGAGGCTTTGCCGAGCATTTTATGCCGTTTCCGAAACGAGTTTAATAAATTCAATAATACATGAGCACGAATGCAAGATTCTGTTTAGCATATGACATTTAAAACGCATTGTTTACAAAAACGTCAATATTCCGCCGTTAGTAAACGCGACGTCGTTAAGGACGTCGTACATGTAACGTTACGGGGCGTATCTAGCTAATTTGCATATTTAATCCACTAGTGGATTATGGAAAATATTACATGGCGTTATTACATTTTCAGGCGCGACGTCATATGATAATTAGAGATTATCACATGGGATTTTGGTTATCGCCCGATGTATCAACCCGAGACCCCATTATCTGCCCGAAGGCTTTAGCCTGAGGGCAGATAATGGTCGAGGGTTGATACAGAGGGCGATAACCAAAACCCCATGTTATAATTTGTTTATCACATATTCAGATCCTATTCTTACTGTGTTTGACGTTCATAAATTGAAAAAAAAAATGATAAAAAGCGTGATTCAAGCAAAAAAGCGCGTAACGTCACGCCTAACTATTCGCGTTACGTCATGTTATTGGCAACGTCACAATAACGTCATGAGGGGGCTGATAACCGCTGTCCGTTCAAAATACACTGTTTCCGGTTATCAGACCGGGCGGGCTGATAACCGGAAATAGAAACAAGCATTATCACACATGCAAAACATGGGTTATCATGTTAAATATAGTACTGAATATGTGATAAACGACGTTATCCACTGCTTATCAACGACGTCATATGACAAACGAGTATATGCCTAGGGACGTTGGTAAACAGTCTAGACCTTGATAAGACGTCACCGATCACAGCGTCTGATCAGGGTCCATTCCATACGCAAAAACATCAGGGCCCAGTTGGTCAAAGCATCACGTGAACAAGTCCGTGAAATTAACACCCCGAAAAACCCCACTTTATATAGAGAAAATTGAGGTTTACGTGGCATACATTATTTTTCCTATTCCTACTCCAAGACATAGGATGTGGGTACTCGTTAGATCCGCTTCAACGAGACGGTTTGAACGAACAGCCACAACCTATGTTTGCCGTAAAATTAGACAAATATCAAGAATTTTCATTAGAAAAGTAGCCATTTTTGGAGATGTGAAAAAATGCATTACATCGTATGTATGTGTTATCGTAACGCCATCGTAAGCTTAACGATTTCGTTAGTGGTCAAACTGTTAACTTTTCAATCAAGTAAAAAAAATCTCATACACTGGTATTTCTGCGGCAAAAAAAATGTGAGTAGGTTTTCCACTTCTCACTTTTTGTTTCAGCAATCAATGTTTTATTAGTATAGAATATGTGAATGATCAAAGTCTTATTGCGATAGAATATTGAAATGATCAAAGTTTTATTGCTATAGAATATTTAAATGATCAAAGTTGCTATAGAATATTTAAATGATCAAAGTTGCTATGGAATATTTAAATGATCAAAGTTGTATTGCTATGGAATACTGAAATGATCAAAGTTTTATTACCAGATAATATTTAAATGATCAAAGTTGAATTGCTATAGAATACTTAAATGATCAAAGTTTTATTACTATAGAATATTTAAATGATCAAAGTTTTATTGCTATAGAATACTTAAATGATCAACGTTTTATTGCTATAGAATATTTAAATGATCAAAGTTGCTATAGAATTTTTAAATGATCAAAGATTTATTGCTATAGAATATTAATAGAATTTAATTTAACCTGTAGAAATTAAATTCGTTTATTATAGGGTTATTTTACTTTTGTATTTTTGTATGTACCTTAAGAGTAGGGTGGGTATTAACTCGTGCATGCTTGTTTCGGCAGTGCATAGTTCCTAACAGATTAGCATCCCTTATACTATACATGCATTTCAGGTTTCCTCTGACTTTTCACCTGTTATACGCATGCGTATAAGGACAACGCCCTTTTTGTGATAATTTTGGTTTTTTGAGATTGGCTTCTCGCTTAAGCAAATTTTTATCCTTTTCCTTCTTATACTCTTTTGGAACAGATAAGTATAATCTTGTTGTATGCTGTAAATGCATGTTTATTCTTTTAATTTTGTAATTTATTTCAATTAAATGCATCCGGTAAATGTATTAATTAGGTTGGATTTGGCTCCGGCCGTCCGGAGTTTGGCCTATATATTTGGCTGACATTAATTAGCTTTTGAAACAACGTTGCCTCTTTTGCAAGATATGGTAAATTCGCAAAAAAATTTAAGCTATAAAACAGCTTTAACCAGTAATGTGAATTCGAGCAGCCTGCGCATTTTTTTTTTTTTTATAGCGAGGCATTGTTCACTGCTAAACTGCTAAATATAGACTGTACATAATGGCGTACGTGAATTTTTACATGTACTAGTCGCGCATAGATTGTATTGATTTTTTGTGTAACTATGCGAGTGCTGTAGTATATTTGCAGGAAAGGGAGGTTTGGTGCCAATTACGTTTTAAGCAGACGCTATTCTAGCATGGATTTGCGTATTCTTAATAAGTTGCAAATCACGTTTAAAGCAGACGACGGTTTATCATGGATTGGTGATTAGGCACTAAGAATAATAGCAATAATAAAAGTAGGGACTTGTGGTGTCAATAATATTTTAAGCAGAAGATAGTCAACAATGATTTTTCACATACTTAATTTGGTGCCAATTACGTTTTTAGCAGACGATGGTTTTTCACGAATTCGCGAATAGTTAATAAGAATAATATCAATACGAAATTACAATAACAACAATAAGATAGTTTATATGACAATGACGCAAATACTGTGTAATCTGTGATAATTTTAATAAATTTTCCTAGTTTAGGTACTGTAACAAGCAGCTGTCTACTAGCCACTTTTTTTTTAGGTCATTTGAAATATTATTTGTTTAATACTTAATTGTACAATTATAATTTTACTTTCTGCTAATCCTTTGTTGTTGTTTCGTTGCAAGAAAATGCCTCCACGTAAACGCAAAGCGGCGCGGGAGTTGCAAAGTCAGGTGCAGTCTAAACGGCAGGGGAAAGTCATTGAGTCTACCACGTCTGAACAGGATACTACAAACACAGCAGTTGAGATACAGACAGGTCCGAATGTAGCTGCGAGTACATCAGCCCTTCCTGACCAGGTGACCTCCAATGTAGTCGTTCCACAATCTTCGGCGGTTACAACACAACCAAGTCAGGCCATGGTGGTCCCCCCCCCTGTCCTCTGGCTTGCAGTCTACCATCTCATTATTGGCTGGAAATGGTGAGTCAGATTCTGACCCTTTGCCAATTTGCACATTCAATGACCTTGATATTTTCATAACAGATGCATCTAAACAAAAAATCTGGAATTCAGAGTATATTGACTTAGCATTGCTGCTTCGTCAAAATTTCTGCCCAAATACGGATACCGTTGGAACCTTAACGGTTGTAAATAATCAGCTTACTGTTAAAACTGGAGCGCCCAAAATTAAGGTACCTATCAATAGCATAGAGCTTTGGACTGATGCTTTTATCAACTTCATAATGGTTTTTAGCATAAAACATCCAGACAAAACTTCTGAATTGTTAAAGTACCTGACTGTAATCCGGGGTGCAGCAATCAACAACCAAATTCAACGGTGGTCGACATACGACATCCAGTTTAGGCTGCGGATGTCTAGAGACCCCAGTAGATCATGGGCAACCATCGACGGCCATTTATGGCTATCATGTGGTTTATCAGGCGATTTGTCCGCCACTTCTCTAACGTCTGGTCCATGTTATGAATATAATTTTAAGGGGTTTTGTGCCAGAGTAAACTGCAGCTATTCTCACACATGTATAAAATGCAAAGTTCAACACACAGCTTGTAACTGCAACCTTTTCAAAGAGACTAAATTTCAACCCGGAAACAAACAATCAAGCGCGTTTAGCAACTCCACAAGTCTTCATAGGACCCTATCAGAAGATCATTCAGGTTATCAGTCAAATGTCCGTCCAAATTTTCAGTTTTCAGCACCAGTGTCTTCCCCGATGCAGCCATTTCTTCAGCAGAACCAAAGGCATCTATTGCAGGTGCGCTATCCAACAGCATCAGCTGTATATTCTTCTTATGTCATGACGGTTATTAGGCTCAAGTAAAGGACGTCGTCAATTGCAGCATCGGTTACCGGACATGGGGACCCCTACCGGTGAAAGGCCGAAAGTTGAAGCGAAAGTTGAAAAGTCAGTCGGGTAACATTTACAATTGGTTAAGATTATTTCATTGCGTGTCAACTGCTGCTTAGCAGTTTGATCGTCTGTTGTGTAATTCATGATTTGGTTGTGTTCCCCACCGAATCATGTAGTTGTGACGTTGGAATTTGATACAAGGATAACAGTTGTATATGACTAGTTGACAGTTGTAATGTAGTGGTTGATTAATGAAGTTGTGTGGTTGATTCATGAAGTTGTTCCATTGAGTTGAGATGATGTGTTGCAAGCAGTTTATGTTGTCAGGACTATTTAACAAATTACAGTTACATTTTAACCGTCATGGCCAAAATAAAGCCAACATTGAAATAAATCAGTTAAAATAGAAATTGGTTATTTTTTTGTTTGTGTAAATTTCATAATATTCATGTTTGGTCTATATTACTTTCGCTCGTTCCGTCACATCTATAATAAATGATCAAAGTTGTATTACTACAGAATATTTAAATGATCAAAGTTGCTATAGAATATTTAAATGATCAAAGTTTTATTACTATAGAATATTTACTATAGAATATTTAAATGATCAAAATTGTATTGCTATAGAATACTTAAATGATCAAAGTTTTATTACTATAGAATATTTAAATGATCGAAGTTTTATTGCTATAGAATATTTAAATGATCAAAGTTTTATTGCTTTAGAATATTTAAATGATCAAAGTTTTATTAAGATAGAATATTTACATGATCAAAGTTTTAACGATACGTTAAATAACGACATCAATTGTTTGGAACAACTGGTTCCAGGTTTTTTGTAAAACTCACATCAAATAATACAAATCGGAGGCCCGCTTTGTTGGAAATGGAACTGCCTCCAACCATTGGCTGGGAGATGTGTGGGTTAAAAACTTAATACAAGGGTGAATTTGTTTGATTTGTTTGTTTGATTTGAGGTTTAACGTATCCGTCAACACTGTAAAGGTCATTTTGGAGACGTTGCTTCCAATTTTGTGGGACTCTTACCCGACATTGAGACGAAATGATATCTCAAGCCCTGCCGCCAATTGAAATCAATATGGTATATAAGCATGGACGGTCCGACTCGCCTGGGCAGGATCAGATCCTCTAAGCATTTTACCAGTACTCGTGTGCGGTCGGTTTCAGCTCTGCGTAGAGGCATCATGCAACCCATCTATTTTTTCAAGCCCCGATAGGCGGCGACCGAGCCGTAATACAGGGGTAAAATGTAATGAAACAGCGTGTTTTGGCCAAAAAATGAGCATCCACGCCACGACGAAACATGTTTATGAGGTTCTCCGATCCACCAAGATTCACATCAGGCTTAACTTAACGACTGTTAACTATGGTGCGGGTCATAGAGGGCTTCTTAATGGCAAACCCGGTAAATGTATAAGGCTCTGAACAGACAGCATATAGGCGCAGAATGCTGATCATATATCACTATCGAATGTCTTCTTTTTTTTTTCTTGTGCCGCTCATTTTAACCATTTTACCATTTGCTGATTAACAACAAATAAACGTTTTCAAAACTGGACGTTTTAATTTCAAATGAGCCGGTCCACAGCGTATAAGGCCAGATGAAACATGTGATCAGCGAAGACCATGATCAGACTGCGCATATGCGCAGTCTGATCAGGGTCTTTGCTGATCCCACGAGGTTTCCATCGACAATGTCTATCCACAGAGTGATACGAGAAGACTTTTAACAGACTGCATGAATCTGCAGATAGTTATTAGCCCTTTATGTCTGAAATACAATGGTCTAGATTTTGCTGTGTTCCGGCACATATATGATGAATTGGCATCACCATATATGAATAGGAAAAATATGTGAATTTGGCAATTGAATGTAACCGAATATATTCTCTGGGCCACGTCCGAAAAAATGTAAACCTTTTTATCACTTTCGAACAGGAAAGATAAAGAATAGTTTTATGAAACGCACATCTCCGTGGTTTGGCATATGCGTTTCATATTGATTCGTGTCGCGATTTCAACCGAGCAGTCAGACTAAATGGGCATAGAGACTGGTTTTCATTCCGTACGGTTCGCCACCGTTGCATGTGATTTGGCCGCCCGGTGTTTATGTTCACAGCGGCTTTGAAATATGAAACTTTCTGTATAATAAATATTGGGATCTATCAAAAATAAAGCAACATGTATTTTTCTTTTAAAGCATGACGGCAATTATTATTCACCTCCAGATTAAGCATAATAATGAAACTTAACAATATGTTTCATTACAAAGTGCCCCCCCCCCCCCTTAAGTAAGGCATATGTTCCCTGATATTTTGCCTTTGTGAAAAACGTGCCCCTATAATTAATCTCATTTAGGAGTAGAAAAATTAACAATTAACAATCTTTGTTAAATGTGGCAATTTACATGTAACATCCAAAATTCCATATATGGGGTAGAAAGTATTGGAGACAATTTGGGCATACGTTTTCTCCAATAAGGCATGCTGTTGTCGGTGACTGTTGGAATCGCCTTAATGAGTCGATTCTAAGTACCAACACAAGAAATATGTAAAATCACCCCTTTCATTTATGATTACATTCGAACATCATTAGTTCGAACAGTCGAACTGCATTAGTTCGAACAGTCGAATTGTATTAGTTCGAACAGTCGAACCTCATCAGTTCGAACTACCTGTTCGAGATAGAGATATTTCGAAATACTGATGGCCATGAAACATAATGGGGATGACTTAAAAGATATTGTTTGATCTTCCATAAAGTAAAGACATGTTATATGTACTCATTAGAATCGCCTCATTGAGGTGATTCTAATGAGTACACACAGCATACCTTTTAATGATAAAATCATTAATCCTATATAATATTTTGTGGATATCTAGAGCTCTAGGGCCCCTCTAGTGACCCCAGAAAAAATCGAATTAGCCAAACATTACGCAAACACGCCTATACAAATACATTGCCAAATTTATCGCCGAAAAAATGAAAATTTTAAGATGAAAAATTTTGATATTTTTCTTATTTCTGCTCAAAAATATAGATTGTGGGTACTCGTTAGAACCGCCTTAAAATATAGATTGTGGGCACTCGTTAGAACCGCCTCATCGAGGCGGTTCTAACGAGTACCCACAATCTATATTTTTGAGCAGAAATTAGAAAAAATAAGGTTTACCCATGTAAACCCCAGTTTTACAATATAAAAGTGGGGTTCAAGGGGGTCAAAATTATATAGGCGTGTTTTCGTGATGGTCTGTATACCAAGGTCAACGGGTTAACCGTGTTCGAGACAGCCCTAGTAAACG
The DNA here is from genome assembly GCA_963580285.1 of Lucinisca nassula. Taxonomy (NCBI): domain Eukaryota; kingdom Metazoa; phylum Mollusca; class Bivalvia; order Lucinida; family Lucinidae; genus Lucinisca; species Lucinisca nassula. Next base: position 33,043,112 of record OY757019.1, read on the forward strand.
AGCCATCCGTGAACTAGTCATTTCAGTTTCGCCGTCTCTTCGATCCGGAGTTATGTGCCATGAAAGATAAATTTATGTCATATAGATGTTGATTTTTTTTCCAGTTCGACTGAACCAAAAGTTCACCGGTACGATTTTCCACTTCGAAATTATTCTTAATTTGCATAATTGAATACTGCATCAAATATTCATGCAGTACATTGATATAATAAGGATCTAGGTGGGTGTCGCAAGCTTAATATTTATGCCTATTGACCACATCCAACTGAAAAATTAGTTAATATATGTTTTTGGGTCAAGGGTATATTATAATAAATGGGATGCAAATTATGAATTGGACGAACAAAAGGAGATATCCCTGATGTATATGAATGCCCTTCATGCTACATTAAAGGGAATGGGAACACCTTCAGGAGAACAAATCTTGTGGATCAACTCTTGAAGGAAAGAATTTGCTGCTGTGGAGCAAATTCTTTTCTTTTAAGGCTAGACACTTTTTTTAGTGCGACAGGGCTAATAGAAAAGCGAACAGGAAGTCCCGAAATTGTCTCCCTTTGAAAAATGGCGGAAAACTCTGCCGTTCACATTCCCCTTTAATTATACACATGAAGGCACTCTGTTCAAACTACATTTACACGTATAGGACAACTTCAACGGCTCGTCATGAATATAGGGATCACCCATGGATATTCATACAATAATATTTGTCGGGTCCCGATGAAGCTGTTTGAACATGTTCAAATTCATGGATGATCTTTGTTCATCCGTAACTTACGATTTCAACGGAAAGTTGTGATGAATTTCAAAACGCCCAAAAAGCTCCATATAAACTAAGTATATACATGTACATGTACTCTTCAATTGTGACGGGAAACCAAGATGACGGGTATTTTGGTTTGGGTTTTATGGCCCTTTCAAGATTATTTCCCTCATATCGAGCCGATCATTAATCAACGGTGGAGAAAAAGCGGAGTACCCGGAGAAAAAAACACCTGACCTTCCGTTGCAGATATTGGCGTCCCACATGTGACCCGAGTCGGGCTAGAACCTACAGCGATGAGAGACCTAGTGATTAAGAGTCAGCGCTCTCATCCACTAGGCCACGGAGGCTATTTCAATGTTGTTTACAATGATGCCAGTTACGCAGCGACTCTCTGACATTATCATAAAATTCTAAAATGCTACGTTCAAGGCGATATCGTTACGTCGCTCAACGTAACGTAAACAAAACAAGGCTCATAATGTGAAATCAAACGTTCAAAATCCATGTTCAAACAACAAGTTAATTTTATGATTTGAACAAGGTTTTTTTAACAAGCTTCTTGCACACAATCCTATTAACAAAGCTGTTTGAAGCTGTTCTTGAATGGGCCAGACGCTGTGTTCAAACAACAAAATCCATGTTCAAATCTTGAAATTCACACGCTGTTTGAACATGGGTATATTGGTGTTTCGTTCACATTTGAAAAATTTATATGGATTTTTGGGTTGGTTTCGTCATAATTTGCCATTGAAATCGTAAGTAATGCAAGAATAACGACTATCCATGGTTATTTCATTGCATTACCATTTGCCGGGCCCCTCCTCGGAAGATGTTTGAACAACTTCCTCGGGGCACGGCAAATGCTATTGCATGAAAAATCATGGATGATCCCTATATTTTGGTCCTTCATGACTATGTTCGTAGGATTTTAAGCAAGAAGATTTGTTCGAGATATATAGAGAAGTTCGAGCGACTCAACAGTTATTTTCAGCACCATGACAAGATGCATAATGAGGATTACTAGCCCACAAAATGCCAGTCACGACAATTGTCTTCTGCTTTGCCGTCTGCCGGTTACCTTAAAGATATTTTTGCAAACGGTGTGAAGGAGAAGTCTGATCTCGGCCCCAACTGTTTGCCTGTACGCAAAAATATTTTTAAAACGTTTGCAAAAAAAAAAAAAATAATAATAAATAAATAAATAATAATAATAAATAACAGACGACTAAGCAGACGACATTTTCAGATGTAGTTTTTCTCGGTGTCTTAAGGGTTAAGGATATCTTCGAATTATAAAAGATATTACACTTGCATAATTCATTGGATAATTCAAATAAAAAATAATGATTAAGGATAATGCTATCTATAGATATGAATCCTGTAACAATTTAAAGAAACGTGCTGTATTTTTCCCAAAATCTGTATGAAATCGAACTTTGATTATAACCTTTTTCAAATACGCAATGTCAAAAGTGAGAAATAATAATAATAAAAAGAACATAACATCTAAACATTATTGAGTAACTACATTTTGCAATCTAAAAAAACTGCCTTTTTTCAACAAACATTTCAAAATAATGTTTCAAACTATATACCGACCCAAAAGTGCCTTCAACTGTTTTAGCATTAAAACAATAACGGCAATCCGAATCACTACTATACATTTCGCTCACTTACGGTGTTTTGGTCCAATATTTAAAGTTCGATAGCAATTGTGAAAATTTTAATTCCAAACATCACATTCGTGACACAAAATGTTTGGCTCAACGGAAACTTGAACCCTTGCCTTGAATCATTCATTTACCTTTTTATGCAATAAAACAGTAGTAGAAATGTCATTGATGATTATTTATATAATTGCAATTCAAATCTTATTTGAAAGTTTTGCCAGAGACAATTTAAAAAATGAGCGCATATACAGGATCTTATATGAGTGCTCGTGTATTATTGAATTTATGAAACGAGTTGAGGAAAAGGGATAAAATGCGAGGCTTTGCCGAGCATTTTATCCCTTTTCCTCAACGAGTTTCATAAATGCAATAATACACGAGCACGAATGCAAGATTCTATTTATCATATGACATTTAAAACGCATTTTATTCTCGATTGTTTACAAAAATATCAATATTCCGCCATTAGTAAACGCGACGTCGTTAAGGACGCCGTACATGTAACGTTACGGGACGCATCTAGCTAATTTGCATATTTAATCCACTAGGCTATTATCGAAAATATTACATGGCGTTATTACACTCTCAGATGCGACGTCATATGATAAAGTTTCTATTTCCGGTCAGTATATTACATCAAGTAGTTTGACTGGTTGCTTGTTAAAAAATAGCCATCGGAAGAGATGGCAAATCCCCCGACCAAAAGCCAATATGGCCTTCAGAAGATTGTTCACCAATAGAAAGTGCACCAGAATTCAACCAGCAATATATCACAAAAGTATTGCAGTTATGGCCATCACAAGATTATACTGTCAGGGGAGATAACTAACAAACCAGGGCACTCAGAAATGTGGTTCTTGCGCATGACATGCCTGCTTAAGCTCATGTATTTCTGTACAAAGTACCATCAATATGTCTCAAAAGGTATTGGAGATATGGTGATCACAGGCTGGTCATACTGTTATATTGGAAGGGTAGATAACTCAAATACCACAGCACCAACAGTTGTGGTTCTTGCACATGACATCCCTTCTGTACCTTGTATACAATTGTGCCAAGTTCCTTCAATATATCTCAAAGGGTGTTGGACTTATGGCCATCACAAGGGTTATATTGCCAGGGGAGATAACTAAAAAAACCAGAGCACCTAGAGTTGTAATTCTTGAGCATGACACACCTGCTTAACCTCATGTACATCTGCATGAAGTACCACCAATATGTCTCAAAGGGTATTGGAGGTACGATGATCACAAGGTTGTCATACTGTTATATTGGAAGGGGAGATAACTCAAATATCATAGCACCCAGAGTTGTGGTTCTAAGGCATGAAGCGCCGTCTCAACATTGTATACAATTGTGCCAAGTATCATCAATATATCTCAAAGGGTACTCGAGTTATGGCCATCACAAGGTTATATTGTCAGGGGAGATAATTAAAAAAACAGGGTACCAAGAGTTGTGGTTCTTGCATGTGACACACCTGCTTAACCTCATGTACAACTGTACCAAGTATCATCAATATATCTCAAAGAGTGTTGGAGATGTGGCCATCACAAAGTAGTGATTCTGTATTATTGGAAGGGGAGATAACTCAAAAACCATGGCACCAAGAGTTGTGGTTCTTGTGCATGAGACACTGTCTCGGCCTTGTGAACAACTGTGCCAGGTATCATCAATATATTTTAAAGGGTATAGGAATTATGGCCATCACAAGGTTGTCACTCTATTTTATTGGAAGGGGAGATAACTCCAAAACCATGGCAACCAGAGTTGTGGTTCTTGTGCATGACACGCCGTCTCAGCCTTGTGAACAACTGTGCCAGGTACCATCAATATATCTCAAAGGGTATATGAGTTATGGCCATCACAAAGTAGTCATTCTATTTTATTAAAAGGGGAGATAACTAAAAATGTATGGCATCCAGAGTTCTGGTTCTTGCGCATGACACGCTGTCTCAGCCTTGTGAACAATTGTGCCAAGAACCATCAATGAATCTCAAAGGGTATAGGAGTTATGGCCATCACAAGGTTGTCACTCTATTTTATTGGAAGGGGAAATAACTCCAAAACAATGGCAACCAGAGTTGTGGTTCTTGTGCATGACACGCCCTCTCAGGCTTGTGAACAACTGTGCCAGGTACCATCAATATATCTCAAAGGGTATTGGAGTTATGGCCATCACAAAGTAGTCATTCTATTTTATTAAAAGGGGAGATAACTAAAAAGTATGGCATCCAGAGTTCTGGTTCTTGTGCATGACACGTCGTCTCGGCCTTGTGAACAATTGTGCCAAGAACCATCAATGAATCTCAAATGGTATAGGAGTAATGGCCATCACAAGGTTGCGTCTACGGACGGACGGACGCACGGACCGACAGACGGACGGACAGACGGACGGACGCCAGGCTGATCGCTATATCCCCCGAACCTATTCGGTCGGGGGATAAAAACTGGGTGTGGCAAAATTAATGATTAAGTTGATTATTTCTTTGGTTTAAACAATATTTACATGTATTAGTTTCATTAACAATAGCTACAGGGTTACAGTATGTTTTTGTTTGTTTGATTTGAGGTTTTACTTCCCCGTCAACACTGTACAGGTCATTTTGGAGAAGTTGCCTCCAATTTTGTGGGATTTTTACCCGACATTGAGATGAAGTGACATCTCGAGCCCTGTCGCCCAATGAAACCAATAGGGTTTATAGTCATGGACGGTCCTACTCCCATGACTTTGCCTGGGCAAGCTTAGATCCCCTCAGCAGTTTACCAGTACTCGTGTGCTACAGGTCATTTTGGAAAAGTTGCTTCCAATTTTTGTGGAACTTTTACCCGACATTGAGATGAAGTGACATCTCAAGCCCTGTCGCCCAATGAAACCAATAGGGTTTATAAGCATGGACGGTGTTACTCCCACGACTTTGCCTGGGCAAGCTTAGATTCTCTTAGCAGTTTACCATGCAGTACTCTTGTGCGGTCGGTTTCAGCTCTGCGTGGAAGCATCATGCAGCCCAAATATTTCTGTAAGCCCCGATGGCTACAGTATGTAACAGGGTTTCAGACTGAGTTAATAGTTCTTTTTAGAATTAGAATGCTTGGATCTTCAAGGCACCAGCCTTTCCCTAAAACAGGAACCATGTACTACATTATTTTTCATTACAGAACCAGTCTCCGCGAAATTATTTTCATTAGAGAACCAACTTCCGCGATTCTAACGATTAAAAATATAAATAATATCGACTCATGTAACAGATTCCCCGAAAAAGCCCTAGTTTACATCACGGGTATATTGAACATCCCTCCAAACCCCACATTGTATAGAAAAATGGGTTTACAAGGGCACATGTTATTTTCCTTATTTGTGGTCAAAAATATAGAATATGGGTACTTGTTGGAACCGCCTCAACGAACAAATAGGTTTACAAGGGTACGTGTTATTTTCCTTATTTGTGGTCCAAAATATAGAATGTGGGTACTCGTTAGAACCGCCTCAATGAGGCAGATCTAACGAGCACCCACAATCTAAGTTTACTGCAGAAAAAAAGAAAGATATATTTTTTATCGCGCGGATTTCAATTTTTAAAAGTCATGAGAGAATTGACTTTGTCACACGAGTTCGTTATCCCCATGAAAGATCAAAGCCCACACGTTTATCAGGTTGGTACCCATATTCACCCGTGAGGGAGGACATCATTCTCTTGAATGGTCATTGGAGAGTTTCTTGTCACATGCTACTGGTTCCGATGTACTAGGATTCATTTGGCCAATGACCTCTGAATAATTAACCATGCCATATCGACTAACACAAAAGATGTCCAGGAAAAGTCACAGTCATAGATAAAATCCCACCAGAAAGAAAGTACGAAGATTGAATGAGTGATTGATTGATTTGGGGTTTAACGTCGTTTTGGAGAGGTTGCTTCCAATTTTGTGGGACTTTTACCCGATGAAATGACATCTCAAGCCCTGCCGCCCAATGAAACCAGAAGGGTTTGTGTGCGTTGACGGTCCGACTGGCACCATTCTGCCTGGGCAGGCCTAGAGCCTCTAAGTGGTCTGCTAGTACCCATGTGCGGGTCGGTTTCAGCTCTGCGCGGAAGGAAAGTACGAAGGTCGAATGAGTGATTGATTGATTTGGGGTTTAACTTCGTTTTTGAGACTTTGCTTCCAATTTTGTGGGACTTTTACCCGACATTGAGATCGGTGAGGCGATTCTAACAAATGTCCAAAATATCTGTTTCTTGCAGTAATTAAGGATTGTTTGATTTGAGGATTGACGTCCATCAACCCTATTTAGGTCATTTTGGAGACGTCGCTTCCAATTATATGGGACTTTTACCCGACAATGAGATGAAATGACATCTCAAGCCCTGCCGCCCAATGAAACAAGAAGAGTTTATATGCGTGAACGACCCGACTGGCACGATTCTGCCTGGGCAGGCCTAGAGCCTCTAAGTGGTCTACCAGTGTGTGCGCAGCCTCTATGTGCGCATGCGGTTTCAGCTCTGCGTGGAAACATCGTGCAGTCCAATCTATTTCTTCAAGCGTCGATAGACGGGGGTATGAAAAAAAGAAAAATCATGTTGACAAGTTCATGTAATGATTACCCTTGTAAACCGCACTTTATGTCATTACGATGTTGAAAACATGGCGTCTTTCATATCTCTAGAACAAGCATTTTTCAGGTGAAATTTTACTTTTTAACCCTTATCTTGCTGAATATTCATTTAAGCCACACCCATTTCTGTCTATCAACCAATCAAATTACTTGATGTAATTTATTGCTACAAATTCATAAACTGAATGCCAAACAGTGTAGTTCCTGATCAGATGGCTTCTTCAGAAGCCATCTGATCTGGATCTACACTGTTTAAAAAGATAGGGATTGTTGTGGACAGCAAGATAAGGGTTAACTTCTATTTTAAACATCCGAGCTATATGTAGTACTTAACAACGGGTCTACGTCGGGCCGACAGCGATTTTGTCACGTAGTATCGCTATCGGCCCGACGTTGGCCCGGCATTCTTTGCTAAATGGGATAGATTGTGGGTGCTCGTTTGAACCGTCTCGTTGAGTCGTTTCGAACGAGTACCCACAAACTGTTTGAGAGAAAAAAAGGAAAATAATGAACACAACCGTAAGCCGCACTTTTCTCTGTATAAAGTGGGGTTTAAAAAACCTGATGTAGAAAATTGAGGGTATACATGAGGGTTTTTAATTCTTGCTCAAAAACCTACTATATTGGTACACGTTGAAGCGGTTCAAACAAACACATACAATCTATATTTAAACAGAAATCTGAAAAGTGCCACATATTTCCGCCATTGAAATGAAATGTCGATTTTATCCTCTTTCATTTTTCCAAAACGGTAAGATTTCTGGGGCAAAATTTGTGATATTTTTTCTTATTTTTTGTCCAAATATATGTCGTGGTGCTCGTTAGAACGGTTCTATCGAGTACTCACAACAAACGTCTTGGAGCGAAAATAAGAAAAATAGTATATACCCCTGTAAAATCCAGTTTTATATAAAGTGGGGTTTTATAGGGGTGTTCATCACACGGACTTGATAGCATGATGAACTCGGTCATTGGGTACTGAATAATTAATCATATGATGTCAATTTCATAACTTTGAATGGCGCATGATAAGCTACAATCACCACCCGTATATGTCTTTGTATCTCTTTTCTGAGCGGCTGACAATAATGTCATGCAAATTGCAAATGCATGTGAAAGATATAAACTTTATACTCAAGACATGTTAATTAGGGCCCCGCACTGAAAGTGTGGGTGCCCTATAGTAATCACTCTGTCTGTCTGTCCGTCCGTCTGTCCGTCCACAAATTTCTGATAGCGCTGCCGGGGCCCTAGTTTGTTTCACTGACAGCTCTAGTTACAAAATAATTGCTTCAAAGTGTGGGTAAATTATTTAATGCTAGGGTACAAACATCGACAAGGTAATCCCAGGCTCGTTTTAAAATGATTTAAGTCGCAGGCTCACCAAAGCCTCGCGTAATACTAACTCATTTGAAAACTCGCCTGAGATTCATCCGTCTCAGAACCAATCCATCACTGTGACAATTTATCTCGGCAAAGTCTCGCGTCAAACAAAATAATCAGAAACCTCGCCCGAGAATCTCTCTCAGTATAAGCATGATGAGGCGTATGCCTGTTCTATTCAATTTCAGTGCAACTGTCCTGGGTTTGAAAGAAAAAAAAAGAACTGAAGAAGTAAAGTGGGTCATCGATTTATCGTCTATATTGGAAGCTGTGAGATCATCAATCTTTTGATATCTCTTGAAGGGTGACTTGATTGATAATTACTCTAGTCTATTTGTGACGAATAAAATCTTCCCAACATCTTGAGACGGGCCCGTTTCCAGTCTAAAGGCTGTCAAATTTACCTGACTTATGCCAACTTAACAGCAGAGACTTGTGACTTGTGAGCAAACAGTGTAGGCCCAGATCAGACGCCGCGTTCTGCGGCGTCTGATCTGGGCCTACACTGTTTGCAATAATCATTTTAGTGGCGTCAGGCACAAATGCATTGGCATGAAAGCAATTTGATACGAAACTAGTGCATGTCGAAAACATATTAATTAAACTATTGTTCAAAGCAGGGGATGAAATTGTTTGTTTGTTTTGTCTGATTTGAGGTTTAACGTCCCCGTCAACACTGTACAGGTCATTTTGGAGACGTTGCTTCCAATGTTGTGGGACTTTTACCAGACATTGATATGAAATGACATCTCAAGCTCTGTCGCCCAATGAAACCAATAGGATTTATAAGCACGGACGTTCCGACTAGCAACACTTTGTTATGCGTGGAAGCATCATGCAGTCCACCTTCTATAATGTAAATGAATAATTCAGCTTTCAGATAAAGTTTTAGTAACCATACACAGGTATAGCCTTGTTTGCATGTGCCGTGAAAACTTCAATGACTCAAACCACTTTGGCTGATTAAGGTTTTCCCGTAGTTGCTGATAAAATACATGTAGTTTGCGACTTCTTTTGTTGTTGTTTGTTTAGGCTTTACGGCCTTTTCAATGTTATTTCGATTATATTGGGCTTTGTACAGAGGACCCTCGTTATAACGACAGTGTTTGTTCCCTATTATTGCGCCGTTATAAAGAATTATTTTGCCGTGAAAAAGAATCCCGGTTAGGAGCATGATAGGTAATGAAAGGCCTTTCCCCATTATAACTCCAAAAAATAAATGGTATAGACATTTGTTAGAATCGCCTCGTTGAGGCGATTCTAACAAATATCAATAATATTTGTTTCTTGGAGTATTAGATTACATGACACTCTCACGACTATGGACTCGATTTGTGCATTACCGACCCTAGGGAAGCTCACGCCGCTCGGAACCGAGGCTAAGCCTTTAGCTAAATAGTCATTCCATTCCAACTGCCGATATAACGTGTTTTTTTCGTTATAACGAATGTCGGTATAAAGAGGGTTGACTGTAGTTTATAGATATTGCAGTTATCGTCCACAGCATTTTGCGCAAAAGCTATGCTAGATCGATGTTCAGTCTCATATTCATTATATGAAGGTGGAGATTTCTTGAAACTCGTATCAACTTCTCTGCCGTTCAAATGCATCTTTGTGCACTAAGTAATCTTATTTCACGCAAACCGCATAATAGTAGGCCCAAAATATATAATTTCACGCTATACAATACAGCCATAGTTACATGTAACTTTACCATCTTGGACCTGTTCAGTGAAACTCCAATATATAGGTCATATACACTGGTTCTTGAGTTCCTTGGGTCCATGGGGGGTTGGGGTGGGGGCTTTTCCATGACGGTTAATACTTCAAACATGCTCTAGAGTTTTATCTTTATTTTAATTTTTATTTTTTTTTTTTTTTTGGGGGGGGGGGGGGTCCAATTAATCGAGATAAATCTTTTCAGTAATATTTAAGACAGGTTTCTTTAATTATTATTTTTAAAACAGATTTCGTATCTACTCATTAGATGAGGCGATTCTAATGAGTAGACACAGCATAAAACAAAACACTTAAGACCAACACAACCCAAGGGTATTCGACCCACCGATGTTCAACTGAATCCTCATAATAACACACTAGTGTGACATGGTGCATTTTTACATCCCCAATACGGCTTTTACACTTCAAACATAGGTTGTGGGTGCTCGTTAGAACCGCCTCCCTGAGGCGGTTCTAACGAGTACCCACAACCTAGTTAGAACCGCCTCATTGAGACGGATCTAACGAGTACTCACAACCTATATCTAGGAGCAGAAATAAGAAAAATAATGTAATACAGTATATCCCCCGTAACCCCAGTTTTCTCTGTCTAAAGTCGGGTTTAGGGGTGTTCATTTCACGGACTAGTTCACGTGATGGAAGATTCTTGGGGTCCGTAGGTAAGGCCACTCTGTTTCAACGCAGAAAAAATGTATATATACCAATGCGAAACTAAAAGTCTTCAGCAAGCACATATCGTAATATCAGATAACTCCTGTTTTCATCATAACAGATTGATTCCCCCTGAGGATGTAAATAAAATAAAATAAAATAAAATAAAATAAAATAAATAAATAAATAAATAAATAAATAAATAAATAAATTACGATTACACACCCTTGCGACATAGTGTATTTTTTCACATCTCCAAAATGGCTACTTTTCTGATAAAAACTCGTGATATTTTTCTTATTTATTCTACAAGCATAGGCTGTGGGTACTCGTTGAAAACGAGTTCCAGCAACCTATGTCTTGTAGCAGAAATAATGAAAATAATGTGTACTCCCGTAAACCCCAGTTTTCTCTCTATAAAGTGGGAAACAACTTACCTTCTCCGGAAACCAAGATGGATATTCCGAGCAAATTCAAAATGACCAACGCAACTCTCAGTTTTTCCATATTTTTTCGTTTCTTTTGAATTATAATTTCCCAAACATAGTCTGTTGCGTGATGGTAAGACGATAGCCCAAAAGGCAAACCCTGAAACTAAAGAATGAATATCGTGTCCGGCACGGTTTTACGCTAAACGTAAAAAGTACTATTTTATTTAGTTATTGGCAATCAATTTTAGCACATGCGACCTGCTATTATCGATCAGCCCGCTGATCTGAGGTGAATTTTGGAAGCATTTCTTGTTTTATACCTCCCAATCGGCTTTTTTGTTTAAATTTAAACGACGATGTCATTGCTTTATTGTGAGCCGGAACATGACAAAATTAACAACTCACAACTGCGGACATCCAAGATTAATATCAGCCTGCGCATACGTCCAGCCAGATCAGCGTTTCTCTTTCGGGCGTGACATGTTTCATAGATGATCGGCGCGACATGAAACTGCGCCAATGCGTAGTCTGATCCGAGACTGCGCTTTTTTAACATGCAATGTACCCGGCAATAGTAATGTTATAATTTGACTAGCATGTTCGAAAAATCTTTAAATCCATCATGTGCCATTAAATTTGAATGGGTCCGGTCATGCTTGAGCTTATATTATCTGATTGGTAGGTGTTATAAATCATATCATCCTCTCATTCAATGCATTGTCATTAAAGAATAAAAATATTTTTTTTTTTTTTTTTTTTTAATAAAACGAACTTAATAAAACGTGAGACTTAATAACTTGCTCGCATAAAATTGCATGTCCCTTCCCTACGGAACCCGGGAAGGGACATATTTTTTTACAATATGTTGTGCGAATTTAGTTTGTTTGATTTGAGGTTTAACATCCCCGTCAACACTGTATAGGTCATTCTGGAGACGTTGTGCGAATAAGATATTAAGTTGTGCGAACAAGATATTATGTTGTGCGCAAAAGATAATATGTTGTGCGCACAAGATATTTGTGCGGGACAGCACACTTTATCTTGTGCGGACAACATATTATCTTGTACGCACAGGATAATATATTGTTCGCACAACTTAATTTTTTTGTGAGCACAAGATATTATCTTGTTCGCACAACATATCTTCTTGTTTGCACAACATAGATCTTGGGAAGTAGTGCGAACAAGATATTATCTTGTGCGCAAAACTTATAAAAAAATCGGGTTCCGTACTTCCCGGGTTCGTAAGATAACGTGTTTGCGTACAGCCTATACTCACATTACGAAAACACGCCTATACAAATACATCGCACATTTTACCGCCGAAAAAAAATAAAAAATTATATAAGATGAAAAATCGTGATATTTTCGTATTTCTGCTCAAAATATAGATTGTGGGTACTCGTTAGGACCGCCTCATCGAGGTGTTTCTAACGAGTACCCACAATCTATATTTTAGAGCAGAATTAAGAAAAATAAGGTTTACGCCTCTAAACCCCAGTTTTACTAAATAAAGGGGGGCGGGGGGTGTCTTTGATAGGGCAGACTAATACAGGCGTATTTTCGTGATGAGTCGATGTTAATATTTTTGCATAGAGACTCGTACTTTCCGGATCGATTTTTTTTGTCAGTCGACCCAAAGGTTCTAAGCGCAGAAGCTCTTCAGTGCTGGTGTCCAGGAGGCTCTCACCAATTTATAGGATACACAGGCACCGGTTATTTATAGAAAATAGCCGCGATTTTCTTATCATTGTGAAGTCGGAGTACTGTGAACAAGAAAGTTTATTGTAAAATATTGATTCGGTGCTTTGTGTGTTTGTATTGGAGTTTAACGGCCCAGTCAACACTATTTCAGGTCATTTTTTGAGCCGGTCAGTTTACATATCCACACTTTTCCAGGGCAGGCTTATACGTAAGCGGTTAACCAGTAAAAGGCACATTCTATCGCCAGAAACTGACAACTGCCCTTCTTGAATCAGCGGAAGGGAGAGAGATTTCATGATCAATCTCCAAGAACCAATGTTGGCGACCCCAGCAGGTATCGAACCCGCGTCGTCCTGATCACCACTCAGAGGCGCATCCGGCTGAGCTACCAAGGCCGGCTTGATTCGGTGCATGTGCTTGGGCATTGGCAACAGTAAACAGTTTAGACCCAGATCAGACGCCACCGAACGTGACGTCTGATCAGGATCTTCATAGTTTGCGTGCAATACAGAAACTTAAGAGTTTAAGTACCCCATTCAGGACCTTTTTTCAGCCTACACTCGACCCACCAGTGCTGCTTGTCATTTGATTTAACTTGAGTTTAAGGGAAATAAGTACATCTTCAGGGGAGGCAACTCCTTCAAAAGCATTTTTGTCTGCCATGTCAATAGCGGTCAACTCTTAAAGGAAAGAAATTGCTCCTCCGGAGCAATTTCTTTCTTTAAAGAGTAGACCCCTTTTTCCAATGGGACAGCGAACAGTAAGTCCCTGAAGTTGTCTTCCTTTAAAAAATGGCGGAAAAATCGGCCAGGTGTTCCCATTCCCCTTAAATAGTGTTTGCTTTCTGACAAACACACTTATGTAAGATATAGCTATCTTCCATCGTACTTTAAACCATTACAAAAACACATCCGTATGACATTGGGCATTCAAGCACACCAGGAAATAATAGAAATTCTCATACTACTTGTACCCAGTTTATCTAACCCTGGGATAGGATAAAACACGAAAACTTTCACGTGTTTGATGTGCACTGTGAACACCGTCGTTAAGTTTGACGTCACTGCACGAAAAGTGACGTCAAAACACCGCATTATTATTATCAAAATATGGTGGACGGTGACAATCGAAGTGACTGCATTATAAAAAACAAAATAACAAACAAAAAAAAAAAAAATGCAAGTAAAAGAATCTAACAGGGTAGAAAGAAAAATAAGTCCCTCGGGATCATTGTCCGGCATCACTCTGCCAAGCCATTTGATGTCGGACAGTGTCTCGTGGACGGACTTTTTCATCCACCCCTCACACCCATGTTAGATTCTTATATTCTTGCACACCAGATAAGGCAATCCATGGTTTCAGCATGGGATAGCAGAAATTCTGTTCTTACCCTGGTGTTCTTACTCAGGGACATGGTAAAATTGAATATCCTCAGGTGTTTGATATACCCTGGTTGAATACGATCCAATATACACCGTCGTTAAGGTTGACGTCACGGCCCGTTACGTGACGTCACTAAACATCACATCACTGGCATCACAATATAGCGGACGACGCAAACTGAGGTGACTGTATTATTTATAATCCAGAAATGAAATGTATGATAGAAAAAGAATCTTACATGGTGTGAGGGTTGGATAGAAAATCCGTCCCTCGGGATCACAGTCCGGCATGCCGAACTGTGACCCTCGGAACAGATTTTACCATCCGCCCCTCACACTCATGTCAATTTCTTATATTCTTGCACACCAGATACGAGTATCCGACATTTCTACAGGATCAAACCCTTGTTGTATTACCTTAGCCCAACCAGTCGGCTTTACTTGCAATGCATTGTAAATTCAGAATTGTTACTGGTGACACGTCAGATGACATTCATAAACCAGGAGACTGATGAAATGCAGATCTAAAGTTACAGATTACAGTCGAACTTCAATGGCTCGAACACCTTTGGTACCTCGAAAATCTGTTCGAGACAGGGGTAGTTCGAGCCACTGAGGTTACTGTCAGGAGGCATAACGAGATACTTTTACACATCTTTTCGGTGTTCGATAATGAATATGTATGCTGTGTGTACTCATTAGAATCGCCTCATCGAGACGATTCTAATGAGTACACACAGCATACATTTGCAAGATAAAAGACTAAAATCTCCTTTATTATCCCCCCACTATTTCATATGTAGAGGATTTCGCTAGGGGCTCAAGAACGGGTTCGACTCATCCATGGTAAACGGGCCATCGATGTTCGAGTCATCGAAGATCTACTTATATTCATCATGCATGTAAAACATTCCGGGAAAGGAAATATACACTATCGTTTTCCTGGATAGGCCGGTTCAGTTTTTTCACTGAGGAAAACATTTCCTGTGGTCGTACCTACTTTGAAACAACAACAACAACAACAACAAAAAAAAAAAAAAAAACACATAACTTTATGTAATATTAATGAAATAGCTTACAATTCAATTATAGATTGTGCTTGCCACGAACTAGAATTGAATCCTCCAGTCATTATTCATATACTAAATTTACATTGAAATTGCGCTATTAAGACCATCTAAATTAGGACTAATTCTGCTATAAAAAACTTATTTTGAAGGGTAGGGGGAGACCGGGGCTATATCCGGCCTCGGGGCAAGTTCGGCATATGGCTATATTTAGCATGTCAACCAAGTTAAAGAGCTGGGAATCATTCTGTGAAGACATTTATGACGATTTTATCTACGTCATTATATATATACTACTCAAAGTTTGATAGGGATCACTTTTTTAATGCAAAATAATTTTTGGATGAATTAATCAGCTGAATCCAAATTTGATACATAATGATAGAAAACGTATCCTTCACAAAACCTAGTGATTAATTTTGTCAACTAGTACTGCATTCAAGCGTGACAACAGCAAACGTCTTGGCACCCCCAAATTTGCCGTAACACGAAGGGATTTGGACAACTGATTTTTCACAAATTTCCAAATTTGATTAGACAAACGTGCTTAATAACGTGTATGGCGTACAAGGGCATCAATTACAGTACGACATCGCTTGCTCATGCTCGTAATCCGAGTCTGTATCCGGTTTTGTGAAATCAGCTTTCATTCAGCAACCAATGCATCTTTGAGCTCCTGTAAAGTCCTCGGATGCACAGGTCGGGCTGAAACAGCACTCTGTAGCATGTCCCGCGCATGCTCAATCGGATTTAAGTGCGGTGACCGAGCAGGCCAGTCCATACGAACGATTGTCTCACGTTCCAGGTAGGAATAAGTGACGTTGGCAGGGTTGGGACGGACATTATCATCCATCAGAATAAAGTCCGGGCCGATAGCATCTGCATATGGTCTCACAAACTCATCAAGAATCGCATTACAGTACCTCACTGCCATTAACGTTCCGTTTTCAACGACGTACAAGTCAGGTTTACCGTTCACGCTTATCCCAGCCCAAACCATGACTGACCCCTTTCCATAGCGATCATGCTCTGCCACATTCAAGTCATCGAATCGCTGTTTAGACATTCGCCACACTAATTGACGTTTATAAGTGAAGTCTAGACAGAATATGGACCCCTCAGTAAACAGTACTGGCGTCAAGTCACGAACCGTCCACCTGACGTGAGTTCTGACAAAGTCTAACCGGTCTAGCACGTGCTGTCTCGTCAACGGGACACGTACAGCAGGCCTCATGGCATTAAGTCCGAACTCGTGGAGTCCGTTTCTGACAGTTTGTGTAGAAATTCGTACTCCAATTCCGTTCATAAGCTCGTTATGCAAACGCGTAGCGTTCAGGAACCGTTGACGTCGAGACTGAATCAACAAGAAACGGCCCTGACGTTGAGTTGTAGCCCTTTCTCGACCCCGCCGCGGCTGTGTGAAGGATTTCCGTGGGTAAGATGCCGACTCCACATTCGTGAAACCTCGCTCTGAGACACATTCAGAATCCCAGCAACACGACGTTGAGAGACGCAAGATTCCAACATTCCGACGCAACGATTCATTTCTTCGGGGCTCAGACGGTTTCTTAATTGTCCTCCTAGGCATTTTAGTGTTTCACAAATCAAATGAAGTCCTTTTTACGTTTGGTAAAGGAACACTGACAAGTTTGATTGGTCTGTTGGAAAGCAGTGCTACGCAAGATTTTGGGGGTGCGTGAATTCATTTGCGAATTGTGAGACGTGTACACTTTTATGAGTACTGAACTGCACACGAGTTTCTGCTTAAGATATTTATCAATATACCGAGTACAAATTCTGTCAAGAACTTATAAATTTTCTGTGCAAAATTGGGTACATAAAAAGTGATCCCTATCAAACTTTGAGTAGTATATATTGACTGCCTTAAAGAATATGGAATAGATTTTGGAACCGAAATCTCGTTTTTGTGCATGCTGAGAAAATTTTCCATAGTAATTATAGTTTTTATTTTTCTTAAGAAGTGTTATGATTCCGATTTAATTTCTATACATTTATTACGATGCGATAATGCGCTTTAATGTAATACATTATTAATTTCTTTTCCTGCACACTAAAAGGATTATTTCACGTGATGTTTCTGCAAAGTCTGTCAGGGGCAAGTTCGGCCTTTTAAGTCGGGGCAAGTTCGGCCATCATCACCCGATTTCTACGACTAAAATAGCCTTAATCGGAAAGTGACATAAGAAGGCGTATACCGGCCTTACTTGCATACACAGTTTTCGAAGACCTAACTGTATAATAGTCTTTCCAAAAGTGAACCTTTTCTAAAATGGGGCCGAACTAGCCCCGGTCTCCCCTACTTTTCTCATGTTCAGGTATTTAAACATTTTTAAACTTTTAGAAAAGTTTATTTTAATTACATAATTGAAACTATATGACAAATGCGTTATATATTTGCATTACTTTCATCCCTATAGGTTAGTTCTGTGAAATATTTTAATAGTTATGGACAGTTACTGTGAAACGAACTTGCCCTGTTGGGTGGCCGAACTTGCCCCTCGGCGGGCCAAGTTCGGCCATCATGACCCGGTCTCTTTAACTAAACAAATACCCTTTATCAGACAGAGACTTAAGAAGGCATATACCCAGGCTAGTACGGCCCAATTGTACCTTACTTACATATATAGTTTTCGGAGACCTAGCTGTAAGACTCATTAAAAATGAACGTTTTCTAAAAAGGGGCCGTACTAGCCCCGGTCTCCCCTACACTTAATTTTTCTTTGTATTGTCTGCCGACAATGTCCTCTGGTCAGGGACCACCTTTGGGACTGTCCAAAAGTGGTCTTTAGGACCACTTTTGAACAGTCCCAATGGTGGTCTTAATATAGGAATGTTACAGTACTAAATGTAAGACCAACTAAAATTAAGACAAATAAAGCTTTTAAAAGCATATTTAGAATGTTACATAATTATTTATTTTCTTATCTACATCCAGTGTGCTCTAGTGGCAGACCACATTTGGGAATGTTCAAAAGTGGTCTTAAAGACCACTTTTGAGCAGTCCAAAAGGTGGTCTTAATATTTGAATTCATTGCACATTGATGATGATAATAATAATGGCAGACAGACAGACACAGTCAGACATAGACAGACAGACAGACAGTCAGTCAGATACGAACGGACGGACAGAGACAGACAGACAGACAGACAGACAGAGACGGACGGACGGACGAATGGACTAACGAATGTGGGCTGTCACGGTATCTCCAGTCGGTAAGGCAAAGGGATAATAATAATAATAATACTAATAATAGCAACAATAAGAATAATAATATCAATAGTGAATATACAATCACTTTTAGTTACACCGACGTTGAAACGACGTTGCCATCGCGGTGTATATCAGCTGTGGATTTACATTAAAGTGTGTTAATGGTCTCAAATTTACCCCGGTAAGTTGTCAATATTGGGATAGGTAATGCACTCAGTTTATAATGGGCTGGTATTGGACAAATTATTTTCCCATTTAATTTTGCCTTTAAAATATCGCATTATCGTTTACTTTCTCATAATTCCTGAATCTACAATTCCTCTACTTTTCGAAAATGTATTTTTCGTAAGATTCCGTTGAAACAAAGTTGGGTCATTTTTGTAGACAAACTACCTACCCCTCTTTCTATTAGTTACTTTGGGAATTGCCTTAAAAACATGACACTGGGTCTAAAAAAAACTCGTGAAAACAACATTTTGGTTTTATATAAACTCACAGTTTCTCGTATATCATATAATGTGAATAAATCATCTTTCGAATGGTATAAAAACCATATTTCTACTTGGAAAATAAATTAGGTCATTTTTTTTTTAAAAAAAAAAGTCTAGAGACCGAATAAAAAATAGCTATTTTCCGCTCGCGGTTCCTTCTTATCGGATGATTGGTTCAGCCAATAATTGAGGTTATCGTTCTCTTCATTTCTGGTAATAAATGTTAATCGAAAGAAGACCCTTCTCAATTGACCCATATTATATAGGGATGCCTTTCATTTTTGCGGATTTATCGATATGTAAACTCCGGCAAATCACTCACAAACTACATGTACATGAAGCCCGAAAGTCTGAAATATGCTAGGTTCATTCCTTTTAATTCTAACTTTGCCATCGAGATGTTAACTAGAGGCCCAAGTGGGCCAGAAATCGCTCTCCTTGATTGGGCTGACTATGATATGTCAGCCATCTTGGCTTAGCAATCCTCAATCTGTATTTTCCCTAAATGCCACCACCTAAGTTTCTAAATAGCAAATTCTAACACAGCGCGCTTATATACATGTAGGCAATGGAAAATAACTTTATTTTATTGTGCACCAAATCACGACAAGGAAGAGCTTGACGAGTGACGTCATTAAAAACAGCCAATTTATGATGTCACTAGTCGATTTCCTTGACGTTAGACGATGTAACGTCATATTCTCGCATCGAAAACGTTAGAAAAGGATATACATGCATGTGTTTCAGTCGATAATTTTAGCGGGATTTCTTCTAACAATGGCGAAAGGTTGTGAGATTTTGAAGGAAACAACAGCATTATTGCCAATTTTTCAGCGTGTTAGAATCGAAATAAATGCACAAACGTTATTTCCCCCTGAATCTTATGTGCGATTTATGAAATAGATCGGCTCTAGCCAGTGATTTGTTGAGTAAAACACCACAGTTTGTCGGTCGGTTGTAAACAGACAAATCACGCGCGCAGCGCGCGCGTGATTTGATCTATTTTACAACTGACCTCCCAACTGTGATTTATTACAGAACAAATCACAGCTAGAGCTGATCTATTTCATAAATCGCATATAAGATTCAGGGGGAAATAACGTTTGTGCATTTAGGGTTGAGTAAACAAGATTCTAAAAAGGAACTTTTGCCCTGTCTTCGATTCCTGCATTCAAGAAAGGAAAAAGTCAGTGACTCTATATCTCCATGTCGTTCTGATGCCCACCATCAAGTTTCAGCTCAAACAGACGTAATAGCCGGGTAAATATAACTCATTTTCGAAAATTTAATTAGTCGGCGGTTCAAAAGGATAAACTTACCTGAAACTGATAGATCAAAGTCTAAACTTTCGCATTCTAGGTGTTGTCGCATTTGTAAGTGGGGACAAGGTCTTCAAAACGGACCCTTTTGCTAACCACCAGAATTATATACATACAAGTTCAAAACAAAACAACACTTTTTTATTCAAATATCAGGAAATCATATAAAATATGTTCATGTCCGTACTTTGGAAACCATTGAGCCAATGTTAACTGCAGTTTATGCCATTTAATACCAAATCATATTCTTTTAAGTAATGTATGACAATGAACCCTCAAAATGGTAAATAAAATATGCATTGTTTATTTTTTCTCAGGGGTCATAAACACTGCATTTAAATTATTTTTTCTGACATTAAAGGATATATGTCTGTAATTTACAGTAGAAATATGGTGCGAATACGTTGAGTATTTCTGTTAAAAATGCAATTCAGTGAACATACCCCCGTTATTTCATGATTCAAAATTGCGTATTAAAGGTTTAATTCGTTTGGAAATTGAGTAAAAGCCTTGCTGGTTACAGTGCCGTGGGTAGCTTGATATTTAAATGCCACAGGTGTACGGAATAAACATACCGGTAAATAAACAGTGTGTAAGCAATGTCAAAAAGACAGCGCTACGACTCGATTTAATGTAGTACAGTAACGGTCCAAAAATTGAAAGTATCGTTTAAATCAAAGCTACGTCATTAATACTACGCTACAAACTGAAAAACAATTTCAGGTGTGCACGTGAAAATCGATGTTGGTCGTGAATGCGTATATTCCAACATGAGTTTGAAACGAAATTGGTACTATTGTAAAGGCAATGAACAGGAATTGATACAATTAAACGACAGCTTCCACCAGAGACACCAAAGGGAACGAAACACAAACATGAATCAACCAGAACCTAATGGAAACATCAAAAGCGGAAAACCAAAAGGACAGTTACTTTCCCACAAAATGGCCAATTGGCTATCCAAAGCAAAATAATATAAGCGATACAAACACTCAAAGACAAACCATAACAAAAATAAATCGCGACAGCAGGGGCCAGTTGTTCAAAGCATCGTTAGCTTAACGGGCTCGTTAGTGGTCATATTGTTAACTGTTCTAGCAAG
This sequence comes from Lucinisca nassula, assembly GCA_963580285.1. Taxonomy (NCBI): domain Eukaryota; kingdom Metazoa; phylum Mollusca; class Bivalvia; order Lucinida; family Lucinidae; genus Lucinisca; species Lucinisca nassula. Next base: position 33,064,662 of record OY757019.1, read on the forward strand.
TTTAATATTTAAAATTTTGGTATTTTTGCTGAAATAATGTGAGCAGCTTTTGCGTCCGCAAAAGCTGCTCACATTTTTTCAGCAAAAATTTCAGCATATTTGCCATATTTAATGATCAAAGTTTTAACGATACGTTAACTAACGACGTCGTTAGTTTTGAACAACTGGCCCCAGAGTCCTGCAAAGTTATTCTGGACAGTCAGAGCATCTGTATTTCTCATTTGAAAATCTGGGCGCATTCTTCCTCATAGTTTCATAGTCACCTTTTCGGTATGAGTACACCTTCCTCCGAGGTTTCTTAATTAGTGGAATGTGTATTTTTAAATATCCGGAAACAATATCATGATCACTTAGTTTGTCTGGAGACTGAATGTCTTCAAACTGTCCTGGCAAAGTTTTAAGAATCAAATCCAATGTGTTCTTATCACGAGTGGGGAAGATAACAATTTGTTCGAAACCATGATCGTTCATAATCTCAATTAATATTTGTCCTTCAGTCTGACTCAATATTGTGCCTTTTAGCTGAGCCTGTCGGGCCAAACTGTCTCTGAAGTTAAGGTCACCCAAAGCATGTACATGCAAGCCTTGGAAACACATTATATTGTAAATACCCAATTTAGTTTGTCGTCTTGCCATAATGGACTGTAAATACGACATGCAAATACTGTACTTTGTATGTTAGTCTGCTTGTCTGTTCTGGTAATTTAACCAATATTTCTGACCTTTATTGTGGGCGTGTTTTTTCTTCTTCTATATTTTGTCTCCTCTATTGTATTTGTTTAAGAGTTTTCATTCTACAAACGAGTCAATACATGATTGAATGTACGATGTTCAGGTCAACATTTCCTCACATGCAAATATTTTACCGAAAAGTCAAATCAAATTTTGTTAGAATGCATCTGTCTCATTGTTGATTGTTAGTCGTAGCCCGCGCAGAATCACTAGCCTGACTTTAAGTACCCGTAATTTACTACATATGTGAAACTGCAAAGAATTAAGTAATGGTCGGCTCTTCTAAAACCTAACAGTGGTGAAGAACGTGAGATGTTCTAGATAGCACCCAATTTCATAAATTCTTTCTTCGATATAAAAAGATTAGGAACAACACCAATGTTGTATGACAGTCTGCATATGGTAGTTAACCCAATCACGGTTGACAACTTTGCTTCCCTCTTTAATTGCACGCCGGTGGGTCAGGCCTCAGATTCTATGGCGGTTCCAGCGTAAAGGCTTACTGAGAATTGGAGCGATCTAATTCAATGTAACGTTGGTTGGTGCCTGATACTCTGTCTCTGGTTGGGACCATCGGAGTCTAACTGTTGGTTTTCTTTTGCTCCGGCATTTCAGTGGTTTCTTGCTGTCGAGTACTCACCGTTGTTTCATCTTTGTGGTGGTTTGACTTTTTGTGTTCACGGAGATGTTGCACTGGTGAGTTAGGAGGCCTTCATGCGGACTGAACAAATTATTTGTCTAAATCGCGACGATGATTGTGGCCATGCAAAAACGATTAAAGCTCCCCCGTTGGAATTCGTTTCCGCTGACCGTTCCAAGGCTGTTCTTCTGTCGCGTTTTATTTTGTTATGGTTTGTCTTTGGGTGTTTGTGTCGCTTATATGATTTAATTTTGGATAGCTATTGGCCATTGTGTGGGAAAGTAACTGTCCTTTTGGCTTTCCGCTGTTGATGTTTCCATTGGGGTATGCTGTTTTATGTTTGTGTTTCTTTACCTTTGGTTTCTCTGATGGGAGCTGTGGATTAATTGTATCGATTCCTGAGCATTTCCTCCACTTCTATATTAGAAGGCCTTCATGCGGACTGAACAAATTATTTGTCTAAATCGCAATGGATATGAGAGCAAGGATTGTGGCCACGTAAAATCGATTTAATCCCTTTCACGCGGTTTTTTAGTTATGGTTTGTCTCTGTGTGGTTCGCTTATATTATTTTGTTTTGGATAGCTATTGGCCATTGTGTGGGAAAGTAACTGTCCTTTTGGCTTTCCGCTGTTGATGTTTCCATTGGGGTATGTTGTTTAATGTTTGTGTTTCTTTACCTTTGGTAACCAGGTTTCTCTGATGGGAGCTGTGGATTAATTGTATCGATACCTGAGCATTTCCTCCACTTCTATTCTATATTAGGAAGCCTTCATGTGGACTGAACAAATTATTTGTCTAAATCGCAATGGATATGAGGGCAAGGATTGTGGCCACGTAAAATCGATTTAATCCCTTTCACTGACCGTTCCATTGCGGTTCTTCTGTCGCGGTTTTTTAGTTATGGTTTGTGTTTGTGTGGTTCGCTTATATTATTTTGTTTTGGATAGCCAATTGGCCATTTTGTGGAAAAGTAACTGTCTTTATGGCTTTCCGTTATTGATGTTTCCATTAAGATCTGTTTTTTTTTCATGTTTGTGCCTCTTTCCCTTTGGTGTCTCTGAAGGGAGCTGTGGGTTAATTGTATCGGTTTTGTGATCATTGTCTTTACTTCTATTTTTTATACCCATGTACATATGAATGCATATGTAAGACCCGCAACGAAGTCTAAAACTATTGTCCTTTGCGTACCCTCTGCTCCATACCCTTCCCTAGCGTTCTTATCCAAGCACTTATCCCTTCTCATAATGTAAACTGCCATAACCGAAGCATGCCTTATCATACACCAATTCAACCAAACCTGGATAAGGGTATTGGCATAAATTGTCAAGTCAACTCAATACATATGTGCAGGGTAACAAGGGCTGGGTGACACTTTGGTTACAGTCATTAAATATATGCATATCACTTTGCCTACAATATCATTCCATACCTTACCTAGGACAGGGTATATTATATACCTCTCCTAAGTCTGGGTATATTCCATAACCTACCCAGGGCAGGGCATGCGTATGAGTGGGTGTAATATGTGTATGGTTGGGTAGGTAAGCATGTTTATATTTTCATGTGTGCACATGTAACGTGTAACCAATGTCTTACGCTTACCTATGGTTAGCTACCATTATCACTCTGTCCCAGAATTCTCATGCCAAACAGCATCAAACTCATATCATATCCTACCCTTACCTAATCATGCCCTACGCTATCCATTCTCCCACCTATAAAAGGTTCGATTGTGGAAAAGGAACCTGTCTGGTAGGGTATCATGGCTGTGAATATATGCAGGTTACTCTGTCCAACATTAAACATGTGCTACCATTCTTATACCCTACCAAGATTATCATATCCTATCTGTAACAACATAACATATGGCATGTACTCTGGGCTACGTTAAGTTATAGTATGATATGATGAGGTAAGTTAGGATAGAAGAATATTTAAACGGGTTACCATGTTCACATTTATCCTAGCATCCCCCTTAACACTTCTATTTAATTCACACTGTACGGTACTCACTTTATCCTTTCAGTCATACCATCTAAGGGTACCATACCTGACTATTTTGCATATTTAATCCACTAGTGGATTATCGAATTTAATACATAGAGGATATTTTAAATGTGAGATCGCTTTTTATTTTACCGAATGAACACCGAAAGAAGTATGTCCACGAGTGGCGAAGCCACGAAATAAACAAAATGATTTTAAACTGCATAAAATCAAAGTTTCTGTCTCTTGCATGCTTTAAATGGGCCCCGTCAAGCGATTTTGGTACTTATCGCCTATGCGAGCATCCGCGCAGTCTCGCCAGAACCTTCGCTGCTCGCTCATACAAGCAGTGAATCATGGGGAACCTTCAGACAGAAAGTCATATCCCTGGCCCCTCTGAATGGCTGGGCATGCGCAGTTATAATTTGTCATGACGGAATGCTCGAAGACACAAATTCGCTTGGCGGGGCTCAAATTGTAATTTGTAACTCAATTTCAAAGCATCAGACATCACCACAGAGAACAAATTTTTTCCAGGGCGATTTCGCGTCGATTTCGAGCTGTTCAGTGTGTTTATAGAGGATCTTACATGAGTGCTCATGTATTATTGAATTTATTAAAAGAGTTGAGGAAAAGGTATAAAATGCGAGGCTTGCCGAGCATTTTATTCCTTTTCCTCAACGAGTTTAATAAATTCAATAATACATGAGCACGAATGCAAGATTCTATTTATCATATGACATTTAAAACGCATTTTATTCACGATTGTTTACAAAAAATGTCAATATTCCGCCGTTAGTAAACGCGACGTCATTAAGTACGCCGTACATGTAACGTTACGGAACGTAACTAGTTAATTTGCATATTTAATCCACTAGTGGATTGTCGAAAATAATACATAGAGGTTATTATATGGTAAAGGTGTGCCTCTAAGTCATATTGGCACCGGTATGTCATATTGGCCCGAGGGCTTTAGCCCGAGGGCCAATATGACTTCCGGTGCCAATATGACTTAGAGGCACACCTTTACCATATCATAACCTCTTTATTACATCATTTATATAGAATAGTTATATTGCAACGTGAAGAAATGAAGGCAAAGAGAATATTTACTTTTTAAAGATTGATGCCGGGAACGTTTCATCGAGTGTGTTGAGGATATATTTTCGGTATCCGCCGAAAAAAAAAAGAAATTCCTTTTAAATAATTATTATATTACTGATTAGTAGGCCTACACTAACCATGCTCATTGTAATACAGTAACATTGTAGTGCACAGCAAATTACGTCACAAGTGACGTCGCAACTGTAAGTTTCAAAACCAAAACAAATCGCCATTTTAAATACAGAATTTCTGCAGTTCAAAGAATATTATTAAGGTATTTTACAGAATGGTTTGTGCTTATTTGAAGATCATTTTAATTTTAAAGGCTCTTAGTGTCATTCTTCATGCTACTGCATAATGGATTCCTTGTGTAGCAGTCGGTCGCGGTGGTTGTTTACGTTAAAATACAAGACAATTTTTGGGGACATTTTTCCCTCCCACAGATTTCTTCCGCACAATTTCCAGCTGCTCATAAGTGAAGGGATCTGTTCGTTTAAGGTTGTTGGCAAGACCTTATTGTTTCAAATGTTTGGACATCCCTGCTGTGCTTGAAAGCAACGTCCTTCACAATACTTCCCAATCGTGAGTGAACTTCTTTAAAAAGTATTTTGTTTTTCATTTTTCATGCTTGCCACGAAATATTAGACTTTTCTCAAAATCTATTATTATCAATGTCTTCTATCGTTCTGTCTAGGTCCAGAAGTCGGGTTGACATTGCGTCAAGTGATTTTTCTGCGGCCATTTTGAAGCTTATGGAGTACGGCATTAACGTTCTATTGCTATAGTAACAGAGTGGAGCAGTGCAAATATGGAAAGGCAGTGCCCAAAATCCATATTATATGGATTTTTGGCCCCGTCACGTGACTGTGCTATCAAATAGCGAAATAATGAGCCTGTATTGAAAGATTCTAATGTAATTTTCCTATAGTAGGTATGTAATAAATGACGTTATTACACTCTCAGACGCGACGTCATGTGATAAAATGGGTATTATGTTCGGTGCAAACTGGAAAACAGCTTGGATTATAATTTTTCATATGGTTCACTTGAAATTTGTATTCAAATAATGTCCACAGTTGCTAAGCTTGTCTGGTGTCGCGTGCATTATTTACGTTGCGTATGTGCAAAAAGTGACGTCATCAACGTTAGGAGGACGTGAAAATGTGTGTAACGTGATTTCTGTCACAAATAATAACGTTTAGCTAATTGACTTTCCACAAACAGGAAATATATGTTATTGTTTTAGGATACATCGAATTCACAAACAGTGAAAAATAAAAATATTATATTTTCACTGTTTGAAACAGTGAAGATATCGATTTAGTTTTCACTGAGAAATCTCTATCATTCATTGAAAAGCATGTAGGAAATAGAGGATATTTGATTTTTCAGTGTAATATCGAATTTTATTTCACCGAATGAACACCAAAACCACTAAAAAATCAAATTTTCTGTTTCTTACTCGTTTCAAAACGTCAATATTTAGCTTCACTTAACGCGTCACTCTCCCTAACTCTGTTCCTGATCGTTTCCCGTCAATTTAGTGGTGTCCATCGTATTTACTGCAAACAAGCACAGAGATGAAACAATGGGGAGGACCCGACAGCAAGAAACCACTGAAATTCTGGAGCAAAAGAAAACCAATAGTTAGACTCCGATTTACTTTGTTTTTGATAGCCGTTTGGCCATTTTGTGGAATTGTTTTTATGGCTTTCCGCTCGTGACATTTTCATTATTGTGAACTTATTTTGCTTTTGTTTCTTTCCCTTTGGCGACTTGGGCGGTGTGATCGCTGATTATTGCCTTCACTTCTATTTAAAAAGAAATAGTGTCGCATATTTTTTTGGAAATCAAGTTTTAATGTTAACGCAAATGTATATCCGGTACTGGGCCGCCCAACCGCTTTTCCGCCTTAACCCGTCTCAAAAAATATTTCTAATGACCAAGCTTGTCAGTAATGGGGTTAGCATTGATCGTCGTTGAATATCCAAAACCAAAAAAAAAAAAAAAAAAAAAAAATGAATGGCGTTGAAATACAAAAAAAAAAAAAAAAAAAAAAAAAGAACAAAAAAAAAAAAGGCAGAAAATGTTCATACGGGCCTTATTCATACGTCCTTACCTTTCCTCTAGAAAATCTATGGAATGGTTTGTGTTCGGGTTTATGGAATAAATAAGCGTTGTTATATTCATCCCTCCGACTTCGAAAACAATTGAGGGCAAATGGGAGGGGTTGGGGTGGAGAGGATGTTAGATATCTGTTGATACTGATTCTGTCTTGACATCACGAAAACACGCCTATATGATTTTGACCGCCACTTTTATATAGTAAAACTGGGGTTTAGAGGGGTAAACCTTATTTTTCTTATTTCTGCTCTAAAATATCGATTGAGTGTACTCGTTAGAACCGCCTCATTGAGGCGGTTCTAACGAGTGCCCACAATCTATATACTGAGCAGAAAATGAGGCGGTTCTAACGAGTACACACAATCTATATTTTAGAGCAGAAATAAGAAAAATATCACAATATTTCAGCTGAAAATTTTCTTTTATCGGCGGTAAAATTTACTATGTATTGGTATAGGCGTGTTTTCGTAATGGTATTATTTTAGAAAATGTAGACCTTTTGAGCTGACTGAAGTTCACGGAATTAGCATGAAAAATTAACAAGAACGTTTTTTTTTTTTTTAACATCATATTTGTTTTGACGCTCTTTTTAACAGTATGGGACCTTGTCAACAAAATATCTGGAGAATTGAACTTCCAAGAAAACTAGTCTACCACGTAGTCTTGTTTGTGTGTTTGATTTGATGTTTAACGTCCCCTTCAACACTATACAGGTCATTTTGGAGACGTTGCTTCCAAATTTGTGGGACGTTTACTCGACATTGAGATGAAATGACATCTCATGCCCTGTTGCCGAATGAAACCAATAGGGTTTGTAAGCATGGACGGACCGACTCGCACCGCTTTGCCTGGGCAGGCTTAGATCCTCTAAGTGGTTTATAAGTACTCGTGTGCGGTTGTATTCAGCTCTACGTGGAATAATCATGCAGCCCATTTATTTCTTCAAACCCCATTGGGCGGAGCCCGAATCTACTAGTCTATGAATGCGCCTGATAAAGCAACCATCCTCGGTACTTTCTGTACAGGCGATTGCTTTCAAGCACTCATGAAGATCATGTCACAATGTCACACAAATACGTTATCTCAATGTTTGATGGTCGCATCGGACAGTCTATAAATGTTTGAACTCTATTCTTATTTGCGTCTGGCCCCCGCCCATAGGGGCTTGAAGAAATATATGGGCTGCACGATGCTTCCACGCAGAGCTGAATCCGGCCCGCACACTAGTACTGGTAAACCGCTTAGAGGATCTAAGCCTGTCCGGGAACCGCGGTGCGAGGCGGACCGTCCATGCAAATAAACCCTATTGGTTTCATTGGGCGACAGGGCTTGAGATGTCATTTCATCTCAATGTCGGGTAAAAGTCCCACAAAATTGGAAGCAACGTCTCCAAAATGACCTTTAAAGTGTTGACGGGGACGTTAAACCTCAAATCAAACAAAAATCTTATTTGCGTCAGATATATCTTCATATCTAAGGTTTAAAAGTTTGTCATAGGTTATGAATAAGGATCGCTGTTTTGTCTCTGGTCGCGATCTTGGTCACCATATCAAAATAAGGACTGACAAAATCTTAGCCAATTGTTTGATCAGTATATGATTTAATAGTGCCCCATAGCGGGGTATTGGCAAACAGTGAACAGAGCCGGAAACAACACCGTTTGCTGACAATACAACTTTACTGTAGCATGAAATAGACAAAAGGCCCACCTCACGTTATGTTCAGATCAGGTAAGGGCTATTCTTGTGCACGACGCCTGGTTAAATAATATTAAAACAGTGATATATCACTCAACAAATCACTGCCAGAGCTGATCTATTTCTTAATTCTACGATCGCAAAGTACCTTTGACGGCTCTGCTAAAACGAGATTCCGACCATAAAAACGCCTATTGATGCCTCCCCAAATGACAATTTTCAATACTGTCATCCCATACATGTACCATGCAACAAACAGGAAAAAATATCGTGAAGCACGTAAAAAGTCAAATCAGCCTGCTTACCCACACTAACAGAGCACAGAATATGAAACAAAAAACCCAGCAACAAGCTTTAGAATTTTAAACAAAATTGATCAAGTTACTAAACTCCGTTCAGAAAATCTGAATCATCGATTTTTTCGATTCTCGCGTTTAATACTCATTTTAGCCCATACATCACTATGGGAAAGTTTTAGACCTCACCCTCCGCCGATTTCTCCAGCAAGTCGTATGCCTCTGCGATAGCCAGGAAAGTCTGTGATTATTTGGAGAAAAGTGCAAAATATAAATTTTCTTCCACAGACTAAGACATTCTGACAGGTTCGACACACCCTTTTAAACCATATATAGAAGTGGTTACTGCTCTTGTAAATTACAAGGGCGTCTATGTTTTATTTGCACGATCACTTCATGGAAAATCATTAGCTGTGACACCACATCCGATATCGGTATATTTCTTTTTGACAACTGTTGACAGCACATCGCGCTAATGGCTCCCGTTCCTAGTGAGCCTCTATCTAGCCATTCGAATGTAAGGTGTGTCGTAACTGCATATCTATTTATAAAGTGCATCACATGGCTTTGAATATTTATTATTTTACCTGACAATCATCGTCAAATGGACTTAGTCTGTGGTCTCATTTCTTTGGTTTGCAATTTTCTCCAAATAATCACAGCCTTCTCTGACTGTCGCAGAGGCATATGACCTGTTGGAGAAGTCGGCGGAGGGTCAGGTCTAAAACTTTCCCATAGTGATGTATGGGCTAAAATGAGTATTAAAAGGAAGAAACGAAAAAATCGATGATTCAGATTTTCTGAACGGAGTTTTTTTTTAAATTTTATTCTTGCATAAATACCTATGCGCATGACTGTTTGAAGCCATTGTCAAATGGACCGAAAGCCGTGCTCAAACAGTAAAAACCATGTTCAAATCATGAAATTCGCGTGCTGTTTGAACATGGATTTGGAGCTTTTGATATCACAAGACGGGCCTTGCTTTGTTACCTTATGTTTAGCGACGTTATATTATCGCCCTTAACGTAGCGTTTTATGGGTACTATGATGACGTCAGATGGTTACTGCGTAACAACGTCATTGCAATGGCCGCCATGTTGGTTCGCTGGTCGCATTTGAAGAGTTTGTTTGGAGTTTATATGGAGCTTTTGGGCGTTTTCGTCAACATTTGCTGTCAGAATCGTAAGTTATGCAAGAACAACGATCATCCATGGTTATTTCATTGCATTAACATTTGCCGGATCCCTCGGAAGACATTTGAACATTCGGCCTAGCGGCCTCGTGTTCAAACAGCTTCCTCGGGAACCGGCGAATGTTAATGCATGAAGAAACATGGTTGCTCCCTGTATTCTTGCATAAATATCTAGGCGCATGGGTGTTTGAAGCCATTGTCAAATGGACCGAAAGACGTGCTCAAACAGTAAAAACCATGTTCCAATCATGAAATTAGCGTGCTGTTTGAACATGGATTTTGAGCTTTTGATATCACAGACAGGCCTTGTTTGTTACCTTACGTTGAGGGACGTTACACAATCGCCCTGAACGTAGCGTTTTAGGGCCTATGATGACGTCAGATGGTTACTGCGTAACAACGTCATTGTAAACAACATTCTGAATTGGCCGCCATATTGGTTCGCCGGTCGCATTTGAAGAGTTTATATGGAGTTTATATGGAGCTTTTGGGCGTTTTCGTCAATTTTTGCTGTCGTAATCGTAAGTTATGCAAGTACAACGGTCAACCATGGTTACTTCATTGCATTAACATTTGCCGGATCCCTCGGAGGATATTTGAACATTCGGCCTGGCGGCCTCGTGTTCAAACAGATTCATTGGGACCCGGCGAATGTAAATGCATGAAAAACCATGGTTGATCCCTATATTCTTACATAAATACCTATGCGCATGGCTGTTTGAAGCCATTGTCAAATGGACAGAAAGCCGTGCTCAAACGGCAAAAACCGTGTTCAAATCATGAATTCGCGTGCTGTTTGAACATGGATTTTGAGCTTTTGATATCACAAGACGGGCCTTGCTTTGTTTACGTTACGTTGAACGACGTAACGTTATCGCCCTGAACGTAGCGTTTTAGGGTTCTATGGTGACGTCAGAGGGTGATTGCATGACAACGTCATTGTAAACAACATTCTGAACTGGCCGCCATTGTGGTTTGCCTGTCGCATTTTGAAGAGTTTATATGGAATTTATATAGAGCTCTGGGCGTTTTCGTCAAAATTTGCTGTCGGAATCGTAAGTTATGCAAGAACAACGATCATCCATGGTTATTTCATTGCAGTAACAATTGCCGGATCCCTCGGAAGATATTTGAACATTCGGCCTAGCGGCCTCATGTTCAAACAGCATCCTCGGGACCCGGCGAATGTTAATGCATGAAAAACCATGGTTGATCCCTATATTCTTACATACATACCTATGTGCATGGCCGTTTGAAGCCAGGTTCAAATGGACCGAAAGCTATGTTCAAACAACAAAAGCCATGTTCAAAACATGAAATACACGTACTGTTTGAACATGGATTTTGAACTTTTAATATCATAAGATGGGCATTGTTTTGTTTACGTTACTTTGAACCACATAATATTATTGCCCTGAACACAGCGTTTTAGAGTGATGACGTCAGAGGGTTCCTGCATAACAACGCCATTGTAAACAACATCCTGAACTAGACGCCATGTACTTATGCCGGATCCTCCGAAGGAAATTTGAACATTTGGCCTCGCGGCCCTATGTTCAAACAGCTTCCTCTGGATCCGGCAAATGTTAATACAGGAGAAAAAAACATGGTTGATCCCTATATTCTTGCCGTTCATTTCCGTTTGAAGCCATTGTCAAATGGATCGAAAGCCGTGCTCAAAGAACAAAACTCGTGTTCAAATCATGAAATTCTCGTACTGTTTGAACATGGATTTTGAGCTTTTGATATGACAAGATCGGCCTTGCTTTGTTTACATTACGTCGAGCGACGGAACGTTATCGCCGTTAACATAGCGTTTTAGATTTCTATGATGCAGTCAGAGGGTAACAGCATAATATCGTCATTGTAAACAACAGTTTGAACTAGCCGCCATGTTTGTTTGCCGGTCGCAGCTAAAGAGTTTATAAATATGGAGTTTATACATGGAGATTTAGGGCGTTTTCGTCTAAATATGCTGTCCGAATCGTAGGATATGCAAGTACAACGATCATCAATGGTTATTACATCTGCATAGTGTTGATATTATGAATTACCAAGCTATCTTCTAAAATAGCCATAAAGTCTGATGCCTGATCCCCATAGTATGAGCACTAAGTCCGACAAAAAATATAGTCCTCAAATAATCAAACACAGAATTTAAATGAAATTTTCTCAAACTCTGAAACAGAAACTATATAAAAATCCTTCATTTATAGAAGGTACCAGACAATCTATGATAAAGAATTTGCTACAATCTTCCAGGTAAGAATTGGCTACAATCTTCCAGGCTCCAAGTGGAATTCGTTTCACTGACCGTTCCAAGACGGTTCTTCTGTCATGGTTTATTTTTGCTGTGGCTTGTCTTTGAGTGTGTGTATCGCTTATATGTTTTTGCTTTGGGTAGCCAGTTGGCCATTTTGTGGGAAAGTAACTGTCCTTTTGGCTTTCCGCTAGTGATGTTTCCATAAGGGTCTAGTTGTTACATGTTTGTGTTTCTTTCCCTTGGTGTCTCTGATGGGAACTGTCGGTTAATTGTATCGATTCCTGATCATTGCCTTCACTTCTAGTTTACTAGATTTAGTTAACTCATGATGTTAAATTAATATGGACAGAGAAACGTCTAGAATACTTTTGTTGTAAACAAACTGTTTATCAACTATAAAATATCCAGATTTTCTTTAAACATATAGGAATTACATAATTATACATAGTGGATTAGACATGGCAATCAAACAAATAAAGTATTAGTACTGACAGCCTATATGCCTATCCTACATTTGCACAAAATCTAGAAATCAATTTGCTCACAGTCGTTCAGCTAAACTTTCTCGTAATGACTACAGCAATTACTTTGCACAACAATTGTTTTCCATTATCCAAAACGATCCTTACGGTGTTATCTTTATGCAAAATAAATCACTGCCATTTTTCAAATGGTCACTTATTAGCTTAGTGAGTAAATAATTGCTAAAGGAGAGGATAACTATAGACTGATCCTACATCCAATCCTTTGAGATTTGTATGTATATTTGTTGTACAAATGTATGTATTCATGTCATGAAATTATGAATAAATAATTAATAATGGCAAGAGTTGTTTTAAAAATATATATAATATACTACTAATGGCCTTATCTGTAAATAACAGTCTGTGTTGTTTTTACCTGATCATTCCATTACTTACTAGCCAGCTATTATTTTCCACCTAATTTGCCAATCTTTAGATGAGCAACAAAAATCGTATTTACATAGACATTGTTTGGTTTACTGGTCGTTTATCTAAACTTCTTCCACAAGGAATCAATGGCTCTCTTTTGCCTTGGATTTCTAACAATCTGTCTAATCGTAACCAAAACGTGCTGGTCAGTCCCTCTTTTCCCGATGTTAGAGGAGTTTTGCTGAAGCACAACGTTTCTGTGTTGGGTCCATACTTAACCGAAAAAGAAACGCAACTTTTTAAGCCAAAAGATTTTCATGCAACCATCAGGTTGACTGGAAAATCATTTTGCGTATTTACTTTCATACTTTTTAAACTTTCTTATGCAGAAAACATTTAGGCGATATCTGTACAGTTTTTGGTTTTGGTTTTACGGCTCTTGCAAGACTATTTCGCTCATATCGAGCCGATCGTTAATCAGAGGTGGGCGAAAACCGGAGTACCCGGAGAAAAACCACCTGACTTCCGTTGCAGAACTTGGTAGTTTAACGCTCAACTTGGCAATTCGTTGTTTTCAACATTTCCTCGAGCAGTACATTAAATTTATACAGTAACTTCATCATATTGGCATATTGTGGTACCTGGAGTTTAGGTTTTAAAAGTCCGGTAAAATTTCTCTACGGAATATGGTACGTTTGACGCAAGATTTAAATCGATTTTCTGCAAACATGGTTATTTCTGCAAATACTCGCTTTTATATTTGGAGTTGCGTTTCTTTTTCGGTTCAGTATATAAGTAAATGATATAACTAATAAATTTCTTGAGCTTGCTCCGCAAAGGTGGAGTTCTAGCACACTGTGAATTCACATGCACATAGGGCTCTGCCAACGCAAAGAATTTTGTTACATGCCTGGGACATGACTATGCTGTTTATGGATCTTTTCCTACATACTATGCTTTCTTCAAACAATAAAATGTCTTGTGTCATGTCTGAACAGAAAATTGGGACATCATTTAGTTAACTTTTCAAAATGAAAAAGTTTTTTTTATACTTTTGACATAGTTTGTCGTTACTTTAGGCATGCAAATTATGTTTTATCACAAATGCATTCGTGTGTGTGTATGTATGTGTGTGCGTGCGTGCGTGTGTGTGTATGTGCACTATGACTATTCAAACTTTTGTTTTGCGCCCTCACGATATACAGTGTATATGCAAAAATAAAAAAAAATCTCTGAGATCTTTGTTTTTATTTAACTGTGTTGCAGTTTTCACCAATGATTTCATTATAAATTTATGCCACATATAAGCAAACCTGTTTCGCTAATCGTCTTCGCTGTCCGTCCTTACGTACGTCCTTCCGTCCGTCTTATTGGATAATTCTTTCTAGACCAATAGAGATAGTTTGAAACCTTGAGCATTGATATAACTTTGAACTCGGGAGTGCATGACAACTTCGACATTTTGATCCCACCACTGGGGGCGGGGCCATGGGGAGGGGCCCCGGGGAGTCAAAATCAAAGTTTTCAGAACATAGTCATGTAACGTATCAAATCGAATGGCATGATGAGTAGCAAACATTGTTATCAAAACTTGACCCCCAGGGTTAATGTGGTCAGCAGAGGTAAAAACACTAGCATACCCCCTCCATATCGATTACCCGATAACTCCTCCTAGACCGTTAGAGATAGAAACTGGAAACCTTAGGAACTGATAGCTCTTTGGTCTGGAGAGTGCACGACACTTTCGGAATTTTGATCACACCCCCTGGGGGGGGGGGGCAGGGGGAGGGGCCCTGTGGGTCCAAATCAAAGTTTTCAGAATATGGTCGTGTCACATGTCAAATCGAGCGATATGATGAGTAGAATACATTGCAATCAAACTTTAATCCCTCCGTCAATGTGGAGGTCACCAGAGGAAAAAAATCATACCCCTCCATAACGATTACCTGATAACTCCTCCTAGACCGTTTGTAATAGAAACTTGAATCATTTGGAACTGATAGATCTTTGGTCTGAGGCTGAGGAGTGTATGAAACTTTCGGAATTTTTATTTGATCCTATCCCGTCGGCGGGGTCAAAGGGTGGGGGGTGGGGACGGGGGTTCAAAAATCAAAGTTCTCAGGACATGGCCGTGTCACATATCAAATCGAACGGCAGCGTGTGGATATGCGATGGCGTGCCGTCGACTGCGCAATTCTAGTTTTAGAATATCCCAGGAGACAATGAAGATCAACTACATGCATGGCATTGTTTAACGATTTACTTTCTACAGTGATGTTTGGACATGTAACAGGCAAAATCACAAAATCTGGCCAGTGTACATATTACATATTGAAATAAAAAAAAACTGAAAGTACTGAGGAAAGTTGATTTATGGGGAATAATTATTATGATAACAATCTCAGTCGTAGATCAAGCAGTTATCTAGATATTTTGTTGAGAAGGTCCTAGAGGGTTAAAAAATCGACGAAGAAAAAAAAAATGATTCATCGATTGTTTAGAGTGTAACGACAGGTCAACCCTTGTGGCTCATTTTTCTCTTCTGCAAGAGAAAGGGAGAAAAAAAGATAGAAATCAAATGTAGAAGAGATAGTAGCGGAGATGAATGTGAGGGACAGAGGAGAAAGAGGAAAATGAATGGAAGTGTAGAAACAGAAGAAATAACAACAACCCCACCCCCTCTCTCTCGCTCTCTACCGGTACCCGCTGCAAGGACAACATGCCTTGCCCAAATGTAAGTCAATATCAGCTGGACTCCCCAGTGACACAAGATACACATCACCTTTGCCTTACCCAACCATCCCCACGAAAAAAAGGAAGAAAGGAAGAAAGATAAACGTGTCTGCTAATTTCTTCAGGGTAAAACCATAAATTTATAAATAAGCTCAGTGCATTCTGTGCTTGTATCATCTGCTAATAATCTTATAAAGAAGTTCTCCTAGCGGACACATGACGTCTTAGCAGCGTCGCATCAACGTCGCGTTGATACGAAGATGCACATATGCTGTGCAGCCGCTCGGAGCTATGTTCCTTCTGGCGTGGGGACTTAAAGAGGAGAACAACTTGACAAAAAAAAAAAAAAGAGAGAGAGATCATTTTTAAACCATTTGATTTAGACATTATAACCCTGATCAGACGCAACGTTTAGACTGTCTATCCAATGCGAATTAAAATACGTTTATTCCAACCTGTACATAAACCCATACATGCCAATTGTTTCAATACTGGGACATTCGGAAACACAGAATGTAGCGTCTGATCGGTGTCTTCACTATTTGCTAAAAGTACGGAACTTGATTTAAAACTGACAGCTTAAAGCCTTAAACAACACATATTTTGTAATTGGAGCTCTCGAAAGCAGGTGAATAACTGTGTTCGATGTCAGTCAGTAAAGGATAGTCTAAACACAGAGAAGCGAGCTAACCCTTTTAACCCTGTAGACCGGTGCAGACGCCGAGGTAAAAATACACTGGAAAATAGTCCCAGAGTATTGTTTTCTTTACAGAATTAGTCTTTCTGTGCCAATTAATATTCAATCCGTATAAAAAGTAGAAGTAAAACAAAGATCAGGAATTGATACAATTAACTTACTCCACCCATAAAAGACACCAAAGGGAAAGAAATATAAATCGCCACAGAAGAGCAGCCTTGGAACGGTCAGTGGAAGATTTCCACTGGGGGGCTGAAATCGATTTTACGTGGCCACAATCCTCGCTCTTACTTCCGTCGCACTTACTTACACATCTTACTTACACATCGAACACATCTTACTTCCGTCGACATCGAACACAGTTATTCACCTGCTTTCGAGAGCTCCAATTACAAAATATGTGTTGTTTAAGGCTTTAAGCTGTCAGTTTGAAATCAAGTTCCGTACTTTAAAGTCTCGAAAAACGAAATACTTTGAAAGACGTTCCATGCCTGCAAAATTAATTTTCAAGAGTTCCTTTGGAATATTTTATGCAGCGAACGAACAGCGGAAGTGGAGTAACGGGGTCCAGTACCGGAAGTAGAAATGTGTTGACATAGAAACTTGATTAAAAAAAAGAGAAATCTTGAATTGTATAGAAAAATACCGAGTTCTACGAATTAATTGAATTCCGTATGTTTTAGGAATCCCAAATTTTGGGGTTAGTATGAACTCAAATTGGGAATGCTAAAAGGTTTTCTCTGGACATTTACAGTTATTTATCTAATGAAATAAATACAGTTTTATAGTTATTTAATAGTTATTAATACTCAAGTATAAACTGGGTGAAGTTTCAACCCTCTTTCAGCTGATAGTTCCATTTCTTTTCTGTATCTCATTAACAATATCTTGAAGGCATATTAAATCGTGATTGGCTGTCATTCATCCGTTGGCAAAGCAACGGCTAATAAACTTTAATCCGCTAAAATGTAAAGCCACCTCGTTCTCTCGAGACAAAACAATGCTGTGCCAAATGATTTTAAACTTTTAACAGATTCTTGTGAATATCTATTGGTTACTGGACAACTGCACACGCACATTGAAAAAATATTGCAATCTGGTTACAGGGGTTTTTAAATGGTGAGACGGCTTAAATTGTTAAATTTTCGTCAAGTCGTCAGTCGCTAAACCAAATGTATTTTTTGTTTATCTTTTTTATAACGAGCACAGCGCATCGCGAAGCGCATCGCGAAGGAAGTGAGCTCTACGGTGGAGAATCTGACTAAGAAAATCAACATACAGCCATACATACTTTCAGCATAGCTCGCTCTGACAACTAAATGTTCCGTTTAAGATCCCGGAAGTTGCGGAAGTTGTCGAATGGGACGAAAACGAGGCTGATAGACTGGTATGCCGTGTTTCAAGAACATTCGGACGATGTTCAGAGTTTTGCCGAAGACAAGTCTAGCGTATCGCAACAAATGAACAAGAAACGGACCTAATAATCAGAACGGACTTGCAAAAAAAAAAAATCCCTAAGTGCTTATTTTTTATTATTTCTCCGTCTTTAAATGTTTAGCCTATTGGAACTACTCTAACTGTACTATTGAGATATTGTAAACAAGAGGTGTGCCTAAAACAAGCATCTAGCAAATTGTTCATACAAAAGTACCTAAACAAAATAGAATAGAACTGAGGTAATAAAATGGCCATATGTGACCGACTCAGTATATGAAGATAGATAGATAATACCTACAATAATATCTATCTATCTATCTATCTATCTATCTATCTATCTATCTATCTATCTATCTATCTATCTATCTATCTATCTATCTATCTATCTATCTATCTATCTATCTATCTATCTATCTATCTATCTATCTATCTATCTATCTATCTATCTATCTATCTATCTATCTATCTATCTATCTATCTATCTATCTATCTATCTATCTATCTATCTATCTATCTATCTATCTATCTATCTATCTATCTATCTATCTATCTATCTATCTATCTATCTATCTATCTATCTATCTATCTATCTATCTATCTATCTATCTATCTATCTATCTATCTATCTATCTATCTATCTATCTATCTATCTATCTATCTATCTATCTATCTATCTATCTATCTATCTTGCACAATGCAAAAAGAGAGTATTAGAAATATAGTTAAACCTGGTGGTGACTGTCTTGTGACTTGACATTGCAGATCTGTCAGATCACTGCTCTGTCATTCTGCTGCAAACGCTGCAGGTTTGGCTTTGTCAATGGCCAAGTGTCACTGGGAACACCGTACGCCGCACACAAAAGCTGTACACACGGCCATGTGTCTGGAACGAGAGGTGGCGGAAGAGAAAACTGGAAGCAGTTCCTTCCATTTCTACCAGGCTATTTTCACATGTGATGTGGTCTAAAGATCACAGCCATCCGTTGCTGATAGCATGTAACCTAGGTAGCAAAAGGAAGCAATCCCACCTCCAGCTGGTTAGGTCCACCTTTGACTTCCCACAATGCTCTGCCGTCTGCCGTATCAGGGGGTGGATACTCTGAATGTTTAACTGCTACATAGGCTGATGAGTTAGGAGGCCTTCATGCGGACTGAACAAATTATTTGTCCTAATCGCGACGGAAGTAAGGGCGAGGATTGTGGCCACGTAAAATCGATTTAAGCCCCATCCCCGAGTGGAATTCGATTCCGCTGACCGTCCTAAGGCGGTTCTTCTGTCGCGGTTTATTTTTGTTATGGATTGTCTTTGGGTGTTTGTGTCGCCTATATTATTTAATTTTGGATAGCCTATTGGCCATTTTGTGGGAAATGAGCTGTCCTTTTGACTTTCCGCTATTGATGTTTCCGTTGGGGTCTGTTGTTTCCTGTTTGTGTTTCTTTCCCTTTGGTGTCTCTGATGGGAGCTGTGGGATAATTATATCGATTCCTGATCATTGCCTCCACTTCTATTTTGGGCCCAGCATCTAGTGCTCGACCCAAAAAATACCGAGATTGACATTGTACCACCACAAAAATGTAGTGTAAACATGCCAGGAAACAGAACATATTTGACGTTCAACTGTCACATACCCATGCTTAACAGTCATCATCATCATCACCATCATCATCACCCATCATCATCATCATCATCATCATCACTATCATACCTATACAATCTACTTCGGTCGATTGTTATTATTATTTTTATTATTATTATTATTATTACTATTGTTATTATTATTATTATTATTATTATTATTATTATTATTATAATTATTATTATTACCTCACAAACATATCTCATCATATGGGCCCCGTCAAGCGATTTTGGTACTTATCGCCTATGCGAGCAGCGATGGTTCAGGCGAGTCTGCGCATCCGCGCAGTCTCGCCAGAACCTTCGCTGCTCGCTCATACAAGCAGTGAACCAAGAGAAACCTTCAGACAGAAAGCCATATCCCTGGCCCCTCTGAATGGATGGGCATGCGCAGTTAAAATTTGTCATGACGGAATGCTCGAAGACACAAATTCGCTTGGCGGGGCTCATATATCTACCACATGCGTATATAAAGTTTGTCATCATTTCCACTTCAGGGGATGATTTATATACGCTTCTAGGTTTTTATCAAATCCTGTACCATATAGAGGATCTTACATGAGTGTTGATGTATTATTGAATTTATTAAACGAGTTGAGGAAAAGGGATAAAATGCAAGGCTTTGCCGAGCATTTTATCCCTTTTCCTCAACGAGTTTAATAAATTCAATAATACATGAACACGAATGCAAGATTCTATTTATCATATGACATTTAAAACGTATTTTATTCACCATTGTTTACAAAAAATGTCAATATTCCGCCATTAGTAAACGCGACGTCGTTAAGGACGTCGTACATGTAACGTTACGGGACGTATCTAGCTTATTTGCATATTTAATCCACTAGTGGATTATCGAAAATATTACATGACATTATTACACTCTCAGACGCGACGTCATATGATAAATGCTATTATGCGATGCTTACATGTGAATTTATTGTAATAAATATTGTTTAAACCAAAAAAAAAAGTATCCAGTATATCATCAGACCCCCAAAAAATATCTGCAAATTTTAGCAAACCCCAAAAATTATTCTCAAATTAAACAGACTTGCCTTCTGCAAAGTATTTTAAAGAACGACCCAGGGAGCATCACAAGACGCAGCCCACTCTCGAAACCAAAAGGAAGAGGAAACATTACACAAAACAAGAAAAATTACAAATATTTATGAAATGGAATAATTAGCCCTCTCTTTCCCATACGGGGTAATCAGACCATTAGAAAACACGAAAAACAACTCACAACAAAGTCGCAGACATACAACAAAAATAACAGCAAAAGACCAACACCAAAACTACCGCCTTAGAACGGTCAGCAGCATATGCCACTGGGAGGCTTAAAGATCTTTTACCGGCCGAATCTTTGCCCGAGGTTAGGGTGTTGTTGCCAACAATAAACATTAACTATTCGGTTTTAACCAATTCCTACCTATAATGATTATATTTGGAACAAAAGAGCTTTAAACAGTTCCTTACAGTATAGCCCTGTAATTACCAAAGCCACTGAATCGTTGTGCAGCAAGGAAAACAAAAACATAATTAAAATAGCTTCTAAAAGTAGTGACATAATGATGGGCCCCGTCAAGCGATTTTGGTACTTATCGCCTCTGCGAGCAGCGAAGGTTCAGGCGAGCCTGCGCATCCGCGCAGTCTCGCCAGAACCTTCGCTGCTCGCTCATACAAGCAGTGAATCAAGAGGAACCTTCAGGCAGAAAGCCATATCCCTGGCCCCTCTGAATGGCTGGGCATGCGCAGTTAAAATTTGTCATGACGGAATGCTCGAAGACCCAAATTCGCTTGGCGGGGCTCATGTGTCAACAATACGCATTAAGCACCTGAAGCCCAAAAAATACCAAAGGTATTTGATGGTCACAAAATACTTACGTTTTGAAGTGACCCCCAAAAAATATCAGCTAAATGGCAAGACCTATAAAAATACCAGCTTTTTCCGAACACCCACCCCCCAATACTAAATTTTAAAATTTTGAACCCCCCCACCCCCAATAGTCCCAGCCAAGGCAGGAGGTAAAGTTAATACCCCCCCCCCCCTCCCCTGTGTTTGCCGTCTAAGGGGCGTGTAGTTCCTTGGCACTGCGTACGCCTGTAATCAGTGTTCTCTGTCAAGCCCATGGGCCCACTGCATTTCTCGTGCTCCCAGATCTTGCAGCCATTGCCAAATATACTGTTTCTGCCCCTTCCAGTGCGAGATACAGCACATCGGAACTCAACTGAACTCTGCAGGGGTGTCGTCTTTCCGGCATTATCTCTCAGCCCTTTCTCCTCCATTGCCTCTGTGCAAGTGAAGAGCCTCCTGGCACTTTCCTCGAGTTCAGCTATGTTGACAAGGTCATCGGCATACAGGGGACATAGGGGACACTAGAGCGGAACTTGGGTGACAAGGCTTCAAGCACAATGATGAAAAGCAGTGGGCTGAGAGCAGAGCCATGATGAACACGGACCTTTGAACTCTTCACTGTAACGTCACCAGCACGGTTCCCCACATTAGCATACATGTACATCCCCTGGACCGGTCGCACAATTCAATCGTCCATTCCAAGTTTTCAGTGCCAACCAAATGACCTTCCGGGTACTTGATTAAATACCTTCTCCATGTCTATGCAAGTCATGTAGTCTCTTGTTGGCACATTAATGGAATTGGGATGCTTTATTGAACAGACAGTGAGATTTGTGTCTTCAAAGGGAAAGGAAAACTAAAAATCAGCACATTTTTTCTGCATCCCAGTATCTATTTATTTCCAGAAAATACATTTGAAGGGAATATACAGGAGAGATATTTACCTTTGAGCGCTTTCCAGCCTGTAACGGCTTAACGATCCAAAAGACTCTATACTTATTTTGGTTACCACATCAGACTGAACGTAAATCAGAATTAAAAATGTCAGCAAGCCAAAAATTCAAAGACAACGTCTCTCACTTTATTGTAGTTCTGAGGTAACGTTAAGCTTCTGTGGTGTTACCGGCTTTGATGGCTCAGTGGCGGAGTGTCCGCTTTGGGATCAGGTCGCAGGTTTTGGTCCCCGGCAATGCCAAAGAGCTTATGTTATTTGTTTCTGATAGATATGCTAAGTTAAATAATTGTATAAAGCTCCTTTATCGTTTATCTTTATGCTATTTCAGCATCAGTGTCGTGGAATTATTTAGTTGCATAGTCTCGTGTATGCTATGCTGTGATCGCCCTTAGGCTAAGCGTAGTAACATATTATCTATAATCGTTACTTGAATATTCATTTCATTACGTAAACACGCCTATACAAATACATTGCTAATTTTACCACCGAAAAATGTAAAATTTTCAGATGAAAAATTGTGATATTTTTCTAAGTTCTGCTCAAAACATAGATTGTAGATACTCGTTAGAACCGCCTCGTCGAGGCGGTTCTAACGAGTACCTACAATGTATGTTTTTGAGCAGAAGTAAGAAAAATAATCTATACCCCTACAAACCCCAGTTTTACTATATAAAAGTGGGGTTTAAGGGGGTCAGAATCATATAGGCACGTTTTCGTGATGTATTTTTAGAACACATGTACCATCAAGACCGTGATGCCCATGAAAATTTGCAGAACGAGGAGCCTGGTTTAATTAGATCAGTTTCACTCATACAGCTTTCCAGTGAGTGGGATTAAGTAAGTATAGCACAGCTAAGAGAAAAACCAAAGTTATGTTTCATGTACAAAATCGTAAATGAACAAGCTCCCGAATATCTATCACAGCTCTTGCAGCCTCTCTAGTTTTCAGCTAAGAAATAGAAGTAGAGGCAATGATCAGGAATCGATACAATCAACCCGCAGCTCCCATCAGAGACACCAAAGGGAAAGACACACAAACATGAAACCACAGACCCTAATGGAAACACCAACAGCGGAAAGCCAAAAGGACAGTTACTTTCCCACAAAATGGCCAATAGGCTGTCCAAAATAAAACAACCTAAGCGACACAAACACCCAACGACAAACCATAACAAAAATAAACCGCGACGGTAGAACCTCCTTGGAACTCTTATTGCACGACCCGCAGTAAAAGCAACCCACTGAAGTCGGTTGATTTCTAAGAGTGCCCTAAAATCACCGTGTCATTCTGTCATTCTGTCAGTCTGTCAGTCTGTCCGTCCGTCCGTAACCCGTTTGTGAAAATTGGTGATAGTGACTTAACCGCTTGGAATATTTAAACAATTTTTGGCATACTGATAGATATCAATGAGATCTAACCAATGAACGTAAGAAATATTACATTCCATTTAGTATAGCCTCGCCGAGGCGAAAAATGTGAAAAATTTTGAACTGCTTCTCCTCGGAAACCGTTGGGCTGATCGAAGTCAAATTTCATATGGAGCCTCTGTGGGATGGGGAAAACCAAAATTTGCTCATGGGGTCCAGGTCACATGACCAAAATGACCGCCAAGCCATATATGGTCTGTCTGTCTGTCCGTCCGTAAACCGTTTGTGAAAATTGGCGATAATGACTTAACCGCTTGGAATATTTAAACAATTTTTGGCATACTGATAGATATCAATGAGATCTTACCAATGAACTTGCGAAATATTACATTCCATTTAGTATAGCCTCGCCGAGGCGAAAAATGTGAAAATTTTCGAACTGCTTCTCCTCGGAAACCGTTGGGCCGATTGAAGTCAAATTTCATATGGAGCCTCTATGGGATGGGGGAAACCAAAATTTGCTCATTGGGTCCAGGTCACATGGCCGAAATGGCCGCCAAGCCATATATGGTAAAAACCCTTCAAAAATAGTCTTCTCCAGAACCACTGGGCAGATTTCCACGAAACTTGATAAATAGCATCTGGGACGTAGGCACATTATTCATGAATTGCTAAAATGGTGACCCTGGGTTGACCTTGACCTTCATTGGGTCCGTCCGTAACCAGTTTGTGAAAATTTTCGAACTGCTTCTCCTCGGAAACCGTTGGGCCGATTGAAATCAAATTTCATATGAAGCCTCAATGGGATTGGGGAAACCAAAATTTGCTCATGGGGTCCAGGTCACATGACCAAAATGGCGAAAAATGTGAAAATTTTCGAACTGCTTCTCCTCGAAACCGTTGGGCCGATTGAAATCAAATTTCATATGAAGCCTCAATGGGATTGGGCAAACCAAAATTTGCTCATGGGGTCCAGGTCACATGACCAAAATGGCCGCCAAGCCATATATGGTCTGTCTGTCTGTCCGTCCGTAACCCGTTTGTGAAAATTGGTGATAGTGACTCAACCGCTTGGAATATTTAAACAATTTTTGGCATACTGATAGATACCAATGAGATCTTACCAATGAACGTAAGAAATATTACATTCCATTTAGTATAACCTCGCCGAGGCGAAAAATGTGAAAATTTTCGAACTGCTTCTCCTCGGAAACCGTTGGGCCGATTGAAGTCAAATTTCATATGGAGCCTCTATGGGATGGGGGGAACCAAAATTTGCTCATGGGGTCCAGGTCACATGACCGAAATGGCCGCCAAGCCATATATGGTAAAAACCCTTCAAAAATAGTCCTCTCCAGTACCACTGGGCAGATTTCCACAAAACTTGATAAATAGCATCTGGGACGTAGGCCCATCATAAATTGCTAAACAGGTGACTCTGGGTTGACCTTGACCTTCTTTGTGCCTAGGTCAAACTTTGACACATATGCTTTTGTATTGGAAAGTGAGAATGCATTTTATCCTGCAAATGATTCAGAATACAGTACTAAAGTATAAGATATATTTTTGCCCCTTACGATAAGGCGCATTTATTGGGGGGACCGTTTTAGGTCCAGGTCACATGACCAAAATGGCCGCCATACCCATATATGGTAACACTCATAAAGCTAAAAACATCCGGCGGGTCGTGCACTTCAGCTGAAGCAATGGTTATCTTTTTAATTGTTTTACTCAAACAGAAACCTTTCGTAAATCGTGCATACCGTCTTCTATTTCTTTATGGAACGAGTTAAAGTGCTTTGCTGGACCTGTTTTGATCAAGAAAAATCCGAGATTACTTCCTTGAATGTATTCGTTTGCAGGCAAGCATTAGGAACAACTGCGGTGTTTGAAAAATGCCATATCGAGCAAATAGAAGTTAAGGCAACGATCAGGAATCGAAACAATTAACTCACACATCCCATCAGAGCAGAGACACAAAAGGGAAAGAAACCAGAACATGAAGTAATTAAACACAATGAAAACATCAATATCGAATAGCCGAAAGGACAGTTACTTTCCCAAAAAGGCCAAACGGCTATCCAAAATGAAAAGATATAAGCAACACATACATGAAAAGACAAGCTTTAACAAATATTCTAACACAGCGCGCCTATATAGGCAATTGAAAATAACCGTGTTTTATTCTACAACAAATCACGGCAAGGAAGAGCGTGACGAGTGACGTCATTAAAAACTGCAAATTTATGACGTCACTAGTCGATTTCCTTTACATTAGACTGTGTAACCCGAAAACGTTAGAAAAGGATATAAATTTATGCATGTGTTTCAGTCGATAATTTTAGCGGAATTTCTTCTAACAATGGCGAAAAGTTGTGAGATTTTGAAGTAAACAACAACATTATTGCCTATTTCCGATTTTCAGCGTGTTAGTTTCGAAATAGATCAGCTCTAGTCTGTGATTTGTTGAGTAATAAATCACAGTTTGTCGGTCAGTTGTAAGTAGACAAATCACGCGCGCTACGCGCTCGTGATTTGACCTACTTAACAACTGACCTCCAAACTGTGATTTATCACTCAACGAATCAGAATAAGAGCTGATCTATTTCTTAAATAAACCACGACAGAAGAGTCGCCTTGAAACGGTCAGCAGAAAGCATTACGAAAACACGCCTATACAAATACATTGCCATTTGTTTGGGCCAAAAATTAGAAATTTAAGATGAAAAATTGTGATATTTTTCTTATATCTGCTCAAAACATAGATTGCGGGGACTCGATAGAACCGCCTCGACGAGGCGGTTCTTTCGAGTACCCACAATCTATGTTTGTGAGCAGAAATAAGAAAAAATAATGTATACCCCCTTAAACCCCAGTTTTACTATATAAAAGTGGAGTATGAGGGGGTCAAAATTATATAGGCGTGTTCTCGTAATGAATTTCACTGTGGGTGGGAGGAAGCTTAAATGAATTTTACTTTACATGGCCATAATTCTCGCCCTTGGCTCTATCGTGTTTTAGACAAATGAGCCCCGCCAAGCGCATTTGTGTCTTCGAGCATTCCGTCATGACAAATTTTAACTGTGCATGCCCAGCCATTCAGAGCGGCCAGGGATATGGCTTTCTGTCTGAAGGTTCCTCTTGATTCACTGCTTGTATGAGCGAACAGCGAAGGTTCTGGCGAGACTGCGCGGATGCGCAGGCTCGCCTGAACCTTCGCTGCTCGCATAGGCGATAAGTACCAAAATCGCTTGACGGGGCCCAATTGGTTCAGTCCGCATGAAGGATTTCTAACCCATCAGTGCTACATCTCCGAGAACATAAAAATCAAACAACTACAGAGATGAAACAACGATAAGGACACGACATCATGAAATAACTGAAATCCTGGAGCAAAAGAAAACCAACAGTTGGACTCTGGTGCGCCCGAGCAGTGACAGAGCTTCAGGCACCAACCGACATAACCTAAAATATAAAAAAAATAAGTTAGCATTTACGCTACAGCCGTCATAGAACCTGAGGCCCGAACCGCCGGCGTGCATTTAAAAAGGGAAGCAAAGTTATCAACCGTGATTGCGTTAACTACGTTGCATGCAGTCTGTCGTATAACATTTGAATAACGAGTCTTCGTGCCGATGATGAGGTCTGAAAAAGGCATAAAGCATTTCTTTTTAATGTTCGAATTATGCTGACATACAAATAGGCATATTTAGGGGAACTCGTTACAAACACCCATAAAGCACTTTTATCATATGACGTCGCGTCTGAGAGTGTAATAACGCCATGTAGTATTTTCGATAATCCACTAGTGGATTAAATATGCAAATTAGGTAGATACGTCTCATAACGTTACATGTACGACGTCCTTTACGACGTCGCGTTTACTAATGGTGGAATATTGATATTTTGTAATCAAACGTGAATAAAATGCATTATAAATGTCATATGATAAATAGAATCTTGCATTCGTGCTCATGTATTATTGAATTTATTAAACTCGTTGAGGAAAAGGGATAAAATGCTCGGCCAAGCCTCGCATTTTATCCCTTGTCTTCAACTCGTTTAATAAATTCAATAATACATGAACACTCATGTAAGATCCTCTATATAGGCTGTTATATTTAAGCAAGGTGCTTCAGATGATGGGCTATGGTCGAGTCAGCAATGGACCAATGTCAGCGCATGTGACTGGACCAAAGAACGTTTCAGCCCATTCAGCTGTCCCAACCTCTCTCTCTCTCTCGCTCTCAGTCTATCTCTCTATCTCTCTCTCTCTCTCTCTCTCTCTCTCTCTCTCTCTCTCTCTCTCTCTCTGTAATTAAATTTATTTCTTCTATCGGATCTTTGTATTGTTGCCCAGTCACTTATATAAAGTGTTATGATACACGTATTTTTTTTTTGTTGTTTGCTATTGCCTACTTCTTTTGCCCGATCGGTGTGTTTTTCTATCCAGGTACTGTTTCAGGTGCTGTATTAAACATTTTTGTACCAAATGGAATCTTCCTCCTTACATATAGCAGGAGTTCATTCCAAAAGAAAGGGGTGTCAGGTTGGTGTTTCTTCAAAATTTATTTGAAGAAGAAAAAAAAAAACGCGACAGAAGAACCGCCCTGGAACGGGCAATGGAACGAATTCCATCGGGGGCGGTGGTGGTGGGCGAGGCTTAAATCGTTTTTATGCGGTCGCAATTCTCGCCCTTACCTACGTCACGATTTAGACAAATAACTCTTCAGTCCGCAAGAAGGCCCAACTCATCAGTGCAACAGGTCGCAACCCAGCTCACGTGACGTTCAATACAGTCAACAACAGTGGCGTTGGATGCATCTTGTAGACGGTTTTCTTCGGTGAACGAAATAGATTTAGCGATTGATTGGGTAATAAAACAGTTATTTCAAGGTAGCTTGGAGTATAGTCAAAATCTTTGCCATTCGGTGCTGTGGTCGACCTGATGCACAATTGCTCTTGGCCTTCGGCCTCTGATAATAGTGTACCATGTCACCCACAACACCGAGGGGCAATAGTTTTGACTATACTCCAAGTTACCATGAAAGAAGTGTATACAATTTTGTCATTTGTTCAAGACACTGATAGTACAAAATTGTAGGGAAGGGTCGTTATCAGTGTTGGTAACTTGTGACCTAACCCTGTTTGCTGTTCTGAAAGGCAATAAAATACATTTCTTTTAATTTGCATGTCATATGTCACAGACGATACTTTACCGGATTACATTGCAGCAATTCAACAGATATCTAAGCAAAGAGTTTAAAGGCTCTGACTCATTGTTTACCATATTGCTTAGACTAAAACATTTATATTTACAGGAATTGCCGTTTTCAAATCCAGTTGTTGAAGAGCGCCAATACGAAAACACGCCTATACAAATACATTGTAAATTTTATCAACAAATATGAAAATTTTCAGTTGAAAAATTTTGGTATTTTTTCTTATTTCTGCTCAAAAACATAGATAGTGGGTACCCGTTAGAAACGCCGGGCCATGGTATTCTTCTTATTTCTGCTCAAAACATAGATTGTGAATACACGTTAGAACCGCCTCGCCGCGCCGGGGTATTTTTCTTATTTCTGCTCAAAACATAGATAGTGGATAATTATAAGAACCGCCTCGGCGAGGCGGTTCTAACGAGTACTCACTATCTACGTTTTTGAGCAGAAATAAGTGAAATAATATAAACCCCTTCAAACCCCAGTTTTACTATATAAAAGTGGGGTTTTAGGGGGTCAAATTTATATATGAATGCTTTCGTGATGGCACTTGAGGGTTAATCTTAGAAGTAGTAAACAAAATATATACCATTTGTATTGTGTTTGTTTGTTTGATTTGAGGTTTAACGTCCCCGTCAACACTGTATAGGTCATTTTGGAGACGTTGCTTCCAATTTTGTGGGACTTTTACCCGACATTGAGATGAAATGACATCTCAAGCTCTGTAGCCCAATGAAACCAATAGGGTTTATAAGCTTGGACGATCCACCTCGCACTGCGGTTCCTGGACAGGCTTAGATCCTCTAAGCTGTTTACCAGTACTCGTGTGCGAGTGGGTTTCAGCTCTGCGTGGAAGCATCATGCAGCCCATATATTTCTTCAAGCCCCAATGGGCGATGGCACTTTAGGGTTAATCTCAGAAGTTAATAAACAAAATATTTACCATTTGTACTGTAATTGTTCTGCACAGTTTAACAGATGTTTCGGTTCAATTTACGTGACTTTGGGACTCTTCTATTGATTATCGTGACAAACCTTGTTATATTTTGATTGACTGTATCAAAAGAATTATTAAACTACATATAATGTTTCGATCACCTGTTTAAACTGATTGAATCTTGCTAGTTTACAATGTCATCTTATAAACCAATTTAATTGCAAATTTTGTATGAACAGACCACGGGTCATATTCCTTGCGTCAGAACTTGCTTTTAAATTCGAAATTTGATTGACAGTGATTTTATCGACTAATTTTATACGTAAAAAAAAATTAAATGTTAGCCAATTTACGATATAAGGACATGAGTACCAATAAAATAAAATAAATAAATAAATCATCACGTTAACAAATCCGTGAAATAAACACCCCACTTTATATATATAAAAACTCGGATTTTCGGGGCTATACATTATTTTCCTTATGCCCCCCACCCTTCCCCCCCCCCAAACACACAAAAAAAACATAGATTATGGGCATTCGTTAGAACCGCCTCAGTGAGGCGGTTCTATCGAGTGCCCACAATCTATATAAGGAATGTATCACAAATTTTCATAAAAAAACCGATTTGGAGTTATGAAAGTGTATTTTACACCGCTGCTACTCATTTACACCTGGGTGGAGTGGAGTGGGGCAGTATCATTATGTGTCTTGCCCAAGGACACACCTCGATACCGGTGGTCGGTTTCGAACGCACAGCCTCTCGATCATAAGTCGAACGCGTTAACGCGCTATCGAGGCTGACAAATTGTTGTTGTTGTTGATGATGATGATGATGATGATGATGATGATGATGATGATGACGACGACGACGATGATGATGTGAATTGATTATTATTTATCCATTAATATTAACGTTTTTTGATTGTCAATATTAGTCATATTATTGTTATCATTATTATTGTTGTTGTTATTATTATTATTATTATTATTATTATCATTATTATAAAAAAATGCAATTTTAATTTTCAACTTTGGAGAGCCAGTTTAAAAGTACGTAAAGCATTGGATAAGATTTAAGATAAAAGATATGATATCTGATTAAAACAGAAATCAAAGAAACACAATGGTAAAATATATCGGCTTCAAAATTTAATTGAGCCAGCACACGACAAAAATTACAATAAGATATGTGCGCCCAGCGAAGACTCAGATCAGCCTGCGCATCCGCGCAGTCTGATCAGAGTCTTCACTGTGCACTCTAAGGACAACTAAGGGCCCAGTGCTACTTCGTGCAGCATGAAAAGTCTAAAATCGGACTATATGGATGCGCAGGCTGATCTGATTCTTCGCTGGGCGCACATGTAAATTGTAGGAAATACTTCGCCCCGGCTCATTTAATTCAATTTCAGTTTTGAAAGACAATTATGTATTTTTGTAAAGCAATTAAAACATATCAAGATAAAAAGTCTCGTTGTTGACTATAGAAGACATCAAAATTGGGCCGGGGCCCAGCATTTCCTACAATTTACATGTGCGCCAAGCGAAGAATCAGATCATTCTGCGCATTCATATAGTCTGACCAGAGACTTCTCTGGCTTCATGAAGGAGCTTTGGGCCCTTAGCTATCCTTTGAGCACACAATGAAGACTCTGATCAGACTGCGCGGATGCGCAGGCTGATCTGAGTCTTCGTTGGGTGCACATGTAAATTGTAGGAAATTTTGTGCCCCAGCTCAATTAAAATCGTTAAGATGAAAAGCTGAACAGAACAGAACAAAATTTTTATTTCTAATTTAAAAAAGTTAGTCTCAAATCACTCGAAGGTGGCATAATTACGGAACGGCCAGGTATACTTTTATTTCTTTTGATAGGTAGCTTGAAATTTCGACCTAGTATCTCGAAATTTCGAAATAATAACCCGAAATTTCGACTTGATATCTCAAAATTTCGACTTAATAACTCCAAATTTAGACATAATAACTTGAAATTTAGACTTAATGACTCGAATTTCGACTAACTATCTCGAAATTTCGACTTATTAACTCGAAATTTCGACATAATAACTCGAAGTTTCGACTTATTATCTCAAAATTTCCACTTAATAACTTGAAGTTTCGACTTAGTATATCGAAATTTCGACATAGTAACTCGATATTTCGACCTAGTATCTTGAAATTTCGACTTACTATCCCGAAATTTTGACTTATTGACTCAAAATTTCGACATAATAACTCGAAATTTCGACATTACTTTCTTGACAGTGCGAGACGTTAAATCCTATAAACACCCAAGTTTCATTATATCCTTGCTTTAAAAAAGTGCGAGTATATTCGTTTACATCCCTTCCTTCGTACTTTCGTTTGTCTCTCCGTCCGCCCTCCGTCCGTTCGTTCGTGCGTCTGTCTGTCTGTCGGACGTCCGTCCGTCCCGATATCGTCATAGATTTATCAAGAACCATAAAAGCTAGAACCCTGAAACTTGGCAGAGTATGCAAATTATAAAAATCAATTATAGATCAAAGCACTGACAGCACTGGTGGATCGATTGTCTTTGAACGTAGATTTGTACATGTAAAAATGTCTAAGATAGTTTCATTTAACCTTTAAATTCCTATACTATTAGCAAAAAGTGTAAATCCCGATCAGACGCCGGGCTTGGGTCGATAAGTTATCAATTGACTACAAAATTGTTACTGGCCGCGTGACTATCACTGACCATGTACAAAATCAAGTACCAGTTATTTATAGCAGCGCTACTCTTCACCTTGTGACGCCAGTAAATAGTAAACCCTGGACTGGACTAGTGGACATGACCATTGGTGTGTGTGTGGGGGGGGGGGGGGTTTGTAGGCCGTCCATTTTCTGTATCCAACGTCCAAGATTCTCCCAAATTTGTTCGAGGGAATTCAAATCTAGGTTTCTAGCTGGCCAAGCCAATGTCTCAATTCCGTTACGTTGGCGATAGGCCGATGCCGCCCAAGAACGGTGGGGTCTAGCACACAAGTCTAATGGCAAACGGTTGGTTCTCAAAATGAGGCGCTTAACAAGCAAAATATATGCAAACTATATGTTAAAGCCGACGTCTGTTTTGTGTTTGTTTTGTTTGAATTGAGGTTTTACGTCCCCATCAACATTATTAAGGTCATTTTAGAGATGTTGCTTCCGATTTGGGGGGACTTTTACCCGACACTGAGATGAATTGACATCACAAGTCCTACCGCCTAAACAAACCAATAGGGTTTATATGTAGGGACGGCCCCGTCCATCGGGGCTCAGTGAAGAAATAAGTGGGCTGCATGATGCTTTCACGCAGAGCTGAAACCGACCGCCCACGAGTACTGGCAAACCACTTAGAGGATTGAAGCCTGGTCAGGGAAAGGGGTGCGAGTCGGACCGTCCAAGCTCATAAACCTTATTGGTTTCATTGGGCGACAGGGCTTGAGATGTCATTGCATCTCAATGTTGTGTAAAAGTCCCACAAAATTGGAAGCAACGTCTCCAAAATGACATATACAGTGTTGACGGGGATGTTAAACCTAAAATCAAACATACATGTAACTTTGCCAGGGCATCCCAAGCGGTTTACCAGTACGCATGTGTGATCAGTTTCAGCACTGCGTGGAACCACCATGTAGCCCAATCTTTTTCTCCAAGCCCTAGTGGGCGGAGACCACGTCTGTTTTTTGTGAAAATGGAGTTGTGGAAAGTTGGATCTGAGATTTAATGTCTACTTTCACTGAGCTGAGCGGGCCATAACAAGATTCCTGTTAAGGCTAGTCACAATTCTACGGAAGAGTTGAATGTAGATCGCAGATCACAGAGCCAGTTTCGAGCGAGTTATAATGTCGACATGTCGAGTTATTATGTCGAGTTTTCGAGATCATGTCGAAATATCGAGTTAATAAGTCGAAATTACGAGATACTAGGTCGAAATTTCGCGATAGTAAGTCGAAATTTCGAGTTAATGAGCGAAATTTCGAGATACTAAGTCGAAATTTCGAGTTATTATGCCAAAATTTCGAG
This sequence comes from Lucinisca nassula, assembly GCA_963580285.1. NCBI lineage: Eukaryota > Metazoa > Mollusca > Bivalvia > Lucinida > Lucinidae > Lucinisca > Lucinisca nassula. The sequence goes on from OY757019.1 coordinate 33,098,458, forward strand.
ATACTAAGTCGAAATTTCGAGTAATTATGCCAAAATTTCGAGATACTAAGTCGAAATTTCGAGTTATTAAGTCGAAATTTCGAGATACTAAGTCGAAATTTTGAGATGATAAGTCGAAAGTTTGAGTTACAAAGTCGAATTTTTGAGATTCAAAGTCGAAACTTCGAGATATTAAGTCGAAATTTCGAGTTACTAAGTCGAAATTACGAGATACTAAGTTAAAATTTCGGGATACCTATCAAAAGAAATAAAAGTGCCCCTGGCCCTTATAACAAATACGAGTCCTGTTCAAAATTTGTCAGTATGGTTTTATTTTGCACCAGTCGTGCAATGTCGCCACCAAATCGGCACTTAAGACTAACATAGGTTAATATCTTGCTCTCAAACCGTACAGCTTCACTAACCTTTATACAGTGTACATTTTCTTATAGAGTATTCATTTCCTCTAAATTTAATCCTTGATCAAACATTGCTGATAACTACACAGCTACCCTAGGATAATGCATCACGTGAAATGAACAACCCCACCCTAAACCCACTTTATATAGAGAAAACTGGGGTTTACAGGGTTATTCATTTTTCTTCTTATTTCTGTTCGAATGCATAGGATGTGGGTACTCGTTAGAACCGCCTCAATGAGGCGGTTCTAACGAGTATCCACAACCTATGTTTGGGAATACAAATAAGAAAACAAATCAAACATTTGCATCAGAAAAGCCACGAATTGACGAAGTTTAGAATTCGTGAAATTTTGTCAATTTTCTGGTCAAGTTCGTGGCGCTCTACGATACAGGTACGATAGTGTTACGAATATTCGCGGGATTCGGGAGGAATCGCATGAATATTGTCAAGAATTCACTACGATTTACAAGAATTGTTATGCATAAGAATTTATTTTTCTGATTCCCACTTGCACCCCACTGTGACCTAATAGTGCTATAAATATCTTGTTAATCTTCTTATAGAAGATTCTAGAAAACTGAGTCACAGATTAATTTCATTTTTGTAAACAACATGTTTACAAGGAAAAGTACTTCAGAACCTTCCAGAAAGTTCTGGGTTGCATTATTTTTAGAAAAATACCTCATCTTATTCCACAGCCCTCTGGAATGTTCTAGAGAAATCTTAGGGTCTATAAAAGAGCTTGATTTTTCTCATTGAGGCAGACTTTGGAGTTTGATGTTTGGGCTTATAAGGAAAGTTATTTCTAAATTCTGTGTTGGATTGTTAAAGGATATTACTTTTCATTTTGGACTGTGAATTCTGTGGGATCAAGGAAAATAGATTCATTCAGGATATTTCATAACAGAGCTAAGTACATTTAATTTTCTTACTTCTACAGGTTAAAGTTAACTTGTAAATAAATTTTGTTAAATTTTTCCAAAAGGCTTGTTTGCTTTTTCTTTCTGCTACGCCTGGCTCGTAACAGAAATTGGGGGCTCGTCCGGGATAAAACCATTTTAAGCATTTTAAAACCGACATTTCATGTGACGCAGGTAATTGTCATTTCTTATCAAACAGACTTTGCAGTTGCTTCACAGGATTGGTATTTCCCTATAGGCATATAGGGGATTGTCATTTCATGTGAACTGTCATTTCAGGTGAAATAGTACCTGTCATTTCATGTGAAATTCTCGTTCGGCTTGTCATTTCGAAAAAAAAAACTTTGTAAAATTAACTTCAATCTGTATTTCCATAAATACTTTTTAAAACAAACAAAAAGCAAACATGTCGTTTGATTTGAGAAGCTTTTTGGCTCAGCCTACTCAGGAGTTGTTTAATCTGGCCAAAAGAACAGATTTGCTAGATATTGCTTCCCATTATGGGGTCACTGCTGTCAAAACAAGCATGAAAAAACATGAAATCAAGAATGTTTTGGTACAGTTTTTTGTTGATGAAGAACTTTTTGATCCATCTGCTTTGTCTCTCATTATGGTTTCACATACTGAATTGCAAATGAGACAAATTGAAATAGGAAGGCAAATTGAATTAGAGAAGTTAAGATTAGAAATGGAAGAAAGAGAAAAGGAAAAAGAAAGAGAAATGCAGAGACAAATGCAGATGGAAAAATTAGAAATGGAAAGGGAAAAAAGAGAAATGGAGGAACGTCTTCAGAAAGAAAAATTAGAAAAAGAAGAACGGCTTGAGTTGGAAAAAGAAAAAATGAGATATAGTATTGAAGAAAAAGAAAGGGAAAGGCAGTTTCAGTTAAGATTGAAGGAAATGGAACTCCAGGGTCAAGATAGGGTGAAACATACCCCTGTTTTTGACTCTGGTAGTTACTTTGATGCCACAAAGCACATCAGATTAGTTCCTCCATTTCAGGAAAAAGAGGTAGATAAGTATTTTTTTGCATTTTGAAAAAGTTGCAGAAAATTTAAAATGGCCAAAAGAGCATTGGACCTTACTTTTGCAAAGCGTTGTTGTCGGAAAGGCTCGAGACATTTATACTCAGCTGACTGTCGAGCAAAGCTCAGACTATGATCTGGTTAAGGAGCTTATTCTTAAAGCATATGAGTTGGTCCCTGAGGCTTACAGGCAGAAATTTAGGAATTGTAAAAAAGAAATTTCCCAGACCCATGTAGAATTTGCTCGAACCAAAGAACAGTTATTTGATAGGTGGTGTTCTTCTAAAAAAGTAGGCTCTAATCATGACAAACTTAGGCAGCTTGTCCTTGTTGAAGAGTTCAAACGGTGCATAAATTCAGACATTAAATCTTTTCTCGATGAGAGACAGGTTGAAACTTTGGAGGAAGCTTCTCGTTTGGCAGATGATTATGCTTTGACTCATAAAGTCTCATTTGTGAACAGGCCTTATCCTCGAAAACCTTATAATCCACAGACAGGTCCAAGATCCTATCCCAGTAATCCTTCTGGTAGTTATAGCCATGCATCTAGTACTATGCCCAAACTTTCTGGTGAAAATAAAAGCCAGAATCCTTCCAAACCTTCTGGTGAAAACAGAAGCCCAAATTTTCCCAAACCTTCTGGTGAAAACAAAGACCAGAATCCCTTATCTCAATCTCAAGTAGTTTGTTATTATTGTAAAAATACAGGTCATTTGATCTCTGAGTGTTTAAAATTAAAGCGAAGGAAAGAAAGAGAAAGACAAGAGGAACTTAAGCCTACAGGCTTGACTTCTATAAGGCCAAAACCACAGTCTTGTGTAAGGGAGGAAACTCTTTCTGATACCAAATTGTCTGAGACTGATACAGTTATGGAGTGTTATGAACCATTCTTATCAGATGGTTTTGTGTCACTAAATGGTGACAGTTATATCCATCCTACCCCTATTAAAATCTTACGAGATACCGGAGCTTCTCAATCTCTTATTCTAGCAGATACTCTGCCTTTTTCTGAGAAGACTTCTTTGGGCCAAAGTGTCCTTATTCAGGGTGTGGAATGTGGATTTGTTAATGTTCCGCTTCATAACGTTTATTTGTCATCAGACTTGGTATCCGGTTCAGTGGCTGTTGGTATTAGACCTTCTTTACCTTTTAAAGGTGTTCATTTGTTGCTAGGCAATGACTTAGCTGGAGATAAGGTTGTGGTAAACCCACTTTTGACTACTAATCCTTGCATAGACCAACCGCCTGATCCCATTGAGCAGGAAATTCCTGATCTTTATCCATCTTGTGCAGTCACAAGGGCTATGGCACGTAAGGCCAAGCAAACTGATGGGAAACAGGATTTTGATTTAACTGATACCTTTTTGGGTCAGTCTTTTAATGACGAGATAACAAGGTCTCTGTCTTCAAGCCTGCCTGATAAGCAGGCAGATTTTCATGAGAATAACTCATCTTTCGATCTAGGCTATGACAAAATGTCCGGGTCTCAACTAGCTATAGAACAGCACAAGGATCCTGAAATTTCGCCTTTGTTTGAAAGGGCGCTAGATGAGCAGGAAGTATCTCAGGTCCCAGTCTGTTATTATGTCAAAAATGACATTCTTATGAGAAAATGGCGTCCACCAGACGTCTCAGCAGAAGACGAGTGGACTGTCAACCATCAGATAGTGGTTCCACGGGTTTACCGTCCCGAAATATTAAACTTGGCGCATGAAACCCCCATGTCAGGACATTTAGGTGTAAATAAAACCTATCACAAGATTCTTAATCATTTTTACTGGCCTGGGTTAAAATCAGATGTTTCTCAGCATTGTAGGTCCTGCCATACATGCCAAATGGTAGGAAAACCCAATCAGACTATACCTAAGGCTCATTTGCAGCCTATACCTGCTTTTGATGAACCTTTCAGTCGAATAATTATAGACTGTGTGGGTCCCTTGCCCAGAACTAAGTCCGGCTGTGAATATCTTTTGACCATTATGTGTGCTTCCACACGTTTTCCTGAAGCCATTCCTTTAAGAAATATCAAAACTAAGACAATCGTCAAGGCCTTAGTGAAGTTTTTCACATTTGTTGGGCTTCCAAAATCTATTCAGTCAGACCAAGGCTCAAATTTTATGTCTGGAATATTTCAACAAGTAATGCATGAACTTGGCATTGTACAGTATGAGTTATCAGCCTATCATCCTGAAAGTCAAGGCGCCCTTGAAAGATTCCATCAAACATTGAAAAACATGATAAGATCATATTGCTTTGACACAGAGAAGGATTGGGATGAAGGCATCCATCTCCTTTTATTTGCTGTTAGAGAATCTGTGCAAGAATCTCTTGGCTTCAGTCCATTTGAATTAGTATTTGGCCATACTGTTCGTGGTCCTTTGAAACTTCTCAAAGAGAAATTTCTCTCCAATGATGACACCTCCCTGAATTTACTTCAGTATGTGTCTGATTTCAAAACTAGACTTTCAAAAGCTTGTGAGGCTGCTCGGACCAATCTTCGGTCAGCCCAAAAGAAAATGAAACAGCTATATGACATAGGGACAAAAGAAAGGAATTTTAAACCAGGTGATAAGGTACTAGCTCTTTTGCCTATTCCAGGAAAATCGTTGCAGGCCAGGTATTATGGTCCATACACTGTAGACAAAAAGATCAGTGACGTAAATTACATAATAAACACTCCTGGGAGGCGCAAGCTAAAGCAGCTATGTCATATTAACATGCTTAAGGAATACATAGATAGGGACAATACATCTTTAACATCAGTCAATCTAGTTAGCTCTGTTCCACTTAATTCATGTGACAATGACTGTGAGGATATTAATTCAGTGAAGTCGGATCCCACATCATCAAAACTTCAGAATTCTGACATTCTACGGAATCTTGACCAGAAATTGTCACATCTAGAGCTAAATCAGCGGAACGAACTGAAACAGCTGATTTTTGAATATGAACACTTATTTCCTGACATTCCAACACGGACAGACAAAATATTTCACGATGTGGACATAAATGGTTCTAAACCCATACAGGATGAATCCTGTGAAACAAAAATATCTTAAAGAAGAAGTTCAGTATCTATTAGACAATGACTTTATTGAACCAAGTCAAAGTGAGTGGAGTTCTCCTTGTATTCTTGTACCAAAACCTGATGGGACATATCGTATGTGTACAGATTTTAGGAAAGTTAATTCCTTAAGTAAAACAGATAGCTTTCCTATTCCAAGAATGGATGACTGCATTGTTAACATCGGGAATGCCAAATACATAACGAAATTCGACCTTCTGAAAGGATTTTGGCAAATTCCACATACAGATAGAGCAAAGGAGGTTTTGGCATTCACAACACCAGACGGATTATTTAACTATAAAGTCATGCCATTTGGAACGAAAAACTCTCCGGCAACATTTCAGCGCTTAATAAACAAGGTAATTGCGGGGCTGGAAGGCTGCAGTGCTTATATCGATGATGCTATCATATACAACGACAAGTGGAATCAACATCTTGGGACTATTCGAGCATTCTTTGATAGACTGAGTAATGCCAAATTGACAATCAATCTTGCTAAAAGTGAATTCTGCCATGCAAGTTTGACATTTCTAGGTCATGTTGTAGGTCAAGGTCATGTGAAACCCATTGATGCTAAAGTTGAGGCTATCTCAAATTTTCCCGTACCCACGTGCAAAAGACAGCTGATGCGATTTCTTGGTATGGCTGGTTATTACAGAAAGTTCTGTAATAATTTCTCTGTCATTGCTGAGCCTTTGACAAATTTGCTCAGCAAAAGAACAAAATTCCATTGGAATGCAATATGCCAAAATGCTTTTGATAAACTTAAAGCCATACTCAAGAGTGAACCAGTTCTCTTAGCACCAAACTTTGAAAAGGAGTTTAAGCTAGCTGTAGATGCTAGTGACGTAGGTGCAGGTAGTGTTTTGTTGCAGGAAGATGAAAATGGTGTGGATCATCCAGTTTGCTACTTTTCCAAAAAGTTTAATAAGCATCAGAGAAATTACTCTACCATAGAGAAAGAGTGCTTGTCTCTGATTCTTGCTCTGCAACATTTCGAAGTTTATCTTACCCCTACTACTGCACCGATTGTTGTTTTCAGTGATCACAATCCACTGACTTTCATACATAAAATGAAAAACAAAAATCAGCGGTTGCTCAGGTGGAGTCTTATGCTACAAGAGTATAATTTAGACATAAGACATATCAGAGGGAGAGATAACATTATCCCTGATGCCCTTTCAAGAGCTTGAGCAGTGTCAGGAGTTGTGTTTTTCTTTCCTACTAAAGTGGATTGTAGATACATGTAATTTTATATGCTATGCTCAATATTTTATTATTCTTAAAGCAAAAGAAAGCTTTATTACATAAATCTTTCTTTTCCTCGAAGAGGGGGAGTGTTATGCATAAGAATTTATTTTTCTGATTCCCACTTGCACCCCACTGTGACCTAATAGTGCTATAAATATCTTGTTAATCTTCTTATAGAAGATTCTAGAAAACTGAGTCACAGATTAATTTCATTTTTGTAAACAACATGTTTACAAGGAAAAGTACTTCAGAACCTTCCAGAAAGTTCTGGGTTGCATTATTTTTAGAAAAATACCTCATCTTATTCCACAGCCCTCTGGAATGTTCTAGAGAAATCTTAGGGTCTATAAAAGAGCTTGATTTTTCTCATTGAGGCAGACTTTGGAGTTTGATGTTTGGGCTTATAAGGAAAGTTATTTCTAAATTCTGTGTTGGATTGTTAAAGGATATTACTTTTCATTTTGGACTGTGAATTCTGTGGGATCAAGGAAAATAGATTCATTCAGGATATTTCATAACAGAGCTAAGTACATTTAATTTTCTTACTTCTACAGGTTAAAGTTAACTTGTAAATAAATTTTGTTAAATTTTTCCAAAAGGCTTGTTTGCTTTTTCTTTCTGCTACGCCTGGCTCGTAACAGAATCTATTGAGAAATACCGCACGAACGTTCGAAATCAGCTACGAATCAGTTAAAAATACGCCGAATGCATGTACGAGTCCGGTACGAATAAAATAAATTTGTGATTATTCTTGACAAATCGTAGAATTTTCCTTCACAATTGTTCTTACTTGCTTCGTTACTGCTTCACCAGTAGGGCCATTGTACAGAATGCAACATAACAAGTTTCAATGTCAAAAGCTATTTGGTTCATGAGAATATTATTTTCAAAGAGCTTTTGTCATAATATGGGCATGGTGACAATCTTCGATCCCATGAATAGATTTCATTGCATCATCCCATAGAGGCTCCACATGTAATTTTTGTTTCAATCAACCTTGCAGTTTCAGTGGAGAAGAAGATAAAAATAGTGAAACTGAGCCATTCAGGACAAAAGTCCTGAAACCAAAGGCTACAATAGAATAAGAAGCATGCACTGTTTTGCTTTTTTTTCATACAAATGTCTAAGTGACCAAATTTGACCTTGGTCAGAGTCAATTAAAGGTCACCTTTTGAACAAATGCGGTAGGGTGAGAGTCCCAAGACTCAAGGTCATCGACCATTTTGTTTCTGAGAAGAAGATTTTTAAAGCTTTTTACCATATATGGACATGGCAGCCAACGAACAAACTTTCTTTCCCTCAACCCAAGAAGGCTCAAAGTGTAATTTGGTTAAAATTGGAATGACAGTTTCTAAGGAGATGTCATTTGAAAATGTTGACGACGCAGAAGACACAGACGCAGATCACCACTGGTGAGCTAAAACATATACAGTTTTGACTTTTCCCCATACAAAAATCTATGTGGCCAAATTTAAACTTGGCGTAAAATAAGTCAAGGTCATCTGGGGTCATCATTTGAACAAGCAATGATTGCCTAGAGTCTCAAATGCTGCATCACAAGTTTAATGACAATGGACCCACAGCTTCCGAAGAAGACTGAGATTTTTGAAGGGTTTTACCTTATATGGCGGCAATAGTTGTCATGTGACTAACCTGATATTAATCAATTTTCATTTCTTTGTTCCTAAAAGCGTCCTTTTGAAAACTGGTTATATATGTGGCTCAGTGGTTTCTGAGAAAAGTAAGTTTTAATTTTGGTATCTGGATGACATTTGGCAGAGGTCTAAGAATTGACCTTGACCACGAAGACTCATACAGTTTAATTAACTCATTCAGTTTACTGCGTCTACCCATTTTCAAATCACAGGCTGCAATAATTTCTGAAAAATACCTAATTTCAACTTGTTCCACATACAAAAGCCTAAACGACTAAACTTGATCTTGGCGTAAAATTGGTCAAAGTCATCTAGGGATCATCATTTGAAAAAATTATGACTGGCTTGAGTCCCCAATTGTACATACCAAGTTTCACAACGATCGACCCACTGGTTCCAGAGAAGAAGAATTTTGAAGGGATATTACCGTTTATGGGCAAGGAGGGGGTGGGGGTCATACTGGTCATGTGACCAAACTGATATTATTCGATTTTTATTTATTTTTTCCTAAAAGCTTCCTTATGGAATTTGGTTACATATTGCACAGTTGTTTCTAAGAAAAACAATTTTAATTATTCATATCGGAATGTCCTTGGGCCAAGGTCGATGACCTTGACCTTGAGTACTCATGTGCTTTCATTTACTAATTTAGCTTAATGCATCTACCCATTTTCTGATCACAGGCTGCAATAATTTCTGAGAAATAATTAGTTTTGACTTTTTCCATTATAAAAACCTATGTGACCAAATTTGACCTTGTTGTAAAATAGGTCATGGTCATCCAGGGGCCACCATTTGAACACACTATGATTGGATTGAGTCCCAAATGCTACATACCAATTTTCACGACAATCGGAAGAAAATTTTGAAGGTTTCTTTACCTTATATGGACATGGTGACCGTCTTGGTCACATGACCTTGACTCCGCGAACAACTTTAGTTCCCCCATCCCATGGATTTGACTTCAATCGGCCTAATGGTTTCAGAGGAGAAGCTGTTCAAGTGTAATAGGCCTATTCCCCTCTGACGTCAAAGCTCAAATGCACTGGTGTGTAATAAATGAATATTATAATAAAGATTTAATATCCATCAGCTATTCAAGAATTCTGATTGGTCGAGAGCATACCACGCGCAGGGCGACAAAAGATCTTGTTCTACTGCTAAGAAATTTCCAAGCTTTTGACTGGACAGTATAAGGGCAATTATTTTCCATATACCCCGTGAGCAAAAATATATAACCCTCTCGCGCTTGCCTTCGCTACTGCAGTGGATACGGCCTCCGCCCATCAGGGCTTGAAGAAATAGATGGGCTGCATGAGCTGAAACCGACTGCACACGAGTACTGGTAAACCGCTTAGATGATTGGCAAAGCGGTGCGAGTCGGATTGTCAATTCTTATAAACGCTACTGGTTTTATTTGGCGACAAAGCTTGAGATGTCATTTCATCTCAATGTCGGGTAAACGTCCCAGAAATTGGAAGAAACGTCTCCAAAATGACCTATATAGTGTTTACTGGGACGTTAAACCTCAAACCAAACAAACAAACTGCAGTGGATAAGAAATATAAGCAAATTAATTTCATGCACCACAATAATTTCCAGATTTTGGATTGTTTTTTTTTTATTCATTCGGTACTTTATTTTATTTTATCATATAACGTCGCGTCTGAGAGTGTAACGCCATGTATTATTTTCGATAATCCACTAGTGGATTAAATATGCAAATTAGCTAGATACGTTCCGTAACGTTACATGTACGACGTCCTTAACGACGTCGCGTTTACTAATGGCGGAATACTGACATTTTTGTAAATAATCGTGAATGAAATGCGTTTTAAATGTCATATGATAAATAGAATCTTGCATTCGTGCTCATGTATTATTGAATTTATTAAACTCGTTGAGGAAAAGGGATAAAATGCTCGGCAAAGCCTCGCATTTTATCCCTTTTCCTCAACTCGTTTAATAAATTCAATAATACATGAGCACTCATGTAAGATCCTCTATGTTTTCCGTTATAAAACTCTCATTCTAACATGTCGTAAACATTTTCCCATTGAGCACCGTGATCAACGTAGTGCGTGCAGAAAAGCGCGTTTGATGACGTCACATGTCCTTCTGACGACGTCCGCTACATTACATAGATGATCTTACATGAGTGTTCATGTATTAATATTTACAGTTCCAGTACGAAGTCAGATGTAAACCTATAGAAAACAATGTAGTTCATACGTCCATGATGTCAATTTGTCACGTGATTTTCAATAACGTCAAGTGACGTCAGTTTAAACCTTGGTTCTTAAGGGGCGTTGGTGACGTCAACCCTGTTCGGCTCTTTGTAGAAAAACAGCGTTTAAAAACGTTTTCAAGCTTTGAAAGTTTGCCCTTTAACATTTTTTCGCCCAGTGATGAGGGGCAAAGCATGCAAATATAAATAAGAGTTGTCAGAAGACAACATAGCTGGCCTTTGGGGGCGTAAGATGGATGAGGGCAAGTAATCAACAAGTTTTCTTCTGTAAAACAGACCAATAGACTGCAGCAAATGAAAGAGAACCAAAAAGTACCCCTGATCATCCTGTTTTCAAGCCTTTCCACTGTAAAAAAAAATGAAAAAGAAATCTATATTTGATAAAAAAAATTCTACAAACTTCCAAGTAATAACAAGGCATCACAGACGATACAAATCCAATCGCGCAAGACAAATTAAAAAAGCCTAGCCTAGCATTTGTGTAAACTTACATTATATCCATCAATAAATGTAGGTACTTAAGAGTGATGACAAGTTTTTTTCTAAAAAAAAAACAAAAAAAAAACGACAGTGACCTTGACTTTGAGCCCCAGACTCTGAAAGTTGAACTTCATACCCAACATTTGTATGAAGTTATCTTAAAATCCATCAATAAATGTGGACACTAGAGCAATGGTCAAGTTTTTCTAAAACTAGCCACAGTGACCTTGACCTTCATCCCCTGACCCGGAAAGTCAAAGTTACTCAAGATATCATCATACCAAACATTTGTGTCAAGTTATATTAAAATTCATCAATAAATGAAGGCGCAAGAGCGATGACAAAGTTTTTCTAAAAATAGCCACAGTGACCTTGACCTTCAGCCTCAGACCCTGAAAGTCGATCGCTCAAGATATCATCATTGCCAACATTTGTGTGAAGTTATATTAAAATCCATCCATAAATGTAGCCACTAGAGCAATCACTTTTTTCTGAAAATAGCAGTGACCTTGATCCCAGACCCTGAAAGTTGAACTCACTCGTGATATCATCATACCCAACATTTGTTTGAAGTTATCTTTCAATCCATTTATAAATGTGGACACTAGAGCAATGACAAAGTGTTTCTAAAAATAGCCACAGTGACCTTGACCTTCAGCCCTGACCCTGAAAGTCAAAGTCACTCGAGATATCATGATACCCAACTATTGTGTGAAGTTATATTAAAATCCATCAAATAATGAAGGCGCAAGAGCGATGACAAAGTTTTCCTAAAAATGGTCACAGTGACCTTCACCTTCAGCCCTGGACCCTGACAGTCGAAATAGCTCGAGATATCATCATACCCAACATTTGTGGGCAGTTATATTAAAATCCATCCATAAATGTAGGCACTAGAGCGATCACAAAGTTTTTTCTAAAAACAGCCACAGTGACCTTGACCTTCAACCCCGGAACCTGAAAGTCAAAGTCACTCGAGATATCATTATACTCAACATTTGTGTGAAGTTATATTAAAATCCATCCATAAATAAAGGTGCAAGAGCGATGAAAAAGTTTTCTAAAAATAGCCACAGTAACATTGACCTTCAGCCCCAGACCCTGAAAGTCGAACCCGCTCGAGATATCATCATACCCAAAATTTGTGTGAAGTTATATTAAAATCCATCCATAAATGTAGGCACTTGAGCGATCACAAAGTTTTTTCTAAAAATAGCCACAGTGACCTTGACCTTCAGCCCCGGAACCTGAAAGTCGAACTTGCTAGAGATATCATATCCAACATTTGTGTGAAGTCATATTAAAATCCATCAATAAATTAAGGTGCAAGAGCGATGACAATTTTTTTTCTAAAAATAGCCACAGTGACCCTGACCCCGTGACCCTGAAAGTAGTGACCTTGACCTTAAGCCCCAGACCCTGAAAGTCAAAGTCACTCGAGATATCATTATACCGAACATTTGTGTGAAGTTATATTAAAATCCATCAATAAATGAAGGCGCTAGAGTGATGACAATGTTTTTCTAAAAATAGCCTCAGTGACCTTGACCTTGAGCTCCAGACCCGCTTTGTTTAAAAAAAAAAACAAAAAAACAACAACAAAAAAAAACATTCCTCCCCCGGGTTTTGAACTCACGAAGCTTGCAGGTAAACTTTAACACAGGGAAGTAAGGGAGGTAATACAGAGGAAAATATTAACTTCTCAAAGGTTCAATTTAAGCCAAAAAACCTGTAAAATGAAGTACAATAATAATGTTAAATATTGTTTTTCAGCAATTGTTAATGATATATCAAAATAAACTTGTAAAACATAACATATAAGAGCTTGCAGGTAACCTTTAACCAAATGCGGACGCTGACGCTGACGCTGACGCCGACGCCGGACGCCCGGGGATATGGCAACAGCTCCCCCTTACTTTCGTGAGGCGAGCTAAAAATAAACTTATTTTTTACGGTTTTTCATGAAATTTACATGAACCCCTTCGTGCTTCATTTACTTTGCACGCGAACCTCTGCGTTCAAACTTTCATGAACAGCAGAAAAAAATAAAATTCATTTCTAAATTGAATTAATTAATTTAAAACAAGTTGAAGAAAAGGGAGTAGTTTATCCTTTTTCCTCAACGAGTTTAATAAATTCAATAATACATGATTCTATTTATCATATGATATTTAAAATGCATTTATTCAAAGTTGTTTTACAAAAAAAAAAAAAAAAAAAATGTCACTATTTCGCCATCAGTCAACGCGACGGTACGGTACGGGGCGTGTCTAACTAATTTGCTATTTAATTCACTCATACCGACTGATACGAACACAACCTTTCTCAGCTGTGCTGACAATCAACTTGAAGGGAATCAACGCGTACAACACAGAAAATAAATGGTTATCTCCCCAAGGCCTCAGCGTTACCTAGGTGACATCGGAACGATTTTGAGGCATCAGTATGAAGTCTGAGGACCGCTGTATATGCATTTTTATAGGTCACTGTTCTAATTTAAGAAAGTAGAGATAGTGTTATAATGTAACTTCGACCCCTCCCCACCCCGCCCATCGGGGCCTGAAGAAAAAGATAGACTGCATGATGTTTCCACGCAGTGCTGGATCCGACCCGTCAAACCGCTTAGAGGATCTAAAATAGAAGTGGAGGGGCAATGAACAGGAATCGATAAATTAACCCACAGCTCCCATCAGAAACACCAAAGGGAAAGAAACATAAACATGAAACAACAGACCCCAATGGAAACCTCCCCAGGAAAAGCAGTGCGAGTCGAAAAAAAAAAAAAAAAAAGACTGAATAAAGACTAATGTACATACGAGCGTAAATGATATATTAATTACAAATTGTCAAATGTATCAATTAGTACATCGCAGGCGTAGCATAGTCTTTGTTATTGTTTACCGTAGTGACAACCGCTGACTGCTAAGGTAAACTGGAAATAGAAAAATGGGGGTAGCGTATTTCATTTTCAAAAAAGACCAAATTATTTTCATTTTTATTTCACAAAATCTATATGGATGTGCTTTTAATAAATTAGCAATTTTACTCCCGCTGGCACAGAAAAGAAATAACAATTACAAAAAAAAAAGTTATTAAACTAAATTCATTAGTTTTTGTCGCTGTATTCGGTAGTTTTACTATATATTCTGTACGTTTAGAGGGGTGCTTCCAAATATATATAAAAAGGACTAAAAGTTGTTCATAAAATTTCATTAAAAATACATGTGGATATTCGAAAAAGAATGTAAAATCACGAGCCACTTGCACAGAATAGATATTCCTATGTTTTTATTTTATGGGGAAATAATTATCAAGTTCCTATATACATCTATGAAACAATATTAAAAGTACCGAATTACTGAAAAACTATCAAAAGTTTTCATTTATAAATTTATTGGCTGGAAATTATTATGATCGTTTCAAGGCGGTTCTTCTGTCGTGGTTTATTTTTGTTATGGTTTGTCTTTGAGTGTGTGCATCGTTTATATTATTTTGCTTTGGATAGCCAATTAGAAAGTAATTGTCCTTTTGGCTTTCAGCTATTGATGTTTCATGTTTGTGTTTCTTTACCCTTGGTGTCTCTGATGGGAGCTGTCGGTTAATTGTATCGATTCCTGATCATTGCCTTCACTTCTATTTTGCAATGAATTATATACCGCGAAGGTATATTGGCACTGGGAACGCTCGCCAAAATAGTAATCTACATAAATTTAATAAGTAACAAGGTATAAGTACTTTCTCCAAAACTGGTACATACACCTCCAAATAAACGCCCTATTGGTGGGCGTGGTTTCAATAAAATGTCGAAGCTTATACCGAGCTTAATGCCTTGTTTACCCATAAGTACTTGTAAAAAAATTCACATAATTAAAAAACAGTCAATGCCTAACTGCCAACTTGAAGAAGAAATATTTACAGATTTCATGTCATTTTCCTCTCAAAATTGTTTGTCGATGAATACAATGATGTAGACGATTTTAGAATATCTTTAAAAGTGCATGGACACTTTTTCCCAACTGATACATTATTCATGGCTTCTATCGATGTTCACTATATATGAACAGCCACGACTAGTGAAGATATATTTAATTAATAGCAACCCAGCGGACACACAACGTTGAAATGACGTCATACTGACGTTGATAAAATGCCATTTTAACGTCGTACGCCTACTAGGAAGCCACTACACTGTACAATCCGGCCAATGTATGACATGGGGCTTATTCAAACAACGGTAATTAATGAAAATCGAGAAAAGCTAAGCCACTGATCGGAGTGAGCATTTCAGTCTTCGATTGTGGCACACTTCATGATGTATGTTTCTCATTGATGGATTTCCTACGGAACCCGGGAAGGGACATGTTTTTTTTAGTTTATAAGTTGTGCGCACAAGATAATATCTTGTGCGGACAAGATATTATCTTGTGCGTACAACATATTATCTTGTGCGGACAACATATTATCTTGTGCGGACAACATATTATCTTGTGCAGACAAGATATTATCTTGTGCGGACAAGATATTATCTTGTCCGCACAAGATAATATCTTGTCTGCACAACATAGATCTTGTGCGCACAAGATATTATCTTGTCCACACAAGATATTATCTTGTCCACACAAGATAATATCTTGTCCGCACAAGATAATATCTTGTCCGCACAACTTCCCAAGATCTATGTTGTGCAAACAAGATAATATGTTGTGCGAACAAGATAATATCTTGTGCGCACAAGATATTATGTTGTGCGAACAAGGCCTAGTCGGTTAGAGCGCCGGCTCTAAACTCTATGTCTTTCACCGCTGTGGTTCGAGCCTCGCTGTGGTCACATGCGAGACGCCACGTTCTGCAAAGGAAGATCAGTGATTTTGTCTTCAGGTACTCTGGTTTTCTCCTACTCTGATTAAAAACCGGCTCAATATAAGTGAGTTTTTTTTTCTTGCAATACCATAAGGCGATATTATAATGGGTACACTATGGAACCCGTGAAGGGACATGATTTTTTATTTTTATTATGTTGTGCGAACAAGATAATATCTTGAGCGGACAAGATATTATCTTGCTCGGACAACATATTATCTTGTGCGGACAAGATATTATCTTGTGCGGACAAGATATGATCTTGTTCGCACAACATAATATCTTGTGCGGACAAGATATTATCTTGTTCGCACAACATATAATCTTGTTTGCACAACATAGATCTTGGGAAGTTGTGCGGACAAGATATTATCTTGTGCGGACAAGATATTATCTTGTGCGGACAAGATATTATCTTGTGCGGACAAGATAATATCTTGTGCGGAAAAGATCTATGTTGTGCAGACAAGATATTATCTTATGGGGACAAGATATTATCTTGTCCGCACAAGATAATATCTTGTCTGCACAAGATAATATGTTGTCCGCACAAGATAATATGTTGTCCGCACAAGATATTATCTTGTGCGCACAACTTATAAAATAAAAAAAAAATCATGTCCCTTCCCGGGTTCCGTAGTACACACATTCTTTATTTTATTCTTTATATGCCGAAAAAAAAAAAAATATATATATACCCATTTTGCCTTATGACCTTGCGCTGTGGTTAACACTTAACCCTTCATGACAACCCCTTCCTTTGCAAACAGTGTAGATCCAGATCAGATGGCTTCCGAAGAAGTCATCTGATCAGGATCTACACTGTTTGTGATGCAGTTTGTGAACTTAATGAATATAATGTATCAAGTAATCTGATTGGCTGATAGCTGGTAAGGAGTGTGGCTTATTTAGTATATTCAGCAGGATAAGGGTAAAACCTCAGTAATTCGAACTACCTATATCTCGGACAAATTTTTATTGTCTCAAAGGGATTCGAGCTATGGAGGTTCTATTGTATATTAGTATTTACGGAAGATCGAAACTACTTGTCAACATCGCCCAGCGTTCCTTACACTGACGAAATGATGACATTTACACTAGAATGATAACACACAATTTCATATCAACAAAACAATATTTTTCCTGTGAAAATCTGTCGTTTTTTTCTTAACTTAGACCCCAAGACATAGGTTGTTGGTGCTCATTAAAACCGCCTCATTGTGGCGGTTCTAACGAGCACACACAGCCTGTCCTAGGCCAGAATTAAGAAAAAATGAGTTGTGTAACGGCCCAGTCAACAGTTAATGTCACTACGGACAGGTCCGTTACCTTCACAGTTCATGGACAATCTTAGACACTCTAAGCGGTTTACCGATATACTTACTGTGATCTACATTCGGCAGAAAAATAGTTTATACCCCTCAGTAAATTCCAGTTTTGTCTATATAAAGTTGGGTTTACAGGGATGCTTTTTACATGGACTTGTTCGGCCGACCACTTTTGAACAGTCCCAAAGGTGGTCCATAACCAGAGGACAATGTGGGCAGAAAACACAAAGAAAGGTTAAGTACATCCTTCAAAATAAGCTTTTTAATGCAGAATTAGCTTTAATTTTAGGTGGTCTTAATAGCGGAATTTTACTGTATATACTCAGATTCAATGAAAACGCACTACTTTTAGAAGTTTGATTTCTTTAGTTTAAGGTAAAAATGACTGACTTTTTCAACTGATAAATACGGTATTGTGAAGTTGTCACCGATGCATGAGTTCGTTTGACACGAATACTGCGCGATTTTCATGATGTGCAAGTGCACGGTGCAGTATGCCCCCCCCCCCCCCCCCCAAAAAAAAAAAAAAAAAAAAAAAAAAAAATGGAGTGTGTGAACTTGGCTTGGGATTCGCGGCTTGGCATATCGATTTTGCCGAACATACACACATATTTTATTATACTTTACTACTACGGAATAAATCGAATTCCAAACTCCATACTCCAGACTCCAAGCCAACCTCATAAAAACTTAAAAAAAAAATGTAAAATTTTCGTAATGATATGTTTTGGCACTTTCTTTGCTGTCATTATAAGGTTCAGATTCTTTATGTTAAAAAGCCATGGAGCAAAACATTTAATAAGAACAAGCCAAGTCTAAGTAACGTCGATCGGTATCGTGTCCTCGGTATGGTTGAATGTGGGCTTTCATACCGCCAAGTTGCAGAGGCTGAGAGCGTATGTGTTGTTCGCACACTACGATTGCTCGATTGGTTGAAAGGCACAACGCTACGGGGTCTGTGGAAGAAAGACAACGCCCTGCCGGACGTGAACGTGTTACTACACGTCAGCAGGACTACAGGAGCTTGAAGTTCTGTCCATAAGTAGTCCATAAGGTTCAAAATCAAAAGTGACACTAACCCAGCAGGCACTCAACGTTGAACTAACGTTGAAACAACGTTGAAAACGTTTGTTTCAACGTTAGTTCAACGTTGAGTCAACGTTTTGTGCCTGCAGGGAAGCCATCTTACGAAATATCTTAGTCAGAGTTAGTGTCACTTTTGATTTTGAACCTTATGAATTACTAATGGACATAACTTTAAGCTCCTGTGGCAGGACCGGTACATGGTTTTGAGTCATTTACGCGACCGATTCACGACGTCTGTGGAAATTGCCAAGGAGACGGTGAGAACCCATTACCTACGCGTAAGTGCCTTAACTGTACGGCGGCGTCTCCAGGAACATCACGTAAACACGCCTTTATTATTTTGACCCCCTTGAACCCCACTTTTATATTGTAATTGTAAAACTGGGGTTTGCAGTGGTAAACCTTATTTTTCTTATTTCTGCTCTAAAATATAAATTGTGGGTACTCGGTAGAACCGTCTCATCGAGGCGGTTCTAACGAGGAACCTGGATCTATATTTTGAGCAGAAATTAGAAAAATCTCACAATTTTTTATCCTAAAATTTTCATCTTTTCGGCGATAAAGTTTACAATGCATTTGTATAGGCGTGTTTTCGTAATGACGGGACATTTCTAACCAAAAGACATATAGTGTGTGTGTGTGTGTGTGTGGGGGGGGGGGGGGCGTTTTGACGGCGGAACGTCGAATCAGTTGCTTTAATTGGTGTCGACAGTGTATCCGATGGACACAACATGGTTGGCATGGTGGTTATTTTTGGTTTTACGGCCCTTTCAAGATTATTTCGATCATATCGAGCCGATCGTAAATCAGAGGTGGGCGAAAACCGGAGTACCCGGAGAAAAAACACCTGACCTTCCGTTGCAGAACACGACGTCTCACATGTGACCCGAGCGAGGCTCGAACCCAAAGCGGGGAGAGACCTAATGTTTAAGAGTCAGCGTTCTTATGCACTAGGCCACGGAGGCCCGTTGTTGGCGTTGTGTACTGTTCACGGACTAGTCCCGTTTTTGTGTTAAAATGTTTGATAGGCTGCGTAAAGTAAAGCGTCGACGTGGGGAGCGATTTACAAGACAGGAGTGACGTTGGGGTGGTGGTGGCGTAATGGTGTGGGGAGGGATCTCATGGCGCCACAAAACCCAACTCATAGTTCTGAATAGCAATTTGACGGCACGTCGGTACATCGATGAATCTTAGAGCCTGAGGTGGTACCGTCTTTACGCAATAATGGTGACGTTACGCATTTCCAACAGGACAATGCACCTGTTCATTCTGCGAGGCTAACCATGGACTTTTTCAATCAAAATGGTGTGGAGTTTTTTTCTTGGCCTTCGTTTTCGCCGGATTTAAACTCAATTGGGCACCTTTGGGACCAGCTCGGAAAACGTGTGTACAGCCGACGTCATCCGCCAATCAACCGTCAGCAGCTTGCCATGGCGCCACAGGAAGAATGGGAAAACTTCACACAAGACCAGATACAGCGTTTAATTCGAAGCATGAGGCGTCGACGCCAAGCAACACTTGATGCTAATGGTGGACATACCCGGTATTAGGATATGTGATTTTGATTTTTCGGGTCTGTGGACTTATTCGAGTCTCTGTAGTGAGTCTGTGGATAAGTTAGTGATAATTCATTGAACGTGATCAAATGCTGGAAATGTATTGTGAATCAATTAAAATTTGAGGTATGGTACTAGTGCGTTTTCATAGAATCTGAGTATACATGTTTATAGTCCGCGTGAAGGGGTTTCTACTCATCAGTGCAAAATCTTGGAGAACATACAAATTTTACCAATCCAGAGATGAAACAACGATGCATAAAAACACTGAAATGCTGAAGCAAATAAGGCGTAACTATACCAAATTTAGTGACACAAAGGCCTTTCTGATCTTTAATCTTAATCAGTGTGTCTCAAACCCAAAGTTCTGAAACCGAAACGGATGATGGTCAAGACGCGGCAAACACAGCACATCCCCTCTGAGCACACACAGACCGACGTAGCTCATGAGACAGGTCAACTGGAGGCATCAGGCAAGAGACGCCTACCCTAGGACATACAGGCGTCCCCCACCGAGCCAACATCAGCAAATATGGCCCATACTCCACGGAAGTCCCGGGCATCAGGAAGGAGTCATAACAGCTGAACTCCGGTGGGCCTGCCCAGAAACAGAGCATTACGCACCAAACGACTTATTCAAAGGTCTTTTGACCAGAGCCGTCAAGAGTCCTAGGCCAAAGCCGCCGTCGTACAAACAAGATGTCAGTCTGCATGGTTTACTAAATACCCCCCGCAACAGTCGAAAACGAATGTTTGAGGTCATTGAAGGGCCTTAACTCATCTGAAAATTGATGCAAAAAAATGTTTTATCTTGCCAACATAAATTTACATACCAAATTTGATCAAACTCCATCATTTTTTTCTCAAGATAATAAGCCCAAACAAACTTTGACATCATTCAAGGGCGTAACTTCTGCTGAAAAAAGATGTTAATTGCCATGTAACAATCCCAAGCTATACTTGTAAACATAAATTTAGATGCCAAATTTGAGCCAAATTCATCAATTCTTTCTCAAGGTATTGAGCGGAAACAAATTTTTGACATTATTCAAGGGCCATAACTCCGCTGAAAATAAACACAAAATGCCATGTAACAATTCCAAGCCATATCTTGCCAACATAAACTCTAATGCCAAATTTAATCAAAATCCATCAATTCTTTCTCAAGATTTTAAGCTTACATAAATTTTTGACCTCATTCAAGGGCCATAACTCTGCTGAAAATTGACACAAATTGCCGTGTAACAAATCCCAAGCTACATCTTGTCAACATAAATTCAAATGCCAAATCTGATCAAAATCCATTGAATTTTTTTTCTCAAGATATTGGACAGAAACAAATTTTGACAACATTCAAAGGCCATAGCTCTGCTGAAAATTGACGCAAAATGTAGCGTAACAATCCAAAGCTTTATCTTGTCAACATTCACATGCCAAATTAGTTCAAATTAGGATATGAATCGGTACACCTACAAGATCTCCTCGCTCCCCCCGTAAAACACTGCTCGGCCACAGCCGAGGTGGTTAAGAAATTCCTTAAAGACACAAATTACTGGGAAGTAATATAAGAAAAACAGCTGTTGTTACCCACACACCGCGCTTAGGCAACCATCACCTACCGTCAATCTGCACTTGGACCTAAGACGGGGGCGTCAAAGCGAGACACTGTGGTTGCGGCTCATTTGCTTTGCACTTATGGGTGCCCCGCCGAGGCTACCCCCGTCAAAGGACAAACCAATGACCCTCCCATACCTTCAACATCATAACAGACCACGGGCAAGGGTGCATCATAAGAAAATCCCCTAGCCCGAAAACTCCCACGGACATGCTTGAACCTGCGGCGACAAGCCGATTCGGGACACTGTTGTTGCGGCTCATGTGCTTTGCACTTATTAGTGTTCCGATGAGGTAACATGCCGCTGCAGGACAGGCAGCCCCAATGGGAAGGTAATTCTTCACAATAACCGCACCACCTTGGTTTTGAACAAGTTACCCTAAGAGCCGGACCGTGCCTTTGTGGGGGAACACCCCCTCACAAGCCCGGCCCGCCCTGTGCACAGAATGGGAAGCCAAAATATGTGACGAATGGCGCGGTCATATTAGCACAAGCGCAATATGCACTAATGACTTTTGTTTGTATTACAGGTACAGGTGGGACCCAGGGGGACAAGAAACTGGACACAACTACACTGATCCGCACACATGTGGTCCCAAAGCACTAATCCGACTTTCTATTTCAGGGACGAGAGGAGGCTAGACGGAGAGCGTCAGGACAACATCCTGAGGGCACCTGGGAGAAAGCCCGTACTGGGCTCCCCCTAGGTACCAACAGAATGAAGTCCCCGGAAGTATGCAAAGCGAAGGCATAAATACTGCCAGAACAGAGCATACAAACGGGGACAGGTCACGCGCTAAATATTTTTATAGGCGGGGCAACGGCAATATCCACAATTTGCTAGATATTTGGAAATAGGAAGTCCCTTAAAAATGCCTTTTGGAAGACCATTCAAAAATAAAAATTAGCGGGATTGCAAAACGGCTGATTAGCCTCATCACTGCCTTTCCCAAACAAACACATACCTCCAAACACATCACGAAGACACACCTGTCCAATTTTGAACCCCACTTGCATAGGCAGGTCTCCGTGATGAGAGCACGGGTACTAGGACTTTTTGCAATAGCCGGAATTGGCTGGTCTATTAGTCACCCATCCTGGCTCACTTTAGATGCCTGTTCAAAATTCAAAAATTTCATGCGTTATCACCCTTTAACAAGCATCGTAACCGAAGGCGTTTTCTTTGCCATGTCAGGGGTGGAGGCAGAGAATAATGGAAGCCAGAACTGATAATGTATGTTAGCTTTTTTCCTCGGCCAGACATTCGAAAACAGGGCTGTGCTCTGACACATTTGACAGTCGAAATTGGCAACACGTCATCACATACTAGAGCCCGTCTTTGGTCTGATTCCTACACTCAAAATTCTAAAATCGCCGCAGAACTGTGTTTCTTAGGACAAACGCTGTTCCTTGGGTGCGATTTGTGCCTACCTCCGATTAAGAGTTCAGTATATTCCCATTGGTCAGCTGACACCTGTCGAATTGATAAGTGCCAGCACATTGGAGGCCCTGGGAAGAGCAGTTCATAAACTAATCCCATTTAGCGAGATGGGAGTAGCCCCTTTGTGCTTTCAGCGCCCGGTTACCTTACAAAATCTATCAAGTCAAGTTAAGCCAAATTAGTTCAGAATGCCTCAATTCTTTCTTAAGATAAAGAGCGCAAACGAATTATTGACGTCATTCAAGGCCATGAATCTGCTGAAAATGGACGCAAAATGCTGGGTAACAATCCCAAGCTACACGTTGCAACGTAAATTCAAAAACTAATCATATGTTTCTTAACATGGAGTGGAAACTTTCTGGCGTCAGGCAAGGGCCATAACCCTGTTGAAAATTGACGCAAAAAGCCGTGTAACAATTATTATGCCATGTATTATTATCATCGATTTATTTATACCAGTACTAATCTTCCATGTGGCCCTCTTATTTTCTAGGTAGAAACCAGCACTAAGCAATGTGGATAAAGTCTCTTGCTCGAGGAAACAACGTGATGTTAGTTGCAATAGTTGGGATCGAACCCGGTACCTCTCGATCTCTAGTCCGATGCTCTACCACTGCGCCACAGTGCTCGAAGCTAGAGGTTCTCAATATTCATATATATGCAAATGTGACCAAAATCATAGATTTGTTTTCAAGATATACATGTAGATCGAAAAAACGGATGGATGGACAGATGTGAAAACAGTACACCACCCCTACATATTTTGTATTCACCTTTTTTGCATTATCTGCTGGTTCCTAGTCTGAAGATTATGTTAGAAAAACAGGTAACCAGACCCCCCCCCCCCCCACACACACACCTCAAGGGGGGGGGGGGGGGGGTGGGTGGGGGTCTGGTTACCTGTTTTTTTTTTCCAATATTGACAATGTGCAAGCTGGGAGCCAGCAAATAATGCAAATATGGTGAATGCAGGGCGTATAATAAAGCCGGAAGCAAAGTTGTCAACCGTTATTGGGTTAACTACCATATAACCGAAATTCACTTTTATCTGCAATATGCTCTGCAAGCTACAATACTGCTGCTTCTGAAGACACAATATAATCGACTGCTTTTGGGTATATTGTTCATCAATCGACCCAAAGTTACTAAATCCAGGAGTTTCCCGCCTGTTCAAATTATTGTCCACGTGACTAGCTAATGGTCATTTATAGCAGTGCTTTTGTTTGTTTGTATTGGAGTTTAATGGCCCAGTCAACACTATTTTAGGTCATTTTTGAGCCAGTCAGTTAACCTATCCACACCTTTCCTTGGCAGGCTTCTACGTAAGTGGTTAACCAGTACAGTGCACCTTTATTCACCAGAAACTAACAACTACCCTTCTTGAATCAGTGGGAGAGGATTACCATAGAACAGATATCATGATCAATCTCCACGAAAGAATGTTGCCGACCCCGGCAGGTATCGAACCCACAACCTCCTGATCACCAGTCAGATGTGCATCTGAGCTACAGAGGCCGGCAATAGCAGTGCTATTCCAACTGTGATGTCAGAATGGCTTGGTCTCATCTATAAAATATGGAGTGGGCTCGTTTAGTGGGACATTGGACAACAGTGTAGACCATGATCAGATACCGCAAAATGCAGCATCTGATCTGGGTCTACACTATCCGTTTAATCCTTATCTTGCTGTTCACGACAACCCCTATCTTTGCAAACTGTAGATCCAGATCAGATGGCTTCTGAAGAAGCCATCTGATCAGGATCTACACTGTTTGATTTGAGGTTTAACGTCCCCGTTAACACTGTAAAGGTCATTTTGGAGACGTTGCTTCCAATTTTGTGGGACTTTTATCTGACATTGAGATGAAATGACATCTCAAGCCCTGTCGCCCAATGAAACCAATAAGTTTATTAGCATGGACGGTCCGCCTCGCACCGCAGTTCCTGGACAGGCTTAGATCCTCTAAGTGGTTTACGACTACTAGTGTGCGGGCCGGATTCAGCACTGCGTGGAAGCATCCTGCAGCCCATATATTTCTTCAATCCCCCATGGGTGGGGGCCATTACACTGTTTGACATTCAGTTTATGAATTTGTAGGAATAAATTACATCAAGTAATCTGATTGGTTCAAAGTCAGAAATGTGTGTGGCTAAACTGAATATTCAGCAAGAGAAGTGTTAAAGTGCTGATATTTGAGGGTTATAAATGAAACAGTCTATGTTACTGTTCAGGATCATTTTCCCAGCCCACACTCAGAGACTCACAAGGTAACAGTCCTGACTGTGCTCCGATTATCTGCAACATGCAAAGATCTCTATTAGTTGGAAACGTTTATGGATTTACAGTAAATTCCTATATTAAGTCCACCTTTGGTGGTCCCTGACCAGAAGACACTGCATGCAGAAAGAATAATTCCACCCTACTAAATAAACTTTTTTAGAAGAATTGGTCTAAATTTAGGTGGTCTTAATATCGAAATTCCGCTATTAAGGCCACCTGAAATTAAGACAAATTCTGTTATAAAAACTTATTTTGAAGGGTTCACTAAATTTTTCTTTTTGTTTTCTGCCAATTATGTCCTCTGGTCAGGGACCACCTTTGGGACTGTTTAAAAGTGGTCTTAAAGACCACTTATGAAAGTCTCAAAGGTGGCCTTAATATAGGCACTTAACTATATTTGAAAATGGACGTGTTTTCAAGGAACTGTGAAAGAAACAAACACAACTTACTTCTTTTTTCAAACATGCTTTAATAATTGAAATAGAAATGTGAACCAGCATTTGTAGAAAGAATAAATAAATAACAGCAATAAAACTACAACTACTTGGAACAGATCTTATTAACAATCTTCAAAACCTCTTCTTGTAGCCATAAATATATCCAGGACAGATGTTATGAAACCTCATTTATGCTCAACGTCACTGAGCATCAAATTTGTCCTGCTCATACATTTGACAATGCAAACAATTTCAGGCCCTTTAAAATTATGAGCAGGACAAATGACATTTCCTGTTCACCCGAGCAGGAAAATCACCCTTTTTTTTCTTTTTCTGTTTTGGATTGCATTGAGGATTTAGTCCCTATCAAAACTTTTTAGCAAATTCTGGAGATGTTGCTTCAAATTTTGTAAGATTTTTACCAGACACTGAAATTACATCTCAAGTCCTATCACTCAAAGAAACCACTTGAGATTAAGGGATGGTCTGACTCGCACCACTTTTTCTGGGCAGGCTTAGATCTTCTAAGCAGTTTACCAGTACTCTAAAGTTTGGTCTGTTCCAGCTCAGAGCAGAAGCACCATGCAGCCCAATCTATTTCTTCAAGCCCAGAAGGGCAGGAGCTATAAAATCACCTCATTATTTTGTGTTGTAATTTTATGAGTATTATAGCTGACTTGAGCATGAATAAAGTTGTATGACATCAGCATCAGGCTACACCAAAACAATGACATTTGATCAGTTACTTTAACCTTTATAATATAAGCAGTAAAAATGGTGGGTATAAGTAAGTAAAAATGGTGGGTATCTGTAAGTAAAAATGATAGGTATCTGTAATTAATATATTCAACAGGACAAAGGTTAAGAAATGGTGACACTGTCCATCATATATTTTTTAAGTTCAATAGATATACATGTACTTGATATATTTTCTAGAAGAAACCTGCGTCCTTCCAAAAAGGGTCTACTTTTACAGAAATTTAACCCTTTTTGTACCAAATAGAATCTTCCTTCTTATATAAACTAACAAGTCCATTTCAAAATTGAGGGTGTCGGGTTCTGTTTTTGGGAAATGGCTTAATTTTTGAAAACTGTGTAGGCCCTGATCAGATGCCGCACTCTGCGGCATCTGATCTGGGCCTGCACTGTTTGCCAGGGTACCCGTTTTGGGGTTTCGGTACAAAATGGGTTAAATAATTATTTACTTAACCCTTATCTAAATAATTAAGCTACCCCCATTTCTAACTTTGAACCAATAACTTGATTTAATCTATATCTATTCCCGCTATTAAATTCACAAACTGGATGTCAAACTCAGATCCTGATCGGATGGCTTAGATCTGATTTGGATCTGCACTA
Source organism: Lucinisca nassula (assembly GCA_963580285.1). Taxonomy (NCBI): domain Eukaryota; kingdom Metazoa; phylum Mollusca; class Bivalvia; order Lucinida; family Lucinidae; genus Lucinisca; species Lucinisca nassula. The sequence continues at coordinate 33,125,470 of OY757019.1, forward strand.
TTTGCAAAGGTCGAGGTTGTGGTGAACAGCAGGATAATCGTTATGCACTGACGAGGGGTACAGATGTACTTATAGCTTGGTCCAACAAACTGGATTTCATTTCTCACAACTTACCAACTTAGCCATTAATCAAATGTCAAAATATGTGAAATGTCGTGATATTGGAATATGTAAACAATTGCCTGTATCTCATTGACAGTAAATGGCATCAGTCACTCATATTATTTTGATGTCTAGGCTATCTAATGTCTTTATATTTCATTTGAGCCGCGCCAAGCGAATTTGGGTCTTCGAGCATTCCGTCATGACAAATTTTAACTGCGCATGCCCAGCCATTCAGAGGGGCCAGGGATATGGCTTTCTGTCTGAAGGTTCCTCCTGATTCACTGCTTGTATGAGCGAGCAGCGAAGGTTCTGGCGAGACTGCGCGGATGCGCAGGCTCGCCTGAACCTTCGCTGCTCGCATGACGATAAGTACCAAAATCGCTTGACGGGGCCCATTTATTTATTTTTTTTGACAGGAAATCATTAAAACTATGTTATAATAATATGCTATTAAGGAAACCTAGAATGATATTCAAATTGATAACTATTCTGTATTACAAAGGACAGTGAATTACAATCAAAAACGGTATTACACAAGTCTGGACAACAGGCTATGTTCTTATGATAAAAATGCTAAAGTAATAGACCAAATGTCATTAAAATTCAGTCATCAAAACTTGTATCTTTCAAAACAAACATCAACCGAACTTCTAAATGCATAAATCTGAATAAACCATAGCACTCCAAAGCCAACAAAATTTTGAGTGACCAGGGCTCATCACGAAAACACGCCTATATAATTTTTACCCCCTTGAACCCCACTCTTATGCAGTAAAAGTGGAGTTTACAGGGGTAAACCATATTTTTCTTATTTTTGCTCAAAAACATAGATTGTAGGTACTCGTTAGAACCGCCTCGCGGAGGAGGTTCTAACAATATCCACAATCTATTTTTTGAGCAGAAATGAGAAAAATATCACAATTTTTCATCTGAAAAGTTTCATTTTTTGGTGGTAAAATTTACTATGTATTTGTATAGGCGTGTTTTCGTTATGTGACACATTTAAATCCTTATCAACCTGAAAAAATTAATTTTGCCACATCACATTATGCTAACACATCCGTGCGACATAGTGCATTTTTCAAATCTCCAAAATCGCTACTTTTCTGATGAAAATCAGTTGTATTTTTCTTATTTATACTAAAAACATAGGTTGTAGGTGCTGGTTAGAACCACCTCATTGAGGCGGTTCTAACGAATACCCACAACCTATGTCTTGGAGCAGAAATAAGGAAAATAATATATACCCCCGTAAATCCCAGTTTTCTCTATATAAAGTGGGGTTTAAGGGGGTCTTCATTTCATGGACTTGTTAGCGTGATGATTTCTAAATATTAACCAATCAAATTACTTGACATAATGTATTCATTCAAAGCATCTGTCTCTTACCAGTCACAAAAACATGCCTTTATAATTTTGCTCTCCTACACCCCACTTTTCTATAGTAAATTATGTCTTTACCGTATTGATCCTAAGCATTGGGACACATAGGCCTAAGCAAACAGTGCCGACCCAGAAGCAGTCTGATCAGGGTCTACACTGTTTGCCATTCCGTCTGCGCCTTCAAGACTCCTTACTGTATCACGAAACAAATTTGTTAAAATTTTAGGAGAATTACAGCATGTCCTCAAGGTGTCTTCATTTTTAGGATTTTTACGGTTAACTACACAAGCAGGGAATAAGTATGTGCTGAGCAGACTGTGCAGGTTGATCTGCACCTTTGCTGTTTGCAAATGACAAAAACAAGTTTTCTAATTACATGGCTCATTTATGAGCAGGCCTTGGGGTCTTGTCACGTCTCTGCTGCCCCATGCAATACATAAAGTCAAACTTCGATGGCTCGAACCCCTTCACGACCATAGAAATTTGTTCGAAACAGCGGTAGTTCGAGCCACTGTTGCATACTTCCAGAAAACATAACAGGGGTATTTTTGGACTTCTTTTCGGTGTTCTGTAACATAAATGTATGCTGTGTGTACTCATTAGAATCGCCTCATTGAGGCGATTCTAATGAGTACACACAGCATACATTTGCAAGATAAAAGTCGAAAATCTCCTTAATTATCCCACACTTTTTCTTATGCAGAGGAATTCCCTAGGGACTCAAAAAGGGGTTCGACTCAGCCATGGTAAACGAGCCATCGACGTTCGACTGTATACAATGTACCATAAAGAAATCCTAAAAATTTGGACATTCTGAGGACTTGCTGTAATTCTCCTACACTTTCAACAAATTTGTTTCACAAAACAGCAAGGAGTCCAAAAAGTGCAGATGGGATGGAAAACAGTGCTTGACATCACGTGAACAAGTCTATGAAATGAACACCCCTCTAAAACCCACTTTATATAGAGAAAACTGGGGTTTATGGGGGTATACATTCTTAATTCTGCTCCAAGACATAGGCTGTGGGTACTCGTTAGAACAGCCCCAATGAGACAACAACCTATGTTTGCAGTATAATAAGAAAGATATTACGACTTCCATCAGAAAAGTAGCCATTTTGGAGATGTGAAAAAATGCACTATGTCGCACAGATGTGTTATCCTAATGAAGAGCAGTCTGATCCTGGTCTGCACTGGTTGCTTAGGCCTACCTGTCCCAATACACAGGATCAATACGGTATTAATAAAATGCTTTGGTGTGTTATGGTTCACTCCAATCATTGGTGTTACGACTCACTCCAGTCAGTTTTCATTATGTCTTGGCTTATAACTAATTCCATGACATACGCATACAGTGATTTGGACATTGTTTCTTTTGTTAATAATTTGTCTTAAATGCTTTTTCTTCATTATCTGTGTTAAATGTAACAGAAGTGGACCCTGTTTTTTTTTCATATTTATCACAGTATTCCAAGATATTTTAATATAGTCAAGTAGAAGTTCTGCGATGATAGCTCTAAATGAAACAACTGCATGGCTTACATATGATGATATAACATGGAAATTCGACCATTAATCAAGCCAAGCTAAATGATGAATATTAACTTTTAAATATTAATTTTATTATCCACTCTAAATAAATTGGTTGAACAAACATGTTTTTGTTTGTTTGATTTGAGGTTTAACGTCCCCGTCAACACTGTAAAGGTCCATTTTGGAGACGTTGCTTTCAATTTTGTGGGACTTTTACCCGACATTGAGATGAAATGACATCTCAAGCCCTGTCACCCGATGAAACCAATAGGGTTTATTAGCATGGACGGTCCACCTCGCACCGCGGTTCCTGGACAGGCTTAGATCCTCTAAGCGGTTTACCATTACTAGTGTGCGGGCCGGATTCAGCTCTGCGTGGAAGCATCATGCAGCCCATACATTTCTTCAAGCCCTGAACAAAATGAAATGGTCCTCTTCTTGGAGAATAACCATTAACTACTGTTTGTTTGTTTACTGATTTTAGGTCTCATCAGAATTATTCGGGTCATTATGGAGACACTGTATTTTGTGGGACTTTTACCTGACATCGAGTTGAAATTACATCTCAAACCCAACCAAAACGATAGGGTTTAAGGGGCATGCACCACTTTTCCTGGGAAGGCTTAGATTTTCTAAGTGCTTTACCAGTACTCAGAAGTTTGGTCCGTACCATGCAGCCAAATCTATTTCTCTAAGCCCTGATAAATGGGGGCAATATACCAACATATCAACAGAAACAATGTCCAAATTAATACTTCTACCATATTTAGCCTCAAAATTTGGACAACAATATGAATGATGAAAAAGTGACAAGATAACCAAAGTAACTCTGTTCAGAAAGATACACATAGCCCAAAATTAGTGTAACAAGGAATATTAAGGGATAAGTTTTTCTTATTTTTTTAAAAAACATATTTTGGGGTACTTTTTAGAACATTCTCAATAAGGCGATTCTGACAAGTACCTATAACATATTTCTTTTTTAATGGATAAGTAATAAAATTTATGCCTACATTATCGTCGTTATTTCTTATCTGAAGCTACCCAGGTATGTTATATTTTTACCAAGAATTTGCCATCATTTCAGCTGCAAAAATGTCCTTTACCGTTATGGTCCTAAGAACTGGGGCAGACAGGCATAAGCAAACAAAGCAGACCCAGATCAGACTGCTACTGAAGGAGCAGTCTGTTCAGGGTCTAAACTGTTTGCCATTTCCTCTGCACCTTTTAGACTCAATGCTGGATAGTAAAACAAATTTGTTAAAATCTTAGGAGAATTACAACAAATCCTTAAGGCGTCCGAATTTTTGGATCTTTTAAGGTAAGTATTTGGGCAGACAGGCTTGCTTAAGCAAAGAGTGCAGACCCAGATCAGACTGCTCCTTCGAGCAGTCTGATCAGGGTCTACACTGTTTGTGGAACCTTCTGTCTTTTAGACTCCTTGCTGGATTGTTAAACAAATTTGTTAAAATGGTTTGAGAATTACAGCAAGTTCTCAAGGTGTCAGAATTTTTACGGTATAGTAGGCATGTGTGAAAGCTCATACTTTGCTGTTTGCACTAACATACTGCCAAAGAGTATACCGATAGTTCAGACTGTGCGCATTTAGATGTCAGACTGCAGAACTTTTTCTCCTTGTGGCTCTTACAGAATGTCCAAATTTTGAGGGTACTTCTGGTAGCCTAGACTATTAACCTATAGCACTCTTTTATCTGCATATATTTGGCACATAATCATTGCAACATCTTCAGAATACAGCAGAAATGTCTAGATCATATGAAAGTGGTCTGAAACTGTCTTGACTGGTCTAGAAATATGGCTCCCATAACTTTTCATTCATTGGAAGAATGCTGAAGTCATTCTTCTAGTTAATTTTGGTTCGGCTTGGAATTTAATGGCCAGTTGAGCTTGTCAGTTTAAATAACACCACTTTTCCTAGGCAGGCTTATATATAAGTCATCAGCCAGAAGAGTTAAGGAGAATGGGAACTCCTGACAGATTTTGCGCCATTTTTCAAAGGGAGACAACTTTCGAGATTTCCTGTTTGCTCTTTTATAAGCCATGACCCATGGAAAAAGGGGTCTACTCTTAAAGGAAAGAATTTGTAGCAAATTCTTTCCTTTAAGAGTTGACCCTTTTGACATGGGAGATAAAAATACTTTTGCAGGAGTTGCCTCCCCTACAGGTGTTTCCATTCCCGTCAATAGAGCTTTTCTAAAAAATTTTGGACATTCTATTTCCAGTTTAACCCTAATCCTGCTGAACAAATTAATTTCACCACACCCATTTCAGAATATGCACCAATCAAATTACTTGATAAAATGTACTGGTTCAATTCACAAACTGCATGAGAAGCATTGTAGACTGATCCAGATCTACATTGTTTGCAAGTGTAATGGTTGTTGTGTTCAGCAGAATATGGGTCAAATCCATTACCCTATAATATGTCCGTTTCAGATATTACATTTTGGGAGGAAAAGACCCACACATTTCTGCTATACTTTAAGTCCACACTACATAGGAAATATCACTGCTAAGGCCTCCTAACTTCATCTCATTATTTTTTTCAGATAGCCAGCTATCTTCTTATTTTGATTCTATACATTGTGACTACAATAAATTAACACCATGTATAATGTATTGTATTGTATACACTTAAAAGAACAGTTCAGGATTTTACACCGCATGATTTTTGCTACCCTCTGACTGCTTTAACCCTTCTCTTGCTGAATAAATTAATTTTGTCACACCCATTTCTGACCATCAACCAATCAAATTACTTGATAAAGTTTTCAAATTCACAAAGTAAATTACAAACAGTGTGGATCTGAACTTTTTGCGGTGGCAAGGTTTATCATAGTTCAACAAGATCAGGGGCCAGTTGTTCAAAGCATTGTTAGGGTTTTTTTTTAACGAGCTCGTTAGTGGTCATATTGTTAACTCTTCTAGCAAGTACAATATCGTAAATTTTGGTATTTTTGCTGAAAAAAATGTGAGCAGCTTGCTCACATTTTTTCAGCAAAAATTTCAACATATTTGCCATATTTAATGATCAAAGTTTTAACGATACGTTAACTAACGACGTCGTTAGTTTTGAACAACTGGCCCCAGGATTAACCTGTATCATGCTGAACACAACAATTACTTTTACAAACAGTGTAGATCCAGATCAGATGGCTTCTGAAGAAGCCATCTGATCAGGATCTACACTGTTTGTCATGCAATTTGTGAATTGAACAAATACTTTAAATCAAGTAATTTGATTGGCTGATAGTTAGCAACAAGTGTGGCTAAATTAATTTATTCAGCAAGTCAATGGTTAACAACAAATCCGTCCCTGAGGGTCATTTTGCACTACCTCCCAGCGAATCAAAATTTTAAGTGATGATATGTCAAACGACAATCTTTCATCAGGACCTGTAATATAGGAGGTTAATCCCTAGCTCTTGTCAAAGTGCATGCAATACATGTACAAGATACATGAACATTGCAAGAAGAAATCACTCAAGGTGAGCAAAACATTGTTTTACCCAATAAATATCACAATCTTAATATATACAAGGCTTCAACTACTTCTATCACCATACTAGACCTCAAACAGGAGGAATAAATAGTATTTAAAGAGACCAAAGTAACATAAGAAAACAAATATTAACGTCTCAAGTCTCTTCTCTTTAACAAGCTATAGGCATATTAAGTGACAGGTGTTTTTCTTGGAAATGGAGACTATACGAGTATCTGCAAGTTGTTAAAATAACTATTTTTTTTTTTTTTTCATTTTACTGCTATTATTATCACTGAATTGGCTTTTTATTCCCTTGGTTCTGCTTTTATGGCACTTTCAAGATTATTTCACTTATTTTGAGCAGGTCATTTATCAGAGGTCAATGAAAAAACAGTGCAACCGAGAATTTTTTTTTTCTGATTTGGGATGGATCAAAATTTAAAGTGATGACCATAAGCAGGCTACAAAACTAAGCTTGATTTGTTTTATAAATATTATCTGACACTATGGTAAGGAAGAACTTTCACCTTTAACACAGTTTAACTTCATACATATATACTCACCGGAAATAGAAACTATACACTCATTTTTGAATTGTCACTGGCAAAACATTTCAATGAAATTTGAATTCCGGTGATGTAAATAATCATCAGTGGAATGTCTGCTACTGATGTATTGAATAAAATGGTGAATTTAGCTACGGATTATCGGGCAGGGCCACAGTTTCAAGGCAAGGGTCAAAATCTTGGTGTTAAAGTTTCAATCGAGTCAACATTTTGTGTCACGAATGTGATTTCCATTCTAAGCGATCATTATTTATCAACTCACGTTTGGAAAATTGTTTACAAAATGAAAATTTTGGCAATGGTTGAAAAGTTATCGACCTTTAAATATTGGACCAAAATACCGAAAAAGAGCCAGAAATAAGGCATTTTTGATTACTTTGATTGTTTTAATCAATATTTAAATTGCAAATGAAGATGTTAAAACAATTTAAGGTGTTTTTGCGTCGATTTTTGGCTTGAGGCAGTATTTTGAAAATTTTGCTGAAAAATACAGTTTTTGAAATTTCAATAGAATTTTAGCTTCTTGATAATTTCCACTTTTACCAATTGTTACTCACAAGCTAGCGTAGGGCAAATTGTTTACAAAATAAAATATTTTGCAATGGTAGAAAAGTTATCGACCTTGAAATATTGGATCAAAATACCGGAAGTGAGCCAAAAGTATGGCATCTCTGATTGCAGTTGTTATTTTATTCATTATTTATGATACAAATGAAGATGTTAAAATGATTGAAAGCGTTTATGCGTCGATTTTTGGCCAAAAGCATCGTTTTGAAAATTTCGCTGAAAAATACAATTTTTGAGATTTCAATAGATTTTTTGTTTCTCAATAATTTTTAGATGTTATGTTCTTTTCTTATTCCTTTCTTTTGGCTCATTGCCTATACGCAAACACGTTGCAGTCTAAATTCGATTACATAAAGATTTTGTGAAAAATGCACTTTTTAACATTTTCCCCGAAAACTTTTATTTTGAACACCAGATTTTCCTTAATTTATTACAGGATCCATGTCAATAGATAGTCTAATCCTTTATCGGTAATATTTGATTGAATTATTCACTTGTTATATCAGGAGAGAAGATTTAAAAGTGTATAGTTTCTATTTTCCGTCAGTATATATGCACACCTAAAACATATGCTAACAATGACATGTTGATCGAATTCATTGTCAACAGTTTCTTGTCTGACTCGTGGCTTGTAAAGACCTTTTGTGTTAATGCATGTTTTCTTATGTAACGGGTCAAATGTCATGAGACATGGAACTATAAAGATGTAGGCCATTATTTTACATATTCAAATTGGCACAAAACCTTTCACTCCACTATTCAATGTATTTGCATGTAAGAAAGCTCAGGAAAGTGTAGATAAATTGCTTCAAAAACAAAAATTTCGGACACAATTGACAATATTATATTCCATTTTTAACAAAGGGGGACAACTCTCATGACTTTTTATTTGCTTTCCTGTGAATGCCTGAAGAAGCCATTTGATCAGGATCTACACTTTGTCATTCAGATTGTGAATTTGAAAGAATGAATTATATCATGTAATTGCATTAGTTGTTAGTCCAAAAAAAGGTGCAGCAAATTAATTGCTTCAGCAGGACAAGAGTTAATGTTTGCTATGACAAACATAGGTTTTCTCTTGACATGCTGTTAATTTCCAAGAAAAACATATGTGCTTTGCATAATGAGTGGAAGTTTTTGTGCCAACAGTAAAAGGAGCCTGTACATACATAATCTAAGGTAAAAGTCAAATCACAACCAGTTAAATGTATTGTGTTGCATTTCATATGATAAACACGTTAAATGCATATTTTTATCACACTCATTGAAGAATAATTATAAATCTACGACACCAACATAAAGAACAATATATACTTTTTCCCAGTTTAGCTCTAATAGTTTTCAAAATGTTTTTATAGTTATGCCATACAAAAGGTTTTTTTTATGATATATTTTGCTCCAGAGGCCTCATTTTCTTTTCAGGATAAGTTTTTTCTCCTTTACAAGAATACGTCTTTGTTTCAATGTTTCAAAAATATTTTGGCAAATTAATTAAACAAAATTCAGTAAATTGAACAAAGTCTGCAAAGGATACCACAGAACAATTTTTATACTTTTGTTGTCAATACCATGTGTACAATATGTATTTGGACAGATATGCTCTAGGAAATAGAGTAAACCGAGGTGAGATGCTGCAGCATGTGGCATCTAATCAGGGTCTACACTGTTGGCCCGCTCATCTAGCTATTTTTAAACACAACACCAGGTAATAAATTGTTCTTGTTCAAACTTTAGAACAAGTAGGATAAAATGGCAGAGTTCCCACAGCATTTTGAAGATGGGGTACATTTGGTCTTTTCTCAGTGGAAAGTAATATATATGGGACCTCATCAATTTTGGGGGTTCAGGTCCAAAGGGGGTAAAAAACCCTTTGCAGAGGGTAAACGGGAATGCTGAATGGTGAGGTGTCCAAATATTTAGGAACAAGACAGTACTACATACTTTTGCTTTGTGATTCTGTTTTTCCATTCAAATATTTCTCATTAACATAACGGAGAAAATATTTGCTACAATATCAACTCTGTATTAACAAAGAGACTAATCAAGCAACTATACTATACATATTCAGAACTTATCTTAGTATAAGCAGGGCCCAGTTGTTCAAAGCATCGTTAGCTCAACGAGCTGGTTAGTGGTCAAATTGTTAACTGTTCTAGAAAGTATAATATTGAAAATGTTGGTATTTTTTGCTGAAAAAATGTGAGCAGCTTTTGCATCTGCAAAAGCTGCTCACGTTTTTTCAGCAAAAATATTAGCATATTTACCATATTTAATGATCAAAGTTTTAACAATATGTTAACTAACGACATCGTTAGTTTTGAACAACTGATCCCTGATTTTAAAGCAAGCACAATCTTGTCAAGCTTCTGGTTAATCGTGATTACAGACCACTACAATCGAGAAACAACTATATAAATAGTAACTATTAAAACACAAACAAATCCAAACCCTCTTCTAACAAGCAACTAACATCACTAGACATCTACGATTAAGTACTATACTAGTCTAAGTGTTCTCAAAGAACAAGTCAAATACTATGAAATACGTAACAGATCTGAGTCTGTATTTTTGCACACAGTATCTATTGCAACTAATTTCATACATGGAAAAAAGTAGTGCAAAAGTACTTTAAAATACACAAGGACCCTGTTGCTAAAAGTCTGAATCTGTTAAGCAATTAATAATTTAATATGTTCAATGTTCTAGCAAATCACCTGCAGAAATTGATACTTTTTGCTGAAAAAAAAAAGTAAAAATCAAATCAAATTTTATCAGCCCAGTAACTGTGAACTTGCCACAAGGCAATCCATTCATAAGAAAAGGGCATTATCAAATAAGAACCCAGAAAAGGTTCATTCAGCTGCACCCACAACTACGAGAGATAGAGATTTCTTGCATTAAGGTTTCTAAAGGCCATCATGCAACCACACCATATATAATTTGGATCCCCTTAAACCCTGTTTCGTGTCGTAAAATGGGGGTTTACAAGGGCATACATTATTTTCTTATTTTTGCTCAAAAACACAGATTGTGAGTACTCATTAGACTAAACCATCTCACAGAGAGGGTTCTAATGAGTACCCCCATAGAACAAAACATAGCTTGTGGATACTTTCAACATTCTTTTATCAAATTCGATAGATGAATAGTCAAGACAGTGTTTGGAATATGAAATTTGACAGTTTGACTGTGGACAACCCAACTGAATTCAACAGTTCTGAATCTGACAATGTCCAACTCAAGAAGGTATGGTCTTCAGATCATCTTCATTACTACACCACAAACACTATAATTTATAATACTGTCCATTAAAACATGACTGGATATAACATGGTATAAATATGGATCCCCAAAATTTATAATTCTATAGAAAATTTTTTCCATAAATTTCTGTATTTTTCTAGATAAGCTATACATTTTTGTTTTGGCTATAACATGGCTGCTTAATTAATAAAATTTACATTTGAACCCGAACAATAGTGTCATAAAGAGGTTGTGGTATATCTAGGTTACCCTCCAACTGGGTACAGACAAGTTAAACTGTAACAGCCTTCCGACTGACGTGACTCTCTGATATGCGAACCAATCTCAACACGTCATATGTTTAACAAATTCGCAAGTGGTCAGAATGTATACTGTTCCAGTGAGTTCAACATCAAAAACAGTGTTGTTTTTTGGGGTTTATTTTTTTTTTGCTAGAAAAAGTGTGATTTAGTTACTGCAATTCAACTCCAATTTTTTTCCCAGCCAATGAATAGCACATTTGCCATATAAATTGATCAAAGTTCCATTAGTAAGTTAACTAATAACAACACTAGCTTTAAACAACTGGGCCCTATGGCTGAATAGTATCACATTTAATCATTATGCCATTCAGTATAAGCAACCCACTGGCTCTACCGTATTTAAAGTATGTATTTGGACAGACAGACCTGATCAAACAGTGTAGACCCAGATGAGATGCCGCATTATGCGGCATCTCATCAGGATCTGCACTGTTTGCCACTCATCCAGCTATTTTTAGACACAAAATCTGGCAGCAGATTGTGCATGTTCAAATTTAAGAACAAGTACGGGGAAAAGTTGAGGTGTCCAAATATTAAGGGTAAATACGATATGTATTCTGATGAATACAAGCCTATATATCACAATGATATGATTCTATACAAGGGACAAAAATGCATATGAGCATATAGTGAGAAAGACTGCCGTTGTGGTCCTGCCAGCAGTGATGTTATGTATCAGCCTGCATTATGTTAACAAGGCTGTGCAATGAGGCTGTTCTAATGAGCATCTACACCAATTCATCACGTGAACAAGTCCGTGAAATGAACACCCCCTTACACCCCACTGTATATAGAGAAAACTGGGGTTTACGGGGGTAAACAATATTTTTCTTATTTCTGCTCCAAGACATAGGTTGTGGGTACTTGTTAGAACCGCCTCAATGAGGCGGTTCTAACGAGTACCCACAACCTATGTTTGCAGTATAAATAAGAAAAATATCACAGATTTTCTTCAAAAAAGTAGCCATTTTGGAGATGTAAAAATTGCACTATATCGCACGGGTGTGTTATCGTAATGTGTTCTGGGTAGAAGCATGAAAAATATCGTTTTCATCAGAAAATTCACCCTTTTGGAGATAAGGTCGCACAGATGTGTTATCATAATGGGCTTTGATACACAAGCAAATCTCAGCATCTGCTGGCTGACCAGGTTATACAACAGTTTCCTCATGATGCTCAAATATAATATGGGTCATTTCTGAATCTCATTATTCAGTAACCCATTTAAAACATGCCACATTTGGCCACTGCGACACATTTATTGCTGTCTTAGCCAATCCAATATACTCGGCACTTGTAAGTGAAACACAAAGTCTCATCACGAAAACACGCCTATATAATTTTGACCCCCTAGAACCCCACTTTTATATAGTAAAACTAGGGTTTATGGGGCTATACCTTATTTTTCTTATTTCTGCTCTTAAATATAGATTGTGGGTACTCGTTAGGACAGCCTCATCGAGGCGGTTCTAACGAATGCCCACAATCTATATTTTGAGCAGAAATAAGAAAAGTATCACAATTTTTCATCTTAAAATTTTCATTTTTTTTTCAGCGATAAAGGTGGCAATGTATTTGTATAGGCGTGTTTGCGTAATGTGTTGAGAAAATTCTCAGTGACTGGAATAATAATTCTAACAGTATAAATAACTTTACACTCAATGACTACAATAATGCCATTTTTTTTCACACATTACAACCTGAATTTGAAAATTCATTGTTTAAAACAATAATTGCAAGAAGACAAAGACAAGCAGATCAATGAATTTGATTGAAAGTCTGATCTATGTTTCATAAAACATGAAAATTTTCTGGGGAAAAATTTCCAGGCACACATAATGATAATGAATAGCTAAATCTGAGAAAAATTTCAAGTACACATAATGAAAATGAATGACTACAGCAGAAAAAAGATACATGACTAACAACAATGATATCTAAATATCAGATCTATTATAATTCTGGAAGATAAAATATGAACTTCTATGTACACTGATATCTGCCCTATTCTCTACTCATTATACCATTACTGAGTAAAACATACATCAAATACTGTATTTACCATATGAATTTAGACAGACCGGCCTCAGCAAACAGTGTAGATACTGATGAATGTGGCATATCATCAAAGTCAACACTTTTAGCCTCTCACCCAAATATTTTTAGACACAACTCAGGTACTAGTAAATTGTACTAGTTCAAATTTTAGAACAAGTATGGTTAGAAGTTGACCTCAGGGTTCTCGTTAAAGTTTTGAAAATTGGAGTAAAAATGCTGTCCTCCAGAAAAAGTTTGAGTTTTACCCTACTTTTCTATTGAGACTTTCCAAAAAGTTGGGGAGTCAGAAATGAAAAAGTTGGAGTAAATTACTCCAAATTTGGAGTTAATAAGAACTCTGGACCTGCCCAAATACTTTTGGTAAATACAGTAAAACAGACATGGAATAAATAAACAGAGAAAAAGGTATCACAATTTTTGCTTTACAATAACTTCACAATAAAGACTGCATTAAAACTATCATCAGTACAACAATGCCACCTGCATGGGAAATTTAACTCCCTTCTTAAGTACCACTTTACTAATCTCATTTTTACACAAGAACACCTCATAGCACTGTTCACTGTAACACATTTTTTATATACAATGGCTGTGTACATTACAAACTTGCAAAAAATTAACCTTTGCTGAATAAATAATTTTTGTCACATCTGTTTCTTACGATATAAAATGTATTCATTTGCTCACTGTAACAGTTTCTGATATAGCATGGTTGACAGATGGACAGATTAACTCTACCAATATGATCAAACTTAACCCTTGTCCTGCTGAATAAATCAATTCTGTCGCACCCATTTCTGACTAATAACCAATCATATTACTTGATATAATGTATTCATTAAAATTTGCAAACAAAATACCAAACAGTGTAGATCCTGATCAGATGGCTTCTTCAGAAGCCATCTGATCTGGATCTGCACTGTTTGTAAAGGCAGGGGTTATCAGGGTTCAGCAAGACAAGGGTTGAATGCCAAGGCTAATTTTGGGACTAAGGAAATTTTTTTTTTTTTCATTTTTTTTTTGGACAGGGATAGTTCCAGCAACTGAGCCTTTCGTGGGCACTAGATCATCGGACATATTTTTTTAGGATATGGCTTGTCTGCTCAGAATGTGCTACATCTGTCAATCCATACGATGCCAACCACAGGCAATTGTCATCTGTGAGTAGCTTTACCACTACACCACGGAAGCTTCTACAATGCAGTTACAGACCATGAAATATATTGCCAATATATTAATAATTCAGCGTGAATATAATATTTACAAAAATAAATAATTACATTGTTTTCAACAGAATTATGCATTTTTTTATCTCTTGCATATTTATAGTAAAACAGATAATCGAATATATTAAAATCCCTTGTATTTACAATGAGACACTGTATTTCATACGCGGTGAAACTTCAATGGTCAGAACAACCCTGGAAACATGTAGATTTGTTTGAGACGAGCAGTTTGAGTAACTGAGGGTTTTACATAACGCCATGCTTGGAGGCATAATGCTTCCATAAAATAAAGGTATGCTGTGTGTACTCATTTGCATCGCCTCATTGAGGCGATTCTAATGAGTACACACAGCATACATTTTGTGTACTTAGAGGCGATTCAAATGAGTAAACACAACATACATATTAATGATAAAATATCTTAATATATTATCCCTAACTACCGAATGATCTTAAGTATTGGGACAGACAGGCCTAAGTAAACAGTGCAGACCCAGATCAGACTGCTCCTGAAGGACCATTGAAGTTTCACAGAAAAGGTTCATTTTGGTAGCACTATATACAGTCTTTGCATACATAAAGATCTGAAAATCACATTACGATATTAGCACTATATTAATTGCACCTCAATATCATAAAGAAATTAAGAAACCTGAGTATATTTGCGTCTAATATGCAGCATTTGATCAGGGCCTTCACTGTTTTCAAAAAGTTCAAGTTTAAAATCAATTTCTGAAATCAACCCAAACTGGCACCCCTAAATTTTGAACAGTTTTGTGCTTATATCAAATGTCAGGAGAAATGGATTAAAAAAGAATTCACTAGCATTGGCTTTAAAGGCCACTGTTTTTCAACAACCACCTGTATCTAAATAGAAGTGGAGGCAATGATCAGGAATCGATACAATCAACCCACAGCTCCCATCAGAGACACCAATGAGAAAGACACACAAACATGAAACAACAGACCCTAATGGAAACACCAACAGCGGAAAACCAAAAGGACAGTTACTTTCCCACAAAATGGCCAATAGGCTATCCAAAATAAAATAACATAAGCGACACAAACACCCAAAGACAAACCATAACCAAAATAAACTGCGACAGAAGAACTGCCTTGGAATGGTCAGCGGAAACGAATTCCACTGGGGGCCTTAAATCAATTTTTCGTGGCCACAATCCTCACCCTTACCTCCATCACTTTCTCATACTTAAAAAGTAACAAAGTCAGTGCCTGTTTTCAGCAACCACTTCTTCGCTTTCTTGAAGGTTCTTGCTAAAGAGAATACAATTTTTATTTCGCGTGGTAGGGGTATGGGTATCAGTTTCAACTAAAAAATACACAAGATTTGTTTTATTGAGATTTTACATCCCCGTCAACACTAGGTAATTTCAGAGACATTGCTTCCAATTTTATGGGACTTTTACTCAACATTGAGATGAAATGACATCTCATGCCTTACCACCCAAAGAAACAGGTAGGATTCAAGTGCTGGCCTGACTTCCACAACTCTTCCTTGGAAGGCCTAGACCCTCTAAGCGGTTTACCAGTACTAAAAAACTTGGCCTATTTCAGCTCTGCACGGAAGCACCATGCAGCCAATTCAATTTCTCCAAGCCACAATGGGCATTGACCTCAAAGTGAATAAGGTATTCTACAGGAGAAAATCCTTCCTTTAAACCCATTTTTACCAGAAACCCCAAAACGGGTAGTTGGCAAACAGAGCAGGCCCAGATAAGATGACGCAGAATGCGGCATCTGATCAGGGCCTACACTGTTTGCAAAAAGTTAAGACATTTTCCAAATAAATTTTGAAAAAAAAAAAAAAAACACAACCTGACACCCCTAAATTTTGAAATGGACTCCTGCTATATATAAGGAGGAAAATTCCATTTGGTTCAAAAAGGGTTAAGTATAGGTCCTTTCTTTTCAAAGGGGTAAAGTGTATAGGAAAGCAAACAGGAAGTCCAAAAACTTGTCTCCATAGTTACAAAAATTCCATCAATGGCTAAGCTGCACCTGTGAGGGCCAAATCTGAACTACAGTTCTTGAGAAATAGGCTTGAATATTAGGGCTGAAAATTTGAAATGTTGCCTGCTGGTCCAACAAGAAAATTAGCAAACTAACAAACAAAATGATTGGAAGGAAAACTGGATTTCTGTATCTTTCCATGCTAAAAGCAGCCTGAAAAACTTGATCAGAAATATGTCAGGACTATTAATTTCCATTAAGGGGGATGGGAACACCTGGCAGATTTTTTCCACCATTTTTCAAAGGGAGACAACTTTTTGAATTTCCTGTTCGCTTTTCTATAAGCACTGTCCCACTGAAAAAGGTGTCTACTCTTCAAGGAAAGAATTTGCTCCTGAGGAGCAAATTCTTTCCTTAAAGAGTTGACCCCTATTGACATGGGAGACAAAATACTTTTGCAAGGAGATGCCTCCTCTGAAGGTGTTCCCATTCTCCATAAGACAGGCTCCAATGTATCTGGCAGTGAATAAACAGGAGCAGTCGAGCTGGGTTGCACCTTATGCTCAGGCACTAGCCTCCAGTGACATAGCTGAGTACTTTTGGAGAATACAAGTATGAACTTGATATAATAATTTATAAACTACATCCAATATATATATCACAAAGCACATAGATCTAATAAATAAAATTTTGATGTATTATTTACAAATGGTCATGATGAGAGAACTTTAACCCTTTTTGGACCGAATGGAATCTTCCTCCTTATATATAGCAGGAGTTCATTCCAAAATTAGCGGTGTCGGGTTGTGTTTTCATCAAAATTTATTCGGAAAATGACTGAACTTTTAGCAAACACTGGAGGCCCTGATCAGACGCCGCATTCTGCGGCGTTTGATCTGGGCCTGCACTGTTTGCCAGGGTACCCCTTTTGGGGTTTCCGGTACAAAATGGGTTAAATAGGTCATGACAAAATAGCCAAAACAATACAAAATATGCCTTTTGTAGCTCCAAGATCTGTAGGAGAACTGGGGATAAATCTGTGATATTCTTTTCGCTATTTCTCCATTAATTTATCTATTAAAAATTTCACAACACATAAACATCGTGAAATTTTTGGTTTATTCATATAAGAATCTTATATGGGTGTGAGGGGTGGATGGAAAAATCCGTTCCGAGGGACACTGTCCGGCATCACGAGGCTTGCCGAGTGATGCCGGACAGTGATCCCGAGAGACGGATTTTTCTATCCACCCCTCACACCCATATAGGATTCTTTTTCTTGCATACCTTCCATTTCTATTGCGAATTTTTAATGCTGCTGTCACTTCGGTTACCGACGTCCGCCATTTTGTGATGACACAATAGGAATGTTTAGTGACGTCACGCATGACGACGCCGCACATGAGGTTGTAATCAACCAGTGCATTTATCAAACACGCGATTATATTCGATTTGGGGTCAGAACAACAGGGTCAGAACTAGCATAAATTTCTATCCCAGGGTAAAATCACGGATTTCCTTGTCTGGTGTGCAAGAAAAGAGTAGTTACTGATATTGGCAGGGCGGAGATATCGCTTGCATCTGCCTTTGGAATATTCTATTAACGAAAAAGGTACACCAATTCACCAGATTATGTGAATTCAACATTACCACAAAGAAAGCTAAAGTGTATAAGGCCATCTGTTCTGCTTGCAATAAAAAAACAAGCGAAAGGCACTCTACTGAATCTTCTTGTGGATTCAGCGACTTTGATAAATACTGACAACACCTAAACTGCTCTACCCTGCTAATCTTACCTGCCACTACTACAATGCCTTGGAGGGGACTCTAACAGGTACCCACTACATATGTTTATAACAAAAAATAAGGAAAATGTTTCCTTAAGGGGATGGATACATCCTCAGGGGAGGCAACTCCTGCGAAAGTATTTTGACCTCCCATGTCAACAGGGGTCAACTCTTAAAGGAAAGAATTTGCTCCTGAGGAGCAAATTCTTTCCTTTAACAGTAGACCCCTTTTCCGTGGGACAGAGTTTATAGAAAAGCAAACAGGAAGTCCCAAAAGTTTTCTCCCTTTGAAAAATGGCAAAAACATCTGCCAGGTGTACTCATTCCCATTAATCAGCCTCATTATTCCTTGTCCAGAGCTATGGCCCTTGCAGGTTGTTCTAAAAATTGCCAACTAATGTCAAGACTTAGGGTAAACCATAATAATCAGAATTTAATCACTAAATGGCTCATGATGATACATCTGGTTACCAATGTCTGACTGTCTGTGTTATTAAAACCTCTGTAAACCCCACATAATACAGAGAAAAGTGGGGGGTTACATCCGGCTGAATAAATTAAGATACACACTTTTCTGACTATCAATAAATCAAATTTACTTAATATAATGTATTTGTTCAATTCACCAACAGCATAGATCCTGATTAGATTAGAAGCCATCTAATCCAGTTCTATACTTATGCAAAGGTTGGGGTTGTCGTGTTCTGTAGGATAAGAGATAATTTCTCTCCACAAAAACATCCGCTGTGGGTACTTGTTAGGAAAGCCTTGATTGGCTATTCCAACAAGTGCCCACACTGGCCCCATGGCATAATTATGATTCATAGAAAAAGGATAACTATCCCTTTTTTAACCTCATCACTTCTATGACTCCATTCCAAGTATTACATTGCAAATACTGTGAAGGAAATACTGTATGTGAAACAAAATTTACATTATTATATGTAAGAACACTCTTCTGCGTGTGACACAAAGCTCTATTTTCCATTAAAACACTAGCTGCAAGGTGCACTTTTTAAAGAGGCATGTTTTTCAAAATGTGAAAAAATGTTTCTTTGAATGATGTCAAATGTCATTGCTCCAGATAAGGAGGCGTAATGAAGATAATTTTGAAATTATCTTTTATGAAAACATATGTTGTGGGTAAAAAGTTAGAACTGCCTGATCAAGGCAATTCTAACAAGTACCACAAGATATGTTTCTAACAATACATAAAATTATCCCTTTATTATTCTTGTTACACCTTCTTATCAAGTTCAAGTATAAAATATCTTAACCTTTGTCCTGCTAATCCCGAATATGCCTTATCTTTGAAACAATGTAGATCCAGATCAGATGGCTTCTGACGAAGCCATCTGATCAGGATCTACATGGTTTGCCATTCAGATTGTGAATGTGTTGCAATAATTTGCATCAAGCAATCTGATTGGTTGATAATCGGTAGTGGGTACGGCATATATGAATATTCAGCAGAACAAGGGTTAAAACTAAAATAGGCATTGATCATTGCGCCAATAACATGATTATTGAAAATCTCAGAAACAGAGGTAGAACAATGCATTGAAAGAAAGGAAACATAAACAAGGTAAATGAAGCCTCAGGGGATTGGTTAGGGTAATGATTTGTTTGAATTGGGTTTTAACATCCCTGTCAACACTGTGTAGGTCATTTTGGAGACGTTGCTTCCAATTCTGTGGGACTTTTACCCGGCATTGAGATGAAATGACATCTCAAGCCCTACCGCCCAATTAACCAGTAGGGTTTATATGCATGGACAGTCAAACTAACGCCACTGTTCCTGGGCATGCTTAAAACCTCTAAGCGGTTTACCAGTACTCATGTGCGGTTGGTTTCAGCTCTGCTTGGAAGCATCATGCAGCCAAATCTATTTCTTCAAGCCCCGATGGGCGGGGGCCGGTTAGGGTAATGAATCTAAGTATAGGACAGACAGGCCTAAGCCAACAGTGCAGATCCAGATCAGACTGCTCCTTTGCTCCTAAAGGATCAGTCTGAAATGGGTCTACACTGTTTTCCATTCCATCTGCACTTTCGGGACTACTTCCTCAAAGTGTCCAAATTTTTAGGAATTTTATCAGGTGAGGAAAACTCTGGCCAAAAAGGTTTGTCTCCCTTTTTTATAGGTGTCTTCTTTAAAAGGAAACTAGAAATGTGCCAATAGGACAAAGTTACCCCCACCAAGGCTCAACAATCTACCTGGTTCAAATGCCTTAACCTGATGTTACAGGATCACTTATGTATTTGAATACAGTAAAATTCAGCTATTCAGACCAGCTAAAAATCAGACTCATTCCTCTTTTAAAAACATATTGAAAAGATTTCAGTTCTTCTTTGTTTGTTTGAGGTTTAACGACCCTGTCAACACTGTAAAGGTCATTTTAGAGATGTTTGTGTTTTCTATACAAAGTGGCCTCAGTTAAGAGACCAACTGTGGGACTGTTCAAACGTGGTCTTTAGAACCACCTTTGGGACCGTTCAAAAGTGATTTTAAGGGACTGTACAAAAGTGGTCTTACAGCTGGAAAGGATTCGTCTTCTCAGGAGAAAGTAGATCGCTTAAGAAAAGACCCCTATTGACAGGGAGACAAAATAATTTATTTTTTGAAAGAACTGCTTCCCCTAAATGGTATCCATCTCCCCCTCAAATATCACAGACAATGATTTGACACTTTCTACCAGAAGGGTGTTTTGGAAGGAAACTTTTTTTTGTGAAAGATGGCCCTATTCAGAATGGGATCAGATGCAAGGACAAACATTTCCTGCTTCTTAGCCTTTATCCTACTGAATAAATTAATTTTGTCACACCCATTTAAGACTTGTTTGTTTGAATTGAGGTTTAACATCCCCGTCAACACTGTATAGGTCATTTTGAAGACATTGCTTCCAATATTGAGGGATTTTTACCCAACAATTTGATGAAATGACATCACAAGCCCTGCCGCCCAATGAAACCAATAGGGTTTATATGCATGGACGGTCCAACTCGCACTACTTTTTTGGGGGCATGCTTAGAACCGCTAATGGGTTTACCAGTACTCACGTGCAGTTGGTTTCAGCTCTGCGTGGAAGCATCATCAGGCCTCATACTGACCAAGCTTTTCAAGGCCTGAAAGACCTGATTTTGCAGCCTTAACCCTCATCCTACTGTACAAGACAACCAATACCTTTGCAGACAGTGTAGATCCAGATCAGATGGCTTCTGAAGAAGCCATCTGATCAGGATCTACGCTGTTTGTAATGCAGTTTGTGACTTGAAAACATTATATCATATAATTTGATTGGTGAATAGGCAAAAATGGGTGTAGCAAAGTAATTTTGTTCAGTGGATAAGTGTTCAATAGTCATTTTTAACAGATAGGAGGAAAAATCAAAATCTAAAAAACCTGAAATAAAAAAAAAACATCAAGAAACAAGCAAGCCCTAAAAGCCTGAAATCCTGCATATGCCTGAAAAATATGAGGTCTGATCATGCAGTTCATCTATTTCTTCAAGCGGGGGTGCCCATTTAAGACTATCAATCAATCAAATTACTTGATATAATGCATTTGTTCAAATTCACAAACTGAATAACAGTATAGATCCTGATCATCAGATCTGGGTCTACCGTGTATGCAAAGCCAGGGTTTATCATATTCAGCACTATAAGGGTTAAAATGTGACTCCCTATGGGAAAAAAGTCATATACAGTAGAACGTCGATGGCTCGAACACCGATGGCTCGTTTACCAGGGATGTGTCGAACCCATTCTTGAGCCCCTAGCGAAATCCTCTATATAAGACATAGTGGGGGATAATTAAGGAGAATTTAGTCTTTTATCTTGCAAATGTATGCTGTGTGTACTCATTAGAATCGCCTCGATGAGGCGATTCTAATGAGTACACACAGCATACATATTCATTATAGAACACCGAAAAGATGTCAAAAAGTATCTCGTTATGGCTCCTGAAAGTAACCTCAGTGGCTCGAACTACCCCTGTCTCGAACAGATTTTCGAGGTCCCAAAGGTGTTCGAGCCATTGAAGTTCGACTGTATTCAGTTGTATCTGTTGACCCCAGCCCTTGATGTGTCATACAACAAGTCACAGATAACATTTGTTAAGTCATTTTTCAGCAATAATCAGGCTGGAAAAAATCAAAAAGACCAAGCCTGCTTTCCCCAAAACAATAAGAAAAATATCTGAAAATTTCATCTGCTATGGCTGTGCTTGGCACTTCAAGGTTTAAACAAGAGCACCGCAAGCGGGTGCCAACGCTCGTCTGCAGTTTCTTTTAGAAAACAAAAGTTCTAAGTCAAATCAAATTGCAAGATGGAGTTATAAAACTTGTAGGGAATGTAGCTCTTGTGATGGTGAGTATGTGTATGAAGTTTCATGAAGGTAGGCCAAATACTTTAGGGAAATATGGTCAAGGTTAAGTTTTTTGGTTAATTTTTCGAAAAATAGGTCAAAGTTCAAAGGTCAAGGTCACAGGTCAAAAAGCGTGGTATGACTGTAAAGGTCTTGTCCCAAGGAACATTCATGTGAAGTTGGAAAGCTCTGTTGTGAATAGTATTGAAATAAGAGACAAAAACAATTTAAAAAAAACGGAGAGAAAAGGGGAGATAATTCAATCAAATTGCAAGATGGAGTTATAAAACTTGTAGGGAATGTAGCTCTTGTGATGGTGAGTATGTGTATGAAGTTTCATGAAGGTAGGCCAAATACTTTTGGAAATATGGTCAAGGTTAAGGTTTTCGGTTAAATTTTCGAAAAATAGGTCAAAGTTCAAGGTCACAGATCAAAAAGTGTGGTATCACTGAAAAGATCTTGTCCCAAGGAACATTCATGTGAAGTTTGAAGGCTCTGTTGTGAATAGTATTAAAATGAGAGCAAAAAATGTGTTTCAGAAAAAAATTGGAAAAGGGGAGATAATTCAGCCAAAATCAACAATGTTGTTATGGTCCTTGGTCAAAATGTAGCTCTTGTGATGATGAGTGTGTGTATGAAGTTTCATAAGGCTAGGTCTAATACTTTTTAAGTTATAGCCAAGGTTAAGTTTTTTTGGAACGACGCAGGACAACGCAGACGCCGGAGTGATGACAATAGCTCGAAAGTTTTTTTTCCAAAAAACAGACGAGCTAAAAATGTTTAACTTCTAAATTTTTTAAATGTCCTTTTCCATGCTACATGATTTTATGTACATATCTTTGGGGATATTTTATGTAAGAATCTACAACAACTCTAATATACACCTCTTTAGAGCTAAATTAAGGCCTAATTTTAATCACAGGCTTCAATTAATACTGAAACAGTAAAGTATGTATGCTACAATGCAGATGTAATCCTGGTGACCCTCGTTTTATTTTTAATAAAATCTGGATAATTTTCAAGTATTCATATCAGAAGTATATAGAAAATTGTAGATACCTGTATCATCAGAGCCTGATTGTTCAAAACTTCGTGGTCCAGTTGCTCAAACTAACTTACGATGTGTAAGCCATAACAAAAGAATGAATCATAGCTGGAAAAAAAAAAAATCCCCCCCTATGATGGGATTCGAACCTAGGCTGCTTGTATGAAATTTTAGAGCCAAAGAGTCCATTTTATTGAGCTAGGACACAGCATTTCCTATAATTAACATATGTGCCCAGCCTGTACATCAATACAGTCTCTTACTGCATGAAGGAGCATTGGAGACTGTGCGGGTGTGCAAGCTGATCTGAGTTTTCACTGGGCGCACACGTAAATTGTAGGAAATGCTGTGCCCCGGCACATTTATTAACATGATGTAATATGAAATTATACTAAAAATAGTTTAGATTTCATCACCATTGTAACTCATATTTTCACTTGAAATATCAGAATTATCACTTGAAAGCAACATCAATAACAGTTACTGCTACATACAGAACAACCTGCAGCATACATGTAAAACATGAACAAAACATTTGAGCAGGAACGAGAAAAGGGTCGTTGCGGTTTTCAAGTTCAAGCTTCTTCAAATGTGCACATACAGATATACAGACCCCCCACTGGGGCTACAAACACAATTTTTTACCCATCCAAGTGAACAAGTCCTAAATTCATCTTTATATAGAGAAAACTGGGGTTTATGGGGGTATACATTATTTTTATTTCTGTTTCAAGACATAGACTGTGGGTACTCGTTAGAACCGTCTCAATGAGGCGGTTCTAACAACAACCTATGTTTGCAATATAAATAAGGAAATATCAGGGATTTTCACCAAAAAAGTAGCCATTTTTGAGATGTGCACTATGTCGCATGGTGAGTTATTGTAATGCAAAGCTTCCTCAAGGGCTTCTCTACATGTCTGGGAACAGAAAAGGGTCTGACAAGACTGTGGTTACACGCATGCTTGCCTGACCCTTTGCTGGCTGCCTATATGTGCAAGTACCCTTTTCACACATGCTTTCTCCATTACAATAACACACCCGCGTGACCTAGTGCATTCTTTCATAGCTCCAAAATGGCTATTTTTCCGATGAAAATTTGTGATATTTCCGCATATATACTTCAAACATAGGTTGTGGGTGCTCATTAGAACCGCCTCACTGAGGCAGTTCTAACAAGTACTCACAACATATGTCTTGGAACAGAAATAAGCAAAATAATGTAAACCCCAGTTTTCTCAATATAAAGTGGGGTTTAGAAGGGTGAACATTTTACAGACTTGTTAACTTGATGTCATTCCTTGCTTTGAACATAAAACACATTTCATGAACATAATTTGTTTTTATACAAATACTGCGAATTCTTCTTTACCCTTCAATAACAATTAAAATTGCTCCAAAAATAATCTACAAGCGCTTTCTCTACTATTTCATCAAAAATAACCCAAGCCACTTTTCCTGATTATTTCATATTCAGAACAAGTGACACTAAAAATTTCATTGGACCGCAATCTTTCTACATAGAGGATCTTACATGAGTGTTCATGTATTATTGAATTTATTAAACGAGTTGAGGAAAAGGGATAAAATGCGAGGCTTTGCCGAGCATTTTATCCCTTTTCCTCAACAAGTTTAATAAATTCAATAATACATGAGCACGAATGCAAGATTCTATTTATCATATGACATTTAAAACGCATTTTATTCACGATTGTTTACAAAAATGTCAATATTCCGCCATTAGAAAACGTGACGTCGTTAAGGACGTCGTACATGTAACGTTACGGGACGTATCTAGCTAATTTGCATATTTAATCCACTAGTGGATTATCGAAAATAATACATGGCGTTATTTCACTCTCAGACGCGACGTCATATGATAAACCCTATTATTAATCTTCAAAATTTGTATAACTAATTTATTCATTTCTACAATATCTATGCTAGAAAATCAGAGAGGGACATCTCTTTGTCGTATCCACAACATTCTCTTTTCTATATCTATATTTTGTTTACAAAGCTCCAGATGCTGGATGAGAATAATTCTATTTCTGTTTAGACATATGTTACGGGTACTTGCTAGAATCCCCTCATTGAGGAGATTCTATCAAGTACCTAAAACCTATGTTATACATATATTGTGGGTATTTGTTAGAATTGCCTCGTTGAGGCGATTCTAACAAGTACCCACAAAATATGTTTCAAACAAATAATAAGGAATAGTATCCCATACCAATACTCTTTACCCCTTATCTAGAGGTCTGTAGTTACCCAAGGGACAAAACTAAGCTATATACTTCCTTATTAAACAACTATAAAAATTATCTTGTGATTATCTTCTGTGTAGGCATACCAGTCTTTACAGGCCTTGCTTGTGAAGAGCTTGCCATGCTGTAAGTATAATACTTATCTTGCGGATGCACGGTAATACCAAGACTGTCTAGAGGTGGGTTATTCTTGTCTGCCATCTGTAAGGCACACCAGTTGGCTGTCCTAGCCCGTCTTGTCAGGGTAGACAACTCGCAGATACTTGCTGCCAGGGCTAATATATCTGAAATATATTAAATAAATTTTTACTCACCATTCCAAGGCGGTTCTCCTGTTGTGGTTTATTATTGTTATAGTTGGTCTTTGCGTATGTGTGTTACTGATGTCTTTTTATTTTGGATAGGTGTTTGGCCATTTTGTCGGAACGTAACAGTCCTTTATCATATGACGTCGCGTCTGAGAGTGTAATAACGCCATGCATTATTTTCGATAATCCACTAGTGGATTAAATATGCAAATTAGCTAGATACGCCCCGTAACGTTACATGTATGACGTCCTTAACAATGTCGCGTTTACTAATGGCGGAATATTGACATTTTTGTTGAACAATCGTTAATGAAATACGTTTTAAGTGTCATATGATAAACAGAATCTTGCATTTGTGCTCATGCATTATTGAATTTATTAAACTCGTTGAAGAAAAGGGATAAAATGCTCGGCAAAGCCTCGCATTTTATCCCTTTTCCTCAACTCGTTTAATAAATTCAATAATACATGAGCACTCATGTAAGATCCTCTATTTTGGCTTTTCCCTTGTGATGTTTTCATAATGGTGAAGTGGTTTCATGTTGTTGTTTCTTTCCTGTTTGGTGTCTTGGATGGTAGGTGCAAGGCAATCATACTACAGTCGAACTTCAATGGCTCGAACACCTTTGGGACCTCGAAAATCTGTTCGAGACGGGTAGTTCGAGCCAGTGAGGTGACTGCCAGGAGGCATAACGAGATACTTTTAGACATCTTTTCGGTGTTCTATAATGTAAATGTATGCTGTGTGTACTCATTAGAATCGCCTCGTCGAGGCGATTCTAATGAGTACACAGAGCATACATTGCAAGATAAAAGACTAAAATCCCCTTAATCATCCCCACTATTTCTTATGTAGAGGATTTCGCTAGGGACTCAAGAATGGGTTTGACGCATCCATGGTAAACGAGCCAACGGTGTTCGAGCCATTGAAGTTCTACTGTAATTCCTGATCATTGCCTTCACTTCTATTTTAAAGGAAATATCTACCAAATTTTCAGCTAGACTAATCCTAGTGTACGACAAAACCAATAATAAGACCTGTACAACCAGCAAACCCATATCCTTCTGCGCTTCTCTTCGGTCTCACCAGAGTCTTGACTGATCAAATGAGCCTTCTAAGGATGTAACAAAACATCAAACTATATCAATGCTTCTCAATAGCAGCCTTTGAGCAGAACCATGTTAGCTATTTTGGTAGAAAGCTTTCTAGCCAACATTCCTGTGAAGTTTCAATATAATTGGTCCAAGAGTTTAGAAGGAGTTGTCATTTAAAACCTTGATGCCCTCAGACAGACAACAGACACTGACCAATTATAATACTCACCATGACCACTTCATGCACAGGGGAGCTAACAACACTGTAAATACTTCCAGCAGTTCCATTGCTCATTTCTTAATCTTTTTCAATGGCATATGCTTATGAACAACCACAAAATGGTAGCTGATTCCCTACCAACTATAATGCAGAGGCCCCTAGTATTAAAGATAGTATTTGTTTACTTATATTGTGCCGTTATAAAGAATTTGCCGTTATAAAGAATCCCAGTTAGCAGTATGATAAGTAATAAAGAGCATGTTCCCATTCATTACTTCAAGAAACAAATGTTGTAGACATTTGTTGGAATCGCCTCAGCGATTCAAACAAATATCAATAACATTTGTTTCTTGGTGTATTAAATTACAAGAATCTTTCATGACTGTGGATTCGATTTGGACATTTCCGACCCGAGGGAAGCCCACATCGCTCGGAATCGAGGCTAAGCCTTGAGCTAAGAATTCATTCCATTGAAATTGCCGTTATAACGAGTTTTGCCATTATAACGAGTTTTGCCGTTATAACGAATGTCGG
Organism: Lucinisca nassula; assembly: GCA_963580285.1. Lineage (NCBI taxonomy): Eukaryota > Metazoa > Mollusca > Bivalvia > Lucinida > Lucinidae > Lucinisca > Lucinisca nassula. The sequence continues at coordinate 33,153,568 of OY757019.1, forward strand.
TATAAAGAGGGTTGACTGTAATAATAATAATAATAGATCAACTGTCATTACTGACAATGGCCAATCTTAATCACATCTGAGAAATGTTACTGTTTGTGCATTCTATCAACTATAACCTGCAAGTAAAAAGCGCACCCTTTTCATCATGCTGTCTTGGTCCCCCGTTCTTGTGTCTGTTAGCGGCATTCACTATCTCCTCTTTCCTTCTGGCCTGGACCTTGCGTATCCCCTCTAGCCACCGCTCTAACACTGAGTGTATACTGGGATGTATGGCAAACTCCCGTAGCTTCTCCATCTTCTCAATCAGGGTTATGATCTGGAAATATAGCGTCAGTCTTTAAGGGGAATGAATATTTATTTTCAGGGGAGGTAATTCTTTCCAAAATAAAGTATTTTTGTCTCCCATATCAATTGGTGTCTACTCTTGAAGGAGAGAATTTGCTTCTAAGGAGCAAATTCTTTCCTTTTAGAGTAGACCCTTTAAGAAATATAGCATCAGTCTTGAAGGGGAATGAATATATACTTTCAGGGGAGGCAATTCATTCAAAAATGTATTTTTGTCTCCCATATCAATAGGGGTCTACTCTTAAAGGAAAGAATTTGCTCCTTAGGAGCAAATTCTTTCCTTTTAGAGTAGACCCTTTGATTGTTTGATTTGAGGTTTAACATCCCATCAACACTATTCAGGCCATTTTGGAGATGTTGCTTCCAATATTCTGGGACTTTTACCCGACACTGAGATGAAATGACATCTCAAGCCCTGCTGCCCAATGAAACCAGAAGGCTTATATGCATTGGACGATCTGACTCTCTGCTTTGCCTGGGCAGGCTTAGTCTTTCTAAGCTGTTTCCCAGTACTCGTGTGTGGTCAGATTCAGCTCTGCGTGGAAGCATCATGCAGCCCAATCTATTTCTTCAAGCCCCGATGGGCGGGGGTGATCAAACATGAAGGAGAATGAAAAAAGTGAATAAGCACTGCTTATTAGATAGCCCCCGCAAACAAAAGGTTGCTTAGACAGAAACTGTGGGAGGAGTTGAGTTCACCGTACATGCACATCTAGGTACAGGCCAGAACAATTAGTTAAAAATAACAAAGGGGAATAATAACTCTAAAAACACTAGCCCCTAGAACCTTATTTTTCTGTAGCATAAGCAGCTCATCAATGTCAATGTTTATGCAAATATGGTGACATTCTTGAATTAATATGTAGGCTATGCAGGAAAAAAAATCAAAGTGTTACAGACATACGGTCTTTTGGACGGATGGACTTTCAGACGGACAACGTGAAAACAGTATACCCTCCCGTATGCTAAGAATCAAATTCCTTAGACTAAAACTGTGGGAGGAGTTGAGTTCACTGTACATGCATATTCTGGGTACAATACCAAGAATTGCACAAAAATGGCTAAGTTCAAAAAGCAATTATTTTGTCAAAAAATAAAATTCCAACATAAAACTTCTTCATGCACATACTCAATATATCTAGAAAGTGTATGCTAAGAATCAGATTGCTTAGATGCTTAGACAGAAACTGCGGGAGGAGTTGAGTTCACTGCACATGCATATTCTGGGTACAATACCAAGAATTGCACAAAAATGGCTGAGTTCAAAAAGCAATTATTTGTCAAAAAATAAAATTCCAACATAAAGCTTCTTCATGCACATACTCAATATATCTAGAAAGTGTATGCTAAGAATCAGATTGCTTAGACAGAAACTGTGCGAGGAGTTGAGTTCACCGTACATGCACATCTGGGTACAGGCTAGAACAATTAGTTAACAAAGGGGAATACCTCTAAAAACACTAGCCCCTAGAACCTTATTTTTCTGTAGCATTTATAAGCAGCTCATCGATGTCAATGTTTATGCAAAATATGGTGACATTCCTTAAATTATTATGTAGGCTATGCAGGAAAAATCAAAGTTGTTACGGACATTCGGATGGACAACGTGAAAACAGTATACCCCCCCCCCCCACCAAACTTTGTTTGAGGGGGGGTATAATTCGTTTGCCAGGGGTATAATTAACTTAAACTTTAACCCACTGCATACTATGCTATATGTTGGACAAGTCCATTTGTCATATATGGGGTGTCAGGCCTATTTTTTTCTTTTTTATTCATTTTTGACGGCAAATTCAGTTTGCAAATAGTGCAGGCCCTGACCGGACGCTGCGTTCTGCGGCATCTGATCTGAGCCTGTACTGTTTGCTAAGGTATCCCTTTAGGGCTTTCCCCGCATGCAACGGGTTAAGGGGAAGCAATTCTTTCTCTCACATATTAAAGGTTTCTACTCTAAGAGGAATGAAATTACTGTTCCTCTTTCCTTTAAGAGAAGAACCTTTAAGAAAGGCGCTGAGTTAATAGGCAAGCAGCCAGGAAGTCTTAAAAATTGTCTGTCTTGTAAACAAATCAGGTGTGGAAAAAAAAAATGCACCAATTTTCCTTGGCATGCTAATATCTTTGAACGTCTAACCTCTTTACCAGTACAGTAAAGTCTACTCTGTTTCAGACGAATCTATGTCTCCAAACCCCAATGGATGGGAGATCAAACAAAGCTATTAACTTCCTATTTTCACCCTTTACGAAGCTGGTACAGTCAACCCTCCTTAAACCGATACTCATTATAACGGAAAAACTGGTTGACTTTATAATGACGATTTCAATGGAATGATCTCTTAGCTCCAGTCTTAGCCTGGATTCTGAGCGACGTGGGCTTCCCTCGGGTTGGAAATCAAATCCAGTCATGAAAGATTCTTGTAATTTAATACTCCAAGAAACAAATGTTATAGACATTTGTTAGAATAGCCTCACCGAGGCGATTCTAACAAATGTCTATAACATTTGTGGTGATGCGATTCTTACAAATGTCTATAACATTTGTGGTGATGTGATTCTAACAAATGTCTATAACATTTGTGGTGATGCGATTCTAACAAATATCTATAACATTTGTTTCTTGGAGTAATGATGTGGAAGAGACCTTTTATAACCTATCATATTCCTAACTGTGGTTCTTTATAATGGCAAATTCATTATAACGGCACAATAATAGGGAACAAATACTGTCGTTATAATGCGGGTCCTCTGTAACTTCCTATTTCCATACTTTAAAAAGAAAAACAGTTTTACTGTCTGGTTTTGCTGTCTTACCCTTGCATGTTCCTTGAAAGAGTCCACCACTAGTCTGTCCACCCGGGAAGGGTTTGACGGTAACCTCGGTACTACTATATTGTTGGCACTCGAAACTTTCTTTCCGGGGTTCTGTCTTGCTAGTTCTGCCTCTGTCTGTCAAAACCAAAAGAAAGCTTTGCCTTGTGAGTCAGAATTCTAGATACAGGGAAGAAATCAGGACAAACAATACAAAATATATTGAAAATTTTACCAGCAAAAAAAGAAAAATTTCAGATGTGATTTTTTTTTTCATATTTCTTCTCAAAACATAGATTTTGGGTACACGTTAGAACCGCCTCGGCAAGGCAGTCCTAACAAGTACCTACAATCTATGTATTTAAGCAGAAATAAGAATAACTAGAATACTATCGATGGCGCGCCATCACAAATCCCCACGCTTTCTATAGAGGGGCCAAGTACCGAAAACCCTTCACCCTGGGCCTTAATTTGATCCTAGGGTCAAAATATTACCTGTATTATATTCTACTAATCATGCCCTTCAATTTGATATGCTACATGACAATGTTCCAAAAAACTTAAATTTTGACCCTTTGACCCCTCCCCCAGGGCCCCAATCTGACCCCAGGGTCAAAATTTTACTTGTATTCTACTAATCACCCCCTTCAATTTGATATCCATATGACTATATTCGGTAAAATTTGAATTTTGACCCCCTGACCCCCCCCCCAGTCCGACCCCTTGGGCATGACCCAGGGGTCGCAGGACCCCTTGGGCATGACCCAGGGGTCGCAGCCAAAATATGTGTAACATATTTCATTAATCATTATTTATGCAAAGTTTGGTTTCAAAATCTATAAAATTGACTTTGATATTGATTTTAATTGGTATTTGATCTTTTGACCCCTCCCCAAGGCCCCTGGGGGCGGGGCCAAAAATAAATGTGACGCTGCATGCCCTCATCATGTAAGGAAGCTGTGTACCAAATTTGGTTACATTCCAACCAGTGGTTAAGGAGGAGATAGCGTGACGGAGAGACGGACGGACATCTCTACGAATGGACATTTGTTGGGTACTTCAATTCAAAGTAGCCAACAATCGGCAAAAATGCCCCTAAAATACCCAACAAGCAATAAATTTTGTTGGCTACTTTTCTTGGACAACAACGGAATAAATGGCAAGTACTCAAGAAAGGCCTACCCAACTAGTGTCCTATCATCCGCCCGGACAGACAGACGGAGGCGTTCACAATATCCCCGAAGGCTTTTTTTAAAAGCCTGGGGATAATTATTTATACCCCTGTAAATCCCAGTTTACAATATGGAATTGGGGTTTAAGGGTGTCAAAATTATTCATATAGGCGTGTTTTCGTGACGTTAGGGTTAATTGTATTCAAAATCAAGGTAATATTACAGTTGCATATTATGTTTTATGATGCATCACTGTAAAATGGAATTTGCAATCACGAAACTGAAAATTTACCTCCCAAAATAACAATTTTCAATATAGTTAACCCCATTCTAAAATATGCATTTTTTCACTTATTCTGTTCAAAAAATCAATTCTATTTACCCAAAACTGCATGAACAGTGAGCTGTGTAGAACCAATTACCAACAAATGAAAAGTGATGTTACATGTTACATAGCTCAGTAGTATGCGAGTCTGACTGGTGATCAGAGACGTGGGTTCGATACCTGCCGAGGTCGGCAGAATTCTTTCATGGAGATTGATCATGAAATCGTTTCTGCACTGTTTGTCACTCATCCAGCTATTTTAGGCACAACTTTGGGCAGTAAATTGTACTCATCAAATACAGTAGGATCTCGGTGATTCGAACACCGATTTTTCAAAACTACCTGATTTTTCGAAAGTGTGTGTTGGTCCCGATCTTTTTTGCTATTATTTTATGTAAAAATATTACCGATTTTTCTAATTTCGATTATTCAAAATCGAAAAATAAAATTGTCGGTCCCCATCAAAGAAATTGCCATTAAAATCCATCTCCAAATTCGAAGTCAAAATATGTCAAGCACAATGTTCATGCTTGAAGAGCAGGTTTTCTTTGAGCTTATTTGCACCCAACTGATTTCACAGGTGCATTATATTATTGTGTATACTGGAAATTGACACCTAGTTAATCCTGAGCTTGTAAAATCCGAAATGGGCCAAAGCCCTTTCGGGTAATATCATTAATTAAAAGACTCTCAGTTACGTGATAGATGTATTCTTCAGATGATAACAATGTAACTATGGAACAGTAACTAACGTCATAAGCGACGTAACGTAATTGACATCACAATTAGATCTATTAATAGATCTATCAAATGATAGGCTGATCACAGGATATTACAGAGCTCTCAACTGATATAACGGTAATTGGTAACGAGCATCGTTAAGAAGATTATCCTGTAAAGCAACTTTATTCCAAGACCTTCTGTACAAAGCATTTGAGCATATGGGATTTTGGGAAACTCAAAGTAGAAGATTTTCAGAGAATTTCAAAGACAGTTGAAAGTGAAAATAGAAAATAACTAGAGCTGTCAGTGAAACTGACTAGGGCCCCGGCAGCGCTATCAGAAATTTGTGGACGGACAGACGGACAGACAGACGGACGGACAGAGTGATTACTATAGGGCACCCACACTTTCAGTGCGGGGCCCTAAAAATGCAGGAAACATGTGGTTTGCAAGCACAGACTTCAACAGTATGCTTATTGCATTCTAATCTAGATCTTTGCTGACAACTCCCTAGAGCCATTTCTGTCCTGCCTTTTTACTGGTACAATAGTTCGTCTGTTAGAGATTTATTGTTTTACATTACACAATCGTTGCATTTTTTCTCACAGGTGAAAGATGAGGTACTTTGCTCATCATTTTTATGCTTATATAGAAAGTCTGTGTTCTTGCCTATGGACAAAATGCAGTCAAATATTACTACCAAACGAAGAATTCCAAACATTTCCGAAAACTCCCGATTTCGAAAATTCAAGCTCCCAATAATTCGAAGACAACCTGGCGGTCCCTGTCACTTCGAATTATCGAGGTCTGACTGTAACTGATTACAAGCAAATCAGTATTAATGATATTAAATTATTTTTGTGGGATTTATCAATCGATTAATCAATTTTCCAATTAATAGTGCCAGCTATACAAGATGGTAGTATATGAGTCTAGCCCTTTAAGTAGGCTTCACATGCATATCTGGGGCCAGTTGTTCAAAACTAACGACCTCGTTAGTTAACATATTGTTAAAAGTTTGTTCATTTATAATGGCAAATACGCTAATATTTTTGCTGAAAAAATGTGAGCAGCTTTTGCAAATGCAAAAGCTTCCAAATTTTTTCAGCAAAAATACCAAAATTTTAAATATTCAACTTGCTAGAACAGTTAACAAAATGACCACTAATGAGCTCGTTAAGCTAACAGTGCTTTGAACAACTGGCCCCTGGAGAACATAAAGGGAGTTTTTCTTGTCTCATCTGTTCTGAAAAAGAAACTAGGAATGAATCAAGCTCTTATAGTCTTTAAGAAATAAACTTGACCATTTGGGTGATTTGTTTGTTTGAGGTTTAATGTCCCCGTCAACACTGAATAGGTCACTTCCAATTTGGTGGGACTTTTCCCGGACATTGAGATGAAATGACATCTCAAGCCTTGTTGCCCAATGAAACCAATAGGGTTTATAAGCATGGCACAGCTTTGCCTGGGCAGGCTTAGATCCTCTAAGCGGTTTACCAGTACTCATGCGCGGTCCGTTTCAGCTCTGCGTGAAGCATCATGCAGCCAATTTATTTCTTCAAGCCCCGATGGGCAGATGCCATTGACCATTTGGGTGAACGCTGGTAACAACCAAACGGACAGACAGAAAATTCTGACGCCTATATCGCGCCATGTTAACAGCAGGCATGACCAAAAAGATATCCGGGTTCAGCATGGTGAGGGTTAAGGTTTTCCTTTTCAAACATAATCATTAGCCAAGGGAAAATTCTATAAAAAGTCAGCATACTTAACCACCATTGCCCAATTTTGCAGGTTTTCACTGATACCTTTTTTCTTTCTTTTTCGATGTTTTTAAATTGCTCGTAGCATTCTTCAAGCTTGATATGTAACTCATTGGCTGGTCCACTCCTATAAAACAACAAAATATGAAGGAATTGAATTTCAAACAAGCAAATTCGTTGAATTGATATCCCCCGCCGAATGGGTTTTTCGTGTAGAGTGGCAAAACAAATATATCTGGCCAAAATTGAGAAAAAAAAATGCGCGTGCATCACAGCAGCATAATAATACATATTTATTTCAAGTTTCATTTTATTCCATGCAATAGTTGCTGAGAAGCGGTTCCAGACAAAGTGAGACGACGAAAAATCCAGAATTTTAATCATTTAAGGGGCCATAACTCTGGGTGTAAAAAGTCAATCCGAAAAAAATTTGTGCGTGCATCACCACAGCATAATAATACATATTTATTTCAAGTTTCATTTAATTCCATGCAATAGTTGCTGAGAAACAGTTCCCAACAAAAAAGTGAGACAACGAAAAATCCAGAATTTCAATCATTTAAGGGGCCATAACTCTGGATGTAAAAAGTAAATCCGGAAAAAAATGCGCGTGCATCACCACAGCATAACAATACATATTTATTTCAAGTTTCATTTAATTCCATGCAATAGTTGCTGAGAAACAGTTCCAGACAAAATGAGACGACGAAAAATCCAGAATTTCGATCATTTAAGGGGCCATAACTCTGGATGTAAAAAGTCAATCCAGAAAAAAATTGCGCGTGCATCACGGCAGCATAATAATACATATTTATTTCACGTTTCATTTAATTCCATGCAATAGTTGCTGAGAAACAGTTCCGGACAAAGTGAGATAACGAAAAAATCCAGAATTTCAATCATTTAAGGGGCCATAACTCTGGATGTAAAAAGTCAATCCGAAAAAAAATTGCGCGTGCATCACTGCAGCATAATAATACATATTTATTTCAATTTTCATTTAATTCCATGCAATAATTGCTGAGAAACGGTTCCGGACAAAGTGAGACGACGAAAAATCCAGAATTTCAATCATTCAAGGGGCCATAACTCTGGATGTAAAAAGTCAATCCGAAAAAAAATTGCGCGTGCATCACCACAGCATAATAATACTTATTTATTTCAAGTTTCATTTAATTCCATGCAATAGTTGCTGAGAAACGGTTCCGGACAAAGTGTGACGGACGGACGGAAGGACAACGCCAAAACTATATCCCTCCGCCTTCAGCGGGGGATAATTAATGATATGATCCCCGCCAAGCGAATTGGTGTCTTCGAGCATTCCGACAAGACAAATTTTAACTGTGCATGCCCAGCCATTCAGAGGAGCCAGGGATACGGCTTTCTGTCTGAAGGTTCCTCTTGATCCACTGCTTGTATGAGCGAGCAGCGAAGGTTCTGGCGAGACTGCGTGGATGCACAGGCTCGCCTGAACCTTCGCTGCTCGTATAGGCGATAAGTACCAAAATCGCTTGACGGGGCCCATATGGTAGCAGCTGTAATCATTAATCCATATTAAACAATCAGTCCCCCCAACTACATGTATGTTTTAATTATTAACAAAATAATGTAGCTTCGAAATATTTTTCTAAATTGTTAAGGAATCTCCGATACATGTATAATACATGTACATACAACTTAAACAATTATTAACTGGCTTCACTACTGAGACTACGGCCACCAGCCAGACCTAGAATGTTTCACCAAGTTGTTTCCTTTTAAAAAATATCTGTGGCAAAAGTGCCATGTGCATCTAGTCACCTTAATAAAGGCTCAATTCAGAATTCTAACCCAGGAATTGCTAAAGATAGCGCTAGTCGCTTGAATAGGATCATAACACACGGGTATTCAATTTTCATTAAATTAGTAAATGTTGAATTTTGTAACCCTGCACACAATCTCCAAACACACATTAATTACGTAGACGATTTCCAAAAAATTGAGCAATCAAGCTAGACATAATGTAATGATAAGAACAGTCCTGACTGTACAATGCCAGGCATTAAATTGCACATAATGCTAGAATGCAGATTAAAATATTACAGAAAGGAAGGTTAAAACAGCATCATACAAGCTACATAGTGCACTTTACATAATGGAAGGTTAACATTGCAAAATGCAATGCCAGATTCGCATCTAAGAATGTGCATCATTTATATTTTAATACTTACCTTAATAGTGTTCCATACAAAAAGGAAATTTCTCTTCAAGGAAAAAGTTTGCTCCTCTGGAGCAATTCTTTTCCGTCAACACTAGACGATCTTCTATAAGGAAAACTAACATAAAAGAGTAAGGTCCCTCGAATATTACTATATGCTATTTTACCTCTGTTGTCGAAAATTCTGCAAAAATGGATGACAGCCATAAACAAGTGCTGGCTGCACATCTCGACCCATCATCTGGTCCGCATATATTGGCACAAAACGTCCATACTGGTCCACTGCATATAAATCTACTGCTCCTTCTGAAAATATGGTTATACAATGTCAACAGTTTCTACGGTCATTCTCTCCCTTCCGCTGATTCAAGAAGGGCAGTTGTCAGTTTCTGGCGAAAGAATGTGCACTGTACTGGTTAACCGCTTACGTATAAGCCTGCCCAGGAAAGTGTTGATAGGTAAACTGACCGGCTCAAAAATGACCTAAATAGTGTTGACTGGGCCGTTAAACTCCAAAACAAACAAAACAAACAATGTCAACATACCATACAGTACATAGTTCGCATGAACCCAATAAAGTGGGTGAAAAGATAATTGATTATCAGTCCTGTCATTGCGATCAATAATCGATAAGTAATCGCTGAGGTTTTTGCCATAATTTTACCTGTATGGCTTTCTGTCTGAGCATGACTCTTACCATATGTTGCACTTTACCATTATGTATATTTGAACAGACAGGCCGGAGCAAACAGTGTAGACTCAGATGAGATGCCGTAGAATGTGGCGTATCATCAGGCTCTGCACTGTTTGCGACTCATCCAGCTATTTTAGGCATAAATTTTGGGTAGTAAATTGTACCTATCAAATAATCGATTAAAAGCAAATCAGAAATGATAATCATTTTTGTGGAATTTATCGACCGATTAATCGATTATACGATTAATCATGTCAGCCTTAGAAATGAGGACACTTAATATGTAAGAGACAATATTTCTTAATCCGCATCAGAGGACCATGTTGGTGTACTTGTTAGAATCACCTCATAGCTACATTTTGTGTGATAGTTCTTCTATTCAGCAACTGTGTGGACAGCATATTATATATAGTATTATGAAACTGTCACATAGCCATGCAATAAAGTATACCGTAAAATCCCTAAAAATTCGGACACCTTCAGTTGCTGTAATGCTCCTATTTTTTTTTTTTTTTTTCCACAATCCTGCAAGAGTCCAAAAGGTGCAAACAGAATGGCAAACTGTGTAGACCCTGATCATACTGCTCCTTAGGGCTGTTCTGGGTCTCATTAAGAAAACACGCCTATACAAATACAATGTAACCTTTATTGCCAAAAATGAAAATTTTAAGAAGAAAAATTGTAATATTTTTCTTATTTCTGCTCTAAAATATAGATTGTGGTACTCATTAGAACTGCCTCGTTAAGCCCCAATTTTACTGTATAAAAGTGGGGTTTAATGGGGTCAAAATTATATAGGCGTGTTTTCGTGATGTGCACTATTTGCTCAGGCTTATTTGTCCCAATCCTTGGGATCATTACTTAAGTAAAATAAATATCTGGAGAGCATGGTATGAGAGTGTTAGATGTATACCATGTTACAAGAAGTAGCGTCCTCAATAACTTTACTGTATTTTCTGTGTGTTTGAGGGGTTGAGATCAGAAAAAAGTTAATCAGTGTTAGTACTTGGTAGTCAGAGATCTAGGCTGTCAATGTCAGGACTGCAGACAGAACTCCTGACTGCCTCAATATTGTGTAAATTAAGTCATAAACAGTGTTTCAAGGGTGACACCTGGGGCCAGTTGTTCAAAACTAACGATGTCGTTAGTTAACACATCGTTAAAATTTGCGGATGCAAAAGCTGCTCACATTTTTTTCAGCAAAAATACCAAAATTTACGGTATTGTACTTGCTAGAACAGTTAACAAATTGACCACTAACGAGCTCGTTAAGCTAACGATGCTTTGAACAACTGGCCCCTGGACACCTGCAAATAGCTGCAAAGAACCTCAGCAGAAATACTGCCCTGTAGTGTGTGTAATCATGTGTGTATCTTGGCAGAGGGTTTGTATACCAAGATTGACAGAAAAACAGGGTAGAGACAAGGATGATTCTATTCTCTTTGCACACAATGGACCTTGGAATCAAGTTTATGTATACTGTGTATGTATGTCACTGTGTGTGAGCATGATTGTGTATGTATGTGCGTGCAATGTTTAACCCATTTAGTACCAGAAACCCCAAACGGGTACCCTGGCAAACAATGCAGGCCCAGATCAGATGCCGCAGAATGCGGCATCTGATCAGGGCCAACAGTGTTTTCCAAAAGTTCAGCCATTTTCATAACCAATTTTGACAAAAAAAAAAAACCTGACACCCCTAAATTTTTTAAATGGACTCATGCTACATGTATATGAGGAGGAAGATTCCATTTGGTACAAAAAGGGTTAAGGCTCTCGACAGCTGTGCAGTTTTGGCAAGGATAATAAAACCATTTTCAAAGATACTTTGTTGTGACAACTAGGCTGTGAGTACTTACTGGTACATGTAGGATTGCCCGAGTAATGCAGGTTTACTCAAAATAGGTTATATGGAAAAATTAAAAAGTACATGTACATAAACAAAGAAAAGGAAATATCAGCAAAATAATTTCATGCACCATATTTTTCAGCCCATAAATAAATACCTTAAAATCTCTAATAGACGCCCGGCCTCTATTAGAATCATAACCTTTCCTGAAGAGGGGGATGGGCATTTATTAGAGGCACTAGAAACCTGCAATTTGCATACGACGGTCGAAAACACTCACTTTCTTTCTTATGGCTGCCATCTTGTTTCTCAGGCAATGACTGGTGATACAATAGCCTTGTCTTAGAATAGAATAGTAGTTACCTCCTCTTTCTTCACTAAAGCAAATATCATTAACGTTTTTCTCATTTCATGTCAAACATGGCAAAATACGTAAAACCTGAAGTCATTTTGTTTGACTTGTTTAATTTCCGACCCTGTCATAATGTCACAAAAAAGTTCCTATGAATGAACATCGGAGTACAGTGGGCGTTTATTGGAGGCTGTTATTTTTCTGAGAATTGCCAAAAAAATCTCCATTTTTAACATCCAAATCAGGAGGTGGGCGTTTATTAGAGCTTGGGCTTCTATTAGAGATTTTACGGTAACTAATTATATTATTTTTTTTATTGCTTTTTATTCATTTGGCATGTTCGGTACTTTATCTCTTTCTTTTCTGTTATTAACCCTTATCTTGCTGAATATTCATTTAAGCCACACCCATTTCTGTCTATCAACCAATCAAATTACTTGATGTAATTTATTGCTACAAATTCATAAACTGAATGCCAAACAGTGTAGATCCTGATCAGATGGCTTCTTCAGAAGCCATCTGATCTGGATCTACACTGTTTCCAATGATAGGGGTTGTCGTGAACAGCAAGATAAGAGCTAAACTCAAATTCTAACTAGAATTTGTTTTTCTACAAAAACACAGATGTCTCCCCCGTTTTTGACCTCTAAGTATAACCTTGACATTGGAGGTATTGAGCCGGGTCTTGTGTGCAACACATCATCTAATGAAGATAAACATTTCTGCAAATTTACTTTAAAAATGTTCAAAAAATTCCAAAGGGCAATAACTCTTGAAAGGGGCATAATCCGGATGAGAAAAAAAATATGCGTCAGCTTATTTTCCATTAGGAATGCATATATGAAATTTCAAAACCATAGCATACACAGTTCGAAAGTTATGCTATGCATCCCTTTTAGCATTCATTACAATGGGCACAAATTACCAAAATGACAAAGGGCCATAACTCATAAAGTATTTTTCGGAATTTTGTCAAAAGTTAATCAGTTCGTATACTCATCACCATCAATATACTCAACAACTTTCAAGGCTCTAGCTCCAATAGTGTTTGAAAAATTTTGCTGACAAGATTTTATTGAAAAAATTTCAAAGGGCAATAACTCTTGAAAGGGGCATAATCCGGACGAGAAAAAAAATACGAGTCAGCTAATTTTCCATGAGGAATCCATATATGAAATTTCAAAACCCTAGCATACACGGTTCTAAAGTTATGCTATGCATCACTTTTAGCATACATTTACAATGGGCACAAATTACCAAAATGACAAAGGGCCATAACTCACAAAGTATTTTTCGGAATTTTGTCAAAAGTTAAACAGTTCATCTACTCATCACCACCAATATATTCACCAATTTTCAAGGCTCTAGCTCCAATAGTTTTTTAAATATCTTGCTGACAAGATTTTATTAAAAAAATTTCAAAGGGCAATAACTCTTGAAGGGGGCATAATCCGGACAAGAAAAAGAATACGCGTCAGCTAATTTTCCATGAGGAATCCATATATGAAATTTCAAAACCCTAGCATACACGGTTCTTTAGTTATGCTATGCATCAAAAGCGTAACGGACAGACGAACGGACAAACGAACCAGAACCAATATGCCCCTCCAACTTTTTCAAAGTTGGAGGCATAAAAAGGCCCCTTTTTGTTCTTTAACCTCTTAGTACGACCTTGACATTTGAGGTACCAACTTGGGTCATGCACGCAACACATCGTCTTATGGTGGTTAACATTTCTGCCAAGTAATTTTAAAATCCATCTAAAAATAAGAAAGTTATTGACAGAACACAAAAAAAGGCCCCTGTTTTGACCTTTAACCTCTATGTATGACCTTGACCTTTCAGGTACCAAACTGGGTCATGCGTGCAACACATCATCTCATGGTGTTTAACATTTCTGCCTAGCAATTTCAAAATCCATCAAAAAATAAGAAAGTTATTGACCAAACACGAAAAAAAGGCCCCTTTTTTGACTTTTGACCTCTATGTGTGACGTTGACACTTGAGGTATCAAACTGAATCATGCATGCAACACATCGTCTCATGATAATTAACATTTTTGCCAAGTAACTTCAAATTCTATCTAAAAATAAGCAAGTTATTGACAAAACTGGAAAAAAGGCCCCTTTTTTACCTTTGACCTCTAAGTATGACCTTGACCTTTGAGGTACCAACCTGGGTCATGCACGTAACACATAGTCTTATATTGGTTAACATTTCTGCCAAGTGATTTCACAATCCATCTCAAAATAAGAAAGTTATTGACAAAACACGAAAAAAGGCCCCTTTTTTGACCTTTGACCTCTAAGTATGACCTTCACCTTCGAGGTACTGACCTGCCTGATGCACACCACACATCGTCTCATGGTTGTTAATATTTCTGCCAAGTAATTTTAAAATCCATCTCAAAATAAGAAAGTTATTGACAAAACACGAAAAAAAAGGCCCCTTTTTTACCTTTGACCTCTAAGTATGACCTTGACCTTGGCGGTACTGACCTGCCTGATGCACACCACACATCGTCGCATGATGGTTAATATTTCTGCCAAGTAATTTTAAAATTCATCTCAAAATAAGAAAGTTATTGACCAAATACGAAAAAAAGGCCCCTTTTTTGACCTTTGACCTCTAAGTATGACCTTGACCTTTGAGGTACCGACCCGATTCATGCGCACCACACATCGTCTTATGGTTGTTAATATTTCTGCCAAGTAATTTTAAAATCCATCTGAAAATAAGAAAGTTATTGACCGGACACGATTTGCCCATACATATATACATACCAACAAACTTCCAAGGGAGATAATTCAAAAAGTATAAATGCGAGAGTTATAGTTCTTGCGCACTGCACGTCGTCTAATGCTGATTTATATTTATACTAAGTTTCGTGACGATAGCTCCAACGGTTTTCAAGTTATAGAGCGGACACGAAAGTGTGACAGACAGACGGACAGACAGACAGACGGACAGACGGACAGACAGACAGACGCCCGGGGGAAAAACAATATGTCTCTCCGAAAAAAATTTTTTCGGGGGAGACATAACAAGACGTAAACATTTTCCTACTGAGCACAGTGCATGCAGAAGGGCTTGTTTGATGATGTCACATGTAAATATGTAATTCTGACGTTATCCCTTACAAATTTGTCCTTTGGAAAACATTGCAACAATGTTCAAAATGTGGTCAAAAGCTTTCCAGTATAACAATTTTTTTTTTTATTCTTGAAAGGGAACATGGGATCACATTCACCACTTGACAGGGATACTTACATGTACCAATGCCTAATATCTCAGACAAATATATATAAGCCCCCGCCCATAGGGGCTTGAAGAAATATATGGGCTGCATGATGCTTCCACGCAGAGCTGAATCCGGCCCGCACACTAGTACTGGTAAACCGCTTAGAGGATCTAAGCCTGTCCAGGAACCGCGGTGCGAGGCGGACCGTACATGCTAATAAACCCTATTGGTTTCATTGGGCGACAGGGCTTGAGATGTCATTTCATCTCAATGTCGGGTAAAAGTCCCACAAAATTGGAAGCAACGTCTCCAAAATGACCTTTACAGTGTTGACAGGGACCTTAAACCTCAAATCAAACAAACAAACAGACAAATATATATACTACTCAAAGTTTGATAGGGATCACTTTTTTAATGCAAAATAATTTTTGGATAACTTAATCAGCTGAATCCAAATTTGATACATAATAATAGAAAACATATCCTTCACAAAGACTAGTGATTAAGTTTGTCAGTTGGCACTGCATTCAAGCGTAACAACAACAACCGTCTTCAAGACGGGCACCCACAGAATTTGCCGTAACACGAAGGGATTTGGACACTTGATTTTTCACAAATTTCCAAATTTGTTTAGACAAACGTGCCTAATCACATGTATGGCATCCACTGGTATCAAGACATTGCCTGCGCATGCTCGTAACCAGAGTCTGTATCCGGTTTTGTCGAATCCGCCTCTATTCAGCAACAAATGCATCTTTGAGCTCCTGTAAAGTCCTCGGTGGCACAGATCGGACTGAAACAGCACGCTGTAGCATGTCCCACTCATGCTCAATCGGATTTAAGTCCTGTGATCGAGCAGGCCAGTCCATACAAATGATTGTCTCATGTTCGAAATAGGCATCAGTTTAGTGGACACGGTGGGGACGGGCATTATGGTCCATCACAATAAAGTCCGGGGCCGATAGCACCGGCATATGGTCTCACAAACTGATCAAGAATCTCATTACAGTACCAAAACTGCCGTTAACGTTCAGTTTTCAACGACGTACAAGTCAGCTTTACCGTTCATGCTTATCCCAGCCCAAACCATGACTGATCCCTTTCCATAGCGATCATGCTCTGCCACATTCAAGCCATCGAATCGCTCTTTAGACATTCGCCACACTAAATGACGTTTATCAGTGAATTCTAGACAGAATCTGGACTCATCAGTAAACAGTACTGGCGTCCAATCATGAATCGTCCACCTGACGTGAGTTCTGGCAAAGTCCAGTCGGTCTTGAAAGTGCTGTCTCGTCAACGGAACACGTACAGCAGTCCTCCTGGCATTAAGTCCGAACTCGTGGAGCCTGTTTCTGACAATTTGTGTAGAAATTCGTACTCCAGTTCCGTTCCTAAACTCGTTATTCAAGCGCGTAGCGTCCAGGAACAGTTGTCGTCGAGACTGAATCAACAAAAAACAATCCCGATGTTGAGTTGTAGCCCTTTCTCGACTCCCGCCGTGTCTGTGTGAAGGTTTACGTGGGTAAGATGCCAAATCCACATTCTGGAAACCACGTTCTGAGACACATTCAAAATCCCAGCAACATGACGTTGAGAGACATCAGATTCCAACATTCAGACGCCACGGGTCATTTCTTCGGGGCACTGGCGGTTTCTTCACTGTCCCTTAGGCAGTTTAGAGTATCACAAATCAAATGAAGTCCGTTTTACCCTTAGTAAAGGAACAGTGATAAGTTTGATTTTTCAATTGGAGTACAGTGTTACGCAAGATTTTTGGGGTGCATGACTTCATTTGCGAAGTGTGAGAAGTGTGCACTTTCGTGAGTTCTGAATTGCACATGAATTTCTGCTTCAGATATTTATCAATACACAGAGTACAAATTCTGTCATGAAATTTTAAATTTTCAGTGCAAAATTTGGTATATAAAAAGTGATCCCTATCAAACTTTGAGTAGTATATATCCCTCTTGGACGGGGAATGAGATCTCATGCTCCCCATCAAGAATCAAAATAACTTGGATTATTTCTTGTCAGAAACATGTGGGTCTGTCAGAATCTTGCTGATGAGACAAGTTTTAACCCTTATCTTGCTGTTCACGACAACCCCTATCTTTGCAAACAGTGTAGATCCAGATCAGATGGCTTCTGAAGAAGCCATCTGATCAGGATCTGCACTGTTTGGCATTCAGTGTATGAATATGTAGGAATAAATTACTTCAAATAATCTGATTGGTTCAAAGTCAGAAATGGGTGTGGCTTAATTGAATATTCAGCAAGAGAAGGGTTAACATGTAACCATGTTTTTACGGGCGAATAAAAATTATCCCAGAGTTTATCCTCATTGCCCTTCATTATCTGGAGATGTTTTTGGTTTGGAGAGTCAATGCCCTGTCAACAATATTTAGTTGATGATGAGCTGGTTAGTTTACATAAACCACGTTTCCTGGGCAGGCTTAACCCACTGTATACTAGTGGACTCTTCCACTGCTATATGCTGGACAAGTCCATTTGTCATCTAAGGGGTGGTAGGCATATTTTTCCATTCTTATCCAATTTTTGAGTGGAAAATTCTGTTAGCAAACAGTGCAGGCCCTGATCAGACGCTGTGTTCTGTGGCATCTGATCTGGGCCAGCACTGTTTGGCAAGGTACCTCTTTAGGTGTTTCCCACAAGCAATGCGTTATATATAAGCTCTTAACCCTTATCCTGCTGAATATTCAGTTTAGCCACATCCATTTCTGACTTTGAACCAATCAGATTACTTGATGTAATTTAATCTTACAAATCCATGTAAACCGAATGTCAAACAGTGTAGATCCTGATCAGATGGCTTCTTCTGAAGCCATCTGATCTGGATCTACACGGCTTTCAAAGATAGGGGTTGTCGTGAACAGCAGGATAAGAGTTAACCAGAACAGTGCACTTTCTTTTGCTACAAACTGATAACTGTTCTTGAAATAGCGGAAGGGAATGAACGTAGAAAATATCTCCATGAAAGAATGTTGCACAGCAGGGATCAAATCATCCAACCCACAAACATGATTGCCCAGCAGACGTGCATCCAACTGAGCTACCAAGCTAAAAAATTCATAGTATACCTGGCAAAGGCAGTTGTGGTATTCCAGCAGGAACAAAGAGCGGTATCTTGGCAGGATACTTGACAAGCTGGGGCGGTGGGGGAGGCACTGCCTGCATCTGTAATGGAGGCCTTTCCTCACTTCTCTCAATGCCATGAGGAGACCCCATCATTTCATTTACAATTTGTTCTGGTCGTACCAAATTTGGCATGCTGTATCGTTTGTCATGTACTGGCTCAAGAAGAAATTTAGGGTCAACTGGGACAACATGTGGATCAACCTGCACTGGTCCAAATCTTGGTCGGATTTCTACTGGAAATGAATGTCTGTACAATGGTGGAGCTACTTTTGAAGAAACTGATATGGGGACAAAGTTGACTGGTTTCTGGCTCATTGGCTGAGTGGGTGGGTTTGATATTTCAGTCGGTTTCTCAGACTGGTTTACAACACTTTCAGGTATTGATCCTGGAGTGCTTGGGTTAGACCAACCCTGATCACTGGTTGACATACTTGATGTTGTCTGTGGGCGGGTTAACACCTTCACTGGTTGGAAAATATTTGTGTTGAATGACTTTTGCTCTTGCGACTTTGGCAAAATAGAAACAGATGTTGGTGTAGTGAGGCTCTGCACGCTGCTAATCACTGCACAGTTCTGTGTATTATCAACAGTTGTCATGGTTTTCATGTCTGGTCTGAGATCTACAGGAGGTGGGTTTTGAAAACCAGCATCTGTAACAATATCCTGTGGAACATTTTCAGTACTCACAGTTGTAAATTCAGTTTTTGGACTAATTATTGGGTGAAATCCATTTTCACAGAAGCTGTTTTGAAACACTGGCATTTTTGGTGAATTCATACTCATCTTATTCTGAGAAATTGGTGAATTCATACCCATCTTATTCTGTGAAACATCATTGTGTTGACTGTCTTGATATGATTGTCTCTTCTGGGCATCAAAAGATAAAGCCCGCTTTGCAAGAAAATTTCCCAATCCTTGATCAGTCTTTCTCACATTACTTTGTAGATTGCTGTTCAACTGTTCATGACTGAAGGAATTTTGAATGGATTTTGCCTCATTCACGAAAGGCTGAAATGCAGATTTAGCAGACAGGTCATTAGCAAGCTGTGATTCATACATGTAATTATTATTAAACAAGTTACACTTTTCCATGTTGTCTGAAATACTTTGTAATTCCAAGAAAGAATCTGTATCACTGGAATGCTGACTGGACTGGGAGGTATACGATGAAATGCTGCTTCTCTCTGAAGTACGATTACAAGAAACTGTAGATGGCGCTGGCAACGGGGAAAACAGTTCAAAACCAGCATCATGAGATTCATTATAATTATTATTGATGTTAGCATTCTGATTGACTTTAGGAATACAGGACTGATTAAGATGCTGGTTGAAATGTTTATTTTGTTGTTTTTCATGCCAATAGTTCGGAGTACTGTGAAACTGAGTGACAAATGGCAGTGGACTTTTCACATCTGAGGCTCTTAATGTTGCACTATCCTCTAAGCCTGTGGCCCAAACATTGTTCAGACTCAAATCAGTAGCCCTGGAACAAAATAAACATATTCAGATAGTTACCAGAACTACAGTAAAAGTCCTAAAAATTCTGACACTTTGAGGACTTGTACAGTTATTCTCCTAAGCACAAGTTTGTTTCGCAATACACCAAAAGTGGAGACAGGATGGCAAATGTTGTAGACCCTGATCAGACTGCAGTCTGGTCTGGGTGTGCACGGTTTGCTAAGGCCTGTCTGTCCCAATACTTAGGATCATTACAGTAATAATAGTGAAACTGGTGATAGTGATCTAACACATTTTGTTCCAGAAACCCTAAAATGGGTATTTGGCAAACGGTGTAGGCCAAGATCAGATGCCGCATAATGCGGCATCGGATCAGGGCCTACACTGTTCGCAAAAAGTTAAGCTTTTTTCCAAATAAATTTTGAAGAAAACACAACCTGACATCCCTAAATTTTTAACTGGACTCCTGCTATATATAAGGAGGAAGATTCCATTTGGTACAAAAAGGGTTAACACCAAATGGTTTATTCATCATGGCTGATTCAAACTTGAACTGGAGTCCCTGGCAATTCTCCCCAAAGCCCTTAACAATTAACAGAGCGCAAGGTTGGCAAAAAAACGGGAAATACCGGTACTCATATTTCCCTGGACGGCGCGAAATACAGGGAATTCCCAGGATATACTGGGAAATATATATTTACATAGGTGGTACCAATTGAGACTGCTTAATATACCCCAACTGCCTAGCTATTTGAAAGCAAAATTATTTCAAGTTCATACAGGGCTTGAAAATTCCACTTGTCTGCTGCAATGACCCCCCCCCCCCCCCCCCCCACACACACACACCCCACTCAAAAAAAAATTAAGACAAGTACATGTATAAAAATTGTCTAGTTCTTACAACATTTACCAAAGTTTACATGCACTTAGTCATGTAGGATAATTGAAATTTTGAAGAATTTTCCAGCCCCTTTTATCTTGAATAATAACTTGGAAGCCTTCATATAGAATGTGTATAATTTCTTTTCAAAGGTAATTCTAAAATAACTTTCAGCTATTTCCCTTGACTTGTAAATACATGTACATGTAATTTTAATACTTTGATGAGTATTTGTAGATAATTTAAGAAAACTTTTATGCTTAAATTAACTGTGTTCTTTATACCTGTCTCAAACAAACAATTAAATTGTCACACCTTTTAGCATTAGGAGGATGGTTACTTGACAAACTTGGAAACAAACCTTTTCTAGTGTAAACATCCTTAAAATTCAAACATCCAAAGAGTTGTTGTAAATCTCAAAAAAAAAACAAAATGTGTTTGTGAAACACTGATGCCCCCAGACAGCGCATGTTAAATATGAAAGCAGTATCACTAAGCAATCAAAAGGTATGGCCAAGAAATGTAGGCGCTAGAGCGATGACAAAGTTTTTCTAAAAATAGCCACAGTGACCTTGACCTTGAGGTCATGACCTTGAAAGTCGAACTCGCTCGAGATATTGTCATAAGGAACATTTGTGTGAAGTTATATTGAAATCAGTAAAGAAATGTTGGCGCTAGAGCGATGACAAAGTTTTTCTAAAAATAGCCACAGTGACCTTGACCTTGAGGGGGGGGGGGTGTCTGGATGGACAAAAATTATGGTACCACTAGAAAGGTCTTGTGACAAGAAGTGCACGTGTGAAATATAAAAGCCCTACTACTTACCAATCGAAAGTTATGGCCAATGTTAAAGTTTATAAAAGTAGGTCAAAGGTCAAGGTCAAGAGGTCAAAAATTATGGTACCACTAGAAAGGTCTTGTGACAAGGAGTGCACATGCGAAATATGAAAGCCCTACCACTTACCAATCGAAAGTTATGGCCAATGTTAAAGTTTTTAAAAAGTAGGTCAAGGTCACAAGGTCGAATTTTTTTGGTACCACTAGAAAGGTCTTGTGACAATGAATGCACATATGAAATATGAAAGCCCTATCACTTACCAATCGAAAGTTATGGCCAATGTTAATGTTTTTAAAAATTTTGAAAAAAAATAGGTCAAAGGTCAAGTTCAAGGTCACGAGATAAAAAATCATGGTACCACTGGAAAGGTCTTGTGATAAGGTATACACATGTGAAATATGAAAGCTCTATCTATTACCATTCAAAAGTTATGCCCAATGTTAAGGTTTTTGTAGACAGACAAACAGACAGACAGACCAAAAACTATATGCCCCCGAATCTCTTAGATTCCGGGGGCATAAAAAATGAACCATGTGGTTTAGTGTTACACTAAGCATACAAAATATGTAGTTCCAATGGCAAACTCTCTTAACCCATTGTATACTAGTGGACTCTCTTAATGCTGTATGTTGGACAAGTCTATTTGTCATAGGGGTGTCCAGCTTATTTTTTCGATTTTATTCCATTTTTGACAGAAAATTCTCTTGGCAAATAGTGCAGGCCCTGATCAGAGGCCATTTTCTGCGGCATCTGATCTGGACCTACACTTTTTGCCAAGATTACCCCTTTAGGGGTTTCCCACATGCAATGGGTTAAAGGAGCTAAGTGATTCTGATCTAGGACTGCATTGTTGCCCAGGCATGTCTGTCCCAAATATTAGGATCATTATCGTATTTTATCTTCCTAAGTGATTTTAAATAACTATCTGCACCCTACATAACAACGGATCACTTTATATTTATGCTTACAGAAGTGTTTGGTTAGGTAAAAGCAGACTTATGACATATATCTATGGGGAGGCATATTGCAAAATTAGTTGTGTGTGTGTGAATTCGGGTTTAACGTCGCTTTCAACAATTTTTCAGTCATATCGCAACGGTGTCTGGTTACGACAGGGAGCTCAATGCTCACGTTTATAGTGCTGCCTCACTGAAGTATCATGTCCCAGACACATTACATGATACCACACCCAGTCACATTATCCTGACACTGGATCGACCAGTCCTAGCTCTACCCCGTAAATCTGAGTGCCAAGCGAGGAGCAGCTAGTACCATTTTTAACGACTTTGGTATGTCGCGGCCCGGGATCGAACCCGAGACCTCCCGTTCCCCGGAACGGACACTCTACCAACTGAGCTATCGGGGCCGGTTTTCTATAGTTTATCAATCCCGAGTTTCACAGACAGACATGTCTCATCAAGGACCTGGTTTGCTTTAGCAGAGGTTAAAGTCAGCGAAAGAATAGGATCAGATACAAACTTTCATATGATATTCCCAATACAAAGAAATTCTGCTATAAGACCACAGACATGTAAAATTAAGACTAATTCTGATTTAAAAAGCTTATTTAGTAGCTTGCAGTTTATATATTCTTTCTATGTATTTTCTGCATATATTGTCTTTCGGTCAGAGACCACCTTTGGGACTGTTCAAAAGTGATCTTAAAGACCACTTTTGAACAGTTCCAAAGGTGGTACCACTTTTGAACAGTTCCAAAGGTGGTCTTGATATTGGCTTTTACTTCTATAACCTTTTTCTCTTATAAATGTAGCTGTCCAGTTACATGACACCATTATCTTTTAGCCCAAGCTTTCTCTTAGCTAAAGCAAATTCACTCTCCCACGTCTGGTCCCACCAGGTGAATCAAATCTCTAATATTTTTTTCAACCTTGTTTTCGTCCTTCTGTCAGAGGGTGAGTGATATAAGATCATATATTTAGCAGTGAAATCAATGCATATATCTAGGGCTGGCTAATCTGAAAAGATAATCGATTATCAGTCCTTCCATTGCGATCGATAATCGATAAGTAAATGCTAAGGTTTTTGTCATCATTTTACATGTCTGGCTTTCTGTCTAAGCATGCTTCTTACCATATGTTGCACTTTACCATATGTATATTTGAACAGACAGGCCAGAGCAAACAGTGTAGACCCAGATGAGACGCCGCAGAATGCAGCATCTCATAAGTGTCTGCACTGTTTGCCACTCATCCCGCTATTTTAGGCATAACTTTGGGGAGTAAATTGTACCTATCAAGTAATCGATTAAAAGCAGAAATGATAATCTCTTTTGTGGAATGCATCGATCGATTAATCGGTTATACGATTAATCGCACCAGCCTTACATATATCTGTTTTTTTTTATAACAAGAATTCTGCCGAAGCCTATGTCACGCCTGTGGGGGACTCTTACATTAGGGTGAAAGTTAGGGTGGCCGCAAATGTTGACGCCTTGACAAATGGACGAACAGGGGGAAAGTTCAACTCCTATGTCACGCCATGCTTAAAGCAGGAGGGACAAAAATGATATTTTCACATTGTGAAAATAAATTGAAAATACACATATATATATTTTAACATTGTGAACAAGATGTGTTTGTGAAACACGAACATGTCCCCGGGCATGGTCATTTTTCATTCAAAGTTGCTCACAGTTCAAGATTTTTTTTTGTGTGGGAAGCCTTTGACACAAGAAACCTACATGCCAAATATGAAAGCTCTATCTTAAATGGTTCAAAAGTTATGAACAATAATATTTTTTCTTTAAAGTAGGTCAAGGTCACAGGTCAAAAAATTTGCATGAATGTAAAGCTATTGTCACAGGGAACCTACATGCCAAATATTAAGGCTCTATCTTAAACGGTTCAAAAGTTATGAACAATTTTATTTTTTTCTTTTAAGTAGGTCAAAAGTCAAGGTCATGGTCCAAACATTTTGCATGTATGAAAAGCTCTAATCACAGGGAACTTACATGCCATATATGAAAGCTCTATCCCAAACGGTTGGAAAGTTATGACCAAAAATGTTTATTTTTTTAAGTAGGTCAAAGGTCAAGGTCACAGGTCAAAATTTTGCATGAATGTAAAGCATTTGCCACAAGGAACCTACATGCTAAATATGAAGGCTGTATCTCAAACGGTTCAAAAGTTATGACAAATGTTAAATTTTTCTTTTATGTAGGTCAAAGGTCAAGGTCACAGGTCAAAATTTTTTGTGTGAATGTAAAGCTCTTGTCACAAGGAACCTACATGCAAAATATGAAGGCTCTATCTCAAACCATTCAAAAGTTATGACCAAAATGTTATTTTTTTATTTTAAGTAGGTCAAAGGTCAAGGTCAAGGTCACAGGTAAAAAATTTTTGACATGAATGAAAAGCTTTTGTCACAAGGAACATACATGCTAAATATGAAGGCTGTATCTCAAACAGTTCAAAAGTTATGACCAATGTTAACTTTTTCTTTTATGTAGGTCAAAGGTCAAGGTCACAGGTAAAATTTTTTGTGTGAATGTAAAGCTCTTGTCACAAGGAAGCTACATGACCAATGTTATTTTTTTGCATGAATGTGAAGGTCTTGTCACAAGGAACCTTCAGGCCAAATATGAAAGCTCTATCTCAAACGGTTCAAAAGTTATGGCCAACGTTAAAGTTGTCCACGTACAAACCAACAAACAAACAAACAACAGGGCAAAAACAATATGTCCCCGCTATCGCTACCGGGGACATAAAAATAACATGACCATATTACTTTCACAGTAGCAGCCCATACTACATATTTTAGGTTGCTTTTCATAAATATAAATTAAATACTGAAAACAAAAGACGAAAATTTACATTTTTTTTATATATTAAAGTTATACCAAAAACATTTTAACACACTCAATGAAATATTTTGGTATTCACCTCAAAAAGGTACAGTGAAATTCTGCTATTAAGACCAGCTAAAATTGAGACAAATTCTGATTTAAACATTTATTTAGAAGGGTGCAGTTATTCTTTCTTCATGAATTATGTACACAATGTTCTCTATTTAGGAACCACCTCTGGGTAGAGCTGAGTATCGCCAGAAAAAATGTATCACGATACTATCGCGATACCAGACAGGCGATACGATACAGTATCACGATACTTGCTTTGTACAGATTTGCTATGTTTTATTTGGTAAATTTGGACTTTTGTTGACAGAGTTTCCTGTTCAATAACAACATATTGGTTATTAAACATGTCCTTATATTTATGTATATATGCAATAAAATAAAATAAAAGACTTGACAAAAACAAAATGTTTCCATACAAGTGATTTAAATGCCGATCTGGCACGTTCAATGTCTGGTTCAGCATCCATTGTTATATGTTAGTAGCGACTGATTGTATCAACAATAAAACGGTAATTATGATGACTTTGTAGGTCTATCTAATTGCACAGACCAATCATCCAAGACACACACCATCAACCACACAAACATATTTGGAAGCAACAGTTTTGAATAAATCTGAATGGCATAACTCAAAATACCAACAAAACTTAAGTAGCACATGGGCCCATACTTGAGTCACTTGACCAGACACCTGTTGGTTCCAGTAGTTACTGTATACTGTATCCCGGTAGATACATCAACTGTTTTTATTGGATATAAACAGCACCTTTCGGATACAGATTTTTGATTGGCGTAAGCACCTCAGAAAAATATGCGTCTCTTGTGTTTCAGACGTTTGTTGATATAACGTAAAAGTATCGGCAAGTATCGATTCACGGAATTAGTATCGCGATACAGTATCTCCAGCAAAAATATTGAGATATATCAATGCATCGATGATATTGCCCCAGCTCTACCTCTGGGACTGTTCAAAAGGGGTCTTAAAGACTGTTACGAGATGGAATAAGAAACCTCTCTGGTGTCTATGCACATCTAAATTATTTTAGTAGGTATATGGTAAGGCGGTGGGAGTGAAATATTTTGGGTGAAATACAGTGGGCAAAATGTGCTGCTCAATGCACAAGTCATGCACATATCATACGATGTATGCATGAGTGGTTTGTGGAGATCTGTTTTTACAATGCAGTGGGCCACTATAAGGCTGATTTCTATAAAATTTGCCTAAAAATCGCCAACCGCCAAATTTTTTTTTTTTTTTTTTTTTGGTTTGGGTTTTACGGCCCTTTCAAGATTATTTCACTCATATCGAGCCGATCGTTAATCAGAGGTGGGCGAAAACCGGAGTACCCGGAGAAAAACCACCTGACCTTCCGTTGCAGAACTTGGCGTCTCACACGTGGCCCGAGCGAGGATCGAACCTACGGCGGTGAGAGACCTAATGACTAAGAGTCAGCGCTCTTATCCACTAGGCCACGGAGGCCCGTTCCAACCGCCCAATTGTGCCATATATAATTTTCATTCCAGTCAAGTGTTGCGTGTGTGTTCGATTAAAAGGGAGTTATGCCATTGATTTATAGGGTCGTTTCATCATTTTTACCCTATGGGAAATACTATTTGAACGCAAATACATTATCTACTCGTTTTTTGCTATCTGGCTTTGTGGACGGTATCTTCACCTCGCCACGATATTATGGAGCTAATATGAGTATGCATGATTTTCCGGTAGTATTCATAGATATAATAAAAGCACGCTAACACTGCATGATACCCCACCACTGCAAGATAATATGGTTATAGCCTTGCCCATAATAGTGGTACTTTTAAGTGTTATAGTTATCTGTAAAACTTCACTAAGGCATTCAATATAGTAAAGGAACTACATACATGTATATCAAAAGGGCAGATAATACAATAACCAGAAAAGCAGAGTGACTGTCCTTGGCAATAATATGTGTCCTTTAGTGTTTTAAAATTTGAAGAAAATCCATGAAAAGATTCTTAAGTTATTGATCGCAAACTCCAAAAAAAAATTGTGAGAAATTAATCAAGTTATCGGTCGGAAATGGTGTGGATGGACGGACGAACGGACAGACACCGGAGGGTATATTATAATACCCCAGCACTATCGTGTGATGGGGTATAACAAAAAGAAGAAAAGAAAAAAAAAGTCATTCCCGATATAAACATGTAGGCACAATTTGAAAAAAAAAATGTGAAAAATTAATCAAGTTATCGGTCGGAAATGGTGGGGATGGAAGGACGGACAGACAGACGGACGGATAGACACCGGAGGGTATATTATAATATCCCAGCACTATCGTGTAATGGGGTATAACAAAAAGAAGAAAAGGAAAAAAAAAAAAAAGGTAAAAAAAAGGAATGAAAAACAAAAAATGAGAAAAAAAAAACGAAAAAAAAAAAAAAAAATTCATTGCAAAAAGAAAGAAAAGAAAAATAAACGGAAAAAAAAGAAAAGAAAAAACGAGAAAAAAAGGAAAAAAAAAAAAGAAAATTCCATTCCTCCACGGGGGTTTGAACTCACGCCCCTCAGATTCATAGCACAAATTAATCCAGTTATTGGTCGGAAATGGTGGGGACGGACGGACGGACAGACACCAGAGGGTATATTGTAATATCCCAGCACTATTGTGTGAATGGGTATAACAAAAAGAAGAAAAGGGTGAAAAAAAAAAAGGGAAAAAAAAGGAATGAAAAACCAAAACTGAGGAAAATTAAAAAAAATAAATTCATTGCCAAAATGAAAAAGAAAGAAAAAGAAAAAAGAACACACACAAAAAAAAGAAAAAACGAAAAAAAAAAAATTCCATTCCTCGACGGAGATTTGAACTCACGCCCCTCAGATTCATAGTCAACAATAGGATTTGTAGTCCAGCACTCTAACCACTACACTGGCAGTGATAATCAATATATTTCATAAATTAAAGGAATAAATGCGCAGAAACTATTTAATGGGAATTGTTAACGACCAATTTTTCGTTAAATGTTAACGCATTTTGTGTATTCACAACACAAAACCTGCTTATTATGGTCGTTTATACATCAGTGCAGTTTCATCCAAATATTCCATATAGTAAAGGAATAAGTCCCCAAAAAACATTTAATCGGAATTTTTAACGACCATAATTCCGTTAAATGTTAATGTATTTTGCCCATTTACAATCCCAAACCACTCATACCCAATGCCAATGTGTATACAAAATTTGAAGAAAATCCGTGAAAAAATATTCAAGTTATTGATCGGAAACGCCCCAAAACCCCTTATTTTGAACTAAAAAGGGCCATAACTCTGTCAAATGTTAACGGATTTTGCCCATTAACAATCCCATACCACTCATTCCCGATATATACATGTATGCAAAATTTGAAAACAATTCATTAAAAATTACTCAAGTTATCGATCGGAAATGGTGCGGACGGACGGACGGACGGACATACGGACGGACGGACGGACACCGGAGGGTATATCATAATACCCCGCCACTATCGTGTGGTGGGGTATAAAAACCCTGAAAACTATTCAGCAGCAGGTCAAGTTGTAACGAATTCACACAACAAAGTGACGGGACAATGAAAGTATAATGAAAGGTATGTATGTTTAGTAATATTTTTGTATGAACATGCTTGTAGGTTTTGGAGGGGTTTACTTCTAGTATACCCCAACTTTCTGAAGCCTATTCTGAATTCACTTTTGAAGCCTCTGTGGTGTAGTGATTAGGCTACTAGCTTTGCCAGCTAGAGGTCGCAGGATCGATCCCAGGCTTCTCCAGAAGTAGAATGAGTCTTTTTAAGCGAGGTCCTGTCTCATTCTGACCCTAGATGTTGGTGAGACGTAAAGTTTGGACACCCGCTCATTCTAGACTCATTTAGGCTTTTAGACCCCTTTTGTAGAATATAATTAATAAACACCGGGTCACTTGTTTGATCCATGATTTTTGACTAGCTGTGGTTAGAAAACCGTGGTCCCGTCTCTATATGATATTAGGTGTCGAGGGGACGTAAAATTATGACGGGTTAAACCATATCTTCATCATCAGGACAAACTCTTACAAGAGCCTCTCGGGTTATCTGTGATGATGAACCGTGATGAATTTGATTTTACAAGCGTGTTCATGTTGAGTAGAAATAATTTTGTTCAAGAATTACGAGTTCATTTTGCAATGATGCCGTTTTTGTCTGAGAACTTGGTTTGTGCATATATGTACATATTAAGAACGTGATGATGATAAGTGAGAGTATTTGGTCGCCACATGTCATAACGGCCTGAGCAGCGTGGATGACGTCAGCTGCGTCATCAGCGTCACGAGGACGGTTAGAACGTGGTGCCTACCAAATACAGAGAGAATTTACGGCAAACAGTGTTTGCCCTTATGAGACACTAACAAATGTTGTGGAGAATAGATGAAAATCTTTCTGTTTGTAGTTTTTATCTGTTGTTAATGTAATGAATTTGTGAATAGCTATATTTGTGAGCCGTTTCCCGGATATGAAATAGAGTTTGTTATGTTTCCTGTAATTGGCGACTGACCAGGTAGCGCAAAGGCGTGGTCTGTTCAATTGCCTCTTACTTGTGCTAATGTAGTGAGCATGAATTTGATGAGTATTATGCTCAGTAGTAGTGAGCATTAATTGATTTCTGTAGTGCTCAGTAAGGAAACATAAACTTTGCGTATTATTGTGTCAAGCGCTGGGTGCTGATAATTTGATGCACAGTCAAGCTGAGTTCTGCTGTACGGTTATTTGTCGCATGCACTTATCAGCCTGTGTGTCTGGTCGGCTCATGCGCAATAACGGTATATGCATGAACATATTCTTACTTCTCCGGGAGGGGGATCCTGATATAGCATGTATGTTTTGTGAACTGTATCTTAGTCCAATTATCATAATTTGCAGGCACAACAAAGTGTGGTGACCTGCTGCTCCCTGCAAAATAGCAGCAGGTACTGGTACGATGCTGTTGGTTAGTGTCCAGCAAGGGCGGACAGACCCAATAACAGACGTCCTAACAAAAATAAACAGGTCAATCTGAGACCATTCTAAACAGGTCGTAACCTGCAGGCGATTCAGGCGATTCAAACGAAGAAGTTACCAGGACTTCAAGTTTGTTAATGGATAATTGATAAATATATACCTGTGGTCGACGAGGTCGACAAACTAGTTCACACCAGTGTGCGAGAGGGGGTTCACCCTAAGTGAACTTATAAACTGGCCAGTTGCGTCTTGTGTTGTTTCTTTTCCTTATATTGTTCTGTTATTTGCTCCTGTAGACACTCATTCCGAGCACAGAACATTGTTTTGCCTTCGGGACGGACGTCATGGGTGCGCTATAGAAGCAAATAAATGCGATGATTTGTGTTAGTATTGTTGTACATGTATATAGATGCTGTAAATGATTCATGTCATTCATTTGAAATCTTTCTTGTGCCTTACCCCACAGCTGCCCGTACACCTGTCAGAGATCACGCTCGGTTGTCTTGTCAGCATGGGGGTTTGCGGGACGCCGTAAACCCACATGTAACAAAGACCACTTTTGAACAGTCCCAAAGGTGGTCTTTATATAGGAATTATACTGTAAATATCCTCAAAACCTAAACATGTAAGTGAAGCTGACTCAGGGTCTCTGCCGGCCTCGGTAGCTCAGTCGGATGGGCGTCTGACTGGTGATCAGGAGAAGGCGGGTTTGATACTTTGGCAACATTCTTTCTTGGAGATTGATCATGAAATCTTTTCTATGGTCATTCTCTCTGTTCCGCTGATTCAAGAAGGGCAGTTGTCAGTTTCTGGCTTAAATTGATTTTACGTGGCCACAATCCTCGCCCTTACTTCCGTCGCGATTTAGACAAATAATTTGTTCAGTCCGCATGAAAGCCTCCTAACTCATCAGTGCAACATCTCCGTGAACACAAATAATCTAACAACCACAGAGAGACGCAAAGGTTTCTGTATGTGAGCAGCGCTGGTGAGACTGAATTCAACTTGTAAGTTTGTGTCATGACATTAATTTTAACAAGTATCCAAAACATCATGCTGCATGTGCAGAAAGAACTAGACAAAAGTGCCCAGTGGGGCACGTATACCCCCAGCCTGTGCCATCACCTCAGCTGAAAATAGCAATGTCAAAAGCTTCTTTGCATATACAGGCCATATTCCATAGAATGGCCATTTTCAAGATTCAAAGGGCAATAACTCTGAAAGTAGGAAAGCAAAATATATGGTTCATGTGTTCTGCACGTCGTCTCATGGTGTTCAACATTCGTGTGGAGTTTCATGAAAATATGTCAAGCTGTTTAAAAGTAATGGAGAAGACACGAAGCTGTTAGCAGACACATAATTTACAATCTTCAAAGGGTAATAATTTGTAATGTATGCAAACAAGAGTTATGGTTCTTGTGTTCTGCCCATCCTATTATCTTGTTTTACATTTGTTTGAAGTTTCATGAAATTATCTCAAATGGTTTTAAAGTTACAGAGCGGACACAAGTGTATGGTAAAACTCGAAATATTCAAAGGCAGAGGTGTAAAATTTCCCTCAAACTTACTCGCCCTTATCGTCTAAACTTTTCATTTAGATGCTAAAACTGAAGAAAAAGTAAGGTCAGTTTTGAAAACCTTACTCGCCCTGCCTTAAAACTTACTCGCAAATGCGAGCGGGCGAGTGGAATTTTACACCCCTGAAAGGGCAATAACTCTGAAAGTAGGATAGTAAGATTTCCGGTTCATGTGTTCTGCACGTCGTCTCATGGTGTTTAATATTTATGTGAAGTTTCATGAAAATATGTCAAGCGTTTAAGAGTTATGGAGCAGACACCAAAATGCAAGTTATAACTTTCAAAGGGCAATAACTCTGAAAGTAGGAAAGCAAGAGTTACGGTTCATGTGTTCTGCACGTCATCTCATGGTGTTTAACATTTATGTGAAAAGTAGAAGTAAAACAAAGATCAGGAATCAATACAGTTAACTTACTCCACCCATCAAAGACATCAAAGGGAAAGAAACACAAATATTAAGCAACAAGACCATAATGGAAACCTAAACAAAGGAAGGCCATAAGGACAGTTACTTTCCCACAAAATGGCCATATGGCCATCCAAAATAAAAAGACACAAGTGATACACACAGTAAGTAACAAACAACACCATAAATAAACCGCCACAGAAGAACCGCCTTGGAACGGTCAGTGTAATGATTTCCACTGGGGGGCTTATATCGATTTTACGTGGCCACAATCCTCGCCCTTACTTCCGTCGCGATTTAGACAAATAATTTGTTCAGTCCGCATGAGCCATGAAGGCCTCCTAACTCATCAGTGCAACATCTCCGTGAACACAAAAATCAAAGATACATTAACCCTTAACCTGCCGATGAATTGCTTTAGTCACACCCAATTCTGACGGTCCACCAACGAAGTTACTTGATATAATGTATTCATTCAATTCATAAACTGCATGACAAACAGTGTAGATCCTGATCAATCAAATGGCTGACGGACCGACACTCAAAACTTCAGGGGGGAGGGTTGTATAACATAATACCCGCCATTTTTTGAATGGCAGGGCATAAAAAGAAGTTTTGAAAGAGCTGTCTCCCATAAAGCTGTGTTTAACAAATCCCATCAACTTGAACTATATAGAGGATCTTGCATGAGTGTTCATGTATTATTGAGGAAAAAGGTGAAAATGCGAGGCTACGCCAAGCATTTTACGCCTTTTCCTCAATGAGTGTAATAATTCATTAATACATGGTCACAAATACAAGATTCTATTTATCATATGACATTTAAAATGCATTTTATCATGCGTATTCACAAATTTTTTTTTCACAAAAAAATGTCAATACTCCGCCATTAGTAAATGTGACGTTAAGGACGTCATACAAGTGACGTTATGGGGCATATCTAACTAATTTGCATATTTAATCCACTGACGGATTACTAAATTTAACACATGGTGTTATTACATTCTCAGACACGACGACATAATTATGATAAATGATCAAGAATTTGATGTCCAGGAATTTTCGTTACATCACGCGCGGTTTCGTGTCCAATATTTTGAAGACTGGAATTTAACAGTTCTTGTTTTCAAAATTTTCCTTCATGTTGGGTCTATCATCTGTGAAAATTGCAGTTCAGAATTTAGAGTATCAGTGACGTAACCGGTTATAATGTTCATGGTCAGCCTTGTGATGTAACAATGGACACCAATGCCTAATATGAGAATTTATTTTAAACTCCAGAGGAATATTCTGATTATTTCTTCAATCAGCGGTACCCTCTGTGCATTCCTTATGTATTACCAATACATTTACCAGTTTCTAGATGCCTCTTCATGTATTTTATGGGTACTGTTTATTTTCAGATGTAACAGAATAGTGTGGACACCATAATGACATTGTTTGCAGTGACATGTGAATTCTGACCAAGCTACACTGCCTATTTGTAGTTATTATTAAAAGCATCGTCCTCCACAAAATTTTTGACAGCGAACAGACACAACATGTCCTTTTAAAAGTCAAGTCAGCATGCATTTTTGTATCCAACTGTTTAACAGAAACAATATGCAAAGTTCTGACACAGAAATGCAGGTCACAATGTGATCCTGCAAGGATTTGGGGACCAATACTTGCTGTGCAGGACATATACATGGTGGGTTAAGATAAAGGCACTGATTTAGGAAACTGTTTTAGAAATTTACTTGATACTGAGCAATAATATACCTGATCTAAAATGACGTTGGGTTTATTGCAGAAATATACTTTCGAAAATTGTTGATGTAGGCCAATCAGATGTTGCATTATGTTAGCAAGTGCATTATTTTAAAATGTATTTAGCCAAGTTCAATGGCTGTCTTTATAAAGCTGTACTTTGGTATTTAACCATCTTCACTGCTTATTTTTAGATTACTCCTATCTGCTCATATAGTACTGCATGTATATGTGCCTTTAGCCCATTAACTGCTTTCTGTCATTTGCTTAGGTGTTTGTTAGATAATTACAAGTGAAAGGGTGCTATTACATCACACAATACCTTATTGGGTTGGAACGTTATGAAATGACTTCACTGTTCCCTACACATATCATACAACCAAGCCGTCACTATTTGCCTAGATGTGATAGTGCCCTATTCACACCTGTCAGCTTCAGCTAATGGTATAATGTGTTATTAACGTATACATGTACATCCCACATGAAATAAAGATTCTTGCACATTCCTTTCCTTGCATGATTTTACTCATTCCCATTAATTACAACAGCATGTATGTTCATTGCTGTTCAACCGGAGATATCTAGTGCACAGATACCTGGAGCCTCACCAAAGCAGACATTAAAGCTTTAGGCGTAATGTAAAACTTTATTTTTGCCGTTCCTTTTGGTGATACAGCTAGTGAGCAGAGCTCAGATTCAATGATACAGAAGCACTTCATGTAGCCTATTTTACTGGTGTCACTTGTGTTGTGACTTCTCTCTAATGTAGTACTAAAGTATGTGCAGGGTTTGGAATCTGATTGTATCAGTTCATGATCCATTCTCTTTTCAATTTTAGCTTCACTCACTAGCTTCATCACCTGAACGTCAAAAATCAAGTATTAACTCTTATTTTAAAAATGCAGTTTTTATCAGAAATTGTGTTCAGTGCGAATGCCAATAACACATGGTGTTGGAGGATGAACTGCGGAATATTAATTCACTACAGCGAAGACCAAGTTAAACGGGCCTCCATGGCCTAGTGGATAAGAGTGCTGACTCTTAATCATTAGGTCTCTCACCGCTGTGGTTCGAGCCTGGCTCGGGTCACATGTGAGATGCCCAGTCAGGTGGTTTTTCTCTGGGTACTCTGGTTTTCACCCACCTCCAATTAATGCTTAGCTCCTTATGAGTGAAATATTTCACCCACCTCCAATTAATGCTTAGCTCCTTATGAGTGAAATAATCTTGAAAGGGGCGTAAAACGAACAAAAAAGCCTGAGTTAATATCCGCATCTGCCCGACAACACTGCATGTTTTTTCTGGATAATACATGTATGGAGAAAATTTTGATTTTAACATGATGAGGAACAGCAATCTTACTTCATTGCTACGTTTTCTAAAGAACAACTTCAACCTTGACCGAAGTAAATATTTAGCCTAGGGGATAAATGTATTCAAAATTGTCATTTGGGGAGGTAAGTTGCGGTTTTACGGTCGGAAATTTCGTTTTATGGCGACGCATCAGCGGAGCCGTAAAACGGAATTTGCGACCGTAAAACCAACGATTTACCTCCCCAAATGACAATTTTGCAATACAGTTATCCCCATTCTTATGCAGGACATTTTCTGCCTGTTCAGCAGGGCCAAAATGCGGCCCCGTTCCCAATGCCAAATAGCCTAAATTTTTCCCAATTTCATCATATTTTTCCCCCAAAAATGAAAAAGCCACAACAAAAGGAACAGAGAAAACAATACTTAACATCAGAGATTAACACTGGATAGTCAATATGAAAATTCACCACAGTGAAGCTACAGCTGTATTGCACTGCTTAGCTATCAAATTCCTAAGACTATCATGAGCAAAAATCATTATCCTGGCATTTCTCCAATGAAATTGTGTTCCCAATTTTGTTATTTTGTCGCTAATTTTTTTCCCAATTTTACCCAGGGGCCTTTTCCCAAAATACCTGGATAAAGCCCTGTAATGCACTTATGCGGTTGTTTTGCTGAAAACGGCACTATTTTGCACAAAACGACAAGCGCTGTGAGCTGCGTAAAACCAAATGCCAGCCAATGAAAAGCGACGTTACGTTATGACCTCGGGTTTCCGACAGTATATCGCAGAATATACTGTCGCAAATTTTGGACGTTATCCAATCAGACGTCGTGTTACATACCCAAGTGCATTAGAATTACATATGATGTCACGATTGCCCGATTTTGCAGGCACCATGATGGTAATGTGATTTATCATATATTTTCACAACCAGCGTCGGTAGCTCAGTCGGATGTGTGTCTGACTGGTGATCAGGAGGACGCGGGTCCGATATCTGCAGGGGTCGGCAACATTCTTTTGTGGAGATTTATCATTAAATCTTTTCCATGGTCATTCTCTCCCTTCCGCTGATTCAAGAAGTGCAGTT
Organism: Lucinisca nassula; assembly: GCA_963580285.1. Lineage (NCBI taxonomy): Eukaryota > Metazoa > Mollusca > Bivalvia > Lucinida > Lucinidae > Lucinisca > Lucinisca nassula. The sequence continues at coordinate 33,190,372 of OY757019.1, forward strand.
GTTAGTTTCTGGCGAAAGAATGTGCACTGTACTGGTTTACCTCTTACGTATAAGCATGCCCAGAAAAAGTGTGAATAGGTAACTGACTGGCTCAATATGGCCTAAATAGTGTTGACTGGGTCGTTAGAATTGTGAATATTCGGTGTAAACTGTGTGAAAATATGATGCAACATGGAAACAGTGCAAGTAACCAAGAAGTAACAAGGACTGAAATATTTGTGTCAAAATTACCTCTTTTTCACTGTTTCATTGCGCTTATTTCATTCAATTATTTTTTTAATTATTCCTGTGGTTACATATAATATTTAAAATCAGACAAGCATTTGTGCCATGGTTCAAACTTAAGATCATTATCATGCATAATTAGAAGGCAGTTATCATGGTTATGCCAAAGATGTAATTTGGACGTAATTTTGATATATGATGTGGTAACAGTGCCCAGGTTACTCTATCAAGTTTTCTATAAAAACTAAGGGGAAAAACACTGTATGCAAAATAAACATTTCTAACATTCAGTTTCCTTCTTACCTGCACATGTGATGTTGTTAACTAAATTAATGAGTGTTGCCTTTAAAATAAAACATATCAGTTGTAAAAGATGTATCAAAGACACAAGAACCATGATTTACGAGTAACAAGGATGCAACTGTTTCTGTCCATGTTACATCTTCGTAACTATTCAATTTAATTTGACATCTAACCTCCCCATTTTGATACAGCATAGGACTGTCACAGGAAAACAACAGCAGCAATTTAATGCATAAAGCAGCAAGTCAAGGGCATTTAATTTACTGCCATAATCTATGGAAACACAAAATCTTTTTCGTGTCCTGTTACTTCTTTCAACAATTTGTTTCAATTCCAAAAAGGAATGTAATTTGCGTGTTTTTTGTCATTGCTGGCAATTGTTTTATAAATCATTGATCAAACCAGCGTTGTTGTTTTAAAAAAAAAAAATTACCAGAATAGCTGACAATCGATGAAGGACGAAACATGGACACAACTGAATATTTGCCGACTTCGACAAAAAATCCATTAAGAATTTTTACAAGCACAGCCTGACCAGATATGCAGGCAGAAATTGCAACTTTGATGCATTTTCCAAGCATGACGATATGATTCCAAGGGTAAGGTTATACCACTGTAGCAAAATACCGCATTTAAATTGGTTGTTAGAACTATTTGAAGACGTAACTTCCAATTTTTATGCACCCTTTTTCTCCAAGATCCGCCATACTGAATTCCTGCTTCGCGTGTTGTCGTTATCGAATATTGCGTGATGCCGTAAACCCGGAATGTCGCAAAAATCAAATAATAATTTCAGGTCGTTTCGCCCCAAGAACGCTGTTCGGGCGAAAAATAGGGGTGTCGAAGACGTAACAAATTGGACAACAAATAGCAGGCATCGTTTTTCAGAAGATATTTTGCCTCTTACATTTTCACTTTCCTGGGGTTTTTCAGTCCGAAAAATATTTAGACCGTCCTTTCAAGTATATAATGCACCTGGTTTCAGATACATGACTCCTGCTTTCTTTGAACCGTTCAATATTCAGACGTAACCTTATTTGACACGAAAAATTACGTCACGGGAACGAGAGACATAAACTGGAAGTTTGTCCAGAAATATGCTGCAGAAAACATTCGGACACCCCTGTTAGTAATCTTTGGTATATTTGCAATGTCTTTTTAAGGCATGTTCTGTATAGTTCTTTTTCCCAAGCTTGCTAAATAAATTCATATTTACCCACCCTCCAAAAAAATAACGGTTTGTGTCCAAAAATATGGTGATTTAAGCGATTATTTAATACTTTTATTCGTATATATAGTATAATCTACTGTACTGTACTGTGCACACCGACCTGCTTTGCTAACAAACAGAAACACTGGGCATAAAAAATCTCATTTAAAGGGTTAAAAATCGATTTTCCCGAGACGTAACCAGAATTCCTGGACAGTGAATTCTTGATCAAATGTATGTATACATGTTCAGGACTCAGCCTGAAGGTGTCAGACAGGAGAAGAAGCTACACTTGAAATAATTTTGGTCCAATACATCCAAATCAGGGGTTTTGACTTGGAATTTTATTTTCTGAACAGTGACAAAATTCTCTGACTAGCATTTAGGGGATAACTGTATTGAAAATTATCATTTGGGGAGGTAAATCGGAGGTTTTACGGTCGGAAATTTCGTTTTACGGCGACGCGTCAGCGGAGCCGTAAAACGCAATTTGTGACCGTAAAACCGAAGATTTACCTCCCCAAATGACAATTTTCAATACAGTTATCCCTATTCTAATGCATTTTTTCGGTTGTTAAGCTAAAAATTGTACTAAATTTGCACAAGACGGCAAGCGCGGTGAGCTGCGTAAAACCAAATGCCAGCCAATGAAAGGCGACGTTTCGTGATGACGTCGGGTTTCCGACAGTATATCGCAGAATATACTGTCCCAAATTGTTGACGTTATCCAATCAGACATCGCATTACATACACAAGTGCATTAGAATTAACTTTAAGAATATCCTGGATGATTTTGGGGGGTGTTTATTGGAACAAATCAAGAAATATATACATTTTTTAGGAACAAGTGTGTGTGTGTGTCAAAATATTAATATGATACTGCAACAAAACTGGGTCAAGCCTAGTATCTTTGGGGGGGGGGGGGGTCATGGAAAACCCTGCTTATACATGTACACTGTAACTATGTCCTTTGTATCAGAGCTCCTGCCTCACTTTGAAATGGATTTCTTTGCGTTTTTCCCCAAATCACTCTCTAGGCTAAGAAGCCCTTTAGAAAAATTTTGGCTGTACCTGTCAAAAGAGAATGACTCAAGTCCTGAAGTATTGGCACTGTCACTGAACAAGCTGTTGTCCACTCCATTGAAGGCGAACAATGACGAGTCATCATCAACAATCTTACTGACAAGATCATCCAAACCTGTAACAAAAATACACTATCTCATCACGATTTCAAGATGGATCTCAAAAGTGAATGACCATAAATTGTCATTTTTCTGTACACTTTTGTTTGGCTGTAACACGGTTGTTTAAGTAAAACGGTTTCTGCTTTGCATCCCATTAATGGTGTTATATTAAATGCGGTTGTGGTGTAAAATGAGTCAGTGCAAGACAAAACCCACGTAAGACCTGTGCGGCCAGCAATGACTCCGATCTTCCAAACAGAGTTTAAAGATTTCTTGTTAATCTCTCTTAAGATGCCCATCCCGGGCTTCTCCAGACTTTCGGATGAGTCTTTAAACCGAGGTCCCGTCTCCGTATGACCTTAGCTGTTGGTGGGACGTAAAACTAAAACTCACTCACTCACTTAAGATGCCCAGAGCCTATAGAATGTTCATGAGATCACTGAAGACTAAGATCAGACTGTGCAGGTGAACAGTCTGATCCGAGTCTTTGCTGGTGGGATAAAGCCATTAATACTGTAAATGTAGGCTTTCTTGTGGGAAAACTCAAATTAAAGAACCACAACTTACGAAACTCTGCCCAGCATTTAACACTCATATGCGCTCATCTATGCAAAGCATCTTCATGCAGACAACAGAGACTGTGTATTCAGACTGATCTGATTTCACTTCACCCACCTGTCTGAAGACTGGCTAAAACACTTGATTGTGATTGAGGGGTTCTGGGTTCCCGTACCAAGGCAGACCGTGTTTTGTCCTAAAAGCATGACAATCCATCCACATTGCCAAGATCTGGGGTGCATTTTATTTACCCGAATCAGAATCAGGATTCAAAACATGTTTCTGTTTCAGCTTTCATTTATTTGTTTGTTTGATTTGCGGTTTAACATCCCCGTCAACACTTTGTGGGACTTTTACCTGACAATGAGATGAAATGACATCTTAAGCCCTGTCGCCCAATGAAACCAATAGGGTTTAAAAGCAATTACGGTCCAACTTGCACCGCTTTGCCTGGGCAGGCTTAGATCCTCTAAGGGATTTACATGATTACCAGTACTTGTGTGCGGTCGGTCTCAGCTCTGCATGAAAGCATCATGCAGCTGCATGAAAGCATCATGCAGCCCATCTATTTCTTCAAGCCCCGATGGGCGGGGGCTAGCATTTATTTATACGAAACAGCAACATGATACTGAACCAGGCGAATCATACCCTGTTCATGTTTCAAAAGGAATCAGTGCATCCATAATGGCGGAATCATGGAATCAAAACATACTGTTTTCAAAGCAGGAGACTCATGTATGTGATTTTTAGAAATCATGATTTGGAATCTGGATTCTGATTTAGGTAAATCAAATACGCCCCAGGTTTCAAGCCAGGAATTAACTAAGGTTATATAAGGTCAACTTGAACTTCGACAGACTCAGTTTGTGCAATATAAATGCTATACTATTGTGGTTGATTATTATTCCATATTATTCAGGTTAACTTAACCAATTCTGTACCAGAAACCCCAAAATGGATACCCTGGCAAACAGTGTAGGCCCAGATCAGATGCCACAGAATGCTGTGACTGGGCCTACTCAGTTTGCATAAAATTCATTTTCCAACTTAATTTTCAAGAAAGCACAACCTAACACCCCTAAATTTTGAAATGGACTTATGCTATATATCATTTGGTACAAAAGGGGTTAAGGTGGAATAAGGAAACTTGTCCTTCATTTATCACCAAGCACCTACCTTATCGGCTGCTATGGTCCAGTAGGATGTCTGTAACTTCTATTTTTGGAGTCCAGTACAGGATTCTGGGAGACGAGAGTCTGCAACTCAGTATCCTCAATAAGCTGCTGTTCAGGAGCATTTACAGAGTCTACTCTTAGACACATTCTACCCACAAGTGCTGTCAGTGCTTTTTTTTTTATTACTTATTCATTTCATCATGTTCATATTAATTATCAATCAACCATAATAGCATAGCATTTAACCCTTTTTGTACCAAATGGCATCTTCCTCCTTATATATAGCAGGAGTTCATTTAAAAATTAAGGGGTGACAAGTGTTTTTTTTTTTTTTAAATTTATTTGGAAAATGGCTGGACTTTTTGCAAACAGTGGGGTCTCTGGTACCAAATGGGTTAATCAACCACAATAGTACAGCATTTATATAGCCAAAACCGCCTGAACTACATATATATAGATACAGATGTCAATGAACAGGGTCAACACAGGAAAAAGATGGCCAATAGGGTAAAAACAGGGCCAGTATGACTCTTTTAATTGAAATTAATAAATAAAATTGTCATTAACCATGTATATGTAATTTCCTATTGGCCCTATTAGTATGACAGGTATGAGGTCTGCTTTATCGGCCTTGGAACAATTTCTTACTGGCCCTGTTACAGGCCCTTGCTCTGCGGTATTTGGACCTTGGCTTTTGGCCTCGGGCCAATATGTGCAGCAGACCTTTGACCTGTTACTGGGTCCATACAAAATTACTTGGTTAATAACATTGTATTATAATAATTTAATTGTTTATTCTGATATTAGCTTTTGCCAATAATGAAAGTGGAGAAATCTCTCAGTATTGATAATAATTATGGTTCTAACCTCAAGAAGGACTACTGACTGATCTTTATTTTGGAATTCTTCTCTCAGGTGAAGACTCCAAAGAGGGTCCAAATGGTCTGTTAGAGATTCAGGGCTCAGAGGGAAAATCTATATTTTGAGGGAGATTCTCTCTCTCTCTATGTATATATATATTCGAAAGACTCTTGCTAGTTAGTACCTGACCAGGCTGCTTCGTGTCTTAACCCATTTTCTACCAACTGGAATCTGCCTCCTTATATATAGCAGGAGTCCATTTCAAAATTGAGGGGTGTCAGGTTGTATTTGCTTAAAAATTTATTTGGAAATTGGCTGAACATTTTGCAAACAGTGTAGGCCCTGATCAGACGCCATGTTCTGCGGCGCCCGATCTGGGCCTGCACTGTTTGCCACTTACCCCATTTGGGGTTTCTGGTACCAAAAGGGTTAACTTGGCCGCAATTTTTTTTGTCAAGAGCTCACATTTTTTTCTTGAAAACTTCCAATTCATTTACCTGAAAGCTTCGGGCCCCCGCCGAAATAGATGGGCTGCATGATGCTTCCACACAGAGCTGAAACTGACCGCACACGAGTGCTGGTAAACCGCTTAAGAGGATCTAAGCCTGTCCAGGCAAAGCCGTGCTAGTTGAACCGTCCATGCTTATAAACCCTATTGGTTTCATTGGGCGACAGGGCTTGAGATGCCATTTCATCTCAATATCAGGTAAAAGCCCCACAAAATTGGAAGCAACATCTCCAAAATGACCTATACAGTGTTGACGGGGGCGTTAAACCACAAATCAAACAGACAAATTACCTGAAAGCTTATCACTTCCACAGCTGTTGTTCAGTCCTAGTTTGTCACCAAAACTCAGCTGGTCGAAAAATCCAGAATCCATCCTGCTGCTTGGTTCATGCCTTGAAGCAGGTGATGGCTGTTCAATAAAGGAAGGTGGCATCATCTGATTCTGTTTGAAATTTTTGAACAAGCTGCCATCTTTATTCCAGCCTGACTGAGCCAGTCGCTGGTTTGTCATGTCTGTGTTGTGACAGTAGGCTGTCAAAGGCATGGAACTGGTCTGAAATTATATGTAAAAACAGGATTTAAGTACAGTGTATTGTGTAACACTTCAATGGCTCAAACACCTTTAAACTTTTTTGTACCAAATAGAATCTTCCTCCTTATAAATGCCTGGAGTCCATTTTGAAACTTAGGGGTGACAGGTTGTGTTATCTTTTAAAGTTATAATTCGGAAAATAGCTGAATTTTTTTTGCAAATAGTGTAGGACCTGATCAGACGTCGCGTTCTGCGGCGTCTGTTCTGGACCTGCACTGTCTGCCAGGGTACCCATTTTGGGGTTTGCAGAACAAAATGGGTTAACCCTTGTTCTGCTGAGCCCGGATATGCCTTTTCTTTGAAACAATGTAGATCCAGATCAGATGGCTTCTGAAGAAGCCATCTGATCAGGATCTTCATTGTTTGCCATCCAGTTTATGTGTTGCAATAATTTGCATCAAGTAATCTGATTGGTTGATAATCGGTAGTGGGTGTGGCATATATGAATATTCAGCAGAACAAGGGTTAATATGGAGCATGAAAATTAGTTCAAGACAAGAGGTACCATAATGACAGAAAGGCATAAGCAAACAGTGTAGACCCAGATCAGACGGCAGGAGCCGTCTGGTCTGGGTCTACACTGTTTGCCAATCCATCTGTAACTTTTGGATTTATTGCTGGATGGTGAACAAACTTTGTCAAAAGTTTAGACTAGGGCACGTCACACACTGGTTACCGTGGTACAACGTACACGACTGGGTACAACGAACGCTACTGAAATTGATGACGTCACAACAGAATTTTGGCAAAAAAAATGATTTATTTTTTTCCAAATTCCAAATCTTCTTGAATGGTTATTCAGCACAGCTGCAGAAATATGGGATTACCTTTCACATATACAGATGCAGAGAATTCTGTCCATGACAAACAAACAAAAAAAACGTATTTCCTTTCATCAAGCGTATTTTCACCAACCCCAGCATACTTCGGTCAATATTTTCTGTCCGTAAAACATCTTTTATGAAAAAGATTTTTTTTATTTATATGTTATTGGATGGTATTCCAATATTTTAGACTTTAAGGTTCGAGGGAATATGGATCCTTTGCAATTGTCAGTTTTTGCTATAGGGTTCTGACACAGTGCATAATTTGGGGGAATAAGGCCATGCGGTACACTAGACCTTTGTACAAAAGTATAAATTTACCTACTATTTCTTCTTTCCTTATGAGATTTTTTCGTTTCACCCATATATGCCTAGCGACCCATATTTGGGACATTGGCAAACAGCGTAGACACAGATTAGATGCTATACAAGACAGCGTCTGATCTAGGCCTACAGTTTGCATACAGCACACCGCATGCAAAAACACCCTGACACCCTTGTAATTGGAAATGGACCATTCCAAACTTAAGAGGGGGGAGATTTCATTGTCATGTATGGGTTAATGAACCCACATTTTTTTAGGATCATTCTCCTTTAAGTAAGACAACTCAATTTTATTGGTTCTTCTACCGTTATCTGTATAGTACTGCACTTAATGTGTTGGAATCTCATACCCCATTTTATTGCCCAACATCCTAATTTATCTAGTATATCATTCTGAAGTTTCAATGAGTCGTCTGCATTTCTAATTTCACGGTCGATCCCACAGTGACCTGAGCTTATTTCTGAGCCATTGTCCGAGCCATTGTCAGTATAAATTATCATTAATGTACACGAAGAACAACGGACCAGGAGCGGCACCTTGTGGGACACAAGAACTACGAAATTTAATCATTATACTCAGATTCAATGAAAAGGCACCACTTTTAGAATTTCGATTTCTTTAGTTTAAGATAAAAATGACTGACTTTTTCAACTGATAAATACGGTATTGTAAAGCTGTCACCTAAGCATCAGTTTGTTCCACACGAATACTGTGGGATAAAGATAAAGAAGCTTTATTTAACATTGCATATCCGAAACAAATAACATAAGCTCTGTAGAGCTTTTATTGTGACAAACAAAGTATCCTCCAACAAATACTTACCTGCCTTCATTTATCTTCCTAGGACTACCCCTGATAATGCGAGCGTCGGCAAAGGGAGCGCCTAGTACCATTTTCCACGCCTTTGGTATGGTGTGGCCGGGGGTCCAACCAGCGACCTCCCATTCCCAAAGCGGACGCTCTACTACTGAGCTATATGGGCCGGATATTCATGATTTGCATGTGCAAAAATTGCAAAATTTTTGAAATCACAATATTTTGGCACTTTCTTTATCATATTGTCATTATAAGGTCTGTATTCTTTACGTTAAAAAGCCAGCAAAACATTTCATAACTAGATTGCTCAGTCGATGGTAAACCATCGCAAATACCCGCCTTTTCTACATTTATTAGCTAGCCAAAACTACATGTAAGTTAAAAAAAAAGTTGCAAAGAACATTCTAACTGATAAGGAAAGTTTCAAAAGTGTAACTCCTATAGTTTAGAAGATAGGCAAAGTCATACTTTTTGACTTTTGACCTTGTGGTTATGTTAAGGTCCACCAAAAGTATTCCAGTTTTTTCTTTATTCCAACGGCCATCCAATAAGTTTCAGAAGTGTAACTCCAATAGTTTGGAAGATATGGCAAAGTCATACTTTTTTACCTTTGACCTTGGGGTCAGGTTGAGGTCATGGTCACGGCAAAAGTAGCCCTATTTATTCTATATTCCAAGGGCCATCCAATAAACAAAGTTTCAGAAGTGTAACTCCAATAAGATATGGCAAAATCATACTTTTTGACCTTGACCTTGGTGTCATGTTGAGGTCAAGGTCATCCCCAAAGTAGCCCACCGCCATCTACATGTACATACCATGTACTATCCACATGCAAAGTTTCAAAAGTGTAGCTTAAGATATGGCAAAGTCATACATTTTGACCTTTGACTTTGGGGCCATGTTGGGGTCAAGGTCACCAAAAAGCAGCCCACTGCCATCTACATACCATGTACTATCCACGTGCAAAGTTTCAAAAGTGTAACTTCAGTGGTTGCAGAGGAGATCCATTTACAAGAAACTTGATGGACGGACAGACAGATGACCTGACGCCCACTCAATTCTGGTACGAAAACAATATACCAGATTTTTCTTCGAAAAAGCTGGTATAAAAATAAGTCAATAGGATTTCTAAGTAATGTTGATCGTCATCGAGCCCTAGGTATGGTTGAAGGTGGACTTTCATACTGCCAAGTTGCATCTAGCGTATGAATTGTTCGCACACTACGATTGCTCGATTGGGTGAAAGACACAGCGCTACGGGGTCTGTGGGCGGTAGACATCGCCCTGCATGTGGACGTCCAACTACATGTACGATACACCTCAGCAGGACCGGTAAATTTTTTTGAGTCATTTACGCGACCCATGCAGGACGTCTGTGGAATCTGTGCAGGAGACAATGGGACCCCATTACCTACGCATAAGTGCCTTAACGTCAGCGTCTCCAAGAATGCGGTACTTCAAGCCATAAGACGTATAGGGGAACATTTTGACAGCAGAAGGTCAAATCAGTCGCTTTAATTGGTGTCGACAGTGTATCCGATGGACACAACAGCATTTACTGGCGTACTGTTCATGTAGAAGCCCCGTTTTTTTGTGTTCAAATGATTGATAGGTGGCATAAAGAATGGCGTAAACCTGTGGAGCAATTTCAAGACTGTTGTGCTAAACAGGTGTTATGTTGGGATGGTGGTAGCGTTATGGTGTGGGGAGGGAACTCATGGCACCACAAAACCTCATCGTTGTTGATTGTAATTTGACGGCGCGTTGGTACATTGATGAAATCGTAGGTCTCGAGGTGGTACTGTTTTTTTTTCACATGCAATTAGGGATGGGTATTGTCAGAATTTTCGTATCACGATATATCGCGATACGGTTACTGCGTATCTCGATATGTATCACGATATATTATGTAGCAATCTGAAACACACTGGTAATTGGAAAACCAAAATATATATGGAAAAGAGAAGGGAGTTTTCATGGGTAAATATCATTTAACCTACTTACAAAACAAAGGTACTTAAAAGAATTGTCCCAATGTTATGAGGGGAAATAAAGATACTATCTGAAAGTGCTATTAAATGTTGTATTAGATTGATGGCCTCAGTCACTTTATTTGTGACTGTCATCTTTTGCAACCTGAAATGTTGCTAGATATCGGTAGTTGGCCATGGTAAAGTTTGTTTTGGTTTTCACTCTATTACACAATCTTGTAAACGCTGGGCAGCTTACACTAAAGTGACGTATACAACAACAACAGCCGCGTGATTCACCGAAATCTTAGCTCGGCCTACCGTAAAAATTCGGCTATAAGACGAGGATTTGTCCCTCCAAAATGACCCCGTCTTATAGCCGAGGTCATGGACTGCAGGCTTTTTTCAGGCAATGTCCGGCGAAGACCAGACATACAGAAAAAGCCGATCAGTGGTTTTTGAATTGATATAAATCGCCGCCCACAAACCACCGCTACCATTTTTCTGCATGCGATCGGTAAATTTCGTTATCCGACGCTAGCACCCCCATACGTGTTTAATGTCATTGTGTGTATCTCTTTCATAAAAAATGTTTGGAACAGGTAAAAAACCTTTTCTCGATAGCTAAACGGTTGTGAATAGAGGTGGATAGAAAATCAGCGCTTTGCACAGCTCCCGAATTATCCCCAAAGGCTCCGTGTCAATAAACAACAGCGTTCCACTTTTCCCGTCCAGTGTCTGCTATTTGGCGCCAAAACATAACCATTCATGAGATCATAGAAAAGTCCGTTTTTATTATGCAAATATCTACCGTTAGATATAGCTAATTGTCTGAGCAGCGATTAAATCATTTTCACATTGATTGTGGATAAAATTTTGTGATTGGAGGATAAACGCCAATTAGAATCATAACTACCATATTTTCACACCTTATCGACACACACCGCAGGGTGGCAATTTTATGACAGGGATTAACAATAGTGTCATACTTTAACCGTAATAAATACACAGATGGTTTGTCTCTGAATTGATAGTGCAGCAATTATTGCCATTTACTTACTGGTCTAGTTTTACTGTATTTAAGGACTCACAAAGACTGACAATCTGAGCTGTATTTACCGATCAGTTATGAAAGAAAATATGAAAAATGGATAAAAAAAAGAAAATATCGAAAATATCGGTATTGGCGGACCGTATTGTGATATGATTTTTTTTCTGAACTGTATCACGATATACCGATATACCGATAATATCGCACATCACTACATGCAATAATGGTGAGGCGAGGCTAACCATGGACCTTTTCAATCATAATGGTGTGCAAGTTCTTCCTTGGCCTGCATTTTCGCCCAATTTAAACCCAGTTGAGCACCTTTGGGACCAGCTCGGAAAACGTGTGTACAGCCAATGTCATCTGCGTATCAACCGTCAGCAGCTTGCCATTACACAAGACCAGATCCAGCATTTAATTAGAAGCATGAGGTGTCAATGCCAAGCAACACTTGATGCTTATGCTAAATACCCAGTATTAGGATATGTGATTTTTATTTTTCGAGTGTATGAACTTAATATTTGAGTCTCTGCATCTCTGCATCCAATGAAATGCTGTAACTATGTCCTAGTGAGTCTGTGGATAAGTTAGTGATAATTCATTAAATGTGATCAAATGCTGGAAATATTGAGAATCAATTAAAACTTGAGGTATAGTACTAGTGGTGCGTTTTCATTGAATCTGAGTATATATAAACATACATACATGTATTCCAGCATTCCAGGACATTTGCCCCCCAATGAATTAATCTAAAAATGGACATTTGCCCCCCAGTTGAAAATGCGACCCAGACATTTGCCCTCCCAGTGCTTATTTTACAGGTGGACATTTGCCCCCACTGCTTATTTCAGAAAGGGACATTTGCCCCCCAGATAGACCAGGGCTAACACAAAGGCGGTAAAAAATGTATTTATTGGTTTATTATCATCAGAAATACAAAATGTTAAGCAATAAATTACTCCATCTGTATAAATAATTACCTGCTGTAAATGGCAACCCCTACCTTTACAAGCAGTATAGATCCAGATCAAAACAAAATGTTAGGCAACAAACTACACCATCTATATAAATATTGATCCCATAATAACCTGCTGTTAAGGACAACCCAGGGATTTTCCTACCCTTCAGGATCAGGGTCCAGGGGCCGCTGGGTTTGGGAAAAACAGCTCGCTAATATTTCTAGTTGGGAATTTAAATCAGCTGTAACTTTGTCAATTTTGGTTCAATTTTCATGAAATTTTATCAAAATGTATCACAATATCAGATATATGGAAATTTGTTGTAAAGTTTGGGAATATCTGTCTCTAAATTGGGAACAATAGGGGCCGATTACCTGCCCCAAAGTTGCACTAGGAAAATCCCTGCAACCCCTGCCTTAGAAAGCAGTATAGATCCAGATCAGATGCCATCTGATAGGGGTCTGTACTGTTTGTCATGATGCAGTTTGTTAAGTTAACAAAAACATACCAAGAATGTGATGGTTAGTGGTCAATAATTGGAGATGCTTAATTTATTCAGCAGGATAAGGGTTAAGCAAGTCAGCTTTAGAACCATTTATTGAGTTGGTGCCTTGTCAGATGCCTATTTCTGCAATGGAAACTCAAATGGTTTTTACGTTAATTCTTGAAGTAATTGGAATGATCCTGAATGGGCTGTAAAACCATAACCAAAATGTTATCATGTAAATTATATAGCTATATACAAGTCTGTATAATGAATACCCTTGTAAGTTAATGGTAATGCAAGACTTATTTTTATTTATTTTATTTAGAGATAATACAAAAATATGGAATGGTAGATGTATCAAGCAGCGGGTTGGGGGGCAAATGTCCCTTTCTGAAATAAGCAGTGGGGGGCAAATGTCCAACTGTAAAATAAGCCCTGGGGGGCAGATGTCCATAGCAAAAATAAGCTCTGGGGGGCAAATGTCGGGGTCGCATTTTCAACTGGGGGGCAAATGTCCATTTTTAGATTAAGTCATTAGGGGCCAAACATCCTGGGGGGTAACGTCCGGAAACCATCAACACAACTAGCTCTTCTCAATAAGCAAAGGCTATCTATTTGCTAAGGGGATCCCGGTTTAAAGACACACCAGAATGTCTTGAGAAGCCCGATATTGAACCTAAGACCCTGGTTTATGAGACGAGTAGAAGAGAATGACCTAGTGTTTCCCCAGCCCTATTTAGCATGGTGATGTGCCATGCCCCTTTTCTCTGGCATCATGCTCTTTTTTGTCCAACACCATGCACTTTTTCAGATAGATTAAATGTTTGGTAAAAATTTTGGTAAAAAAACCACTGAAACTCACCCAAAAATAACTAAGTTATGCCTGTTTAAATCAGGACCATTTCAGACATGTTTTAGCAATAAATTGTTGCCTATTCGACAGTCCACCTTATGGATGACTGCTAATCCCTGTTTATTGTACTTAATTATGTCACTTTAAGAACTCATAACTGTGTTTTGATAACAAGTATGAGTGACACCAATTAAACAAATGAGGTGTGAAAGTGTGCTTGACCAGTGTCCTGTCAGTGTTTGTGTGTATTAGACAGGTTAGAGAATGGGAGCTGTGGCCCAAACACGCCTTGTTTGTACAAGTGACCAGCTTGCTTGCAAAACTTAAACTTTTGCCATCAATAGTTAATGTAACATATATCTCTTCACTCTAAAGCATAAAAAAACAGGCAGCTATAGTATAATTAAGCATTGAAGACAAAGGGTAAGAGAAGGTTCTTCTTATATCAAGTTGAGAGATGTGCCCTTTGAGCAAGGTGCTGCGTCTGTTCGTAAGATTTCATGGCACACCCATGTCAGATTCTTTTTGCTTGCATAACTTTGAACTTAAACCATAGATTTTTTTTATAAAGCAATCACTTCCATTGCTGACTGGGGGCCCCATCTTCTTTTCTCCTATTACTGCTACTCACTCACATCTGAGCATTACGAGCAGGATTTCCTGGGTGGTAACCAGTACTTTTTTTTAAGCAATGTGGACGGAGTGTCTTGCTCAAGGACACAACACTTTGGTCAGTGTGAGGCTCGAGCCCGCAACCTCTTGATCACAAATCCGATGCGCTACCACTGCACCAAAGCGCTCTACATATTGGAGTGAGGGGAAATACATGTAGATTGGGCTGTATGATGCTTCCACGCAGATCTAATTCTAAAACCGACCACCACAATTGTTCCTGTATGAATATCATTTGATGTGTCACCAGTATAAATTCTGACATTCATACTGATAAACCGCTCAAAGGATCTAAGCCTGCCAAGGCAAAGCGGTGCAAGTTGGACTGTCCCTACATATAAACCCTGTCAATAGGCATAAATTAAATTTTTATTCTAAACTTAAACGCCTGCACCTTGGGCACCTGTTAGTCTAGTGATGCCACGTTGCGTGCAATAACTTAATGGCAGGGTACATGACGTCTTTTACAACATGTGCACATCAAACACAGGTAACTTTGGTCAAAGATGAAAAGAATTTGTTCGTTTAGGTTATGGGTTTTTATGTCTGCCATGGTCAAGCGAACAGAACTCCATAGCTCCACAACACACATACTCTGAGTATTATGCTTGACAAATGCAGGCTGTAGACCTGGCCTAGTTGGCTCAAGGCCGAGTAACTTGCAGGTATCTTCTTGAGCAAGTTGGAAAACTACATCTTCAGACATGGAAATGAGCGAATCAGGAAGGCACATTCCAGAGATAAGAAGGAAAATTCGCAGAAGGAATAAGATTCATACAAAGCCAAAAAAGACGGGAAGTGGTAAACTCCGGACAAAATTTGAAAACTTGAGACGTGAAGTCATGACTGATATTTTGGGGGGGGGGGGGGGTTACGGCCCTTTCAAGATTATTTCACTCATATCGAGCCGATCGTTAATCAAGGTGGACGAAAACCGGAGTACCCGGAGAAAAACCACCTGACCTTCCGTTGAAGAACTTGGCATCTCACATGTGACCCGAGCGAGACTCGAACCACAGCTGTGAGAGACCTAATGTTCAAGAGTCAGCGCTCTTAACCACTAAGCCACGGAGGCCCTCATGACTGATATAAAAAATCATTATGATTTGTATGTGAATAACTTGGTAGGTGATGTAAAGGCAAATCCCAGAGACTTCTACAGATATATTAATAGCCAGAAGAAAGACAGGCAAGGTATCCCACCCCTAAATAAAAGAGGAGGGGACGGGGTTGCTGAAAGGGCAGAGGAACTAGTTGGTCAATTCAATGATGTGTTTAATAAAACTGAGTTCACGGAGGTTCCATTGACTGGAAGATCGGCCCCATTCATGAATAATATTGTTGTGACAGCTGCAGGAGTGATCAAATTACTTCAAGGCTTAAACCCCAGTAAGGCCTCAGGACCTGATGAGCTTCATCCTAGAGTCCTGAAGGAACTAGCAAATGAGTTGGGTCCAGTTTTTGCACACTTGTTCCAACAGTCTCTTGATACGGGTGAAATCCCCAAAGAATGGCTCTTAGGCCAGAAAGAAAAATGCCTGTGTTTCAGGTGACCCGACCGACCCTCCCCAGAAGCTGACGACCCTTAATCTTTCTTTTACGATTTTTGCCAATTTCCCGCCATTCGCTTTTTCCCGCGATTTTGTTCCATTTCAGCTACCGTATTCGGGCGTGTACTACCCGCAGTTTTTCCCTCAAATTACAGGCCCAAGTTTAGGGTGCGGGTAATCCGCCCTAATTATTTTTGGACCATTTTATTTTTGCTTTTGTCAGCTGAAAATACGATGCATCCCATGTTATGCTCAATCCTTTTACGATTCCCGACATCAATAACGTTTAGTTGTCCACTCAGTTTTACTAAAGTACACATGAGTAATATAACAATCTCCATTACTAGCAAAGTAGAAGTAAAACAAAGATCAGGAATTGATACAATTAACTTACTCCACCCACAAAAGACACCAAAGGGAAAGAAATACAAACATTAAGCGACCAGACCATAATGGAAACCCAAACAAAGGAAGGCCACAAGGACAGTTACCTTCCCACAAAATGGCCATATGGCCATCCAAAACCAAAAGACACAAGTGATACACACAGTAAGTAACAAACAACAACATAAATAAACCGCCACAGAAGAGCTGCCTTGGAACGGTCAGTGGAAGATTTCCACTGTGGGGCTTAAATCGATTTTACGTGGCCACAATCCTCGCCCTTACTTCCGTCGCGATTTAGACAAATAATTTGTTCAGTCCGCATGAAGGCCTCCTAACTCATCAGTGCAACATCTCCGATTTCGTGAGTATCATTCCTAAAACTCTGATTTTAAACGAAATAAACAAGCAGGTCCATGCGAACATCAAACTTTTCCGGCATCCAAACCGCCGCCCACAAACCACCGCTACATTTTTTTTATGCACGTGATCGGTAAATGACGTCATCGGACCCCAGCAACCCCACACGTATCTCTTTCATAAAAAATTGTTTGGAAACGGTAAAAATATTCTCTTGATAGCAAAACGTTTGTGGAAAACAGCTCTTTCCGTAAGCTCCGTGTCAATAACCAACAACAGCATACAGATGTGTTGGGTCCTACTAAATACTGCAAAGACATCAAAAGACACCAAAAGTCATCAAAAGACACCAAAAGACATCAAAAATCATCAAAAGACACAAAAAGATACCAAAAAAACATCAAAAGACATCAAAATTTTATTATCCAAGTGGTGTCCTGGTGGAGGTTGAGGCGGGTATATATTTTTGGATTGCTGTTACAGAAGAGGAGGATCCGAGCCCCATCTATGATCAAATAATACATGATTATTACTGGAAGATTGACAAGTTTCAACACATATTTAAGTCACATATCTTCCAGCGTGATCTAAACCTTAGTAGGCCAACATGTAGCCTGCCTTGGAATAGTGTGTTTAGGTTCACGTACTGCGTTTGGTATAATCCTAATGTGCAGAAATGGCCATGAAAACCTAAATCAAACAAAGAATCAACGAAGCGAAAAGGATAATCCGATGCTCATTGCAATATAGCAATGGTGAATGTATGAAACTAGAGAAAGTGCCCAGTGGGGCATGTATACCCCCCCCCCCCCCGGCCAGTGCCATCCCCTTTTAGTGAAAATGACAATTTGTATGTAGCATTGAACCTTTCTATATAACCATTTAGTCCACTGAGAATAACTGTTGCATTTCAACAACCAGAGGACCATTGGTCCTGAAGACGCTCACCTGACAGCCTTAGGTCTAAAGGGCTAAGGGACATGCACCCAAGGTCCCTCTAGACCTCTTATGATCTAAGATCCATGTCACCAAACGTGTTTTAATGTTCTGTTTTTGTCCTCTGATAATTATATTTCGGAGATTCGTTATAGTAAACAAAGACAAGGATTGATGATTTCTTTAGCAAAAGTTGCTTATAAATTTCTTGAAACATGTGCCACAAAAATTTTGAAAATCGGTTCACTATTTAAACAAGAAAAATGCCTAATGGCATTATGGACGGGGTTTTTTTTCAGTACAGTTTTTGCATTTTGTTTATCCAAATGTTATGATATTACCTAATGAAAATTTCTGTATGTATGTAAAACTATGTATGCATGTATGTACAGAACAAATGCAATATCCTAACCCAGTAACAACTTTTTGTGTGTGTGTGTGTGTGTGGGGGGGTTGATTTGTTTATGTGTTTTACGAAGAAAAAAAAATAAAGTTTTTTTCTATTTTTAGCTCTATATTTAGCTCTAGTGGCCACTGATTTTAGCAATTTTGAAAAAGGGTCACCTAATGAACATTTCTGTAAAATAATTTTGAAATCGGGCCATTATCCCAGGAGGAGACGTCGTTTAAAGAAATTGTTGACGGACGACGGACATCAACTCACCTTGAGCACTTCGTGCTCAGGTGAGCTAAAAAAAGAACGAAAAAAAGAAAAAAAAAGAAAGAAAATTCCATGCCTGTGCATGCATGTATGTATTATTACTAGCAACTATCAGGGGAGGAAGATAATAATTGTTCATATGTGTTTATGGAGAAAAAAGAAAAATAAAGAAAAAAAAAGAATGAAAAAAGAAAGAAAAAAAAAAAAGAACAAAAAAAAAAAAAATGTCTCCACCGGGGTTTGAACTCACGCCCCTCAGATTCATAGTCAACAATAGGATTCGTAGTCCAGCACTCTATCCACTACACTGGCATTTGAAAAAAGGTTAACCAAAAGGTAAACCTGAAAAACACAAGTTTGAAAAATGACAATTTCCGCCAAAATTTTAGTCTTTTGCGCCAATTATGGATAATACATGAAAGCGGTCCCTCCACTTATGCATCAGTCCTGATATTAAAACAATCTGCTACAGAATAGATGAAAAATATCACTTTGAAAAAAAGGTTAGCCAAAAGGTAAACCTGGGACGACGCCCGCCCGCCCAACCGCCCGCCCGCCCGGACATCGCTATTTTAAAGGACGGATTTTTTTTTTAAAAACCCGTCCAAAAATTATGACCAAAATAAGATTTGAATAGAGATTTTACATTGAAAGGGGAGATAATCCATGATCATAAAGTTTTGGTTCTGGAATCTTTTTGGCCTCGATTTAAATGTTTTGAACTTCATGATGTGTTTTGCATCATTTATGATTATTTCAGTTATTTAGTAACAGTGTATGAAGAAATTGAAAGTTTGCGGGGAAATATTTACCTCCCTTGCTAGCAATTTAACAAAGGAAATTTCCCTATTCAAATGTGTTTTTGGTTATAAAATCCTTATTTGTCAACAGATTTTCTAAATTATTGCAACGCTAGTTGTTTTAAACCTTGTTCTTTATCCTGATGTAATTTTTATTGAGTTTTTTCTGAAAACCCATTATCAAAAGAGAAATGTCCACATTAGTATATAGAGAAAGAATATACATGTATATGGTTAATGGGTGGGGAAATATTACGCATTTTATTAAATGATGTGGGTAGGGCATGCCCCCAGGGGCCCAAATTAAGGTCCATGTCACTAAATGCATCTGGCTGTATGACCAAGTGGTCCTTAATCACATTCCTGACTCTTGAAGATCAGTTGGAAAACTTTTGAGTTTGAATTTTCAGTTATATTTAGCCAAGATAAAGCCTTAGATGAGCTAAAAGGTCAGGAACAAGAAAATATATGGTTAATGGGTGGAGAGCTTAACCATTTCTAAAGGGGGTGTCGGCCCCCAATTTAACCTATGGTGTTCAAAGATCCATGTAACTAAATGCCCCTTATCACAAGAAACAAGAAAATATATGATTTATGGGAGGGGATCTGAACAGTTTCTGAGATTTGATGCATTTTATGTAATGCAGGGGTGGGGCATGCCCCCAGGGTCTCAAGATGCATGTCACTTAAAGCCCCTTAGAATATATATTGTTTATGGGTGGGGATCTGGACAGTTTCCAAGATATTGGGCACTTTTTGAAATGAAGGGGGTGGGGCATGTCCCCGGGGGACCCCCTAGACTCCCAAGGTCCATGTCATTTAACATGCTTAATCACAAGGAACAAGAATATACATATGGTTTAGGGGTGGTATTCTCAACCATTTGCAAGATATCAGCCATTTAGACGGCGCGTTGGTACATTGATGAAATCGTAGGTCTCGAGGTGGTACTGTTTTTTTTTCACATGCAATTAGGGATGGGTATTGTCAGAATTTTCGTATCACGATATATCGCGATACGGTTACTGCGTATCTCGATATGTATCACGATATATTATGTAGCAATCTGAAACACACTGGTAATTGGAAAACCAAAATATATATGGAAAAGAGAAGGGAGTTTTCATGGGTAAATATCATTTAACCTACTTACAAAACAAAGGTACTTAAAAGAATTGTCCCAATGTTATGAGGGGAAATAAAGATACTATCTGAAAGTGCTATTAAATGTTGTATTAGATTGATGGCCTCAGTCACTTTATTTGTGACTGTCATCTTTTGCAACCTGAAATGTTGCTAGATATCGGTAGTTGGCCATGGTAAAGTTTGTTTTGGTTTTCACTCTATTACACAATCTTGTAAACGCTGGGCAGCTTACACTAAAGTGACGTATACAACAACAACAGCCGCGTGATTCACCGAAATCTTAGCTCGGCCTACCGTAAAAATTCGGCTATAAGACGAGGATTTGTCCCTCCAAAATGACCCCGTCTTATAGCCGAGGTCATGGACTGCAGGCTTTTTTCAGGCAATGTCCGGCGAAGACCAGACATACAGAAAAAGCCGATCAGTGGTTTTTGAATTGATATAAATCGCCGCCCACAAACCACCGCTACCATTTTTCTGCATGCGATCGGTAAATTTCGTTATCCGACGCTAGCACCCCCATACGTGTTTAATGTCATTGTGTGTATCTCTTTCATAAAAAATGTTTGGAACAGGTAAAAAACCTTTTCTCGATAGCTAAACGGTTGTGAATAGAGGTGGATAGAAAATCAGCGCTTTGCACAGCTCCCGAATTATCCCCAAAGGCTCCGTGTCAATAAACAACAGCGTTCCACTTTTCCCGTCCAGTGTCTGCTATTTGGCGCCAAAACATAACCATTCATGAGATCATAGAAAAGTCCGTTTTTATTATGCAAATATCTACCGTTAGATATAGCTAATTGTCTGAGCAGCGATTAAATCATTTTCACATTGATTGTGGATAAAATTTTGTGATTGGAGGATAAACGCCAATTAGAATCATAACTACCATATTTTCACACCTTATCGACACACACCGCAGGGTGGCAATTTTATGACAGGGATTAACAATAGTGTCATACTTTAACCGTAATAAATACACAGATGGTTTGTCTCTGAATTGATAGTGCAGCAATTATTGCCATTTACTTACTGGTCTAGTTTTACTGTATTTAAGGACTCACAAAGACTGACAATCTGAGCTGTATTTACCGATCAGTTATGAAAGAAAATATGAAAAATGGATAAAAAAAAAGAAAATATCGAAAATATCGGTATTGGCGGACCGTATTGTGATATGATTTTTTTTCTGAACTGTATCACGATATACCGATATACCGATAATATCGCACATCACTACATGCAATAATGGTGAGGCGAGGCTAACCATGGACCTTTTCAATCATAATGGTGTGCAAGTTCTTCCTTGGCCTGCATTTTCGCCCAATTTAAACCCAGTTGAGCACCTTTGGGACCAGCTCGGAAAACGTGTGTACAGCCAATGTCATCTGCGTATCAACCGTCAGCAGCTTGCCATTACACAAGACCAGATCCAGCATTTAATTAGAAGCATGAGGTGTCAATGCCAAGCAACACTTGATGCTTATGCTAAATACCCAGTATTAGGATATGTGATTTTTATTTTTCGAGTGTATGAACTTAATATTTGAGTCTCTGCATCTCTGCATCCAATGAAATGCTGTAACTATGTCCTAGTGAGTCTGTGGATAAGTTTGTGATAATTCATTAAATGTGATCAAATGCTGGAAATATTGAGAATCAATTAAAACTTGAGGTATAGTACTAGTGGTGCGTTTTCATTGAATCTGAGTATATATAAACATACATACATGTATTCCAGCATTCCAGGACATTTGCCCCCCAATGAATTAATCTAAAAATGGACATTTGCCCCCCAGTTGAAAATGCGACCCAGACATTTGCCCTCCCAGTGCTTATTTTACAGGTGGACATTTGCCCCCACTGCTTATTTCAGAAAGGGACATTTGCCCCCCAGATAGACCAGGGCTAACACAAAGGCGGTAAAAAATGTATTTATTGGTTTATTATCATCAGAAATACAAAATGTTAAGCAATAAATTACTCCATCTGTATAAATAATTACCTGCTGTAAATGGCAACCCCTACCTTTACAAGCAGTATAGATCCAGATCAAAACAAAATGTTAGGCAACAAACTACACCATCTATATAAATATTGATCCCATAATAACCTGCTGTTAAGGACAACCCAGGGATTTTCCTACCCTTCAGGATCAGGGTCCAGGGGCCGCTGGGTTTGGGAAAAACAGCTCGCTAATATTTCTAGTTGGGAATTTAAATCAGCTGTAACTTTGTCAATTTTGGTTCAATTTTCATGAAATTTTATCAAAATGTATCACAATATCAGATATATGGAAATTTGTTGTAAAGTTTGGGAATATCTGTCTCTAAATTGGGAACAATAGGGGCCGATTACCTGCCCCAAAGTTGCACTAGGAAAATCCCTGCAACCCCTGCCTTAGAAAGCAGTATAGATCCAGATCAGATGCCATCTGATAGGGGTCTGTACTGTTTGTCATGATGCAGTTTGTTAAGTTAACAAAAACATACCAAGAATGTGATGGTTAGTGGTCAATAATTGGAGATGCTTAATTTATTCAGCAGGATAAGGGTTAAGCAAGTCAGCTTTAGAACCATTTATTGAGTTGGTGCCTTGTCAGATGCCTATTTCTGCAATGGAAACTCAAATGGTTTTTACGTTAATTCTTGAAGTAATTGGAATGATCCTGAATGGGCTGTAAAACCATAACCAAAATGTTATCATGTAAATTATATAGCTATATACAAGTCTGTATAATGAATACCCTTGTAAGTTAATGGTAATGCAAGACTTATTTTTATTTATTTTATTTAGAGATAATACAAAAATATGGAATGGTAGATGTATCAAGCAGCGGGTTGGGGGGCAAATGTCCCTTTCTGAAATAAGCAGTGGGGGGCAAATGTCCAACTGTAAAATAAGCCCTGGGGGGCAGATGTCCATAGCAAAAATAAGCTCTGGGGGGCAAATGTCGGGGTCGCATTTTCAACTGGGGGGCAAATGTCCATTTTTAGATTAAGTCATTAGGGGCCAAACATCCTGGGGGGTAACGTCCGGAAACCATCAACACAACTAGCTCTTCTCAATAAGCAAAGGCTATCTATTTGCTAAGGGGATCCCGGTTTAAAGACACACCAGAATGTCTTGAGAAGCCCGATATTGAACCTAAGACCCTGGTTTATGAGACGAGTAGAAGAGAATGACCTAGTGTTTCCCCAGCCCTATTTAGCATGGTGATGTGCCATGCCCCTTTTCTCTGGCATCATGCTCTTTTTTGTCCAACACCATGCACTTTTTCAGATAGATTAAATGTTTGGTAAAAATTTTGGTAAAAAAACCACTGAAACTCACCCAAAATAACTAAGTTATGCCTGTTTAAATCAGGACCATTTCAGACATGTTTTAGCAATAAATTGTTGCCTATTCGACAGTCCACCTTATGGATGACTGCTAATCCCTGTTTATTGTACTTAATTATGTCACTTTAAGAACTCATAACTGTGTTTTGATAACAAGTATGAGTGACACCAATTAAACAAATGAGGTGTGAAAGTGTGCTTGACCAGTGTCCTGTCAGTGTTTGTGTGTATTAGACAGGTTAGAGAATGGGAGCTGTGGCCCAAACACGCCTTGTTTGTACAAGTGACCAGCTTGCTTGCAAAACTTAAACTTTTGCCATCAATAGTTAATGTAACATATATCTCTTCACTCTAAAGCATAAAAAAACAGGCAGCTATAGTATAATTAAGCATTGAAGACAAAGGGTAAGAGAAGGTTCTTCTTATATCAAGTTGAGAGATGTGCCCTTTGAGCAAGGTGCTGCGTCTGTTCGTAAGATTTCATGGCACACCCATGTCAGATTCTTTTTGCTTGCATAACTTTGAACTTAAACCATAGATTTTTTTTATAAAGCAATCACTTCCATTGCTGACTGGGGGCCCCATCTTCTTTTCTCCTATTACTGCTACTCACTCACATCTGAGCATTACGAGCAGGATTTCCTGGGTGGTAACCAGTACTTTTTTTTAAGCAATGTGGACGGAGTGTCTTGCTCAAGGACACAACACTTTGGTCAGTGTGAGGCTCGAGCCCGCAACCTCTTGATCACAAATCCGATGCGCTACCACTGCACCAAAGCGCTCTACATATTGGAGTGAGGGGAAATACATGTAGATTGGGCTGTATGATGCTTCCACGCAGATCTAATTCTAAAACCGACCACCACAATTGTTCCTGTATGAATATCATTTGATGTGTCACCAGTATAAATTCTGACATTCATACTGATAAACCGCTCAAAGGATCTAAGCCTGCCAAGGCAAAGCGGTGCAAGTTGGACTGTCCCTACATATAAACCCTGTCAATAGGCATAAATTAAATTTTTATTCTAAACTTAAACGCCTGCACCTTGGGCACCTGTTAGTCTAGTGATGCCACGTTGCGTGCAATAACTTAATGGCAGGGTACATGACGTCTTTTACAACATGTGCACATCAAACACAGGTAACTTTGGTCAAAGATGAAAAGAATTTGTTCGTTTAGGTTATGGGTTTTTATGTCTGCCATGGTCAAGCGAACAGAACTCCATAGCTCCACAACACACATACTCTGAGTATTATGCTTGACAAATGCAGGCTGTAGACCTGGCCTAGTTGGCTCAAGGCCGAGTAACTTGCAGGTATCTTCTTGAGCAAGTTGGAAAACTACATCTTCAGACATGGAAATGAGCGAATCAGGAAGGCACATTCCAGAGATAAGAAGGAAAATTCGCAGAAGGAATAAGATTCATACAAAGCCAAAAAAGACGGGAAGTGGTAAACTCCGGACAAAATTTGAAAACTTGAGACGTGAAGTCATGACTGATATTTTGGGGGGGGGGGGGGGGGTTACGGCCCTTTCAAGATTATTTCACTCATATCGAGCCGATCGTTAATCAAGGTGGACGAAAACCGGAGTACCCGGAGAAAAACCACCTGACCTTCCGTTGAAGAACTTGGCATCTCACATGTGACCCGAGCGAGACTCGAACCACAGCTGTGAGAGACCTAATGTTCAAGAGTCAGCGCTCTTAACCACTAAGCCACGGAGGCCCTCATGACTGATATAAAAAATCATTATGATTTGTATGTGAATAACTTGGTAGGTGATGTAAAGGCAAATCCCAGAGACTTCTACAGATATATTAATAGCCAGAAGAAAGACAGGCAAGGTATCCCACCCCTAAATAAAAGAGGAGGGGACGGGGTTGCTGAAAGGGCAGAGGAACTAGTTGGTCAATTCAATGATGTGTTTAATAAAACTGAGTTCACGGAGGTTCCATTGACTGGAAGATCGGCCCCATTCATGAATAATATTGTTGTGACAGCTGCAGGAGTGATCAAATTACTTCAAGGCTTAAACCCCAGTAAGGCCTCAGGACCTGATGAGCTTCATCCTAGAGTCCTGAAGGAACTAGCAAATGAGTTGGGTCCAGTTTTTGCACACTTGTTCCAACAGTCTCTTGATACGGGTGAAATCCCCAAAGAATGGCTCTTAGGCCAGAAAGAAAAATGCCTGTGTTTCAGGTGACCCGACCGACCCTCCCCAGAAGCTGACGACCCTTAATCTTTCTTTTACGATTTTTGCCAATTTCCCGCCATTCGCTTTTTCCCGCGATTTTGTTCCATTTCAGCTACCGTATTCGGGCGTGTACTACCCGCAGTTTTTCCCTCAAATTACAGGCCCAAGTTTAGGGTGCGGGTAATCCGCCCTAATTATTTTTGGACCATTTTATTTTTGCTTTTGTCAGCTGAAAATACGATGCATCCCATGTTATGCTCAATCCTTTTACGATTCCCGACATCAATAACGTTTAATTGTCCACTCAGTTTTACTAAAGTACACATGAGTAATATAACAATCTCCATTACTAGCAAAGTAGAAGTAAAACAAAGATCAGGAATTGATACAATTAACTTACTCCACCCACAAAAGACACCAAAGGGAAAGAAATACAAACATTAAGCGACCAGACCATAATGGAAACCCAAACAAAGGAAGGCCACAAGGACAGTTACCTTCCCACAAAATGGCCATATGGCCATCCAAAACCAAAAGACACAAGTGATACACACAGTAAGTAACAAACAACAACATAAATAAACCGCCACAGAAGAGCTGCCTTGGAACGGTCAGTGGAAGATTTCCACTGTGGGGCTTAAATCGATTTTACGTGGCCACAATCCTCGCCCTTACTTCCGTCGCGATTTAGACAAATAATTTGTTCAGTCCGCATGAAGGCCTCCTAACTCATCAGTGCAACATCTCCGATTTCGTGAGTATCATTCCTAAAACTCTGATTTTAAACGAAATAAACAAGCAGGTCCATGCGAACATCAAACTTTTCCGGCATCCAAACCGCCGCCCACAAACCACCGCTACATTTTTTTTATGCACGTGATCGGTAAATGACGTCATCGGACCCCAGCAACCCCACACGTATCTCTTTCATAAAAAATTGTTTGGAAACGGTAAAAATATTCTCTTGATAGCAAAACGTTTGTGGAAAACAGCTCTTTCCGTAAGCTCCGTGTCAATAACCAACAACAGCATACAGATGTGTTGGGTCCTACTAAATACTGCAAAGACATCAAAAGACACCAAAAGTCATCAAAAGACACCAAAAGACATCAAAAATCATCAAAAGACACAAAAAGATACCAAAAAAACATCAAAAGACATCAAAATTTTATTATCCAAGTGGTGTCCTGGTGGAGGTTGAGGCGGGTATATATTTTTGGATTGCTGTTACAGAAGAGGAGGATCCGAGCCCCATCTATGATCAAATAATACATGATTATTACTGGAAGATTGACAAGTTTCAACACATATTTAAGTCACATATCTTCCAGCGTGATCTAAACCTTAGTAGGCCAACATGTAGCCTGCCTTGGAATAGTGTGTTTAGGTTCACGTACTGCGTTTGGTATAATCCTAATGTGCAGAAATGGCCATGAAAACCT
Organism: Lucinisca nassula; assembly: GCA_963580285.1. Taxonomy (NCBI): domain Eukaryota; kingdom Metazoa; phylum Mollusca; class Bivalvia; order Lucinida; family Lucinidae; genus Lucinisca; species Lucinisca nassula. Next base: position 33,217,765 of record OY757019.1, read on the forward strand.
AAATCAAACAAAGAATCAACGAAGCGAAAAGGATAATCCGATGCTCATTGCAATATAGCAATGGTGAATGTATGAAACTAGAGAAAGTGCCCAGTGGGGCATGTATACCCCCCCCCCCGGCCAGTGCCATCCCCTTTTAGTGAAAATGACAATTTGTATGTAGCATTGAACCTTTCTATATAACCATTTAGTCCACTGAGAATAACTGTTGCATTTCAACAACCAGAGGACCATTGGTCCTGAAGACGCTCACCTGACAGCCTTAGGTCTAAAGGGCTAAGGGACATGCACCCAAGGTCCCTCTAGACCTCTTATGATCTAAGATCCATGTCACCAAACGTGTTTTAATGTTCTGTTTTTGTCCTCTGATAATTATATTTCGGAGATTCGTTATAGTAAACAAAGACAAGGATTGATGATTTCTTTAGCAAAAGTTGCTTATAAATTTCTTGAAACATGTGCCACAAAAATTTTGAAAATCGGTTCACTATTTAAACAAGAAAAATGCCTAATGGCATTATGGACGGGGTTTTTTTTCAGTACAGTTTCTGCATTTTGTTTATCCAAATGTTATGATATTACCTAATGAAAATTTCTGTATGTATGTAAAACTATGTATGCATGTATGTACAGAACAAATGCAATATCCTAACCCAGTAACAACTTTTTGTGTGTGTGTGTGTGTGGGGGGGGGTTGATTTGTTTATGTGTTTTACGAAGAAAAAAAAATAAAGTTTTTTTCTATTTTTAGCTCTATATTTAGCTCTAGTGGCCACTGATTTTAGCAATTTTGAAAAAGGGTCACCTAATGAACATTTCTGTAAAATAATTTTGAAATCGGGCCATTATCCCAGGAGGAGACGTCGTTTAAAGAAATTGTTGACGGACGACGGACATCAACTCACCTTGAGCACTTCGTGCTCAGGTGAGCTAAAAAAAGAACGAAAAAAAGAAAAAAAAAGAAAGAAAATTCCATGCCTGTGCATGCATGTATGTATTATTACTAGCAACTATCAGGGGAGGAAGATAATAATTGTTCATATGTGTTTATGGAGAAAAAAGAAAAATAAAGAAAAAAAAAGAATGAAAAAAGAAAGAAAAAAAAAAAAGAACAAAAAAAAAAAAAATGTCTCCACCGGGGTTTGAACTCACGCCCCTCAGATTCATAGTCAACAATAGGATTCGTAGTCCAGCACTCTATCCACTACACTGGCATTTGAAAAAAGGTTAACCAAAAGGTAAACCTGAAAAACACAAGTTTGAAAAATGACAATTTCCGCCAAAATTTTAGTCTTTTGCGCCAATTATGGATAATACATGAAAGCGGTCCCTCCACTTATGCATCAGTCCTGATATTAAAACAATCTGCTACAGAATAGATGAAAAATATCACTTTGAAAAAAAGGTTAGCCAAAAGGTAAACCTGGGACGACGCCCGCCCGCCCAACCGCCCGCCCGCCCGGACATCGCTATTTTAAAGGACGGATTTTTTTTTTAAAAACCCGTCCAAAAATTATGACCAAAATAAGATTTGAATAGAGATTTTACATTGAAAGGGGAGATAATCCATGATCATAAAGTTTTGGTTCTGGAATCTTTTTGGCCTCGATTTAAATGTTTTGAACTTCATGATGTGTTTTGCATCATTTATGATTATTTCAGTTATTTAGTAACAGTGTATGAAGAAATTGAAAGTTTGCGGGGAAATATTTACCTCCCTTGCTAGCAATTTAACAAAGGAAATTTCCCTATTCAAATGTGTTTTTGGTTATAAAATCCTTATTTGTCAACAGATTTTCTAAATTATTGCAACGCTAGTTGTTTTAAACCTTGTTCTTTATCCTGATGTAATTTTTATTGAGTTTTTTCTGAAAACCCATTATCAAAAGAGAAATGTCCACATTAGTATATAGAGAAAGAATATACATGTATATGGTTAATGGGTGGGGAAATATTACGCATTTTATTAAATGATGTGGGTAGGGCATGCCCCCAGGGGCCCAAATTAAGGTCCATGTCACTAAATGCATCTGGCTGTATGACCAAGTGGTCCTTAATCACATTCCTGACTCTTGAAGATCAGTTGGAAAACTTTTGAGTTTGAATTTTCAGTTATATTTAGCCAAGATAAAGCCTTAGATGAGCTAAAAGGTCAGGAACAAGAAAATATATGGTTAATGGGTGGAGAGCTTAACCATTTCTAAAGGGGGTGTCGGCCCCCAATTTAACCTATGGTGTTCAAAGATCCATGTAACTAAATGCCCCTTATCACAAGAAACAAGAAAATATATGATTTATGGGAGGGGATCTGAACAGTTTCTGAGATTTGATGCATTTTATGTAATGCAGGGGTGGGGCATGCCCCCAGGGTCTCAAGATGCATGTCACTTAAAGCCCCTTAGAATATATATTGTTTATGGGTGGGGATCTGGACAGTTTCCAAGATATTGGGCACTTTTTGAAATGAAGGGGGTGGGGCATGTCCCCGGGGGACCCCCTAGACTCCCAAGGTCCATGTCATTTAACATGCTTAATCACAAGGAACAAGAATATACATATGGTTTAGGGGTGGTATTCTCAACCATTTGCAAGATATCAGCCATTTAGACTTTTTCCCATACAAATGCCAATGTGACCAAATTTGACCTTGGCATAAAATAGGTCAAGGTCATCCCAGGGCAATTATTTGAACAAACTATGATGGGCCCCGAGTCCCGAGGCTACATACCAAGTTTGGTGGAAATCGGCCCAGCGGTTCCGGAAAAGAAGATTTTTGAAGTTTTTTTTTTAAGGGACCTGGTGGACCCCATGTCAATAAATGCGCCCTATCTTAAGGAACAAGAATATATATGATTTAGTGGTGGAATATTGAACGGTTTGTTAGATATAATGCATTTTCACTTTTTCCCATACAAATGCATATGTGACTAAATTTTACCCTGGCATAAAATAGGTTAAGGTCATCCGAGGGTCACCATTTTAAGAATTTATGATGGGCCCGCGTCCCAGATGCTACATACCAAGTTTCATGAAAATCCGTCCAGTAGTTTCAGAGAAGAAGATTTTTGAAGGGTTTTAACCATATATGGGCATGGCGGCCATCTTGGTTATGTGACCCAACATCATCAACTTAATTTACATGTCCTTCTCCCATAAAGCTTGCATATATATGAAATTTGGTCAAAATTGACCAAGTAGTTTCCCTGAAAAATAAGTTTAAAGTTTGACATATTAAAAAACTTGACCCAAGGTCACGGAATGACCTTGACCTATAAATCTCATATATACTTATTAACTCATTTAGCTGATGTCATCTACCAACTTTCAGGCCAAAGGCTGCAACAGTTTTCGAAAAATCCACCGTTTTCACTTTTTGCCATTCAAAAGCCTATATTACCAAATTTGACCTTGGCATAAAATAGGTCAAGGTCATCCAAGGGCCATTATTTGAAGAAACTATGATAGGCCCGAGTACCCAAGGCCACATACCAAGTTTGGTGAAAATCGGACCAGCGGTTCCGGAGAAAAGATTTTTGAAGGGTTTTTACCATATATGGGCATGGTGGCCATCTTGGTCATGTGACCTGGACCCCGCGAACAAACTTTCGTTCCCCCATCCCACTGAGGCCCCACATGAAATTTGGCTTCAGTCCGCCCAGCGGTTCCAGAGGAGAAGATGTTTGAAAATGTTGACATACATACATACAGACAGCATGACCACCCTATAAGCTCACCAATGAGCCTACGGCTCAGGTGAGCTAACAAGGAGTATAATGAAAGCAGTTAGCACAAAACTTGGACGTAATCAAAATGCCTAAGTCTTAATTATTGACCCCTAGCCCCACCCTGGAGAATGACCCAGGAGCTTAGATATTCCATATGAAAGATAATACTACAGCTATATTCTGTACCATGCATGAAGAGAATCTAACGTGAGGTTACAGAGATATGAGCAATCAAAAAGGTTTAACACAGAACTTTGACGTAAAAGTTGACAAACGAACCGACGGACAGCCCACCTAGGGGCTTGACCCAGGGGCTAAGATATTGCACATGAATGGTAAAAAATGGCCAACAGGCTATCCAAAATAAAATAATATAAGCATCACAAACACCCAAAGACAAACCATAAAAAAAAATCGCGACAGACGAACTGCCTAGGACCTGTTAGTGGAAACGAAATTCCAATGGGGGGGGGGGGTGGGGGGGTGTGTGCTTAAATCGATTTTACGTGGCCACAATCCTCTCTCTCTTGTGCACATGAACACAGAAAAGAATGAAATCATCTCTCCCTCACATGTAATCACGCACGCAAACACATATACACATGAAAATGTGTGTATTTTTCAGACATGCATGTCATGGCTACACAACACCTGTCAATGTGTGGAGGAGAAAGATGCTAATTTATAGCCTCGCTTATCGGGGCTAGGCTGCAGCTGAATGCTTTCACGCAGAGTTTGACATTTTAGTTTGTGCGTGTGATGACACATTGTTGAGCTAGAAAGGATTTTTTTTTTTTCGTTTAGCCCATGTCCGTCCACACTAGTCTTATGATTTTAATTTTGTCCACATTTGAAATGAAAGTATGTCCATGTCTGTACTAATAATGTCAGGTAAGCACTCTCGTCCGCACAAGTTGTCAAATCTTATCACACATCGATTGAATTCGTTGCTGAATCATATATATCTCCACCCAATTTATATTAATAATATGGACCCTTTTAGAAAAAAAAGTCCTTTCCGCTATTTAGGGTAAAGTTCTTTTCGCGAAAAGGAGGTCCTATTTAGGGGAACCCGTGGAGTGGTCCTTATTAACGATGAAATTGAGAAAGTTCAGAATAGAGCTGCTAGATTTGTAACAGGCAATTACTGCTTCGAAACTGGGAGCATGACTGGAATACTTGGAAAATTAAAATGGGAGTCTCTCAAGAAAAGGAGAAAAGACAGTAGGCTAATCCTTTTATACAAAGGTCTAAAGGGTGCTGCCAGCATTCCAACAGATGACCTTGTTCCCCCAGCTACATGTAGACACCGTAGAAATCACCATTCGTTGCCGTTTCAGACACTTAGCGCAAGAACTGACATTTATAAAGAGTCGTTCTTCCCCAGAAACATTAGAGATTGGAAGGGTCACTCTGATCACCGCAAGACACCACAAGACACATTTAATTGCTATATATATTTTATAAATTTTAGCTTGCAAAATGTGTAATATTGAATTTTTATATCTTTGATAGTACTTTTCATGGAAATGAATAATATTAATACGCTGTTAGTCAAGATCGTACGCTTACGTCTCAGTATGATTCAATGTCACATGGTAAAGCATTGGAAATTAATACTACGGTTTGTCATATACATGTATTACCAAAATATTTTCATTTTACATCATATACGACCTGTCACGTTCGCCTAATGATAAAATTTTATATGATGATAAAATTTTATCATTTGTTTCCAGCTGCTACCGCGCAAATGTAATTGCATATCAGCAAATGATTGCAATTAATTGTACGACTCGTGGAGGTGTGACTAGGACTTGCTATCATGAAAATGGTCCAACATTTCCAGACATTTTGATGATAGCCATTTACCAGCCTCTTAATTGTTTTGTTTGTATTTTCCTTCTTTTTTTCTTCTTTTTTCCAGAAGAAAGAAAATGAAGCTTAAAGATGTAATATGCAGGTATATATTGTTGGTGGGAATGGTGATTTTAAATCAGTTTAAACAAAAGTTTGCATCTTTACGCTACATTATGCATCATTACGCCACATCAAATCAAAGCACAGAGAGTACCTATAGGTCGACTGTTTAACCGTGTAGGTTGGGAAAATGATTCTCAACGGTAACTGAGACTGATTCCGATTTTTCTCACAAATGACCTAAAAAGTGTTGATAGGGCCCTTAAACTCAGAGAGAGAGAACATGGCAGGCGTCTTTAACACTAATGTTCTTTGATGTGTGATCTTCTTAATCTAATCAAGCCGAATACAAATGAATGGACTTCAACATGACTTTTAATGACTTTACAATTCGGCATGCGTCTTTAATTATAACTGTGTTTAGTTTTGTCTGCTTAAATTGATATGGCATTTTGTTAAACAATGAATACCCGCCAATCTCGATTCAGGTGTGAAAATGTTCAATTAATAATCAACACGAACACTTTAATCGCGTGCCCAATTAACAAAGGTGCGAAAATCATTTAATATTAACAATGAAGAAAGAAATGAACTAGATTAAATATTGGATTTATCGTCATTTTGGATAGAATGTGAAATAACTTGTGATTGTATTCTTAGAACAATACTTTTTTGCTCTTTCCCTTACACTGAAAGTATAGATCGTGATAATAGTCAGTTGGCAAAAACAAATATTTAACTGGATTGGTCGTTAAACCAAATAAAATGCGGGTTTACACATATCTTGTTGCATGTTTTTACTCAAAACCAAAGTCTTGTTGTGACCTGCAGTGTCTTTTTGCATTATAGTGTATTTTTTCTATATTATGAGTAACAAAAGGTAAATAAATGAGTCCTGCGGTGAACTACAGTGTCTTGCGGTCTATGCAATGTAGGGTACTTTTTATTTTATATGATGAGTAAAATGTATAAAATATATATAGTAAATAAAGGTGTCTTGCGGAGTCCGGCAGTGTCTTTTTATGCTTTATAGGGTATTTTTATATTTTATATTATGAGTAACAAATAGTAAATGAATCCTGCGGTGACCTGCAGTGTCTTGTGGTATTTTTATGCAATGTAGGGTACCTATTATTTTATATGATGAGTAAAATTTATACAATGTATAGTAAATAAAGGTGTCTTGCGGTGTACTGCAGTGTCTTTTATGCATTATAGGGTATTTGTTTATTCTATCTTATGAGTAACAAAAAGTAAATAAATGAGTCCTGCGGTGACCTGCAGTGTCTTGCGGTCTTTCAGTGTCTTTTTATGCAATGTAGGGTACTTTTTATTTTATATGATGAGTAAAATGTATTAAATATATAGTAAATAAAGGTGTCTTGCGGTGTCTTTTATGCATTATAGGGTATTTGTTTATTCTGTATTATGAGTAACAAAAAAGTAAATAAATGAGTCCTGTGGTGACCTGCAGTGTCTTTATATGCATTATAGGGTATTTTTTAGTCTATTTTATGAGCAACAAAAAGTAAATAAATGAGTCCTGCGGTGAACTGCAGTGTCTTTTTATACAATGTACGGTACTTTTTATTTTATATGGTGGTATAAATTATTTTTCTTATTTCTGCTGGAAGTCATGGGTTGTGGGTCCTCAACGGTCTATGCAATGTAGGGTACTTTTTATTTTATATGACGAGTAAAATGTATTATATATATAGTAAATAAAGGTGTCTTGCGGTGTCCTGCAGTGTCTTGCGGTGATCAGAAGGACCGGATTGGAATGCCCTTCCCGATTAGATTATTTCGACAGCTGAAGGTGCTGATGATTGTGTAGCTAAATTTACATCTTTGGTTAGAGCTAGGGACTAACTTCCCACATCACAGGTCCTGGTGTATGAATGTCATTTGACAGTAACAATTCTGATACTCCAGTCTTTGTTCAATGTGGTAAAATCAGCATGAAAAGATATAAAAAAAATAATTGAAAAAGAACTGTGTTGTTTCATTATGACTGCGTTTTAATTGTTTCTAAACTTCAAGAACTGTCATTACATTGATTCACAAAAACCCACGTTCCATTTCGTAGTCTAATTTGCTGGTATCCATGTTTGAACTGTTTATGATAAACAAACCCTGCTCAGCAACATGTCTGTCAAAAGAAGAAAATAAAAGACAAGCTACGCGATCTAAACAGTCTCTGTCGTGCTGAATTACACATTTTCGTGAAAGCGCAACTTTTCTCGCAATGACAACACTTACAAAAGACAAATGAGCATCATTTAAATTTTGCTTACGTCATATTTTCATTCATTCTTTGAAACCAAAACATAAACAAAACCTGCGTTTCGACAAACGACATGCTCTTTTTCAAAGAACTCTGAAAAAAAAAATAAATCATCACCAAAACAGGTCCAAATTGAGGTACCTCAGCTGTGGGAAGTCTGTAATTCAAATTTTTGCCCGTAATATCTGGAAATTTGCCGAAGTTTTCTTCCTCATATTGCAGGGATAGCGCCATTCAGACATCTCGTATGCTAATCAGCTGTTCCTAGCCTCGAAGTGAAAAGGAGGCTACATTCGCAACACTTCCATATGTAACCGGACCGGACCGATGACGTTTCGATCCCCGGCAGCGTTGATAAGATTTCGGTGTCCGAATACGCTCCATTGGTATCATTTGCAGTCTGACCTGGACGTCAGCTGGTGCCTCCATACATTATTACACCAGGACCTGTGATCAGAATCAGAATTGTTACTAGTGACACGTCAAATGAGTAAGTCCCTAGTTCTCATAAAGAGAAGATTGGAAGACAGGAAGCTATACAAAAGATCGAGATGGTCCAGAGACGGGTGGTTGACAAAACACGGACCAATTACGGACTCACGGACTTACGGACCTAATTACAATACAATTTCAATTGTGACGTAGGTGTCGTCAATGTGTATGACAGTGCAGGCGGTTCGTACATTTTTCAACAGCTACTGAAATGGCAATTGCAAACAGAATGATCAGCCCGATGCCAAAATCTTTGTAAGCCACCTTAAATGTGCAAAAGGTTATAAGAGATGCATATTGGAAGCATGTTTCCAGCATCTTTACCTTTGAAGATGACAATATAGATCCCGATAGTCCCCAAAAGAATGGTAAAGTTAAAAAGTTTTGGTCATTCGTAAAGTCCCTGAAAAAGGATGCGTTTGGGATCACTTCGCTAAGGGAAAATGGAATTCTAAAAACAGATGCGCGCTATAAGGCTAATATTTGCAATAAACAGTTTCAATCAGAATTTACGCGTGAAACTGATGGTGAGCTACCATCTAAAGGTGCAAGTCCGTTCCCCTCTATGGGGGACATAACAGTTGACCCCAATGGGATAGCTAAACTGTTAGGTAAGCTCAAGATCTGGGCCCGATGACCTGAATGCCAGGGTACTTAAGGAATGTAGTGCTGAAATATCTCCTATGTTGGCCTTTATCTTCAATCAATCACTTGCCCAGGGCACTGTACCAGATGACTGGCGACAAGCAAATGTAACCCCGGTCTATAAAAAAGGGGAAAAATATGATGCAGCAAATTGACCAGTGTCGCTAACATGCATCTGTTGCAAAACCCTGGAGCATATATTAGTAAGCAACATCAACAAGCACTTAGCCTTTGAGAGCATTCTTGCTGACTGTCAACATGGTTTCCGGAGTCAAAGGTCTTGCGAAACGCAGCTTGTTCAATTTTACCATGACATTGTGAGCAATCTGGATGGGGCCATAAACCGTGGCCACAAACAGACTGACTTGATCATCATGGACTTTGCTAAGGCCTTTGACAAGGTACCTCACAGAAGGCTATTACATAAACTGGAGTACTATGGGATAAGAGGATCCACGCATAGGTGGATTAGCTCATGGCTCTCTGGGCGCTCACAACAAGTTGTACTTGATGGCCAAGCGTCTGATCCAGTCCCTGTTTTATCTGGAGTCCCTGACTGTCTTATTTTACAAGATGACCTGGATCAACTTGCACAGTGGGAGGCCGATTGGCAAATGAAGTTCAATGTGGCCAAATGTCACTCAATGAGAGTGTCACGACACCCTCCGGACAAGCAAATTAAGTTTGACTATACTCTTCACCAGCAAGTTTTGGAGCATGTTCAATCCGCCAAATATCTTGGTATCACCATCACTGACGATCTTGATTGGGGTCAACATATCTCAGAGATTACATCTAAAGCAACTAGGACTTTGGGATTCCTTAGACGGAACTTGGCTTTTGCACCTAGGCAGACAAAGGATGTTGCATATAAAACATTGGTTCGCCCTCAACTCGAATATGCATCACCCATTTGGCACCCCTATGTTAAAACTCAGACTCAGCAGGTGGAGAAGGTGCAGAGGACAGCTGCTCGATGGACCTGTAGGCGATGGCGAAATAGAAGTAGCGTCGGTGACATGCTTAATGAGCTAGAGTGACCGTCCCTGGAGGCCCGTCGTGAGCAGTCCTCTTTAACCTTCTCCTACAAGATACACTCTGATTCAGTGTCTATTGATAAAGATAGGTACTTGACCCCTGTAACACTGTCGACCCAAACAAGGGCATCAAAAGTAAACGACTCACAATATCGTAGATACCAGTCCTATAGTGATGCCCTGAAGAACTCGTTTTTTCCTAGAACTATTCCCCAATGGAATAGTCTTCCCTCCTCTGCGGTGAATGCCAAGTCCACAGAAGAGTTCAAAGCCCGCACAGTGTAAGATTGGGACTCAGAGGTATGCGTTTTAGGATACCTCTGTTATGCAGATTGTAAATAGTTTTAAGGACGCATCCAGTGCCTCTCTCTTTTTTTTCAGCTAAATTCTAAATTTAGCCACCCAATCAACTGAGGTAATGGCCAGATATGACCAACTCAGTATAAGAAGATAGATAGATAGATAAATGTTCTGAACAAAGAAGTTCAAATGACTGTTGCGTTTACGCCATTGCAAATATGGTAAGTATCTTGAACGGAATTGACCCAAGTGGCATAAGGTATACCGTCTCCAAAATGAGAGATCAACTCATCAAAGGCCTTGAGACTAAAAACATAAGTTTTCCCACACAGAAAATTAAGTATTGTGAAACAGGATGTGCTGAAAGTGACTGGAATTCCACTAGTTTGTACCTGCCGCAAGCCCGATTCTAGTTTTATGTTTACTTGCTCAAAATGCCTCAATTAGAGTATGCATCACCTGTGTTTGGCATCCCCATGTTAAAACTCAGGTTCAGCAGGTTGAGAAGGTTCAGAGGACGGCTGCCCGATGGACCTGCAGGCGATGGCGGAACAGAAGCAGTGTTGGTGAAATGCTCGATGAGCTGGAGTGGCCATCCTTGGAGGCCCGTCGCGAGCAGTCCTCTTTAACCTTCTTTTATAAGATACACTCTGACACAGTGTCTCTTAATAAAGATAAATACTTGACCCCTGTGACTACTTCAACTCAAACAAGGGCATCAAAACTAAACAACAGTCAATATCGTAGGTACCAGGCCTATAGTGATGCCCTGAAGAATTCTTTCTTCCCTAGAACTATTCCTCAGTGGAATAGTCTTCCCTCCTCTGTGGTAAATGCCAAAACTGCAGAGGAGTTCAAAGCCCGCATGGTGTAGATTGGGATCCAGAGGTGTGCGTTTTAGTACACCTCTGAAAGCAGATTGTAAATAGTTTTAAGAACTCATCCAGTGGGTGTGTTTTTTTTTTTTTTTTTTTGCTAAATTCTAAATTTAGCGCACCACCCAACTGAGGTAATGGCCAAGTTTGACCGACTCAGTATATGAAGATAGATAGAGATAGATAAATGCCAAAAATGGTTTTATGTGAAATGCAAGAATATCACACAGTCAGTAAGGCAAGTAAAATTATCAAAAACCATCAAATGTTTAGATTGTAGGTCTTAACATACAAATGAATAAAATTTGAAAAATTATAGTCATTTATTTCGATTGATTTACGGACCATAACTTGCATTTTTCGGACCTTATCTGACAACGGACTGATAATAATTTACGGACCGATTACGGACCATAACTTACCATTCACGGACCAACAATAATGTACCTCTGGCAGACCATCCGTGGCTCATAAATGACCACTCACGGACCGAATATAAAGGTCATCTGACCACTTTTCACGGACCAACAACTTCCACTTTACGAACCTTATCTGACAACGGACTTATAATAATTTACGGACCGTTTACGGACCATAACTTACAATGTACCATTCACGGACCATGGACGATTCACGGACCAACAATAATGTAGCACTGGCAGACCACCCGTGGTTTATGAATGACCATTCTCGGATCGAATATAAACTTTGATAAAATAATACTATTCACGGACTTATTGAATTTTCATTGGTCCGTAGGTCCGTAAAAGGTCCGTGTTTTGTCAACGGGCCCAGAGACGGGTGGCTCGATGGGTCCTTAGCGGCTATTCTCCTTACTCTAGTGTTTCAGACATGCTGGGAAGCTGGCGCACTCTTGAACAACGGCGTACTGAATCTCGTCTAGTCCTTTTCTATAAAATGTAACTGGAAAATCGCTGGTCAGATTCAAACCAAATTCGAACTTGTCCGAGATTTTATGCTTGTCCTCGTTTATGAAAAGTTACAAAAAGATCAGATCATAAACGGTTGAGAAAAGCTGGAGACACAATTTTTCACTTATATTTATGTTTAAGGGCAGGTAACTCCAAAGCTGTTCGTCCCATGCAGCCCAAATTCGAACTCGACGTAGACTGTAAGCCCCTCCTGGTTATCTGCAGATTTGATGAAGAAACCTTAAATCAAAACACAACTTTTTATCCTCACTTTTCTTGTTTCTACTGTATAATACACTAACACTGTGCACTTTTATTCTGTTCTCTCTGTCTGCTTTGATTTTAATTTCTTGCTTTTATCGCATGTTGCGGGGAACCCGGCACGTAATACTCATTTGAGGGTCTATGCCGTATGAAGAGATATATAAGCTACACTGTCCTCTGCACCTTCAGCAGTGGATATGATCGAATCGGGAAAGGAATTCCAATCTCTAATGGTTCTTGGGGCGGGATAGAATGATTCCTTATAGATATCAGTTCTTGCAGTAGGGCGAATGATACTTTCTACAGTGCTTAGCTGGGAGAACAATGTCAACTGTTGGAATGCTGGCAGCACCCTTTAGACATTTGTATAAGAGTATGAGCCTACTGTCTCTTCTCCTTTTCTTGAGAGACTCCCATCTTAATTTTTCTAGAATTCCAGTAATGCTCCCAATTTCAAAGCAGTAATTGTTTGTTAAAAATCTAGCAGCTCTATTCTGAACTTTTTCAATTTCTTCATTATGGACCACTCCACTGGGGTCCCAGTTGCAACTACCATATTCCAAGACTGGGCGAACAAGTCCGTTCGGTGATGAACCATCACCCGACATTGATAAACAAGGTAGTCATAATTTTAATGATAGCTCTCAGAGGGAAATCAGTACTGCAGCACAAAAGGATAGTATTATAAGAAGTCGAGAAATAAAGACAGACAAAAGGTCCTCAGAAATTGTCAAACCTAAGAACTCATTTTTACACAAGCCCAGCCGAAGTACGTGCCTCCAGACAACACGGAATTAATTGTGGGAAAGAGAAAGAACGTCATTAAAATTAGTGCTATCGATATAGAGGGAATTAAGTCAAAAACCCCATTCTTAGGCGAACTTTCAAAAGAGCAAAATGTCATATGTGTCCAGGAGAACTGGTTGAATGACTAGTTTTTTGGTGTCTCTGAGTGAGTGAGTGTTTCAGTTTTACGTCCCACCAACAGCTAAGGTCATACGGAGACGGGACCTCGGTTTAAAGACTCATCCGAAAGTCTGGAGAAGCCCGGGATCGAACCTGCGACCCCTGGTTTACAAGGCGAGTAGCGTAACCACTCGACCACGGAGGCTTCTTTTGGTGTCTCTGATGGGAGCTGTGGGTTAATTGTATCAATTACTGATCATTGCCCCCATTTCTATTTAATAATTTGATACCAAGCTTTGGATCGTTTGTAAGGTGCTAGATGAGGAAGTGCAGGTGTGGCAATAATATTGCCCGAAACATGATCACATCAAGTCACAATGCTTGAAAAAATGAACGAACGCATCATTGGTATAGAACTGAAAACTTCAGAAAGCAGTATTTTCATTTTTAACGCCTATATGCCACCTCATGGCAGTAACTCTATATTAGACTACAATAAACATTTCCATTTATTACTCAGATTGGTATAAATTTGGTATAGTTACGCCTTAATTACAACCACTGGGTCGGCATCTCTGCTGGTGGATGATTCGTTCGTCCCTGAGGATATCATCAGCTCAGTATCTATCAGTTCCTTAGTGCTGAGGTTGATACTGCGGTGTTGACGCCAGTACTCAAGAACTGATTTAAATAACTATATTATATCTTTAATTTTTGCAGTATAAAATTCTAATTTTTCTAAAACTATGACTGATTTGTCAGGTGAGACATGTATCTTAGCGGATTTGGTTGCCACTTTTTGTTATATTTTAAATTGTGCAAGTCTCGCTACTTTGGACATATCCTTCCTGATGCCCGGGACTTCCGTGGAGTGTGGACCATGTTTGCTGATGTTGGCTCGGTGGGGGACGCCTATAAGTCCTAGGATAGGCGTCTCGTGCCTGATGCCTCCAGTTTACCTGTCTTATGTGTGCTCGGAGGGGGATGTGCTGTGTTTGTCGGGTCTTGTCCATCACCAGTTTCGGTTTTAGAACTTTGGGGTTGAGACACACTGATGAAGATTAAATATCAGACAGGCCCCTATGTCACTAAATTTGTATAGTTACGCCTTAATTGATAGTGAAATATAGATCAGTAGGTGCGGTTGTGATGTGCGGCGATCTGAACGGGGTGCTCGTTTCATCCAGAATAACCATCATGGCGAGAAGTTGAAAGAGTTTGTAAAAGAGCGTCTGCTCTTATGGTGACAGACTGAAATGGAAACAATACTAACTTTCGTTAGCAACACTGGCAATGGGGAATCGATCCAAGATTGACGATATTTTATGTACAGAGACTGGAATATTGAACGTTACGAAAACTGAAGATAAACATTATCTGAACCAATCAGCACATACAGTTCTACAATGAATGTGAAGATAGACTTATCAGTTAATAAAGGGGGAAAAACTAACATATCAAAACAAGTTTCTAAACTAATATGGGAGAAAATTGATTCAGAAAAGATTCAAGAAGTGCTGTCTAAGGAATTAGCATCACTACACGACAGCCACTATAAGGATTCTGATGAAAATTTGTTGGTCATGCAGGTTGGCTAAATCTGCGGCCTTAAAATCGATGCAAAGTAGAACCATCAAACTACAGGGTCCTCGTTTCCGGGCATTAGCAATTGAAAAAAAAGGAAAACCACTTATATCAGGTGGAAAGAGAATGGTTCACCAGGTCCTGGTAGAGATACTTATGTTCTGAGACAAAACGCAAAGAAAGAACTCCGTCAACAATTGAGAAGGGAAAATTTTAACTGTAAAGAACATTTTTACTCGAGGCTTATCTCTTCTGGAACAAGGTCTATCGGAACCCGAATTTTTGGTGACTTAATCGATTTAAGCCACCCCCTCCCACACACACACCAGTGGAATTCGTTTCACTGACCGTTCCAAGGCGATTCTTCTGTCGCGGTTTATTTTTGTTATGGTTTGTCTTTGAGTGTTTGTATCGCTTATATTACTTTGTTTTGGATAGCCAATTGGCCATTTTGTGGGAAAGTAACTGTCCTTTTGGCTTTCCGCTATTGATGTTTCCTTTAGGGTCTGTTGTTTCATGTTTGTGTTTCTTTCCCTTTGTGTCTCTGATTGGAGCTGTGGGCTAGTTGTATCTATTCCTGATCATCGCCTCACTTTTATTTAGTATATAGACACATCCAAACACTACGTCATCACTTAATAATACTATTTGCCGGGAC